>CM074722.1:299440498-300067316 GCA_037306005.1 Rhinophrynus dorsalis | reverse complement strand
TTTCCTCCAGACTATACATATTTAGATCTCTGAGTCGTTCTTGATAAGTTCTATGCTTTAGACCTTCCACCATTTTTGTAGCTCTTCTTTGAACCCGCTCAATTTTAGTTATATCCTTTTGCAGATGAGGCCTCCAGAACTGTACACAGTATTCCAGATGTGGTCTCACTAGAGCTCTATACAGAGGGATCACAATCTCCCTCTTCCTGCTTGTTATACCTCTAGCTATGCAGCCAAGCATACGATTTGCTTTCCCCACCGCCTGGTTGCATTGGTTACTCATCTTGAGGCTGTCAGAGATGACCACCCCCAAATCCTTCTCTTCTGAAGTCTTTGCTACCACAGAACTGCCAATACGATAGTCAGATTGAGGGTTCCTTTTCCCCAAGTGCATTATTTTACATTTGGAAACATTGAACTGAAGTTTCCATTGTTTTGACCACTTATCTAATAGTGCTAAATCATTCTCCATATTACAGACACCTCCTGGAACATCAACCCTATTACACACTTTTGTGTCATCAGCAAACAAGCAAACCTTCCCTGCCAAGCCTTCCCTTATGTCACTTACAAACATGTTGAACAGAACAGGGCCCAGAACAGATCCTTGTGGCACTCCACTTGTAACCAGTCTCTGCTCAGAATACACTCCATTAACAACAACCCTCTGGTTTCTGTCCTTCAGCCAACTGCAGATCCACTGAACTATCCAGGGGTTAAGTCCAATTCTTGATAATTTATCTATCAGCTCTTTATGGGGAACTGTATCGAAAGCTTTACTGAAATCCAGGTAGGCGATATCCACAGCACCACCTTCATCCAGCACTTTAGTTACATAGTCAAAGAAATCAATGAGATTAGTCTGACAGGATCGGCCCTCAGTGAAACCATGCTGGTTTGGGTCCATCAGGTTGTTTTTTGTTAGATGGTCAATTATCTTCTTCTTTAGAAGAGTCTCCATCATTTTTACCACTACAGATGTCAGGCTGACTGGCCTGTAGTTACTAGCTTCTTCTTTACTACCCTTCTTGTGAATGGGTACAACATTGGCCATTCTCCAATCATCAGGAACTTCTCCTGAAGTATATATATATATATATAGCACTAGACAGAATCTATAAATAATTCATAATTGTCAGTTTATTTTTCTATTATTTAAAACTATTAAAATGTATTTTAGATCTCCCCCTCCATTCCTTTTCCATGACGTCACCTCCTAGTGAACAGTAGGATAGTTAACTGATGGCATGGTATGACAGCAAAATAAAAACTCTCTAAGCCTATTAAAATATCCTGTGGGCAAGTTTGAGTACCAATGCACTAAGGCAGCTTGTGTCTGCTTTGTACATAGCTATCACATACCACAACAGAAAAGGTACTGGATCCATCTGGTATTGGTTTTTGGAGTGGTTTCTAACAACCCCTGTCCTTATGGTTGGAAGCCCAAGCTTAATTTTATAATTTTGAACCAATACCACAATCAATCTTCAATGTATGCTAGAGGAGTGTAGAGTTTTAACAATAAAGACACTGGGGGAGATGCTCCAAGGTGTGATAGAGAGGTGATAGCACTGGAGAAGTCATCTCTGCTTTATCACTTCTCCAACTTTGGAGATCTTAGTGTATAGGCTCTGTAGAATAACATAGGAACAGGAGAAGTGATATCACTGGAGATGTCATCTCTGTTTGACTGCCTTTTTATCACATCTTTGGGCATAAATCCCATTATATTAGTTGGCAAAAAAATAGGACAAGCTCACTTAATTTTGGTAATGGCTGACTGCCCATCACCAACCTGACAAAGTTTGTGGTGCTTTAAAAGTTTTAGATTATGCTATTTTCAAATAAAATACTGCAGGTGAAGCTTACGGTCACTTTCTGAGAACCATTGACCTAAATCAATGGAGGCTAACGTTTATGTTACATTTTTTTGTAAACACACATGCTTCTGGTCTAAACCCTATTAACTGTTGATGTAGGTTAAAGAAAGATATGGGATGAGATGCACTAATGGTTGATGCTGTGGCTATATGATGTTGTTGATGTGTTCAAAGCACATCAACTTTTTAGTGCAGACAGATCTCCAAATGCACAAAAATTTAGAGATGCAAAGGGAGGGAAGGAGAAGGTCCCCATTAGCGTACATAATTGTTGAACTGCTGTCAATGTGGAAGGGATGCCTCCGTCACACATCACCAGTGGTATGACAATCCTGAAGTCTGAAAGCATTCTCTCTGTTCCTCCAATTGGCTAGTAAGGGACTAGAGAGGATCCTTTCAGCACCACAAACAGCATCACTCTATTATCGTATGAGTGCCATAGGAATGTACATTGTTCATGCCTGTGGTGCTCAAAGGGTTAAAAAAGTACACAATCATCCACTCAGTTGTGTATCATTTTTCATACTCATACTTGCTGTGCACTCCCAAAGGGAACAAGTCTAGGAGCCAGGCAATGTACATGAGGTTCTATGGCTACCAGTGGGCAAGGGAACAAGGTTGGGGGCAGCTGGTAGCCACAAATCCCCAAGGACACTGCCTGATCCCCAGCCTTGTTCCCTTTGTATAAGTATGATACAGAGCTGAGGGGGTGATTGTGATCAAATGGGGAAGCAGAAAGCATGCTCTCAGGTAGCTGAGACTGTGAACTTGGTCAGCAGAGGTACTATCGGAGTTTAGTGCATGTGGTAAAGTGCCACATTAACATATAAACCTCCCCATGAATATGACAATGGCTAATGAGCCTGCATTTTCATATGGAAATGATTCATTATACTGCATTTCCATATGGAAGTAGGCCATTGTCAGTGTGATGAGTGAAAATGATTAAACTTGTCAAAGGCATGTAGGATTGATGTCCAGGTGGGCACATTTTTGTTGGATAGATGGGGATATGATGCCGAAAACACTTTAGTGCATACTGTCAATGTGCCTTTGTCACTGGTCCGACAGGACATCAACATTATAAGCCCTCTTCGACCTTTAGTACATCTCCCCCATGGAGTTTAAAGGCAAACCACAGGGTGATAGAAGACCATGTGGGTGCACCATGCCCACTGACCACCAACTGGACAGCTCTGATAAAAAAATTGGCAATGCTCATCTTCCTTTCTATTACTCATCTATTCCTACCGGATATGTTTTGTATCCGATAACTATTTGTAACACTTCATGGTTATATTTATATGTCCTATACATATTGTAAATAAACTTTATAAATTAAACAAAAATTGGTGACGATTTCCTGAACCACAACACTAGCTATTTTTCCAGTTAGTTTTGAAGTCCTAAATGTCAAAACTAATATATAAAATGATTTTTAATAACAGCTGGATAAGACATGTTAAGATTTTCATAAAAAAAAGGGGAGATCAAACATGCTGTTCTGGTAGTACCAGTTTTACTTTGCCTATAATGGGATTATGTACAAAGAGGCACAAAATATTAGGCATTACAGAGCTCACTTGCATTGTAATCCATTTCACATATAGAACAAAATAACAATGAACATTCCCAGCCATTGCTCATCATAGTTTTTTTTTTCTTCAGAAGAACTTAACATATTTCACCTCTGTGGCATTTGGCCCCACTCAGTTCTCTAAAAATTAGTGCTCTTCTACAGGTGCTTTTCCAAATGCCGAAGTCAAGATTATTGGAGTGTTAAAGGTCATCATCTTCTTAAAGAAGGGATTCAGAACCTTACCAAAACATTTGCTGATGGAAAGTTAATTAGGCATGTTATTTTACAGTCAAAATTGCATTGCTCGCTGCTCTTTAAGAGGCTCTGGGTTATTTACGAAGTAAACTTCCTGCTTGTTTGAACTATAGCTCTGTAAATGTAACTTTCTACCAGGAAAGAAAACCAAAAAGTGCAGATATCTAGAATTTAAATCACAAGGTTAATAACACACACAAAAAAATGAAATTAGCTTTTAAAGGGAAATTATAACTATAAGAAGACATAGTTCTTAATTTGTTAAACAGAGTACCTTATCTAAGTAGGTGTCCTCCCTACAGCAATCAGGTATATCTATATAGATTTTTGTGCACTTGAATTTAGTATTTAATTATACACTTACATTGTTTTGCAGAATGTCAGTGGTGACAGAGTGTTAGTATTTTCTAAACATTTTATCATTAACCCATCTGTTTTGAGGAGGCGTGATTTAAATGGAAATTTGTACATGCAGTTAACAGTTTCTTTGTCAGATACATCCTTGAATAACTTATTTAAAAAAATACTACTTCTGCACACACTTTCAGATATAAACTGCCATTACAGGAAATCTTAAAGGGATAGTAATACTTCGTTTTATCTTTATTTTATTTTGTAGGCATTAAAAAACACGAAGAATGATATAAGTCTTATCTCTCAAACCTTTATGGTTTAAGAGATATTCACAAGTAAAGTTTCCCCCTCCCACCCCTTTTTCCTAGTGTAAGCTATCTCTTCTCAGATGTGAATCTGGTTGTAAGACTAGACAGATAACAGAAGGGGACAATCTTCTTTGTATGAAAAGAATGAAAGCCCTGCCCCCCTTGACAAGTTTTTCAGCTTTTTCCCTTATCTTAATTGAAGATTGTCCCTCTCTGCAGTCTGCCTGGGCACCTCCCTTCTGATTTGGCTGAACGGGGGCGGGATACTTTGCTTGTGAATATCTCTTAAACCATAAAGGTTTGAGAGATAAGACTTATATCGTTCTTCATGTTTTTTTTAATGCATACAAAATAAAATAAAGATAAAACAAAGTATTACTATCCCTTTAAGATACATACAAATTACCCATTTATTTCAGTCTATTTCTCAAAATCCCCCTACCTCTGATCTGACCTGGTTTGAACGTCACAGTCTATGATCCAAAAAGGATCTTGGCCTCCTGTCAGGCATATACCAAAAGCTCATGACCCCTTCAGAAGAGTTTAACACCAAACACATGCTAAATTGGGAGAGAGATATTGGGGAAGATATTCCACTCAAAACACAGTAAAAAATGGTGAGTAATGCTGCTAAAAACTCCATTTGTGTAACTAATAAAGAGCGGGCATACAAAATTTTCTACAGATGGTATCTCACCCTAGCTAGGTTAGCTAAAATCTATCCCAATCATTCTCCATTCTGTTTTAGGTGTTGTCAGGTGCTTGCTGACATATTCCATATGTGGTGGCCATGTCCTGTTCCTCCTAGAAAAATACATCTAATCTCATTCATTGAGTTTCCAACTTGACTTTAACCACTGGGCAATACTCTTGTACTTTTATCCAGACAGGGTACACAAAATATTATTTTTCTCTTATTCAGGTGCTATGATATTACCTAAAGTTTTACATGTTCTGATAACATGTATTCATCACCACTTTATTAGCCTGCAATATGACCGTAGACTTCACATTTAACCCTGCACTTTTGTTATACTATGCAATCATTATTGCACTCAACTTTCTCTATGTTTAATTGTACCCCCACCATGCAAAAACTCTCTTCTATAAAGATATCAGTTAAAAAATACTAAAGGACAAACAAGTTTTCAATGTTTGTTACATTTAATTAAAGCAGAACTACCACCCCTGAATAAATTTGTCCCAACTAAATACCCATCTGGCGACTAGCTGCTTAATAGTCACCAGAAATATTACCTGGTGTTTGAGAATTGTACACTGTTTCCAGACTGACAGGCATGAAACAGAGCAGACATCTTTCCATAATGACGTCTGCGCTCCTGCACTGTCAGTCCCAGCCTGCTCTAGGAGGCGTTTGCTAGGAGCTGTTCGGCTCCAAAAGGGACTGACAGTGCAAGCGTGCACATGTCACTATGGAAAGATGTCTGCACTGTTTCCTGCCTGTCAGTCTGGGAACAGCATACAATTCTCAAACACCAGGTAATATTTCGGGGGACTAGCAATACTGAGCAGCTAGTCGCCAGATGGGTATTTATTTGGGACAAATTTATTCAGGGGTGGTAGTTCCACTTTAAATTCCCCTGTTTGTATCTGAAATAAATGGACAAAAACTATGCTGAAGTTGTAAAATTTAATACAAAATATAAATAATAAAATTATAAAAATAAAAATGAGAAAAATCACCCTCTGGAGGGAATGGGGTCAGTGGGGTGCCTACTTCCTCCCCTTGTGTGAGGCCCCCATCCAGGTAGGTGGCGCCTACCACCACGTGCAGCAGGCAGGGCATCAGATGATGCCAGGCTGCTGTCTGATGAGGAGCTGCTGGGGGCGGGGGCTGGCCCTGAACGCACAACATACTCTGTCAGGAGGCCCAGGATCAACCTATTCTGCTCTAGCATTTGTTGGAGCAGAGCCTCCTGACGGCACGTGTTGCATCCCAGATGCCTCGTAAGCCCCTGATGTCAGCTGAGATCCCATATAGGACGTCCAGGGCCCCTGTGCAGTCCTGACTGGAAGGGGGCTGCTGCTGTTGCTCATCAGATGCAGCTGTGGGGAAAGAAGAAATGCAAAGCAGTGAGCACCTCTTTGGCACACAGATGTTTGATGCATTTAGCAGGGTGATTCTCAGCAATGGTCCTGGTGTCTAGGATGCACAATCATGTCCTCTAACCACACCAACAGTGCATGTTGTCAGGATGTGCTCACTTAAAAACAACCGGTATTGACATTCACTTGTGTTCAAGTGACAATCTGCACTGTTGGAGTGGTTAGAGGACATGATTGTGCGTCCTAGACAACAGAACCATTGCTGAGAATAACCACACAAAATGTGTTAAAGTGGATGTGTCACCTATTTATAACATAGCCTAAATAGTTAGGCTACATATTGAATACTTCTAAAACGTTATTTATTTTTTATTTTTAAGTTTTATTTGTTGTAAATTTAACTTGCCCCCTGTCCCCTACCTACTTCCGTATAGACTGCGGTTATCTGCTCTGTAACTCTGCCTCTGCTCTCCTCCCTCCTCCAATGACGGAGGATTCTGTCTAACCAATTAGACCACTCCTGCTTACAGGCAGAAGCTTCTGTCATCGGAGGAAGGAGGAGAGCAGAGGCAGAGCTTCAGGCTGCAGTCTATATGGAAGTGGCTGCAGCCCAGTCTTTTGTAAGTTAAATTTAAGCAAAATCAAAACTTTAAATAAAAAATAAATAATGTTTTCATTGTATTGGCTATGTCACCTAACTATATATGGGATGTTGTCCATAGGTGACACAATCACTTTAATATACCCACATATATTATTGTCACGGGTTCAATAACGAAACTGGACCAGTACTAAAGGTAACACAATCTTTATTAATACACAATGCAAATAACAACAATACAGCAGGTACACCATACAATATGGACAAGTCAGGAGGGAAAGTGCAGCTGTAATGGTACAGATGGAGTTCAGAAGGCCAGTAGAGAGACCGCCACAGGTCCGAACCTGTATATGAAGCGCACCAGAGGAGGAAACAGTGCTACAGGTCCGCACCTGCAGAGACTAGGCACTCAAGAAGGGAACGGCTACAGGTTGGCACCTGTATGGACAACGTAACGGAAATGGTGCTACAGGTCCGCACCTGTGAATCACAGTATAGGAACTGGAATCAGGAGAAGTCTGCCACAGCCACCACAGGCACCAGTAAGTTGTCCACTGAAGCACTGGAATGATGGATGCGCAGTGGATAACCCCAGATAACCCCAAGTGGGTAATCAGATGCCAGAATGAGATCGCGCAACCGTAAACCAGAGCTGCAGGTCTGCACCAGATTGGTTATCGGACTAGCCAGGGTCATACACAGAGCAGGAAGTCAGACAGAGCCACAGGTCAGCACCAGAACGGGTAGTCAGCCAGGCCAAGGGTCATACACGGAGGAGTTAGTCTACCAGAGCCACAGGTCCACACCAGAGGTAATGTCAGCCTAGCCAGGGTCATGCACAGAGCGGGTAGTCAGACAAAACCAAAGGTTGGCACCAGGATGGGTAGTCAGACAAACTATGAAAGCACCAGAGAACCAAACCAACTGCACTGGACACTACGCAAGGGCGACTGACCCTAGCGTCCAGGCAGTTTAAGAGAAAAAGGGGCAGGAAGAGGAGGACTCTCAAAAGGTACACTGTACCTTTAAATGGAGCACACGTCCAAGCCTTGGACATGCACCCAATAGAACCTGACACAGAAGCAGCCCTGAGCGAGCTGCCAACACACGCGGCTTCTACTGCCAAATAGATGTGGCTGAAGCTGCCAGACCGACTGCGGCTGGATCCGCTAGAGAGGATGCGGCTGGAGCCGTCGGATGACGCCGCGGCTGAGGCCACCGGATAACATCGCGGCTGAAGCCGCAAGAGGATGCCGCGGTCAGCTCGAGCAGCCACCACAAAGTACTGTGACAATTATATACTGTTTTTCTTGACATAAGATGAGCTTTCTAAAGATACCATTATTTTCATCAAATTTCCTGTAAAACAATTTCTAACATATGATGAAACAAATGTAACAAATGCACTTTTTTATTTTTTTTTAACTTTGGCACTAAAAATCTATACACGTCTACAAACGCTAAAAAGACCTGCTAAATAGATTATAATATTTGTCTTGATTTTAGAAATACCTAATATTGACATGTTTTTGTCAAACAGGCAGGCTTATCCTGTATTGCCTCATTGACCCAGTACTTAAAGGTAAGACCGATTCTTTTTTTTTCCCCCTAAAATTTGATATTTATTTTAGCTACTGTATTCAGTCTTTGCCAGAAGTTTCCAGTTACAGCCAGCCTGGGGTCAGTGTTGCTGCCCGAAGTTTTATTCCCTCTGCCTTATAGGTAAGCCCCTTCTCTTCACTTATCATTATTCCCTTTCCTAGGTTTCAGTGTAATGTTTTTCTAATTCACTTGCTGGGGTTTGTTTTTTCTTTCCCTAGTTCACTGGACCTATGGACTTAGACCCGGAGGTAAATACGCCACAATCCAAGGCTAAAGGGTAGGTCACTCTCTCCTGGTAAGGCTTCTTTTTTATTTTGAAAAGAGTGATGGGTTGGCTGATGGGACTTTTTCTCATGACTTTCCAGCCCTTCTAGAAATGCTGCTTTGGATCTGCCTCCTCCCAAAACTTGCTTTGCATGTAACAACGATGCCATGGAGGGGAAAAAGATTTGCAGACCACGCTGGCTAGAACTTGTTCAAGAAGCCCCTTCAACCTCTACTGATATTGCTACAGTCATCAGAAAAGTGGTAGTGCAAGGTTTCCAAGAAGCCTCCTCCTCCTTCATTCCTCGCAAGGGGCGCAGGGACAAAGAAGATGACAGGTTCTCTACTGACTCTGATTTCGATACGCTGGCTATCTGCAGATTCGGTGGAAGAAGAATTGACAGATCTCACAGGCATTGATACCGCCTTGGTGGAACCATTGCCCTTGTCCCAGTTCTTGGGCCTTGAACTGGGAGACCTTTGGAGCGATTGTCCAGAAGTGGGGTCACAAAGACATAGACCTTATGGCCTCTCGCCAGAACAGAAAACATCAGAGGTTCTTCAGGGAAATCTGGTACCCAGAAGCCCAAGGAATATATGCTCTCAGTCACTCTTGGCCCCAGGGCCTCAATTACATCTTCCCTCCCATCCCTCTGATTCCCAGTGTTCTCCAAAAGATTCGGATGGACATGGAAGAAGTCATTGCAATTATCCCCTTTTGGCCAAGGAGACGATGGTTTCCGGAACTACAGAGGCACTCTGTCAACAATCCCTGGATTCTTCCCAACAGGAAAGACTTGCTCTCCCAAGCTTCTTGTAATGGTTTTGTAGGACACTCAGACCAGCAGGTTAGAATAAAACACAGTTTTATTAATAAAACTAGAAAGACCGCCCTCTATAGGCAATACAGAATAATTGAAATGAACAGTAGCGTATAGATGCCCTCTCAGGCACAGTATACAGAGAAATGAATATATATATACTGTCACAGGACAGGCATTAGAAACATAAGGGTACTCAATGGTTAAAGTACATGTAAATCAATCAGTCTCTGTTGTGGTGTGTTTGACATGCCCATAAGATGGTAATAGAGCAGTAAGTGGTGCTAGATGAGAAAACACTTGTAGTATTATAGAACAGAGACTACTGCTTATGCTGGGCAGGAACTGAGGCCAAAATACTCTGCTAGAGTATAGGAGCTAGAGCCACTGGCACCCCAACCGGTGCATGAACGGAGAGCAAGTGCACTGCAAGAGCAGAGAATAATAGCGTCACAAGCCCCCACGGACGTTGAAACGGAGACTAATTACACTGCAAAAGCGAGAATAACTAGAACCAATAGCCCCCACCGGCGTTGTAACGAAGACTAATTACACTGCAAGAGCTCAACAGACAGGAGCCAATGGTGCCTCCCGCGGGCGCGGTAACGGAGACCGACTACACTGCAATGCTTAGCTGTAAGAGCCACAGACATCCAGATAGGAGCTGCAAGATAACCAAGGCTCGGCAAGTATAGCGGAAGGCTCAGGGTAACGGCTCTGCAAGTGTTAATGGAGGCTCAGTGAACAGAGACAACGGCTCTGCAAGTGTTAATGGAGGTTCAGGGAATGGAGACAACTGCTCTGCAAGTGTCAATGCAGGCTCAGGGAACAGAGGCAACTGCTCTGCAAGTGTTAACGGAGGCTCAGAGAACGGAGGCACGGCTCTGCAAGTGTTAACATAAGGCACGGTGCTCTGTAGGAGTAAACGGAGGCCCAGAGTAACGGAGCAAGCAGGCTCAGCTAGAGAAAATGGAGAGGCCCAGTACACAGGAGGCAATGACACAGTCAGCCCTGCCACAGTACAGCGGAAGTCAGAATGTCGCCTAAGCGACACTAAAGCAGCAAAGAGCAGGAACACAGGCAGGGTCAGCAACGAGTCGGTTCAGATCACGGAGCAGGAAGTCATCCAGGCCGGGTCAAGTCACGGAGCAGGATCCTCAGACAAGCCGGGTCAGGTCACGAAGCAGGGACGTCAGCCAGGCCGGGTCAGATCACGGAGCAGGAAACAAGGAGCGTAGTCAGACAGGCCAAGTCGGTACACAGGAAGCAGGAACACTGGAACACAGCTACACAGCAATACTGGCTCAGGAACACCACGAAAGGGCACCTGACAGGTGCCAAAGGCCGGTTATAAATAGGCCATACTGGGCAGGCCAAACAAGCTCAGCCAATGGGAGCACACCACTGCAAAGAGTGACAGAGGAAGATCACGGGCACCGTGATACTTCTCCATCCGGATCCTTCAAAGCTTCGACTAGCGGCCTGGCGACTGAGCAGCAAAATTTGCTAGCACAGGATCTATCAGAGTCCACTACTGATCTTCTTCTGAAATCTCTGAAACTCTCCATCTCTAATTCATATTATCGTATATGGTCTACCTTTTCTAACTGGGCCTAATAGAAAGGGTTGTCACCTACCTCTCCTTCCTTGGTTCATATTCTAGACTTCCTTGCTGATGGATTCAACCAAGGTCTGAGCCCTAGTACTCTAAAAGTACAAGTCTCAGCTATTTCAGCAATAACTGGAACCAGATGGGCACGGCAGGACCTCATTATCTGCTTTTTTAAATCCCTGCAACGGCTACGTCCCTCAGAAACCTCGCTCCTTCTTGGGATCTTCCCTTAGTATTGGATGCCTTGTCATCAGACACATTTGAGCCCCTGGATAACATCTCGCTAGGACTTCTATCTTTAAAAGTCCCCTTCCTGATCGCAATAACATCTGCCAGAAGGATCTCTGAACTTCAGGCCCTGTCAGTAAGGGAAACTTTCATACGCTTCTCTCAAGACAGTGTTACACTCAGACCTGTACCGGAATTTCTCTGTTCCATCTGGCCCAAGACATAATCTTGCCCTCCTTTGTTCTGGATGTATCCAAGGGGGACAAACCAGAGTGGCTCAACCTAGATCCACTTAGGTGAATACAAATTTTTGTAAAAAGAATGGAACCTATCAGAAAAATTATTCATTGTCCCATCGGGACACAGGCAAGGATGGCCCGTTGCTAGATCCACAATCGCAAGATGGATTGTTTCCTGCATATCCAAGCGTACCAGGCAAAAGGCCTTCCGACACCTCAGGTAATCAAAGCCAATCCCTCCAGATCGGTAGCTACCTCATGGGCATTAGAGGCCAGGATTTCCCCAGAGGACATATGTAGGGCAGCTATCTGGTAATCTAACACTACATTTGTGAGACATTATAGGCTAGACGTCTGCTGTTTTTGGAAGCAAAGTTCTTCATACAGTCTCTGTTTTCCACTCTAAATAGATTTTGTACTGTTTGGCATCCTATTCCATGTTGGAATTCTTTTTTATTCCTCCCTTCTTCATCCAGCTAGGGTACTCTCCCTTGCGTGAACACTGCCGATGAGGGACCAGGAAAAGGGTGAAACTTACTCACCGATACTTCTATTTTTTCTGTGTTCCTCCACGGCAATAGAGTGGGCATTGTCTCCGCCCCCCAGCTGGTAGGACCAACCAATTTCTTTAAATTTCCCCTTGTGGGTTCAATCATTAGTTATTTTCTTTATCAAAGCTGAAAAATAGAGAAAAATTATTAGTACAACACTTAGGGTCGGACTTGCTGTGGAGGGACACAGAAGAAATAGAAATATCGGTGAGCAAATTTCCTCCTTTCTTGTGTGTCCACTCCATGGCAATAGAGTGGGTCATACCCAAGTAGTATGCAGAAGGGAGGGGAAACTTACAAGTATAGAGAAAGCATACTACCAAACAAAACACCATGGTGTAAGAGAATTAAAGGAAATAGATTAAATCATACTACCATTACAATGGAACAATAGCTTGGAGAACCTTCCTCCCATATTTGGCGTCGGCAGACGCCTGGACATGTAATTTATAATGCTTGATAAACTTTTATATTGAAATCCATATAGCAGCCTTGCAGATATCCTGAGAGGATGCTTCTGTCTTACTAGCCCAGGAGGCTGACATAGCCCTAGTAGGGTGGGCCTTGATTCTAATTGAAGGTCGCCTCCCTGCATCCTGATATGCCACTCCTATGCAGTCACTGATCCATCTACTGATTGAGGCTTTGGAAGCTGATTTACCCTTGTATTTACCAAAAAGTTGGATGAAGAGTAAGTCTGAGGATCTGAATTCCTTAGTTCTGTCCAGGTAATATGCCAAACACCTCACAAGGTCTAGGTTGTGAATTTTTCTTTCCTTATCTGAGGATGTGTTAGAGCAAAATGAAGGGAGAACAATCTCCTGGTTGATATGAGAATCAGACACTACCTTGGACCTGAAAGAAGGGTGAGTCCTGAGAAGTACCTTATCCTGGTGGAATATTATATATGGAGATTTGCACAATAAGGCCTGCAGTTCGCCCACTCTTCTAGCAGAGGTGACGGCAGTAAGAAAGGCCGTCTTCATAATTAAATTCTTGATAGGGATTTCATGCATTGGTTCGAAGGATTTTGAAGAGGAAAGTTGTTCCAGAACAAGGTTTAGATCCCAAGGTGGGATAACCTATCTGATCGTGGGTCTAGTCTTGGTTAGGGTAGTGAGAAACCTTTTAACTATATGCTCTTTGCAGAACTGGGTTGCAAAGATAGCAGATAATGCTAATAATTGAACTTTTAGTGATGAGGGTTTTAACCCCAGACTAAACCCCTTCTGAAGAAAATCTAGTATTACTGCAGATGATACATTTTGTCTGGAAATGTCTACACACCAGGTTCTGAATGACTTCCAAATGAAGTAGTAAATCTTTGAGGTAGATGGTTTCCTACCCTCAATAATATTATTGATTACCTCTTGTGATAATCCTTTTGACTGTAGCAACTGCCACTCAGCCTCCAGGCCGTCAACCTCAAGAAGGCTGGATTGGGGTGAAGAACCGGCCCTTGTGACAGAAGATCTTGATTTACTGGAAGTGGCCATGGAGGGGCTATCAGCATCTGTATTAGCTGAGAGTACCAAATCCTTCTTGGCCAGTTTGGAGCAATCATTATTATCTCCACTTTTTCTGTTCTGACTTTTCTGAGTACCTCTCCGATGATTGGGATTGCAGGGAAGATGTAGGCAAGCTTGAATGCCCATTTCTCTTTTAAAGCATCCTGTGCTAGTGCTCTTGTGTCTCTCCAGCGTGAGAAATACTGACTGCACTTTGTGTTGGCTGCTGAGGCCATGAGGTCCACTTCTGGTGTTCCCCATTGTGATGCAATTTTCTGAAATATTAGGGGCTTTAGGGACCATTCCCCTTGGTCTATGAATGTCCTGCTGAGATAGTCGGCTTGTTCAATGAGATGCCCTGAGATGTGGGATGCTGATAGGCATAAGACATTCTCCTCTCTCCAGATCAGGACTCGTGCTGCTCCTCTCATCAGGCTCCTGCTTTTTGTGCCTCCCTGATTTTTCAGATATATTACAGTTTCCTGATTGTCTGATCTTACAAACACTGCTTTTCCTCGACGGTGGTCTATGAACTGGATCAATGCTTTGCCAACTGCTCTCATTTCCAGTATATTTATGTGCAACTTTCTTTCTGTCATAGACCATATCCCCTGAATTGAGACAGAGTTCCAGACTGCTCCCCATCCAGTCAGATTGGCATCCGTTGTTATTATCTGCCAACTTGGTTCTAGTAAAAAGTGACCCTTCCTAGATTTCTTTTGTTTGACCACCATTGCAATTCCCTCCTTGTTGCTGGTAATAGTGGGATTTTCTGAAGCTTGTTGTGTCTTTGTCCCAAAAGGTCAGAGAGTTTTCCTGAATTGCTCTGAGTTGTGGATGTCATCATTCCCAGTAAGACCATAGAGTCCTGAGCAGTGGTGTTGTTCAAATATTTGAAGGCTTTGACATGCCTTAAGATCCTCTTTATTCTGTCTTCTGACAGATAGGCTTGCTTTCTTGTCATATTGAAACGAACTCTCAGAAAAACAATCTGCTGTTTTGTAACTAACTGGCTCTTGTCCAGATTTATCACCCAGCCTAAGCTGGAGAGATGTTGTAGAGTCCATCTGGTATGTTCCTGAGCCGTCTGATATGAAGGGGCTACAATTAAAATGTCGTCCAGATACGGAATTGCTGTTATACCCTCCTTCCTCAAGTTCTGAAGAGAGGCGGCCAAGATCTTTGTAAAGACCCTCAGAGCAGAGAAGAGACCGAAGAGCATGGCTCTGAACTGGTAATGATTCATTTCGATTGCAAATCTCAGGAATTTCCTGTAACAAGGTCTGATCAGAATGTGGTGGTAAGCATCCTGAAGAAATTGAAGAAATTGTTTGTGTGTATGGTTTTCATAACTGTTGAAGGGGTTTCCATCGTTTACAAATTTCAAATCTAGAATAGTCCTGTAATTCCCTGAGGCTTTTGGGACTAGGAACAGAATGGAATAAATCCCCTGTTTCTGTTTGTATTGAGGAACTTTCTGAATGACTCTTGAGCTCAGTAAATCCTGTACTGATTTGGTCATAGCTCTCGCTTTGGCTCTGACCGAGGGAATCCTGGATTTCTTGAACAACCTCTGGGATGGGACAGATGACAATTCCAGTGGATTCCATCTCCATTGTCTGCAATACCTACCGATCCAGACCTAAATGTGTCCAGAATGTGGAGAACAGAGTTAGTCTGCCCCCGACTAACTGCGGAGATGGGGCCTGTTGATCTTCATTGGAATTCTGTTTTGAACTGGACCTTGCGAGCAACGTCCTTCCTGTATCCTCCCCTCTGAGTATTGGCTTGTCTGGTCTGGTCAAGTGATCATTGAGGCTGAAATCTGGAGTCTCGAAAGGGAGTTTTCCTGGAACGTATGGATGTGTTTAGAAAATATTCAGGGGATCTTCTTTCCTATGGCAGGAATAAACACTTGCCCCCTGATGATTTCTTGATTAACTCTTCTAGCTGTAGCCCAAAGAGTAAACTGCCTGAGTAGGGTAAGGTGACCAATTTGGTTTTGGAAGAAGTGTCAGAGCCCATGATCTGAGCCATAACGCTCTGCGTGCTACTATAGACATAACTAAAGATTTGGATAGTAATTTAATGGCATCTAAAGATGACTCACAGGAGTAACTAGTGGCTTCCTTAATAATAGCCACTTGTTTCAGTAGCTTGGATCTGGACATAGAGGAATCAAGCCATGGCTGTTACCGCCTTCATATTTTGCCCCAGTAATGTAAACTGTTTCTTTAGTACAGTCTCCATTTTCCTATACATCAGATCCCTTAGAGAGGATCTGTCCTCCATTGGCAAAGTGGTTTTCCTAGACAGCTGAGCAACAGCAATCTCCACTTTAGGTGAAGATATCCATGGCAATATTTCAGAATCATCAAAAGGGTACATTTTAATAAAACGCTTAGATAGAGAAAATCTTCTATCTACCTTCTCCCTTTCTGCCTTAATTAAGGAATGAATAGAGAAATGTATAGGGAAATTAGGGGTTTCTTTTTTGTTGTCAATGAATGCTGTGTCAATGGTATCTAAGTGCTTTTGTGTGTCGGTAAGACCTAAGGCTGTTCGCATCAACTTTATTAGAATATCAATCTTATCCACGATAAAAGAGGCAGATTCTTCTGGAACCTCCTCATCCTCGTCAAAGGAATAGGGTGAATCCAAATCGTGAATGCTAAAATTATCTTCTTGGTTTCCTGGACGAATAGAGGGGCCCTCATCTGGGTCATGAGTGCGAGGTCTTTTCTTAGGGGCTGAACCTTGCTGTAGAGATGAAAAAGTCTCAATTATTGATGACTTCATCCAGGATAGCAAATCTTTAAAACGATGAGGAACATCCTGACCTGCTGCCTTTCTAAGACATTCTGCACATGATTTAGTATTATCATTAGGAGACAGGATAGCATCACACCCAGAGCAATTTGTAATCTTTTGACTTTTATTTTCCTCACCAGGCTTATCCTTCCCCCCAGATTTAGACATGGCAGATAATAGAATAAACAATAATTATATATAAAAAAAATATAAACAGGAGATACTACTCACAGACCTGCTCCAGACTCTTTCCCCATCAAAACCTTATATGCAGTGCAGTAAAACAGTGTGCGTTCCAATGCTGACCTGCACTAGTGATGTAATCGAACGGGGCCTCTAGGATTGAAGTCATATGAGGGACCTGACTGCAAACGCCGCTGGACCATGATGCAACTATGCAGAGGGAATCGGCTGCAGAGATATCCACTGTATCCCAAGCTTACTACCACAATTGGTAGCGTTGGGAGGCATAAATTCTTGATCTGTGGGGAAGACTTCATGCCTTGGGACAGTGTTGAAGCGTGGCCAAAGGAGAACGTGAGCCAGGCAAGGACTTTCAGAAACAAAGGTAACATTGAAAGGAGGAAGATTCCATCCTTCCTCCAGCTTGTAGGACCAACAATAACTGATGATTGAACCCACAGGGGAGATTTAAAAAAACTGGTTGGTTCTACCAGCTGGGGGGCGGAGACAATGCCCACTCTATTGCCGTGGAGTGGACACAGAAGAAAAGGGAAACTTTATTCTGCTTATTGTTATTTTCCTTTTCTGGTCCTGAAGAGGCAGCATTCACCGGATCCTGCCCTTTTTGGATACAATTTTAATTTTCCTCGGCTAAGTAACTTAGACACCCATACAGGGGGAGGGGAATCTTTTTATTAACCTGGGTGGGTGCATTTTCTGTCCTGTTGGCTGAAGGTGGAAGCTTAACACTTGTGTGAACGCTGCCTCTTCTGGACCAGGAAAGGAAAATAATGGTAAGCTGAATAAATTTTCCCTTTTTTGTTGTCTCTCTGAGGTAAAACTGAGGCCCATATTACTGGTGTTAAATAATTCGATCTTGGAATGTAATTCCTCTGAGGTGCCTCCCCATACTATTAGAATATCTTCTCTATAGTGGCCATAATAGACCAGGTTACCACCCCATTTTTCCTTGGGCCAAAACATCTTCCCAGAGGCCCATGAAAAGGTTAGCATAGGAGGGGTAAACCTGGTCCCCATGGACATACCCTTGACCTGTAGGAAGAAATCACTCTGGAAGATAAAAAAAAAAGTGTGTTGTAACATGAATCCAACACATTCCAGAATAAAATCCACCTATTTGAGTAACAGACTTGTATCCTACTTTTGTAGTTTATATGTTGTGGATGTGGAATTCTATATGTTGGTCGAACAACCAGACCACTTAGCTAGAGAACACATATCTTATACAAAAGAAATTTGTAGTCCATTCAGTACCAGGACACTTCAACACCTATGAAAAAAGAGGCCTGGAAAATTTCAAGATCCTAGGCATAGAGCAAGTTCTTGCTTCCAATTATATCCATTTTTCAACTATATGTCATAAGCAAGCTTTCTGGATCTTTCATTTAGAGACCCTAGCACCTAAGGATCTCAATGAAGAGCTAGAAGTTAACAATATTTTTTTAAATGATTCCCCGTTTCCATTATTTATTCAATTTTTTATACTTTTGCATCCATTTGATGTGTATGCCAGTTATAATGATATGAGTAACTTTTCTTCCATATCTTGACATCTTAAATATATATAATAATTTATTATTATTTTAGGTTTCTCAAGATTTCCCTAAAAATATATATGTAAGATTTAATCCATTTTATGATACAGATCAACAATTTTTTTTTTTTTAAGTTACTGACCAAAATCCTTTCAGCTCTGTATCAGCCTTGGCACGGGCAGTCTACTGCGCATGACTGTGTTGTTACAAACTTTGTAGCAAATTATTATATATGATGATGATTTATTAGGTTTCTATCAATATGCGTCATTCCTCAGTGTGGGGAGGCAAGCAGTGAATCTTGGGATCACGAACTTAAACGATACATTGGTTCAACAAAGGCTTGATCACAACTTGTTCCAGTGAAACGGTTTATCTTTGGAACAAGGCATGGATGATCTTGAATAACGCGATCTCTAGGTCTATCTCTGAGGTCTGTTCTCTTTGGTATGAAACAAATTAACACAATGGTACGAACACACCTAATGTTCATAAACTAGTGCATTTGTTATTCAATTTTGACTTACGAAACACATAAGGAAATAAAATATATTCTTACGGTCCTGTGTGGTCAGTGCCATTGCAAGTACAAGCAATCTCTCATATTTGATCTGGGGAGTGCACTGATTTTTGCACTGATTTGGGGGCCTTTATGCTATGCTTCTGGTTTACGGTGTTACTCTTAGAGGGCATGTTTCTTTATTTTTACTTAAAGAGAGAGTAATGTCAGAAAAAAAGTATTAACTATATGGTAGATACAATTAAAAGAAAGTGCTTGCACTTATTCATATCTCTCAAACCGTTATGGTTTGAGAAATATAGGAAAATAAAGTTCTCATCTCCCTCCCTTTCTGCTTGATGAGCTGTAAAGCTGTCAGAAACAGATTCTGGTTCCTGGATCAGATGGCGGCTCTTCAGAAGCATCAACATAGCGATACCTAAAAATAAATACTTCATCAGAACGGTCTATAATGTGTGCCTGGTTTGCAAGCACACATTGCAGATCATTCCGATGAAGTATTTATCTTTAGATATCGTTATATCAGCCCTCCTGAGGACCTGTGTCTGGTCAAGCAACCAGAATCTGCTTATGACAGCTTTATTGTCCTATATTTTCCAAACCATAATAATTTGAGAGATACGAATAAGTGCATGTACTCTCTTTTAATTGTATCTACCATATAGTTAATACTGACATTACTATCCCTTTAAGGTCATGCCTGTGAGAGAAATGAAGAATTAAAGTACTGACTGATCCTCCTGAAGGGTTCCACACCAGCACAGTAATTACATTACTTGTGGCCTAACCAAGCATAAATCTATCTTGTAAGTGTATTCTATTTAATCATACGAGTGTCCTCGCATTTACTGATTACTCTCAGATGTTTTGCACACTTCTTCTCTTCCTGTTGTCTAAATTTAGTTATGTCCAGATTCATCACAAAATCCAAAACCCTCTAAGAGATGATATTACCCACAAACTCTATGCCCCTTTTAGTCATGCCTACAGTGCTCACAATGCATTATATTCCATACAAAAGCTTAACACCCATCCCCATCACAGGTCTTTTCACATTGTACATGCTAGGAAGTTTATACAAGCCGAATAAGGTCATTGGTGATTATACAATGCAGAACCAGAAAGCTTTAGAGGGATTACCTCTAAAGCTTTCCGGATTTGCATTGTACAGTTTTGTATTGTCACCAATACAAGGACAAGCGACAGAGTGGTGGGTGACAAGACTTAACAAAAATAAAAATTAATCCTCCCTGCAAGCAGATTGGTGTATATATAGTAGAAAGGAATGTGTGCAGACACTCCATGAATCCTCATATTCAATTGCTCTCCATCACACTGAAATGCATGGTCAGTGTACCACACAAGGTGCAATTTATGGAGATAAACTGCCAGATCCACACATCTACAGACTAGCAATAAGATGGTCATGGTGGTACAGAAATCAATAGTGGTACTGCTAAAGAGGACCCAGAAAGTGCCGAGGTTGACAATGGGAATATTTTACCACACCCTAGCCCAAGAAGATGACAACTCATGTTTTACTTTTGTCATCAAACTTCCAGGCTTATGTGAGTTTTCAGTTGTTTTTTTTTTTTTACCATTTGTCCCACATTCTTTGTCCCAGCAGCACTCTATTTCATTTTTTGTGGGGAGGATTTCACATGCTGAACATAAATGTCATGATTTTTATGTTGCGTGTGCTTAAGAATGGCAGATGTTCCAAGATGCGTTCTTACCTTTCACCTTCTTCATTGCAGATTTTGCACAGTGCACTTTCAGATGAATGCACTGTGCCTACCCTAAGTGATAAACAGTCCCATAACAAAGATTTTAATGAGAAGAGTGGAGAGGAAAGACCTTCTCCTGAATGCACCTGAAATGGCTGGAGTAGATGCTGCTGCTGTTGCCTCAGCACTATAACCATGAGTAATGGCAAGTGGTACCACATCTACATGTCTTAGATCCATATCACTGCTGGTTGAGCCCAGTCCCATAGTTCCCATGGTTGCCTACTAATACTAGCCTGGTCATGAGCCTGAAGCTGTGACAGATCAGCAAGAATTACAGTAGACGCAAATGCCAAAATGTCATTGCTTGTGGTGATGCCCATTCCCAAATGTATCTCTTTCTCCTATTCCACTTTCCGCCAAGAACACTCTCATTCTTTCTCACTGACACCAGCTGCTCCACCACCCTCTCTCATATCACCACCAACCCAGTCTCTTACTACTCTCCAAGTAGTTCAGGAGAGTAGTGACAAAGGGTCCTCTGTTACACTTGTCATCACCTTTGAAGGCACAATGATAGCAGTAGCAGCAGGCACATGCAGCTGACCTGTGCAAATAACTGCTATCCAGTGCCCCCCTCTTTTAATTATATATCTCCCGATCCCTAAGGAGGATGCTGGGGGACTGGGGATTATTTGGGCAGAGGGACCCATGCTCCTTCACTGCTGCTGGATTCCTCCATCTCTGAATCAACAGCTGCAGCAGGGGGAGACTGCAATGCAGAAAGCTGACCAACGCAGCGAGGCAGGAGGAGAAATCCACGGGCTGGTAACAGCACAGCCCAACGGCGGCAGTGAACTGCTGAGAGAGCGAGGTCAGAACAAACCAATAGTCACCGGGAGCGTTGGATCAATCAGTGGGAGCAAGCAGAAAGTCGAGAGACAGGTCAACGGATCACCAGGAGCAAACAGGTACAGTGGAGAAGGCGCAAAGCAGAGTCAGGATACCAGTCAAGGGTCAATACTAGGAAAACAACAAATGAAATTATGCAACACTAGGCATACTAGAACTAACTCGATAATTGGGCTGGGAGCACTGGATCCTATGGAGGTTAAAAACCCACAGCCTCCAATAGGAATTCAGGGCCGAAGCAAGAGGGTACAGAAAGGCTAAGGGGCCAAAAACAAAGAGAAAGCGAAGTGTGACAGAAAACGCAGAGGAACACCCAGAAACAGCCAGACACTCCCCTACCCATATTGCAACTGGCACAAAGAAAGCACATCTGGCCATAGATAACTGGGTAAACAGGTGTTAGGCAGGAACAGAGGAAAAATAAATTGGGTACAATTATAACAGAACATTCTCCAATACAGTTTAAGTTGAGCATGGAGTACCTCAGGGTTCAGTACTTGGGCCACGGCCTTAGGTTTAGGTAAAAGGTAGCAGGGAAGAGTCTGGTAACTACAGACCAGTAAGTCTTACATCAGTAGTGGGAAAATTAATGGAGAGTATCTTAAAGGAAAGAATTGCTGAATATCTGAATATGAATGGCATGCAAGATACCAAACAGCATGGGTTTACAGCAGGGAGATCTTGTCAAACTAACCTCAGATTTTTTTGACTGGGTAACTAAAATAATAGATCAAGGGGGAGCAGTAGATATAGCTTATCTAGATTTCAGTAAAGCATTTGACACTGTCCCTCATAGAAGACTCATAAATTGCAGTGTTTGGGTCTAGATGTAAAAATAGTGAAATGGATAAGGCAATGGCTGAGTGACAGGAGACAGAAGGTGGTAGTCAATGGAGAATATTCGGACGAAAGGAGTGTTACTAGTGGAGTACCTCAGGGATCTGTGCCGGGGCCATTCTTTTAAATATTTTTATTAGTGATATTGCAAAAGGTCTTCAAGGAAAGGTATGACTTTTTTCAGATGATACAAAGAACTGCAATAGGGTAGACATTCCAGGGGGAATAAGCCAAATGGCGAATGATTTAGGTAAATTAGAAGAATGGTCAAGAGTGTGGCAGATGCACTTTAACGTTGATAAATGTAAAAGAATGCACTTGGGACATAAAAAACCAAAGGAAAAATATACTATTAAGGGTACTGTGCTGTCAGAGACAACAGAGGAAAGGGATTTGGGAGTAATTATTTCTAATGACTTAAAGGTAAGCAGGCAATGTAATAAAGCGGTGAGGAATGCAAGCAGGGCAATGGGTTGTATAGCTAGGGGCATTAGTAGCAGAAAAAGGGAAGTAGTCATGGCACTCTACAGATCTCTAGTTAGACCTCACCTAGAATATTGTGTACAGTACTGGAGACCCCCATCTCCAGAAGGATATTGATACTCTAGAGAAAATTCAAAGAAGGGTGACTAAAATGGTGGCTGGTCTACAGGAAAAGAAATATCAGGATATTATCTGAATATGTATAGCTTGGAGGAGAGAAAGAGAGAGGATATGATAGAAACATTCAAATACATGAAGGGATTCAACAAAGTACAGGATGGAAGTATATTTCAAAAGAGTAAAAACGTTAGGACAAGAGGCCATAGGTTTAGACGTAATGTAAGAAAGTGATACTTCACTGAGAGGGTAGTAGACAAGTGGAATAGCCTACCAGCAGAAGTGGTAGAAGTTAATACAGTGACAGAATTTAAGCATGCATGGGACAGGCATAAGGCGGTCCTTAACATAAGAAAAGACCAAGGACCAAAAAAGGTTTGTGGTTGTGTTTTTTTTTTGTTTTTTTACAGCAGGAAAATGGGCAGACTAGATGGGCCAAATGGTTCTTATCTGCCGTCAAATTCTATGTTTCTATGTTATAAAGGACCTGGAAAGAGGTATAGCAACATTTCAATATTTGAAGAGGACACTAAAATTTGCAGGTTAATAAATTCAGAGCAGGATGTTCGTTCTCTTTTAGTGGGATTTATATAAAATGGCAGATTGGGTAAACAAATGGAATATGAAACTTAATGTAGAAAAGTCTAAAGCATTTGGGATGAACAAATCTTAATGCTACGTATTACTTATTATTTGTAAATTCTAAACTTGGAAATATTCAGTATCAAACAGCAATAATGAAGGCAAACAAAATACTTCCATAAAAAGGGGTATTGGTGGCATTTGGCATCTTACCAATGATTTAAACAGTGACAAAACCTCACCACAAATATGAAGGGCAGTTCTTAAAAAAGGAACCCAGTCCCATAGCGGTCTGCGGAATACTAGCCTGGTCACGAGCCTGCAACTGTGACAGATCAGCAAGATTTACAGTAGAAGCAAATGCCAGAAAATAAAATACTGGGTTGCATAAAAAGGGGTATTGGTGACATTTGGCTTCTTACCAATGATTTGTACAGTGACAAAACCTCACCTTGAATATGAAGGGCAGTTTTGGACACCAGTTCTTAAAAAAGGGTATTCTAGAACTGGAGAGAGTACAGAGAAGAGATTAAGGGAATGGAGGATATGAAGTATGATGAACGTCTAACCGGGATTCTCAACAAAGGTGTTGTTGCACCTTGGTGTGCCACATACATGAACTTAGGGTGCCCCCTTATTGTCTACAAAGGCTTTGACAAATTCTTGAGTTTCAAATGTATATTTATGGAAATATTTTACTTGCAATATGTTTGATTTTGTTATTCTGATTGTGAAATCTGAGAATACCTTTGTACTACTTATTTGTACCTTTCACAATGCCCTTTAAAATGATATATAAAATATTAGGCATACCCCCGACAAAAAAAAAAAATGTGACCCACTGCAGAATAGAGACTCCTAATAGGGGTTTCTTCTTAAATTGTATTGAGTATAGGCAACGTTAGTACAAGGATCTCTCTTGTGGGCTTTTCATTCCTAGATGTGAGGGGCTATCCCTTATGATTAGAGGCATGGAGGTTTCAATTTCAGTAGAGGAAGGATTTATTTTTATTTTTGGTAAATCTGTTAAATTGTGGAATTCCTTGCCCAAGCATGTGGTAGTGTGCAGACACAATGGATACATTTAAAAGAAGTGTGCATTTCCAGCAAAAGGGAAAATATAGGGTTATACTGTGTACTAGTGCTTAAAAAGGAAGAGTGTAAACAGATTTATATCCATTTTGGAGTTGGAAAGACTTATGTAATTCTCTTTTTCTAGGTTACACTGTAGTAAAAGTTGAACTTGATGGCCTTGTTTCTTTTTTAACCTAATTTACTATGAAACTATGTGCTGTATGATTATGTAAGAACCGGATAAACAAATGGGAACAAGGAAATTATTCCCCCCAAAATTGTATTTAATATGAATAAATGTCACCCTTTCCTAAAGTAGTTACATTTTATATATTTATTTCATTTCACAGAAAAAAAAAATAAAAAAAACTTTTATTTGTCTTTGTACATTAAACGTGAAAAAATAGATGTCAAACAATTCACAAACTTTTTTCTTTGGATAAAACATTAGAACATGTCATTCTTAACTGTAAAAATGTTAAGAAAAGCAAATACGAAAGAAACGTATGCTTTGTCATCACAGAGGAGAGATATCCTGGATTTTAGTACAACATGAAGTGGAGAGAAGTCTTAGAAAAATGAAGGATTTCCTTGCTTTAATAAGCCCACCGAAGCCTTCAAATATATCTTGGGCCATATTCAAGAAGATAAACCAGTAAAATTCAGATATCTTGTACACAAGCAACTTTCGAAAGAGAAACCTTGCTTGTGTCAGTCACCCATTAAAGGTCAGGGTCTGTTTTCAACAAGCTAAAGAGGTGAAATTCTGTAGCCAGTTGCATCATAGGGGACAAATTAAAATTCCAACTGTTTTAAATAATGCTTTAAATCCCCTGAATACTACACCGTAAGGGACAAATAAAAATTTCCATTTATTTAAATGGACTTTTTAAAGCAATAGTATTGTGACATTTTTATGAAACTGAATATCGAAGCCATTAAAAAAACTAAACTAAATGACCCAAGTCCTATCTCTCAAGCCTTTATGGCTTGAGAGACAATCACAGAGAATGTTCCCCACTCCCTCCCCTTTCCATGACATCAGCGTCTAGCTGACAGCAGGGCAATCTGGTCCCTGGACAAGCGGAGGCTCTTCAAAATATAAAGAGAGTTACTTCACTGGAATGGTCTACAAAGTGTCCCTGGTTTGCAAGCACACTTTGTAGACCGCTCCAATAAAGTAACTCTTTTTATGTCTGTTGATCTCGACTCTGCTGAAGAGCCTCAGACAGTCCCGGGACTGGATTCTCCTGCTGTCAGCTAGATGCTGATGTCAGGGAAAGAGGAGGGGGGAACTTTCTCTGCGATCATCTCTCAAACCATAAAGGTTTGAGAGATAGGACTTGGGTCATTTAGTTTAGTTTTTTAATGGTTTCAGTATTCAGTTTTATGAAAATGTCACAATACTATCCCTTTAACACTATGAATACTGGAAGGCTGCATGTGTTGACAACCACTCTAGTATTCAGGGGATTCAAAGCATCATTTGAAACAGTTGGAATTTTTATTTGTTCCCTATGATGCAACTGGCTCCAGAATTCCACCTCTGTAGCTTGTTGAAAGCAGACCCTGACCTTTAACAGGAGACTGACAGAAAAAAGGTTTCTTTTTAGAAAGCGGCTTGTGTTCAAGAGATCTGAACCCTCTGGGTGTCAGAGTAGTGTCCAATGCACTGTAATGGAACCCCTCCGGCACTCAAAGAATTAAAAAAAATTTGCATAGGTAGGACTTGATTATGATGATGTTATGAAATTGTAAAACTCTTAAGCCGAATTCTCCAAAAATATATGTCCTGCCAAACAAGACATTATATAAACTATACAGACTGATCTAAAGCAACTGATGGAGAACAAGAATGTCTCTACTATCCACAGTGCAAAGGATCAACTCAATGGGGGGTTATACATTAAGGCGTGATAAAAAGAAGATGACTTCTCTATTGACATGACATCTGCAGTTCCTCTGTTATTCTATAGAGCATATGCACTAAGATCTCCAAAGTTGGATAAATCTTAGTGCATTGGCTCCACTGAAATATATAGGACTTGGAGAAGTGATACCACTGGAGAAGTCATCTCCGCTTTATCACCCCTTAGTGCATCTCTCCCAATGTCTCTGAATATCCAGTGTGAAGCCTGTATAATGAGACGTGAAGGTCCATTTGAATATGGGAGGTTAGAGAGGATGATAAATGAATATATTCCCTATTGCCATACTGCTTAATTGCTGGCTTACTGGCAAAAAATAGGATACAGAGAAAAATGTCAGGAAAAAGAACAGTTATACCTTTTCTTCTATTAGTAAATGCATCACAAAGAGGCACTGTAGAGAAGAGATAGATGTTGTTGCTTTGGACATCCAAAAAGGGATCAAGAATATGACGACACTGGCTTAATGAAAGACTAATCAGACAGTTCATATGTATTCTGGTTAAAATTGCCCTACAGTGAAGTAAGAATCACTGTAGAATCCTCTCTCTCATTATGGTCCAAGCATTTAGGGGTGTATTTGGAAAGGTAAACAGATGTGATACTGTGTGCACTGAGGATCTCTGAGCATTCACAGGATTAAAATCCACATTTTTCTCTACATCAGGTGGCATCCTGCCCCCGACTAGGACATATCCAGTTAAAAATCAGGGGGGGATTCTATTGACGTCCTGACACACAGAGCATCTACACTGCTCAGTAGACATCATTCCCCAGCACTCTGCATTCCTGAAGAGAAAACCGTGAGAGAGCTCCAGCAGCTACAGGACTGTGCCAAAAGAGGCACAGATGACAGATCTCCCCTACCAGGGAGGGCAAGAATGGATAAAGGAAATAAAGATCTCTTGTCATTACGGAGAAGAAGTTCCACTTCCTACCAGTCATGCCCTGCACATTCTCCTCGACCTCCATATGTGCAGGACTCTACATCAGGTGGCATCCTGCCCCCAACTAGGAGATATCCAGTTAAAAAACAGGGGGGGTTATATTCCGACATCCTGACACACAGTGCATCTACACTGCTCAATGTGTTTGATGATGAGTTGGATAGTCGCACATTGGCTAATTGGCTGAGCCTGGGATATGAGGAGCCTATTCCTGGTCGAGCTCTGCTTCCAGTGGATGATATGCTGGGGCATGATGATCCCAAGAGCCCAGAGCCTGTGTATGAATGGTGCAGTTGAAATTCCTGGATTATGACCAGCAGAGGAAGCTGTACTTAGTACACAAGTCTACCGGCAACAGGCTCATGGGTACAGCAGATAGTATGGCAACCAGGAGAAGTGGAAACACAGGTAAGGCATAACTGGAAGGTGTATGGCATTGTCCAAGTTGCACCAACTCATGGAACTTATCAAGTTTAATATGCAGGACTCCCTTCGCTTTCTGGTGCAGGATTCCCTTGTCAGCTTTACCCAGTTTATATTGGATGCTTGTTATAGAATCTTATCGTGTACAGAGGATATGGACTGGGGAGGAGATCTTGTCAACAGCCCGTACAAACCTTATAAAAATCCTATATTTCTGTTGGATTTGGTATTGGACAACTCAGGGGCTAACTTCAGTACTCCTCTGGAAAACTTTGAGGCAACGCTCATGACATTGTTTGATAAAGGAATCCTAGCAACTCACAGTGTCCCTCAGCTAGAGAAATTTGTGCGGGAAAATATTTTTTATCAGTGGAACCCCATTGCTGGAATCAGTTGGTCTACATGAGCCCCTAGTGGAAGAACTGCGTAAGAACATCCAAACAGCCATATGTAAAGCTCTGATTCCCCTTCGAGCTTATGCAAAGCAATATGAGAAATATCTGGAGCTGTATAACACTAGTGTGGAAACATTTCTAAAGGATTTTCAGTCAAAGAACAGTTTTGCTTCAGAGGTGAAGTCTGCAGTTGAAGAGCATCTTATGGAAAAAGAACGTCTAGATGAACCGAATGAAAGAGAAAGGGCAGACAATTAAAATGAGTCAACTCTGAAGTTGATACGTTGAGAGGTTGCAGAGATATTTTCCAGACTGTGCAGTCTCATAGAAGTGAATGGAGCAACGGTGTCTATGCGGTAAAGTGCACCTTAAAGGCGCACAACTTAAATTTTGCAAAGTTGAAAAGTAAAAAATAAAAGTACATGAAACATCAGTAGAACATGTTAGGAGACCCAGAAAACACTGAACTCAGTAGGGAAAGTGTCAATAACTCCCTCAAAGATGCGAAAACAGCAGCTAAAGGGTTAAGTTACCACACAAATCTGCTCCAAGACACCCAACACCCAAAGAGTGCAGGAGTGTGCAATAAGAACTCCAAAGGAAAAACCCCTGATCGGAGGGGCACTGTGGGACATGTGGACCTGCAGCACTCAAAGGGTTGCTCACCTTTCATGCAGATCTTCTGTCTTCAGAATACCATGTATTAAGAGGAAGTCTCGGTGGGCCACTCCTGAGGAAAGAACTTGAACCCAAGATATTTCCCCCAGGGCTTAAGGTCCACAAAAAGCACCTGGTTACAGAGCTAGCCACATCTAAGGGCATTGTCAGTTATGTTAATCCGCTTAATAGTGGTATTCCATTTCTAACAGAAAAATAAAAACATTTCTAAAACTATAGCAGAACTGTTCTCTTGCTTGTGTCTTCTGCCAAGGAACAAATCTTACTGGTTGGCTAGCTGCAGCAAAGGAGGGAAGGTATGCTCCACCCCTGCATACAATTCTAGAATTGTTCCTGCATACTTAAAGGGGCGGATCGCCTATCCAGAGTTACCAGTAACCTGTATTGGACGACAGAGAAATATTATATATATATATATATATATATATATATATATATATATATATATATATATGTACACACACACACGGGCCAACACTGGTGGCGCTGCGGTGCGGCCGATACGGAGCGGGGCGCTCCGAATTCAGACCAGAGGTGCGCAGAGAGGACTCCGGTCTGAATTCGGAGAGCCTCACTCCGTATCAGCCACGGCACGGGCAGTCTGTACTGCGCATGACTGCAGCGTACGCAGCCGTCTCTACTGTGCATGACAGCTTCTGACAAACATACTTAGCGAATTATAATATAGGATTTATAATTCATCTTCCATCTGCACTGCTGGTTGGGTATCAAGCACAGGTGCTTGAGCACAGGTGGGTGGATTAAGCGTCTCAGTCACTTTGACTGATTTTTAAATAGGTATATCATAAAAATGTGACCTGTTCATGTGTTCCACAAGGACTTCAGTTGAGAATGATTGATGTAGACTGGTCTGGTGAAAACAAGTGAATCAAATACAGTCAAGAAATTAGGGTCAGTAAATAGAGACAAGTGCAGCTACAATACTAATCAATTCATTCTGTTAAAGAGTCCCTTATTCCTCTCAATATAGTCCCACCTTAGTATGAGGAACAGGACAAGCTGTGATACCTCAATAATCCACTCATTAACAAAACAATCCCCATCACCTTTATGGGAGTAATGATGTATAATTCTATATGTTGGTGCGATTAAGATTATAAACCGGGAGGAAACTCTGCAGCCTTTGAAGTTGTTGGACTACAGCTCTGTCAGCTAAGGATGGTAAGCATTGAAGCCCATCAACAGCTGGAGAGTGGCAGTTTGCCAAGCCTTGCTGTAAACACACAAAATATCAATCAATCATCAGTTTCCATATGTGGATTCCTTAATTGGAAGACAAACTGGGTGATATTTGCTGCAGCTGGTGCTGTTGGGATTAGAAGTAATGGCATCAGGGAGAACATAAATAGAAGTAAGCTTGAACATTTTTTTATGCTAAGTATAAGGAAAATTCACAGAATGTCTACAATTAAATAAAAAAAAGGCAACAAAAAGGTCTGGAATCATGTAATATTACACAAATGGGACTTTTCCTCTAGCCCGGCAATGTCAGTACATGTGAGAGGTCAGGAAATCTGCTTCCCACTTGAACATAGACCCATTACGCTAAGAGTAAACACCAGTGGAAGTAAACATGAGACCCTCCAGATATTTCTGGACTGCAGTTCCCACCAATGGCTGCCAGAGGATGACAGGGTTTGCAGTTGAGATGGAGAGCCTCTTTTACCCACCAATGGTATATGCACAGCTAATAACTGCTTTGTACACTTGATCTATCCTGTGTTACAGATCTCAGACAAGTCCAGTGTGCCAAGTGTGAAATAGCTGTGAAACACCAGAGTGCTTTATTCTACTGTATTTCATAGCTAGTGTACACGACTACAAAACACAGCCCTAATTGTTGTTGTCCTCCTTTTTATTATGTTTACACACTTTAATGACTTTGCCTCAAAACAGTGAGGATGATAGACTAAGGAACAAACCAACTGCAACACGTGACTGATAAAAACAAACATAGGTTTAAAGTGATAGTAACGCTTCCCAAAAACAGCAGCTCCAATTAATCTTCATAGTATTTGAGCCATAGAGAGTGTTATTTCATTACTGTGAGTGTTGTAGTTCAAGAGTAATTAAATTATAAAGTTTCCCCCTCCCACCCCTTTTACCTATTGTAAGCCCCCTCCCTTCAGGTGTGGCATCTGGTCCATAGACCAGACAGCTCACATCAAGGGTCAATATTCTTAGAGTGAGAACAATGAAAACCCTGCCCCCCCTTGACAGGTTTTTCAGCTTTTTCCCTTATCTTAATTGAAAATTGTCACTCTATGCAATCTACCTGGACACTCCCTGCTGCTCTAAGCTGAACAGTGTTACATTAGTAAAAGGGGCGGGAGGGGAATACTTTATCATTCAATTACTCTTGAACTACAACTGACAGAACTGAAGTAACACTCTCCAAGGCCCAAATACTAGGAAGATTAATTAGTGCTGCTTTTATTATGAAAAATTACTATCCCTTTAAATGGAGCATTTAGTCCCCTGAATACTGGAGTCCTTTTTATACAAGTGGGAATTTTTCTTCCTCCTCTATGATGCAGTTGGTTTGATCCAGAACTAATTCACATCTCCTTGCGCACCAGTCTCTCTTTATATTTTGATTCCAGACTTCTTTTATTAAATGGCAACAAACTGTCAAGGATACAGGCCCTAATAAAAGCAGTTTCACATTTAGCCCTTGAAGGATTTGAGGGGAAAGCTATACATTGTGAAGCAAAAGCACTGTAAAGCACTCTGGTCCTTAAATGGTTAATATTTATACTGTGGCACTAACAACGTGACAAAATCAAGAATTACTACACATATTTACCCCGTGTGATGCTTCAGACATCCCTCTGGCACTCAGGGTTAACCCTTTGAGTGCCAAAGGGGTACGCAACACATTGCTTTGTGTACCCCTCTGGCACTCAAAGGTTAAAGAACCTTTATCCCTTGAGTACATCCAGCACATTTCTTTGCAATTGCACTCAAACTGCTAAAGGCTTACAGCATTAATTCCCATTTGGCCATAACGTTAGGTGGCTCTGTAGAAGCTGTAATATTCTGGACTCTCTTAACCCATTGGGTACCACAAAAGTAGCCAACATACTGAAATGCAATGCATTGGATACTTCTCTAGAACTCAAAGTGTTAAAGACCAGAGGGACATGCAACCTATTGCTTAGCATAATAATAATGAAAGAAACCTATGGAGTAATGAAATCACAGGAAGAATGTCTGGTCCATCTTTATGTTTCCACAATGACAGTTTGTACAAGAAACATATAAAAAGGTGCAGATTGTATGACATGGCTATTTCATGATTGCATATTAAAAGTTACTTTTGAAGATTATCAAAAGACCAGGAAAAAAATAAAAGGGAAAATATGATTCAGAGTATTAACCCTTTTGGTGCAACAGAAGTCTGCAATACAGCCCCTCTGACACAGAAAGGAATTTGTAAACACAATTCAGCCCTGCATTTTATTTTCTCAGTAAATGAGAAGAGACATCAAGAAGGTGGACGAGGGGCTATTTTATCTGCTGTATTCTTGCTGCTTTGAATTTGGAAACTCGTTTCGTACTCTCTTCTGGGGCCTCTGTTGACAGTTCTTCTGATTTCCTCTCCTGGATAGTGGGCAAAGCTGGGTGAGCGATGCTTGTGATTGGCATGGAGGGAAAATGTTCTTTTTCTACCACAGTTCCAGAAAAAGCCTACAAGAGAGAAAAACGACACAAACTAGCTAAAATATGACACACCTGGAACTGCATTGTTTACAGATTAACCCATTTCATGAAAAGGAAAACATGCAATGCATTACTAAATGAGTTGCACACCCTTCTGGTGAAGGAAACGGTTAAGAAACGGTGCTAGTCACAATCTGTCCACTAGAGGGTGACCTCAAACTGCATTAGGTTGGTCCAAAGCCCCAGGTCTTTTGGGAAACTAGTAACTCTCATGGGTGCAGATACAGAGATGCACGGGGAAGGGGTGGATGTGGGTGGGTTCCAACACTTTATCATAAATCCTGTACTGGAACCTTGTGCACCTCTGAGTAGATGATCCTTTCACATGTTATCCCACTCTTGGCTCTGTAGTCATGTGCTTTATTCTGTATGGTCAGGGTACAGAGATATCCATGGCATAAAAAGCTGTGAGGTGTGCTTTTCTCAACAAAACACAACTTTCAATCAAGATAGTTAAATGTGAGGGAAAATAAAATGCTAGAAATGAGAGATCAGAGACTAGAAGGATACATTCTGAAGCAAAACAACTGCAAAATCGGGACTAATGAAAGTTCTCATTGATTAAAATGTGGCTTTGAAAAACATTTAAATGAATTGTCTTACATGACCATCGGGGGACACTTTTTATGGGTTTACTTCTCTAAAGTAAAGCTGTATTTAAAGGAGCAATAATTTGTCCAAGTACAGTAAGAAACAGACTTAACAAGAAATCTTTTTAATGCTCAAAGGAACAGTGTGTGTCTGTGTTGCATCTGTCTTTGTTTGCTGACTGCGTGGGATGCCTCTCTGGTTAGGGTGCCTGCCTGCACCAGTCTGCGTAGAATGCCGGTCTGGAATGCCTCTCTGCGTGGGCGGGTGCCTGCCTGTCTGGGTGGGAGCCTTCGTGTGTGTGTGTGTGTTCTCTCAGATGCAGAAACTCTTGCCCTGCTTCATTTTACCCCCACCAGACATGCTCCGTTTTAACATATAGCAAAAGACAGGAAAGGGGGTTCACGTAAAGCAGAGAACCCAAAGGACCCCACTGCCCAGAATTCAAATAGTTGTTTGTTTTTTTTTCTACCAGGAGGGACATCCAGTGTTTCACATGGAACAAGATAAAGGATTTATTGGTAAGTACACACAAATCCCTATTGTCTTAAGTCCACTGTGGAACACAAGAACCATGGGAATACACAGGAGAATCCACTAAGACTCCAGACACAGAGAAAGAGAAAACCCCTCAAACACAGACCAATTCTGATAGAGGAAAAAATGGAACAACACAAACCTCAGATGTCAAAAGACACCAACACAGAAAACCAAGGAACAGGAAACAAACTACTCGCAAAAAGAAAAACAAGGACACCTAAACAGGTACAACAACTGTTGACCTTAAGACCAAAACTGGCCTCAGCACATTGACACATTAGTGGTTGACAAATGTGTGAAGACACAACCATGTAACAACATTAAACAGCTGCTCCGCAGAGACCCAAGAGGCCGACCTGGTAGAATGAGCTGTGAACAGAAAGGGCACAGGTTTCATCCTGAGAACATAGGTCTGGCAAATTATCACCTTAATCCAAGAAGCTACTGTTCTCTTAGATTAAGCCTGGCTCACAAGAGAACCCTCAGCAATGACAAAAAGTGAATCTGATTTACAAAAAGGCTACGATTGATAAACAGTGTACTTCAAGGACCTAATTACATACAAGAGATGAAGCTCCTGCTACTACTGCCTGTTAGCCTAGACAGGGATGAGAGAAAGAGAACTATTTCCTAGTTCATGTGAAGCTCTGAGACAACCTTAGGAAGAAACACTATTGGAGTCTGAAAAACCACCATGTCAAAGAGGAAAATCAGAAAAGGAGGCTTACAAGGCAACCAGTTGAACAGATACAATAGCCAACAGGAAGGTTGTTGAGTATCAAAAACCCACGGGAACTGAAGACAGAGGCTCAAAAAATATCCTACTGAAGCATTCCAGAACCAGCTTCAAGCCCACGATGGAGAGAGATCTCAAAACACTGGGAAGACGTAAATCACCCCTTGTACAAACGTTAGCACATCTCACAATAAGATGATACACCTCTAAAAAGGAACAGAAAGAGCTGAAATCTAGACCAGACCAAGACCAAGCCAATTTTGAAGCCCATTATGAAGAAAAGCCAAGATGACCAGAAGACGAAAAGGTTGCTACCATGACAATGTTCCCCCTTTACACCACGTATAGAAAAGGGACCATAACCTAAAGTATACTTTGGGTGAAATTGGCTTATAAGCCTTTATCATACAAGCAATAATGTATTAAGAAAAACCCTTCTTCCCCAGGATGCTGCAATCTCTGCTTGACACAGTGGAAACAGAGGAAGCTGAAACAGCTGTGTCAAAGACAGACTGAGAAGAAAACCAGGCCCACTGTGGCCTGAACAGGGCAATTAGAATGTAACATAGTAAATTAGGTTGAATAAAGACACAAGTCCATCAAGTTCAACCTTTGCCTCATACCCCAGTGACTGAGAATTTTATAGCTTGCCTGCTACCAAATAAGTGTCTTTATCAGACCTTCCTGATCTGCCTACTGATAAACAGTATAATTCTGTATGTCCCCTTTTGAAAGAAATGTATCTAATCTTCTCTTAAATGTATCCATTTTATCTGCCATAACCCTCTCCCTGGGCAAGGAATTCCACAATTTAACAGACCTTACTGTAAAAAAAACCCTTCTTCTGCTGAAGTCTAAACCTCCTTTCCTCTAATCTCAAGGGGTGTCCCCTGATCACCTGATCAGGCCTTGGAATAAATAGCTCACCAGAGAGATCCTTGTATTGACCGCTCATATACTTGTACAATGTGATAAGGTCTCCTCTTAGTCGTCTTTTCTCTAGAGTAAATAAACCAAGTTTGTCTAGTTGTCCTTCGTACGTCAAGTCCTCCATTCCCTTAATTAATTTTGTTGCTCTTCGCTGTACTCTCTCTATAGTTCTAGTATAACCTTTTTCAGAACTGGTGCCCAAAACTGCACCGCATACTCAAAGTGAGGTCTTCCCAATGATTTGTACAATGGCAAAATAATGTTATCCACTCTTGCTTCAATACCTCTTTTTATGCAAGACAGGATTTTGTTTGCCTTTGCTACTGCTGTTTGACATTGGTCACTGTTTCTAGCAATAAGTCCCCTAAAATGATTCCAAGTTTATAAGTAGCCTTGGGATTACTTCCTCCCAAATGCATGACTTTAAACTTCCCCACATTAAACTTCATATTCCATTTGTTTGCCCAGCCTGCCATTTTTTGTGAATCCCTCTGTAGAGAGCAAATATCCTGTTCTGAATTAATTACCCTGCATAATTTAGTGTAATCTGCAAATATTGATATTTTGCTTTCTATAGCTATTTCCAGGTCATTTATAAGCATATTAAAACGCAGTGGACCCAATACTGAACCCTGGGGTACTCCACTCTCCACTTTAACTGTATTGGAGAATTGTCCATTTACAACCACACACTGATCCCTATCTTTCAACCAGTTTTGTATCCCATTGCAAAGGTAATCTCATAGCCCCAATTTCCTTTTTTTATACTCCAGCCTTCTGTGTAGCATTGTATCAAATGCCTGTGCAAAGTCTAGATATATAACATCAACTGTCTTGCCATTATCAAGGTTGCTGCTTCCTCATAGAAGCTGAAAAGGTTAGTTTGGCATGATCTATTCATCATAAAACCATGTTTATTCTTGCTAATGATCTTATTTTTTGTGTTGTAATCCTGAATATAGTCCTGTATTATCCCTTCTAGCAGTTTTCCCATTACAGAGGTCAAACTTACTTGTCTATAACTTTCAGGTTCTGTTTTAGTTCCCTTCTTAAATAGAGGAACTATGTTGGCTCTTCGCCAATCTTGTGGCACTGAGCCCGCTACATCCTAGTTTTCCGCAACACTGTGGAAATCAGATGAAACAGAGATAACACATACACAGGGGAAAATATCATGGTATAACCATCTCGTCCAGCGTGACAGCTAGTGGTCCATGTATCTGGCACAGAACGAAGGAACATTGTGATTCAACAGTGAGGCCATTATGTCAACCATCAGATGACCCCACATATGGACTATAAAACTGAATACATCTGAGTAAGCTCCCAGTTTCCGGGATCCAGATGTTAGCAACTGAAAAAGTCTGCTGCTATGTTGTCCACCCGGGAACATGAATGGCAGAGAAAACCCGGCATGTGAGCCTCCGCGCATGTGAGGATCATCGAATCTCGGATCATACAGCCAGGGCTTATAATTTTAAGTCCTTTGCTACTAGCCAGACCTGAAAAGTTACTCACCACTGCAAGCCAAAACATACCCACCAGGGCTGAATTTCTACTCGCCAGGGTTAAATTTTCACTCACCATTGGCTAGTGGCAAGTGGAAATTTTGAGCCCTGATACAGCCATACTTCTGGTTCCTCCCAGTTGGTAGATGTTGGCTACCTCCATCAGATTGCTGGAATGGATCCACGCAGAGGATGCCTGGAGGGACTGATACCACTGTTGCAGAAATAGACAAATTGTCCGAAGTTTCAGAACACTAACAGACAGAAAACTCTCTGCTCCAGCCAAAACCCTGAGCTGTCTGAGGGCGCACCTCAGCTTGTCACTACAGGCATCTATCATGATTATCACCCAACTGGAAATGATCATTGACCTTCCCAGCAATAGATGGAACATTTGAAGCCATCAACGAAGGTCCACCTTTGTCAGGTCAGACAGGGACATAACATAAGTGAGGTGACACTGATGTCTCCACCAAATCCTGAGAAACTTCAGCTTCAACTCCTGCGTATGAAAATGGGCAAAGGGAACTACCCCCCGAGACCAGATGACTGAGAACCTTCATGTACTCCTGAACCATTGTGTATGGGTGAAGTAGGGTCTGAGACACCTTGTGACACAACAACAGAATCGTTTCTTCTGGTAAGAAAGGCACTCCCAAGAAAATTGTTGAATCTCATGCCTATAAAATGAAGGACCTGGGATGGAACCAGAGAAAATTTCTTGAACTCAACCAATTCTGCAAGCAGAGTGTCTCCTCTGAAGGAGAATTTAGCAAAAGGTTGCCCAGATAGGGAGTCAATGAGATCCCTGGAGAGAATGTGAGCCAACAAGGCCATCAGGACCCATGCAAAGACCCACAGGATGCAAGCCTTCCCAAAAGGAAGGGTGGTGAACTGAATGTGAAGATGTTGAAAAGCAAACGGAAGGAAAAGCATGTGCAAGGATGGGAATATACAGGTAAGTGTGTTTATGGTTATAGAGGGCAAAATTTCCCTGGACACCTGGCAGTGATGACAGAACACAAGGATTACATCTTGAAATGGGGAGAAAGAACAAAAAGTTTATGGAGGGGCTTCAGGTCCAGACAGGACAGCATCCTCTGTCTTTTTTTGTATCTATGAAAAGGTTGGAATAGGATCTCATGAACTTTTTCCTAAGAAGCAACAGGTAAAAACACCTGCGTATCTACCAGAGAAAAGACTGCATCTAAAACAGAAGACTTTGCATGGGATTGCAAGAAACTCTGGACGTAAGGAAAATGGAGGAAGTTGTTTGCAGTTTATGTAGTACTCTTCCAAAATGATGCATTTAAACCCTCTGATCCTCCATGATAACAGCCCATGATCCGTAGAAAAGGAGGCAAACAACCTCCTATTGCTTGAGGTGGACCACACCCCGCAAGTCATGGGTGCGGGGGTATCATGTTACCTGTAACTTATTAGAAGACTGGTCAACCAACCATATCGTTACTCAACCAGGACAATGCGTGGCCACAGAAAAAGCAGTGGCCTTCCCAGTAATTCTTGCGGGATCAAAGGCCACTTCTGAAAAATATGCATTAGCTTCAAGGATCTTAGACATAGACACAAAAATGTCCTCATTAAGCGCGTCCCCATGGACAGCCTCCAAAAGCTGATCCCCCCCACATAGCCATGGCCCTAGTCATAAAAGTAACAGACAAAATGGGATCTAAAGCTGCACCAGAAGCTGCAAAATTCTTGATGGGAAAATCCAGGCACTTATCCATCTGGTTCTTAAGAGTTGCAGCATACACAAGCGACAAAGCTGTATTCCTGGAAAGGCGAGAAATTGGAGGGTCTTACTACAGAGGGGTGTAGCCCACTGAGTTAAAGCATCAGCAAAAAAAGAATACAAAAGAGATATATGTCTGGGAAGGAACAATGTCTTGCAAAGGTCAGGACACTGCTTTGTTGTACAAAGACATACAATCATAATAAGCCCCTTTAAATCCACCATAATACAACTGGTAGAACAGAAAGTCCAAAGCACAGTCTATGTCCCAATTTAATATGGCTGCCACTTGTGCCAGTTCCTAAAGACATCATGGTCCCAAAAACTGAAGGTGCATTCAGCACCAAGTAAAATAACAGAAATGAAAGTACAATTAAAAGAAAATGAAATAAAATTAAATTGCCAACTCAACAAGGAAAAGGATAGTAGGGACAGACAGAAATAAGCAGAGTGCCAGTCCAGCCATTTTCATACAGACAATAAGAAAGTGGTTGCCAGACAAACAGACAGGGACATACATACAGGACCTGTGCACTCTGAACACTGAAGATGCCTTTTTCTCTTTAATCTTCAGGGTCCCATGTATCATAGAATATTCTGGTCAAACAAGTTAAGCAGAGCTGAGAGGAGGGTGGCTGATAAAACAAGTCATCCTAAGCCAGATATAGGTCCCATTTAGCCTTCACTCTGGTTCAAACTGACAATGGAGGCAAGAGACAGGAGACCACCTAGTGGGGTATTCAAAACCCCATCCTACATGCAAAAGGAAACAAAAGGACAACTAAGAGAAAAACTTGGTCTGTGCACACTCATAAGGTCACATTTAAAACTGAGCATGTCTGGAGGGGTAAAGCAGGGAGGGAGTCTCTACCTCTGAGAGCCTTTTAGAGAAAGTACCCTTCCCTCTTGACCACAGGATTCTTTACCCCATGGTTCTTGTATTTCACCTCAGACATAAGAGAAATGCACACACACAGCTTTGCACAAATCTCATTACTGTCTTAACAGAAACAAGAGAATACTTTTTTAACCCTTTATGGACCAAAGTGACATTTTGAGTTTCTGGATATTTATCAAGCAGCAAAAGGCATAAAACTAGGCAAATACCTATCAGCATGTAGGTAAATAAGACTTGCCAATGGACTGTTTCCCTTTTTAATCAATAAGGGAACATTAAAGGGACAGTAATACTTCGTTTTAACTTTATTTTATTTTGTAGGCATTAAAAAAACATGAAGAATGATATAAGTCTTATCTTTCAAACCTTTATGGTTTATGAGATATTCACAAGCAAAGTTTCCCCCTCCCGCCCCTTTTATCTAGTGTAAGCCATCTCTTCTAAGATGTGGAATGCAGTCTATAGACCAGACAGATAACAGAAGGGGACACTCTTATTCCTATGAAAACAATGAAATCCCTGCCCCCCTTGACAAGCTTTTCAGGTTTTTCCCTTATCTTAATTGAAGTATGTCCATCTCTGCAGTCTACCTGGGCACCTCCCTTCTGCTTTGGCTGAACAGTGTGACATCAGTAAAAGGGGCGGGAGGGGGATACTTTGTCATTGAATTACTCTGGAACTACAACTCTGACAGAACTGAAATAACACTCTCCTTTAAACTGTGTCATGGAATTATGCAATTTCCATACACCAGGTTCTAGCTGGCACAGCCCACTGAAGTCAGTCGGGGTGGGATCCTATGCCAAAAGTATCCATTAATGGTGCATTTGTCTGCCTAGCTTACCTAGAGAAGTAACAGTTAAGCTGCTATTCTCCCAGCTAGATAAATGGTTGGTCTACATTGGTCTATGGAAATCAGCTGTACTGTGTTTTTGTCGTGTACAATGCAAGTCTATTTATTTTAAAGGGATAGTAATATTTCATTTTAACTTTATTTTATTTTGTAGGCATTAAAAAAACATGAAGAATGATATAAGTCTTATCTCTCAAACCTTTATGGTTTATGAGATATTCACAAGCAAAGTGTCCCCATCCCGCCCCTTTTACTGATGTAACACTTCTCAGCCAGGGCAGAAGGGAGCTGCCCAGGTAGATTGCAGAGAGGGACAATCTTCAATTAAGATAAGGGAAAAACCTGAAAAGCTTGTCAAGGGGGCAGGGATTTCATTGTTTTCATAGGAATAAGTGTCCCCTTCTGTTATCTGTCCAGTCTATGGACTGCATTCCACATCTGAGAAGAGATTGTTTACAGTAGGTAAAAGGGGCGGGAGGGGGAAACTTTGCTTGTGAATATTTCATAAACCATAAAGGTTTGAGAGATAAGACTTATATCATTCTTCATGTTTTTTTAATGCCTACAAAATAAAATAAAGTTAAAACGAAGTATTACTATCCCTTTAACACCTTTATTCTGGGATGCTGTAAACTGCTTCGTTAATGGGCTGAATTCAATAGTCTAAGCTCTTCTGGTACACCACCCTAACTAAGGATCCAACATTATTCCATCATAGGTGAAAATAATGACTTTACCTCCAATGGTGCAAACACAGGGGACAGCTTTTTATTCACACGATCCTCCTCCTCATGGATTCCATCACTGTGATCACTGAAAGTATTCTCCTCAATGCTAACATTTCTCAAGTAGCAACGTCTGTCATCATACTCTGGTGCACTGCTCTCGCTGGTGTCGCTACACACACTGTTTTCTCTGCTCCGTGATTTCATAATGGACTTCCTTGGGACATACTCTCCATTTACAACATCAACAAACACTCTGTAGGAAAATAACAAGGCCTATAAAATGTGCAGCTATGTTCTGTCTTATAATATATACATTTGGTGCAGTTTAACAATATGTACACTCGCAGGATGGCTGTGTATGAAGGCGAATTGGAAAACTCCTGGGACAAACAATTAAGCCACAGGGAAAAAATATAACTCAGATTGATTTAAACGGATAGTTTACCCACATGAATGCTACAGTGGTCTCCAATACATTGCAAAAGCAATATAATGGAGACTTCTTTAGCATTCGAAGAGTTTAAAAAAAAAAAAATAAAAAAAAATCACCATTTAAATTAATAGGAACTTGTATTTATTCCTTATGGCGAGTTGGTTTACTCCAGAATTTCTCCAGCTTTCTTTAGCACCTCAGCCTCAGTGTGCTTAAAGAGAAACAATCTACTAAAGTGTTTCTTCTATTTTCAATTAGAAATATGTGATCCTTAAAATGGATTGTAATAGACGTACTGGATATCTGTAAATCTTTATTCCTTCATATTTTAACATTTTATGCCTTCTGACTCTCACTGCAAGCTAAACTTCCAGTCAACTGCCTATTGCAGCTTTACTTTACAACTGTGTGGCTTATACCAGCACATGCATTCAGTCTACCACCAGGTGGCAGGGAACTTAACAATAAACCTCTAAACTAGAAAACGTCCTCCCGTTCCACTACCCTACTTATCCCCACCTGCATTAGAAGTCAGCATTAGAGGTCAGATTACATTTAAGAAAACACAAGAGAAGTCAGTCATTGGAACAGTAGAGCCAAGAAATGTCAAGGAAACTCAACTCAAAGAGTAGTTTTCCCAGACAAGATACCCTATATGTCCCCTTTGTCACCCTTTGCCACCAAAACATAAATGTTATTTTAGAGGATAACAGCTAGTAAAACCCTTTGAGTGCCAGAGGGGTACGCAAAGCAATGTGTTGTTTATTACCCGGCACTCAAAGGGGTAACATATTGGCTGATTTTAATTCTCTGAATAAGAAACTAAACTTGCCTCAAGGTGACAGGTGCACTTTGAATCTGCAGTGTTAAAAAAACTTATCCTCACAGGTATCTGATATGAAGTAAATGAAAGGATAAAATGGAGGCCACAAATTCATCACTTTCTAAAAGAGTACCAGTTTTCATAGGATACATAATATCATTGTTAGGTGACAGACGTTCATGATTTCAGTGCATATTTTCCCTCTAAACACAAGAGGACGTAAACAACTTCTGTATGTCTGGCACCTATGTTTTAAGAGAAGGTAACACAGCTTAACCCTTCAAGAACCAGAGAAGTGTGCCACGCACAGCTTTGTAATGCGTTGCATACTCACTGGTCCTTTTAATTGTCAGTGTGTCATTACAGATATGAATTCAGGGATATATAAATGATGAACATATCTTGACTACCTATAGATATCTGCAGGCGTTTTGATAACTGGCAGTTCTGGAACCGAATGGCTGCTCCCATTACTGTTTTTCCTTTTCCGTTTGGCTTCCTCTTTTTTTTCACTATATTTTAAAGTGGTATTTTTTCCAGTGTTTATTCTTACCTACAAAAAAAGATAAATAAAAATATCAAGATAAATTTAAGAAGTAAAAAAAAAAAAAGGAATAGATTGAAACAATAAAACAAGTATCATGCTTACCTTTTCATGTAAAGGGGAGCAGTGTAGATAACTTTATTGACACTAGTGCAGAATCTAAACTGGAGGACCTTGAGTGATTCCCTTTTTAAACGCGGGGAAGCAGTGTTTCACACACCAAAAGTTATACAGGGCCAACATTATCAGTGCCTGTGTATTTATTTTAAAGAAACAGTGTCAGTTTCATAACTAAATTGTACAGGAGCAAAAGAAACCAGGGGTGGAGGGTGGGGCTTTGGTTAGTGCCATTGCTGGGCACTGGCTAAGTGGACATAAAGCTCCATATCTCATTCTAAAAGCCCATGATGCTGTAGCCAGCTTGGATCACGTAACAGCGTTAACTGTCATACTGGTATTGATGCAATTTGGCTGCACGGCACACTAATAATGGATTATGTTGGTCCAAGCCCAAAACATATTGATGAAAAATAATGCATAATACAATAATACTACACCTATTCATTATTTTAATAATACTAGATTATTTTATACACTTAATATTTGGATATTTATAATATTCTCTTGTACTCTGTATCAAAGATAGGACCGTTAAGTAGCACAGAAGCAACCGTGAAAGCTCTCACTACACCCAAAATTATCAACAGATTTAAATATACAAGGAGATAATCATACTGTGTATTTGCCAAGAGCAAATGTAGTAATGTCCAGATCATATCCGATACTCATTCAATGGCAGAGTGTCAAGTAAATCTGCCAGGTTGTGGCTAACAGATCACATATTATCTTATGGGAAGATCATATGCATTATGCATATGTACCACATAACACCAAATATTTTGCCTACCACGCTTTGATGAATACCTCAAGGCATCTTGTCAGTAATAGCAACATATTGGTTATACTGTACTGTTCTAAATCCTTGCTGGCTCCTCTCAGACCAGTTTCCTTGCTACCCAAAAGGCAATACACCTGGCTAACACACCCACAATTTTTCTCATGCATAATATTGATAGCACTCTCTTGCTCTAAACTTTCTATAAAAAGGAAAAAAAAAGATTCCCCTTTGGCTTCACAGCCCTCCTAGCATTTGACTTTTTCAATTTATATATTTAAGGACCAGAAGACCCCAGATCAAAATGCATTTCTGTAATCAATGTAAACAGAGAGAACTAAACTTATTTTAATGAATCAGGTTAGTCTTCCAACACCTCAGTTTGATTGCAGGCATCTTGTCATGGTGATATGAAGAATTTTGGGAGGCATAAAATTCAGTGGAGAATTTCTAATCCAAATACTCATTATGTGCAGCCTCGACTACTGCAACTGTCCTTCGTCTCACCTGACTAACCCATTACAGTCCAAAATGAACTCTTCCACCAGACTAATCTACGTCACACAATGCTCCATTAATACGGTTCTTTCTGCCAGTCCCTACACTGGCTCCCATTATCATTTAGAATTCAATTAAAAATAACTTAAAGAGCCCTTACTAACATGGCACTCCTCCACTACATATCAACTCCTATTTCCAAATACACTCCGACTCCTAATCTTCACTCTGCACACTATCCTGTTCTTTTGTCATTCCTCATTTTATCCTTCAATTCCCACCTGCAGGACAGCTCTTGTGCTGCATCTGAGCTCTGGAATTCCTTCCCCAGCCCTCAGGTTTTCAACACTCCCCAAAATCTCACCTCTGCCTCTTTCTCGCAAATAGGACCATTACAAGCCGGCACCACTACACTGAAAAGCACATCTATCCTGCCTACATTGACAAGCAAAGCATGTGGCAGAAGGCATGTCTATAGCACTTTTTATTTTATTTATTTAGAAAATGTTTTACCAGGAAGAATACATTGAGATTTCTCTCGTTTTCAAGTATGTCCTGGATAGTTTTCAGTAAAGGGTTACATATTTACACAAGTTGAGAAACATTAGATATTACATATTATTATATATACACTAGTATCAAAGCCCGTATACATGGGCTAAAGTGCACCCAGCGGCCCCGGCTGCTGCCCAGGATCAGAGACAGGTGGTGAGCCGTCCGGAGCTCCCTGCTCCGGATCAGCGCGTTTGGCGAGTCTGTCACTGAACACGCTGATCCTCAACGGGGAGCTCCGGACGGCTCACAGCGAAGCTCCCTGTGTGCGAAACCTCACATGCACAGTCTGTACTGCCCATGTGTGGTTACACTCACAGGGAGCAACGCATTCTATCACTTTATGTTATAGGATACACATATAAATATACATACATATAAAATATTAAAATTATTTAAAGTTAAACACTGTTTTTAGATATAAAGAAGCATTTACATTTAAGGATTTGATTATTTCTGGCAGATTATTCCAGACTTTTGGAGCTGAAGGAGAAGGCAGATCTTCCTGCTTCTTTCCTGTATTGTAATATATGCAGTGAGTTGGTAGCAGTGGAGCGGAGGTTATACTTAGTATGGAGAGAAGGAGTGAGCATACTGCTCAGGTAGTCCAGTAGTTTTCCAGATAAGTGGATGTGTACTAAGGAAGAAAGGTGAAGGGCACGTCTAGACTTGAGTGTTAACCAATTTAGTTCTTTAAAGGGATAGTAATACTTAAATTTTACTAATCCCCATATAGTAGCCATTTTAAAAAGAATTGAATTGTCCCCAGTGTCATCTCTCAAAACTTTATGGTTTGAGAGATAACCGTACGCAAAGTTCCCCCCTCCCTGAAGTCAGCGTTGTACTGACTGAAGGGATATCCGGTCTTATTTTCATCAGGCGGCTCTGCAGCAGAGCAGAGATGTCATTAGTAAAAAGTAATTATTTCACTGCAAACCAAGCACACGTAGAAGACCGTTTCAGTGAAATAATTATTTTTCACTAACGCTATCTCTGCTCAGCTGCACAGCCGCCTGACTGTCGTATGACAGACTTCCCCTGCAGTCAGTACAACGCTGACTTCAGGGAAGGGGGAGGGAGGAGGAACTTTGCGTACGGTTATCTCTCAAACCATAAAGGTTTGAGAGATGAACCTGGGGGCAATTCAACAATTTTTAAAATGTCTACAATATGGGGATTAGTAATATTTAAGTAATACTATCCCTTTTAGCATATCACACTGATGGGTAGTGTAATTACATTGGAATATGAAGCGGCATAATGAATTATACAGTGTCAAGTTTACTAAGATGGATTTGTGGCACTGGAGCATATACTACGTCCCCATAGTCTATGACTGGCAGCAACATCTGTTGTACAATACATTTTCTCACAGGGGACTTAAACATGATTTGTTTCTAAAGAGAGAACTTATTTTGAGATAAAGTTTGGAGGTTAATTTATCAATAGGAAGACCAAAAGTGAGGATGGGGTCAAGTCACATACCAAGATATTTGTAGGAGTCCACTGGGGCCAATTTATGATTAGACTCTGTTACAATGCGTAGGTAGGTGGGCACTGCCGAGATTACGCAGTTTGTGTTTTGTGCCAATTATCATTGTGACCGTTTTGTCTGTGTTCAAGAACAGTTTGTTCTTTGCTATTCATCTTCCAACCTAGCAGAAATCATGTTGTTGCAACTACTGTGTTCCAGCCTAGATTCCACTGGATTCTAAGTATTCTACATACTGTTTTATGTCTCTGTATGCCAACTCCCTACTGTACAGTGATGAAGAATAAGATTATATATATATATCTATATATATAGATATATATATATATATAAAATAAAGGATAGTATCATCTTATGGGTGAACGTGTAAGAAATTCCATAGCAAAGAAGTAACTGTTTTGTGTACAGGATCAATATGAAAATCTAAAAACATTCAACTGTCAAAATCATAAGTGGACAAATCAGTTGGTTCAGATGAGGTTCATGCAAGGGTATTAAGAGTTTAGATCTGTGCTCTTAGCCAAGCTTTTTAACCAGTTCTTATTGACAGGGTTGGCAATTTTCCAGTCATCTGGAAGTAATGTACTACTCATTCACATAAAATGCAGTAGGGAGGACTCTGGTAACTACAGATATGTGAGTCTAACATCAGCAGATGGGAAAATAATGCAAACTCTATTAAAAGAGAATTGTGGCTAATCACTTTAAAGGGATAGTAATGTTTCATAATAAAAGCAACTCTAATTAATCATCATGGTATTTGGACTTTGGAGAGTGTTATTTCAGTTTTGTCAGAGTTGTAGTTCAAGAGTAATTAAATGATAAATTATCCCGCCCCTTTTACTGATGTAACACTGCTCAGCCAGAGCAGAAGGGAGGTGCCCAGGTAGACTGCAGAGAGGGACAATCTTCAATTAAGATAAGGGGAAAACCTGAAAAACTTGTTAAAGGGGTCAGGGCTTTCATTGTTCTCATAGGAAGATTGTCCCCTGCTGTTATCTGTCTGGTCTATGGACTGGATTCCACATCTGAGAAGAGATGGCTTACACTAGGTAAAAGGGGCGGGAGGGGAAACTTTGCTTGTGAACATCTCCCAAACCATAAAGGTTTGAGAGATAAGACTTATATCATTCTTCGTTTTTTTTAATGCCTACAAAATAAAATAAAGATAAAATGAAGTATTACTATCCCTTTAAAGATCTGTTTCAGCACAGCTTTACTATAGGAAGCCCTTACCAAACAAATCTAGTTGAATTTGTTACAAAGCGTATTGTACTTCGATTTTAATAACATTTTACATTGTCTTTCATAATAAGCTGTTTCTTAAGATGCACAGTTTAAAATCAAACTCAAGGAAAGATTGCTGGATAAGAAATTGGTTGAAGGGCAGGCGGCAGTGTGTCATAGCCAATGGAATATATTCAAAGGAAGGATTGGTTACTAGTGAGGAGCATCACGGGTCAGGGTTTAATCCTGTTCCTTTAACATGTTAATTAGTGATATTTCTAATGGTATTCAAAGTAAAGTGCTCCTATTTAAATGTGACACAAAGACCTGTTACAATGTTCACACTTTAGGGGAAATAAGACAAATGTATAGTGATTTGGGAAATCAAGGAATGCATTTCAGGTGTGAAAGGCCAGAGACAAAACACAAGCTTAATGGTACTTTGATAACAACAACAGGAGAAAATGGGACTTAGGCATTATTAATTCAGGCGATTTGAAAGTAGGCACATAGCGCAGTAAAGCAGTGGGAAAAGCTAACCAGACCCAGGGCTATGTAAGAAGAGGTATTAGCAGCAGGAAGAGAGATGTATTAATACCACTTTATAGATATCTGTTAAGGCCTCATCTAGAGTACCATGTACAGTTCTGGAGACCACATCTCTAGGAGGACATTAAAAAATTGTAGGCAGTTCAAAGAAGAGACACTAAAATGGCACAAGGCCTTTATGACAAAACTTATGAGGATAGACTCAAAGACCTTGATATGTATAGACTGGAAGAGAAGATGGAAGGGGGGATATGATAGAAATCTTTAAATTAAAAGGATTTAATAAAGTTCATAAGGGAAGCATTTTTTCAAGCGGGCATAACCTCAAGTTAGATGGTGAAAGATTCAGAAGCAGTATTGGTATAGTAAAGGAATTAAAAAATACCTGGGATAGACATACATTTATTATGAAAACTTTGAAAGACCACATTTGATCTGGATAGGAAAATTAGCAGACTGAATGAGACAAACAGTTATCATCTGCTGTCAAAATCTAGATTTCTGTTATGTAACATTTGATGCTCAGATGACTCAGCACTATTAAGTTTAGGACACACCATAATGTCACTGGTGGGCAGCATATAATGTTCTTTTTGGTGGATTCCCTGGCAGTAGACTTGCAAAAGGGGATTTTTGTGTATTTACTAATAAATCAGTTTCTTAGTCCACATGGAACACAGGAACCATGGCTAAAGTATCCTACTCAGGAGGGCAGGGCTCTATGAAATGGAGACTCACTCCTGCGGTGACTTTGCACATGGTAGGAAGGGGATGGGGCAGGTGTTGTGATGTCATAGACCTTTAGCCAATACAAAAGAAAGGAGGGTGGTGTCAAAAATGCATAATAAAAGAATACAGCACAAGCTCTCTATCTTGGTTCCTGTTCTGTTCCTGCTGTTGGTAGTTCATTTTCCTTCCCTCTTGTGTGCCCCTTCACCCATATGTGTGTTGTCCTGTGGCTGGGATCAATTAAGAGTGTGTTGGACCTAGTAATATCAAATAAAAGGGGTAAAGTGTGTCACAGTACTAGCCACATTGAGGTTTAAAAAGGGCAAATTTGCTGCCTGATGTAGTTAAAGATAGATTGCACTCTGGAATTATTAACTGCTGTGTTTGATCTCTTAATAAATATTGGCTAAAGTAGACAAACCTTAGAAACTGGGTTTTATACAGAGGCATTTAACTTTAGATACCACACTTCCCTGCTTTGTTTAACCCCATGAATCAAAGCAATGCATCACTGCCATTTTGCCACACTGTGGGAAGTGCTGTTTTATTGCACGTTTTTCTTTTGAGGCTAAAAGTTTTGCCATTCCCAATAATGCACTATAGGAAAATTCCCCTAATCCCCACTGATTTAAACGATACTCACTTGTTACCCCTTGAATTACAGAGAGTTCTCCAATGCATTGATCTAAAATGTGTAGTAGAACTACTACAGTTCTTCAACTTGCTGAATATAGCAACTAGTCCTTGAACAGACCGGTGGGAAGGAGTCTCATTATATAAAGAGACTGCTGTAAAAAGAAAAACTTCTGTAATTCTGGGATAAAAAAAACTGCACTATAGGGGCAATCTGAAAAAATGCATTGATTTAGATGGGGCTTTTAACCCCTTGGTAGAGAGGTCAACAAAGCATTGTGAAGCAGTGTGCTTGGAATCCCTCTAGAACTCAAGAGCTTCAGAGCCCCATTTCAATCAATGGGAATTTGGCAAATGTTTATTTGTCCTTATGGTGTAGTTGGCTTGCATCTAATTTACTCAAGTTCTTCTTAGTACATCACACAGTGTGTAAAGAAAGTATTACATATGGAAAGTGCAGAACGAGGCTGACTATGTATAAGCTCACAAGAATAATGAACTCACCCGCTTTGGTTCAACTGTATGGAGAAAATGTATGGTTGCCACTGGACTTTTACTGGTTCCTGGGTCATCTTCCCCATCGCTCTGTTGAGAATTTGAACCATTGATTTGATAGGTGTTGAGAATGGAATCTCTTTTTGTGTTTGTATGACTTCCCTGAGTATGAAAATGATTAACTCCTTGTGTCACATTGAGATCAGTCTTTCTATTTTCTTTGTCTTCTTCCAAAGAACACAGATTTTTCCTAGCATGATGAGTTTCAGTCATTCTGTAATGAAGAACAAGTGAAAATAGCATGCAGTAAGACCTAGAGGTTATGGAAAAGTCAAAATGGTTGTGGCTACATTGATACATTATCTGGTATAATCATCTACCATGCATATTCCCTGCCTCTCTGTCACCTGTCTTCCTCCATCCTTCACTTTTGGCTCCAATCTCATTTCTCTCCTTCTCATTTTCTCTTCCCTATTATCTCAATTCCTACATGCTACACTTAACATGGTTCCTCAGAACCATAGCAGCGAGGAAAGAGGGGAAATATGGATCCTGACTGAATAAAATAGGAATTTAGTGCACTTACCATTAAATCATGTTCTCTTAGTCCATATGGAACACAGGAACCATGGTGTCACTGCTTCCCAGGAACAAACCAGGAGTCAGTATGGTATAGTAAAACAGTCTTTATTGAATACATTTAATACAGTAAATCACAGAATAATGAGTAAGAAAATCACAGAACAATGAGTAGAGTCCTTCTAGTGGCCAACGACTATCAGAAATAGGAGTCTGCCAAAAGTTGGATCGCTCTTAAAGAGACCAGCAGAAACCTCTGGAGTGAGTCTCTATATAACGAAGGCCCAGCAGGAATCCCAGTAAGAGACTAACTGACTCACGCCTACAGTCAGCAGGTAGGTCTAGGGATCTCCCTAAAGATGATACGGTAAGGGAGAAGCACTGACTCAAACCTGCAGTCAGTAACGAGATGGCCTTCTCCTTTCTCAGAGGCACCAGAGTGATCCTGACTCACTCCTGCAGTCAGGGAGTAAGGAGGTCTTAACCAGAGCCGCAGGTGTACACCAGATTGGGTGTCTACTACACAATAGCAGCAAGCAGGAGAATAGTCAGCCAGAGCCACAGGACAGCACCAGATTGGATAGTCAGACAAGCCAGGTCATACACAGTTCATGTAGTCAGCCAGAGCCACAGGTCCACACCAGATTGGGTGTCCAATACACAATGGGAGCAGGCAAAAGAGTAGTCATTTAGAGCCACAGGACAGCACCAGACTGGATGGTCAGACAAACCAGGTCATACACACAGCCCAAGGAAACCAAACTGTGAAGAACAACAATGCAAGGGCAACTGAGTCAGGACTCAAGACTGCCCTTTAAACCCCTCCTCAGGAAGTAGGTAGGAGGAGCAGGCTCAGAGGAAGGAAGTAGGTAAGAGGAGACTAGAGGAAGCAAGGCATAAAACAGAGGCCTGCTTCACTCTGAAGCCTCACACCTGCAGATGACGCATGGAATGACGCAGAGCATCGCAGAAGCAGCAGCTCTGGAACCAAGGTAAGCTGTGACACATGGTTAAAAAGCTCCCTTCCTCCAGGGGGAAGGGAACTTAAAAAAAAAAAAAAAAGGCAAGGACTCTGAGGCGGAGACATCCCTCTCTTCCCCAGGCCTTACCCCCTATCCTCCAGATTAAAGTATAGGAAAGTGGCACTAGAAAATATCCAAAAGTGGGAAGAAAAGAAAAAAGCCCCTTGAACAAAGACCCCAAGAATACTCCTTTGCCCAGGGAAGGAAACAAGTTTTTTTCTCCGGGTGGGAGTCCTGTGTTCCATTAAAAGACTAAGAGAAAGGGATTTAACAGTAATTTCACCAAAATACTTTTTTTTCTTATGTCCTTTATAGAACACGGGAACCATGAGGATATTCCAAAGCACCCACTAAGATTTCTGGGAAGGAAATGGCATTATGTAAACCTTGGTTTTTACTAAGCAGTGTAAGGAAATACATATAGAGCAGGATGTTATTTCTCTGCAGAAGGATTTAGATAAAAGGGCAGAAAAGTGGCAGATGACATTTTATGTAGATAAAATTTGCATTTGGGCTGTAGAAACAAACATGCTGCATATTCTCTAAATGGGAAACAACTTGGTGAATCCTCATTAGAGAAAGATTTAGGAGTATTGATAGACGACAGACTTCACAGCAGTGTGCAGCAAGAGAAGGAGCGATTCCTCCGGAGCACTCAGGCGACCCAGGACAGCTCCCTAGCCGGAGAGGCTGGCATCCGTCGTCACCATGGTCCAGAAGGGTACCAGGAAGGACTTGCCCTTCAGCAGATAGGAGAGGCCGAGCCAACACAACAAACTTAGTTCCACATGAAGAGGGAGGGATACTGATGTCTTCAGAACGTCCGGCTGACTCCTGCACACCTGGACCACAAACCTCTGGAGTTCTCTGGTGTCAGCCATGGCAAATGAGACCACTTCTATGATGGATATAAATTTCCCCACCAGAGAGGATAGCTTCTAGACTGGAACTGGATCCTAAGAATGAATTGCGGAAACCCTGTGGGCGATCCGGTCACCAACCTCATCCATGAGGAACACCATCTTCTGAGTGTCGAAGAGAAGGCACAGGAAGACCAGACGCTGGGATGGGACAAGATCTGACTTGTCCAAGATGATGATCCACCCGTGATGGGCGAGAGCCTGAATGCAGTGCTGAACTTGCTGATGAATAAGTTCCGCAGAGGGGGCTTTCAGAAGCAAGTCGTCCATGTATGGAGTAACTCTGATGCCATCCCGATGGAGGACACAGATACTAAAGCTCCCAGGACATGGTTGAAGACTTGAGGAGCTGTAGTCAGACCAAAGGGAAGAGCTGAAAACTGAAAGTGCCCTTGGTCACAGGCAAATCTGAGATACTGCTGACTCTCTGGATGAATGTCTATGTGTAGATCTGAAGATCCAGAGAGGCAAGGAATTCCCCAGGGAATATAGCAGCAATCACCATCCTTAGAGACTCCTGGTGTTAATGATAATCACAAAGGAATTGAGATCCTTGAAATCCAAAAGGGGACGACAGCCGCCGTCCTTCTTGGAGACCACAAAAAGGCTTGAGTAAAGCCTCATACCTCTGTCCCCCGAACTGGAACAGGCTCCAGAACATCCTTGTAAAGAAGGGCCTGGATAGCGCCACAGAACAGATGGCGTTTCTCTGCGTCCTGGGGTGTATGAGAGGGGAAAACCGAAAGGGAGGAAGAGAGACGAAAAGGATCCTGTACCCTTCCGCCACCACCTGTAAAACCCACGGGTCTGCCACTGAATCCTCCCAGACGCTGTGGTAGTAATGCAGATGGCCACCACAGCAAAGTGGGGACCTGGGTTCGGTGAGTCATGTCAAAGAAGGCTTGGAAGCCTTTGGCTTGGAGGAGACCTTGGGCTTCCATTGCTGTTTGGGCTTGGAGGAGGAACGCAGAGCTGAGGGAACCGCCTGGTTCGCCAGACGTGTCTCAGTCTGGAAGGAATGAAAAAGCAGATTACGCTTGAGAGGCATCTTCTTCCTGGGGACCATAGGCAGAAGGGTACTCTTACCCCCTGTGGCCTCACAAATCAGATCCTTAAGGTCTGGCCCAAAAAAAGAGGTACCTTGAAAAGGCAATGAAAGCAAAGCTTTCTTGGAAGCAGTGTCAGCATACCAGATCTTGAGCCAAAGAGCTCGTCTGGCAACCACAGACATGGTGGAAACCCTTGCCACCAAAAGGATGGCATCAAATAAGGCAACAGAAACATAGTGCTGGGCCTCAGAAATGTTGGCAAGAAGCCGCAACATATCCGAAGTAGGCGCAGCCCGACGGACAGCCAGGGTGAGCTGTTCAGTCCAGACTGCAATGGCCCAGTTCACCCATGCCGCAGAGAACACTGGACGCATGGCAGTACCAGCAGTGGCAAAAATGGACTTGAGGGAGACCTCAAGTTTCTTGTCAGTCCAGTCTTTCAGAAAGGAAGCATCAGCAACTGGCAAGGCAGTGGAGTTAGATAGCCTGGAGATAGAAGCATCCACTTTGGGGGCATGAACCCACTGAGCAAGCACTGCCTCAAAGAAGGGGTAAAGCTTGGTAAATTTCTTGGAAACAGAAGGTTTCCTGTCTGGAGATTTCCACTCATCAGACACAAGGCGGTCAAGAGTGGGGTTAGGTGGAAAACAAGTATAGGGCCTTTTTGGCTCCAGAAATACATCAGAGGGATCCGAATAAACCTCCTGAACTAAGGGAATGTTTAGGGTAGTTAAGACGGCTCTGATCAAGCCCTCAGCCGAAGAATCAGGATCAGCCTCAAAGGGGTCCCCTGCAGATCTTCAGTCTTCAGACTACCATGTATTAAGAAGAAGCCTCAGTGGGCAACTCCTGAGGAAAGAACTTGAACCCAAGATTTCCCCCCCAGGGCTTAAGGTCCACAAAAAGCAGCTGGATACTGAGCTAGCCACATCTAAGGGCATTGTCAGTTATGGTAATCCGCCTAATGGTGGTATTCCATATCTAACAGAAAAATAAAAAATTAGCTAAAACTATAGCAGAACTGTTCTCTTGCCTGTGTCTTCACCAAGGAACAAATCTTACTGGAGCTGACTGGCTAGCTGCAGCCAAGGAGGGAAGGAGGGTAGGCTCCACTCCCTGCATTCACTTCTAGAATTGTTTCTTCCAAGTTAAAGGGGCAGATTGCCTACCCAAAGTTACCAGTAACCAGTATTGGACGACAGAGAAATATAGTTACTTTAGTCTGGATTGATCTTGCTGTATGTATAAGTCAGTGGATCTAAAGATCAGGAGAAATATTTGTTAACCTTCAGTTGTGCAGCTAGTGATGAGTGAAAAGATATAAATACATTTGTTTTCTTGAGAGTAGTACTACTCTCCTATTCGCATAGGCCGTTCTCTTATTTCTGATAGTTTACAAGAAATACTGTACCATAACGTCTGAGACATTTATCAAATGTGCTTATGTCAGTGTGGTAAGGCATAAAGCATAAATTCATATCCCCGAAGGCAATATTCAGATTTTGTCAGGTAGGAAAGATGATTTTTTTCTTATACATTGGAAAATAGAGTAGGTAAATGTATTTATCCCCTTAGCGACCCTTGACGTACCAGGACCGTCAAGGGTAAATGTGACCGAACGACCCTTGACGGTCCTGGTACGTCAAGGGTTAAACTCTTCCATCGCGGCCGCACGGAGCGATGGAAGAGTTCAAGCCGCTTGTTACTAAGTGTCCCGGTATCGGGACACTTAGTAACAAGCGGCTGAAACATTGTTGCAACATGCGATTCGCTTCAAAAGCGAATCACATGTTGCAAAACCTGAATGACAGGGACAGTATTTGTAAATACTGTCCCTGTCAGATCTCTCTGCCTCCCTCCACCTTGCATACTGCTAAGGTGGAGAGAGACAGAGGGAGATGGTGTTCCAGTGTGCCTGTAAAAAAAAAAAGTTAAAAAAAAAGTTTAAATAAAGAAAATTAACCCTTTGATCACTGTTCTGCAGTTATCAATAAGTGCCCCCCCATCTGATCACTCTTGGAGTGATCAATTTGCTGCAGATCAGTGTTTTCTGATCTGTGGGACACCCCCCATTCCCCTTGAATTTTTTTAGATTTTTAAAAAAAAATGTAAAATTTTTTTTAATTTTTTTTTTTTTTTTTTTTATAATAAATATAGTTTAGGTATTTTGGTAGGTAGTTGGGTAGGTTTAGTGTAGACGGGAAAGTTTTAGGGATAGATTTAGGTTTAGGGGAGAAAACCCCCCCCCCCCCCAAAAAAAAAAATATAAAAAGTGGAGTTTAGATAGGTAGTTCAATTGGGTTAGGTAGGTTCAGGATAGACGTAGGTTAGGGTAAGTTTTAGGGTTAGATTTAGGTTTAGGGATAGCGTAAGAAAAAAAAACCCCCAAAAAAACCCCAAACCCCCCCCCCAAAAAAAAAAAAAAAAAAAAAAAAAAATATAATAAGTGCAGTTTAGATAGGTAGTTCACTTGGGTTAGGTAGGTTCAGGATATACGTAGGTTAGGGTAAGTTTTAGGGTTAGATTTAGGTTTAGGGATAGCGTAAGAAAAAAAACCCCCCAAAAAAACCCCAAACCCCCCCCCCCAAAAAAAAAAAAATATATATATATAATAAGTGCAGTTTAGATAGGTAGTTCACTTGGGTTAGGTAGGTTCAGGATATACGTAGGTTAGGGTAAGTTTTAGGGTTAGATTTAGGTTTAGGGATAGCGTAAGAAAAAAAAAAAACCCCAAAAAACCCCCAACCCCCCCCCCCAAAAAAAAAAAAAATATATATATATAATAAGTGCAGTTTAGATAGGTAGTTCACTTGGGTTAGGTAGGTTCAGGATATACGTAGGTTAGGGTAAGTTTTAGGGTTAGATTTAGGTTTAGGGATAGCGTAAGAAAAAAAAAAAGCTTTTTTAGTGGGCAAAATGCAGCGCAGGTACAGCGTTGAAGAGGCATATGCCTTTTTGGCGTCTGACTCTGAGGCAACAGACACTGCGTCAGATTTTGACATAGCGCAGTTTTCAGAAAGTGAGAGCAGCTCTAGTGATGACGCTGGGCCTTCTGTCAAGAAAAGACGCACTGCCCCAAAAGCTGCTCTGGCAACTGCCCCAGCACCTGCCAAAAGATCTGCCCAAAGACCTACCAAAATACCTGCCCAAAGAAATGCCCCAAGTGCTGCCCCAAGAGCTGCCCTGGCAACTGCCCCAGCACCTGCCAAAAGATCTGCCCAAAGACCTACCAAAGAAATGCCCCAAGTGCTGCCCCAAGAGCTGCCCTGGCAACTGCCCCAGCACCTGCCAAAAGATCTGCCCAAAGACCCGCCAAAAGACCTGCCCAAAGAAATGCCCCAACACCTGCCACTCCGGATCCTAATGAATGGGTATCAATTTATGCCCACAAATCTCAGAATTCACAGGCAACCCAGGGATTCAAATTGATGTGGAAGGATTTACCCATGATCATTTTTTTGATTTGTTTTTGGGGGAAGACATTTTAGGTGAAATTGTTTCCCAAACCAATTTGTATGCAGCCCAGTATACTGCCGCCAACCCTAAGTGTGAAAAACGCTGTTTTTTTTTTTTTTTTTTTACTTACGTCATGGTTTACGAGGGATTGGTGGTAAAATGGCTGTGTATAAAATTGGAAAACACACCTAAAACGAGAGCCTGGGGTGTCTACTTTCCAAAAATATACACTTTTGGGGGGAAATCTTAAAAAAAGAGCACTGTTACACAGCCCCAAATGAGACATGGCACCAGTAACGCAAGCTGTGAAGATTCAAAGTGTGAACCTGGAAACGCGCATGTTCCAATTTGGCCCCCATAGCTCCCCCAAACCATGAGAAAGCTATGCATATGGGGTATTGCCGTACTCAGAAGAAGGAGCTGAACACTATTCAATTCAGTTTATAAAATCTTCACCTATTCTGTGCTTGAAATTCACATCAACATTGAAGGCAAAGTGTGAAAAACGCTGTTTTTTTACTTACGTCAAGTTTATGAGAAAGTGGTGGTAAAATGGCCATGTAAAAAATTTGAAAACACACCTAAAATGAAAGCTGGGGGTGTCTACATTCCAAAAATATACACTTTTGGGGGGAAATTCTAAAGTGCAGCACTGGAACATAGCCCAAAATGAGTAATGGCATCAGTTAACCAAGATGTGAAAATTCAATATTTGTTCAAAATTGGGCCCCGTAGCTCCCCCAAACCTTGAGAAACCTATGCATATGGGGTATTGCTGTACTCAGAAGAAGGAGCTGAACACTAAACAATGCATTTTTAAAAATCTTCACCTATCATGTGCTTGAAATTCACATCAACATTGAAGTGCAAGTGTGAAAAACGCTGTTTTTTTAACTTACGTCAAGATTTACGAGCGATTGGTGGTAAAATGGCTGCGTAAAAAAATTGAAAACATACATAAAATGAAAGCCTGGGGTGTCTACTTTCCAAAAATATATACTTTTGGGGGGAAATCTTAGAGTGGAGCACTGTTACACAGCCCCAAATGAGACATGGCACCAGTGATGCAAGCTGTGAAAATTCAAAGTGTGAAACTGGAAACGCGCATGTTCCAATTTGGGCCCCGTAGCTCTCCAAACCTTGAGAAACCTATGCATATGGGGTATTGCCGTACTCCGAAGAAGGAGTTGAACACTAAACAATGCATTTTTAAAAAACTTCACCTGTCATGTGCTTGAAATTCACATCAACATTGAAGTGCAAGTGTGAAAAACGCTGTTTTTTTAACTTACGTCAAGATTTACGAGCGATTGGTGGTAAAATGGCTGCGTAAAAAAATTGAAAACATACATAAAATGAAAGCCTGGGGTGTCTACTTTCCAAAAATATATACTTTTGGGGGGAAATCTTAGAGTGGAGCACTGTTACACAGCCCCAAATGAGACATGGCACCAGTGATGCAAGCTGTGAAAATTCAAAGTGTGAAACTGGAAACGCGCATGTTCCAATTTGGGCCCCGTAGCTCTCCCAAACCTTGAGAAACCTATGCATATGGGGTATTGCCGTACTCAGAAGAAGGAGCTGAACACTAAACAATGCATTTTTAAAAATCTTCACCTATCATGTGCTTGATATCAACAGTAGTATTGAAATGTAAGTGTGAAAACTGCAAAAAAACAAAATATTACCACAATTTTGAAATTTTTTTCTGGAAAAATAGCTGCATGAAAAACTCCAAAATTCTCCTGATTATTTACCTTATGTTGTGTAGTTTTCAGAAACATATACCTTTGTGGGACATTTTTGGTTCTGGCACCGTCAGCTAAGCTATGATGCTCACATGCCAATTGTTGAGAAATTACAAGTTGGAAATAATGGCATCCATCTTGTAATATTTACCTTGTAAATGTGAGTAAAGGACTAAAATACTAGGCATATGGGGTATTCTTATATTTAGGAGAAGCAAATGAATATATTTAGGGGTATTTTTTTGTCATAAACTAATTGTATGCAAATCCGGACACGAAAATATAAGCAAAATGTTGTTTTTTTTCAATTTTTTTCCTCTTTTTTTCTATTTTAATCAAATTAAACAATGAGGTATTCATATAATTGTGGTATCAAAAGAAAGCCCTACTTGTGCTTAAAAAAACAGTATATAATTTATGTGGGTGCACAAAAGGAATTAAAGAGAAAATATGGTTGAACAAAGACATAGTCAAAAAAGTCAAAATTGCTCCGGTCCTTAAGTCAAATCAAACTCAGATTTTCCCGGTCCTTAAGAGGTTAAACCCATCTTAACCATTTGAGTGCCAGATGGGTGTGCAAAAATAGGATTTTAGTCTTATCTGTTAAATCCTTTTCACTTAGTCCATACAGGTTACTGGTACAATGGGAGGCGATCTGCCCCTTTAAGTAGGCAGGAACATTCATCTAAATGTATGCAGGGGGTGGAGCCTCCCCTCCCTCTTAAGCTGCCTTCAGCCAGAACCAGCCAGAATGATTTGAGACACTAATACTGACCAGAGATAAGAAGGAAAAGGAAGACTCCTGTGAGCATGCCTCAAAGGTCTCCCACTGAATGCCACAGGAGAGCCAAGCATGGTCCCTTGACAGGGTGGGAGACCAGTAACCTGTATGGACTAAGTGAAAAGGATTTAACAGGTAAGACTAAAATCCTATTTTCACTGTCGTCCAATACAGGTTACTGGTACAATGGGATGTACAAACATTGAGCTTACCCAGAGGCGGGAAGAAGGCAAGGACCAAGCGCAGGACCCAAAAGTCACCAGAACTCCTATGAACCAATTAATCATAGAGCCCAATAACAGAAGTGTCAACGGACACCAACCAGGGGTAAAAACAAACCCCTGAACTATCACAGCACACTGAACTAGAGCCAACAGGGCTCAACAACAAGGAAGCGCTAAGAACCACAGAAGCAGAAGATCCTAGACAGGCAAGACTGCCTCCAGGACCTTCCTCCCAAAGCTGGCATCAGCCGAAGCCAGTACATCTACACGATAGTGCTTCGAGAATGTGTGTACAGAGGACCAAGTGGCTGTCCTGCACAGTTGATCAGCAGACGCTTGATTTTTAAAGGCCCAAGAGGCCCCAACTGATCTGATGGAATGAGCAGTAACCCTGAATGGAACATGCTTATTCCACAACTTGTAGGCTTCACGAATGGTAGAGGGAAGGGAAGATGTACGCTAGGGGGAACTCCCAAGGGATTGACAAAGCGTCCACTGCTAGAGCAAGAGGGTCCCTCCACCGAGAGCAAAACACTGGCGCCTTCCTGTTGTGTCTGGTAGCCATCAGATCCACCACAGGTACCCCCCACATCTGGGTTAGAAGGTGAAATACCTCTGGATGAAGTGCCCACTCTCCACTGTCGACTGTGTGACGACTGAGAAAGTCTGACATGACGTTGTCCACGCCTGGAATGTGTACCGCTGAAATGACGGGAACATGAGCTTCTGCCCAAGATAAGATGGCTTTGACCTCTAACCAAGCGGTGAGACTTCTTGTGCCGCCTTGTCTGTTGATGTAGGCCACTGTGGTGGTGTTGTCGGACTCCACTCTGACTGGACAACCCTCCAGCTGAGATTCCCAGTGTCTCAGGGTCAGAAAGATGGCACGAAGTTCCAGAACATTGATGGAGAGGAGAGATTCTTCCAGTCCCCATTTCCCCTGAGAACTGAAATGACCCAACACTGCCCCCCAACCCCGGAGGCTGGCATCCGTCGTGACTGTGGTCCAATAGGGAATCTGAAAGGACCTCCCTTTCAGGAGATGAGACAGGTCCAACCACCATTCCAAGCTCAGCTCGACATGAGGAGGAAGAGACTGACAGGTGCAGATGGGGCTGGATGATTCCTGCACGTCTGGATCACAAACCTCTGAAGTTCCTTGGTGTGTGCCATGGCAAATGGCACCGCCTCTATTGTGGAAATGAATTTCCCCACCAGAGAAGTCAACTTCGGCACTGGAACCCTCTCAAGCCCCAGGATCTTCGATACACGGAGAGCAATCTGATGAGCCACTTCTTCCGGTAAAAACACCATGCACTGCTGAGTGTCGAACAGGAGACCCAAGAAAAGGATCTGTTGAGATGGGATCAAATCTAACTTGTCCAGATTCACGATCCACCCATGGCGATTGAGTGTCTGGATTCACAACTGAACCTGCTGGTGAAGGATCTCCGCAGATGAAGCTTTCAGGAGCAGATCGTCCATGTAGGGAGTCACTCTGACACCATCTCGATGAAGCACAGCTATCAAAGCACCCAATACTCTCTGAAAAACCTGAGGAGCTGAAGTCAGTCCAAAGGGAAGAGCTGAAAACTGAAAGTGGCCTTTGTGACAGGCAAACCTGAGATACCGCCTGATCTCTGGATGAATAGGGATGTGAAGATATGCATCCTGAAGGTCCAGGGAGGCAAGGAACTCCCCTGGAGACATTGCGGCTATCACAGTACGCAGTGATTCTTGACAATAATGGGAACTCACAACAAAGGAATTGAGATCCTTGAGGTCCAAAATAGGACGGGCACCTCCGTCCTTTTTGGCCACAACGAACATGTTGGAATAAAATCCTGAACCTGTGTCCTCTGAAGGAACCAATTCCAGGACCTCTTTGTCCAAAAGATCCTGAATAGCGTCGTCGAATAGACGTCTTTTTGTAGGCTCCTGAGAAGGACGAGTAAAATGGAACCGAAAGGGGGGAAGGGAAGAGAAAGGGATCCTGTATCCTTCTGATACCACCTGAATAACCCAAGGGTCCGTCACTGACTCCTCCCAAATCCGGCAAAAGATGTGGAGACGTCCACCTACAGCCGGATGCGGACCCGGGTTCGGTGAGTCATGCCGAAGCAGTCTTGGAGGTCTTGGCCTTGGGGGCACCTTTGGGCTTCCAGGACTGTTTGGGCTTGTAGGAGGAGCGCGCAGAGGACGGACCTGCCTGGGACGTAGAGCGTGTCTCAGTTTGGAAGGAACGAAAGGACCGATTGCATTTGGCTGGAAACTTCTTTTTGAAGACTGATGGTAGAAGAGTACTTTTGCCACCAGTAGCCTCAGTAATCATTTCCTTAAGTTCAGATCCAAACAGTGAAGTCCCCTGGAAGGGCAAAGAAAGCAAGGCTTTCTTAGAAGCTGTGTCAGCGGACCAAATTTTCAGCCAAAGAGCATGTCTAGCCACCACAGAGGAAGTGGAGGCCCTCGCCATCATGCGCACAGCATCAAAAGCAGCATCAGAAACATAATTTTGAGCTTCGGATATATTAGCAAGAAGCTGTAACTGCTCAGACACTGGCGCATCCTGGCGAACCGCCTCAGTAAGCTGTTCAGTCCAGGCCGCAATGGCCCGATAAACCCACGCCACTGCAAAGGTTGGACGCATGGCAGTGCCAATAGAGGCAAAAATAGACTTAAGACAAGTTTCTAACTTTTTATCCGTCCAATCTTGCAGGGCAGAAGCATCAGATACAGCCAAGGCAGTAGATTTAGACAACCTAGAAACTGGAGCATCCACTTTAGGAGGATGAACCCATTTAGCCAGTTCAGTCTCAGGAAAAGGGTAAAGTTTAGCAAACTTTTTGGATACAGAGGAGGATTTATCAGGATTTCTCCATGCATCAGAGACTAAACGAGCAAGAGTAGGATTAGTAGGAAAACATATAACAGCTTTAGAAGGTTTCTGAAAAATGTCAGTTGGATCATGAGTAGATTCTTGACTCAAAGGAAGGTTGAGTGTGGTTAGCACAGCCCTGATCAAACCCTCAGCAGAGAGTTCAGGGTCACATTCAAAAGGGTCACCAATGGACCTGGTAGACTCAATAGCAGTGCCTTCCTCAGCATCAGAATGCTGTAATAGTTCTTCCTCAGAAGAATCAGACATATCAGGAGCACCCTGTGGCTCGGGCAGGGAGGTCCTGACTGTGGAGGGGGTCTGCCAAACCTGAAGAGCCCCCTGAACCTGAGAGGGAAAGAGCTGAAGAGTGGATCTGAGATCCCTAGTGGCAGCCTTAAACTCTTTCACCCAAGTTGGCTCAATGGCATGACTGGAAAGCCCTGGGTTGCTGTCATGGCTTTCTGCACATTTTGGGCATAAATGACCAGAAAATTCTCTAGGCAGCCCAGAGTGACAAGAGGAGCAAAACGCAATGGGGGAAACAGACACCCCAGTCTCCTTAGTCTTGGGTCTAGCCCCTGACTCCAGTGGAGTAGACATGCTCACAGCGTCAGATATACTCCACTGACAAGAATCACCCAATTGAAGTGTGAAAGATTAAATATTCACCCCAGAAATGCTTAAAATTAATCTGGCAAGCGAAGGGTTAATCTGCCAGGAGAGAGAGAGAGAAGGCTTGGTCCCTGCTTAGTATACTCGCGAAGAAGAACTCATAAAATGGCTGCTGCGACGGTAGCCAATCAGAAAACGGGCGCGAAACAAGCACTCATGGGAAACTTAGTTTTTCTCAGAAGTACGCCAAAAGTCGCTGTGACAAGCGGTTCCAGAGATACGTCCCACACTGTGTAAACCCATAGAGAGTAAAGAAGCAATGGCGTCTATGCGGGAAAAGTGCGCTTAAAGGCGCAGAACATAAACTTTTAATAAAGTTACCCTGACAGGAAAAAGTTACCAAACGCATATAAAACACATGTAAAAACATGATAAAACAATAATCCTATGAAGAAAACAGCAGGGAAAAGGTTAAAACCCCCATAAACCGCTCCAAAACCCAGGGAATACACACAGACATTGCATAAACACAGTGCAATATGAAGAAAAACACCCTGTGAGTGCTGGAGTGCATAATGAGAACTCCCAAATACAAGCCCAATTAAAGGGGAACTTTCACCCCGCAATAACTTAATGTTCACTTACTGCTCACCTGGCGACTAGCTGCTTAGTAGCGCTAGTCGCCAGAAATCTTACCCGGTTCTTCAGATATCGGCGTTTTACAGGAGCAGGAAGCACGGACGTCTCTTCACAGTGACGTCCGTGCGCCTGCGCTGTCAGTCCCTTTTGCACCGCAAAAAAAAAAGCAGCTAGTCGCCAGGTGAGCAGTAAGTGAACATTAAGTTATTGCGGGGTGATTGTTCCCCTTTAAGGGACACTGTGGGACAAGTGGACCTTCAGCACTCAAAGGGTGGCTCACCTTTCTGCAGGACTTCTGTCTTCAGGTAACCATGTGAAAAGGGAATTAACCAAAGGAAAATCCCCAGCAGGGAAGCTACTTGACTCAAGTTGTTTCCTCTTCAGGGCATAAGGTCCACCAGAAAATCCCTGGAAGCTGCACTAGCCACTTTGGAGAGGGCAACTGTCAGCCATGGTCACCCGCCTAATGGTGGTATTCCATATTTGAAGAAAACAATAAAAAAAACTAAAGTTGATTGAGAGATGTTCTCCACCTGGTGTGCACAGCATGCAGGAACAAATCATTCTGGCTGAAGGCAGCTTAAGAGGGAGGGGAGGCTCCACCCCCTGCATACATTTAGATGAATGTTCCTGTCTACTTAAAGGGGCGGATCGCCTCCCATTGTACCAGTAACCTGTATTGGACGACAGTGAAACATTGCTTTGCAAAGCATTACAAGCCCTTCTGGCATTCAAAGGGTTAATACAGGGATAGCTTTAGCTCAGGTATAGGTGTATTATTCATATCCTTAGTACATGCCAGGAGGATCTTTGGTATGTGGCAGGCATGTTTTATGGACATCATGCATACGCTCTTTTTAGTTTGTTTCTGGCACACAATTTAAATATGGAGGGACATATCAAGTGGGCAAACCCTGGTGTATAAAGGGTGTCCATCTTCTGTGTGTAGGGCTGCTAGTTAACGTAAGAGTGTGCGTGTGCTGTACCCTCATCTCCTTTGGGATAAAAGTGTAAATTAGTACTCTAAAGGTATTCAAAAGAAAGTGGAGTACAGTAAAATATCGGGTATAATATGCTGGTGTACGTTATACCCAAGATTTAGGGGAAGACAAGACTGTCTATGTACAATACGCACCCTTATTTTCCCCTGTCACACTCTAAAAATGGTAATATCTTGCAAGAACCGCAAGGTTCTCGCAGGGCAATACCATAGATACAACGTGCATAGCTGGGTCCTGACAAGGCAACGCTGGAAGCAGGAGGCAGATGCAAGCATGCTACTGGCTGGGACCCTGTCAGGCTGCCGAAATTGGACTGCAAAGGGGCAGTGGAAGATATGGGTAAGCGGGGAGGGAGTGAAGCAGTGTGGCAATGGATTTTTTTTTTATTATTATTATTATTATTATTATTTGCCATCATGTATAATACACCCCCCCACACTTCACATAAGGTGAAGAGGGGCAAAACTCTATGCATTTTACACAAGATTTTATGGTAATTCTTAGGCAGGCCAATGGCACTATAGGGGACAAATAAAAATTCCCAATGGATTAACCCTTCGAGTGCCAGAGGGGTATGAAAAGCAATGTATTGCATACCCCTCTGGTTCATTAGGTGTTAAAAGCAGCCCACTTACAAGACGGAAATGGAAAGCGTAATGCAGTTTGGGGATTTTCAACCCCTTGGATACTCAGGTGTGTTACATATTAACCATTTGGATTCTAGAGGTGGCAGACACAGATAGACACACAGGTGTCTCCAATGTGATGAAAAAAAAAACATTGGGAATTATCTAACATGCAAGGGATTAAAGGGATAGTAATGTTTCATAATAAAAGCAGCTCTAATTAATCATCATAGTATTTGGACTTTGGAGAGTGTTATTTCAATTCTGTCAGAGTTGTAGTTCAAGAGTAATTCAAAGACAAAGTATCCCCCTCTTGCCCCTTTTACTGATGTAACACACTGCTCAGCCAGATCAGAAGGGAGGTGCCCAGGTAGATTGCAGAGAGGGACAATTTTCAACTAAGATAAGGGAAAAACCTGAAAAGCTTGTCAAGGGGGGCAGGGCTTTCATTGTTCTCATAGGAATAAGAGTGTCCCCTGTTGTTATCTGTCTGTTCTTAGAACCAGATTCCACATCTGAGAAGAGATTGCTTACACTAGGTAAAAGGGGCGGGAGGGGAAACTTTGCTTGTGAATATCTCTTAAACCATAAAGGTTTGAGAGATAAGACTTACATCATTCTTCATATTTTTTTAATGCCTACAAAATAAAATAAAGTTAAAATTAAGTATTACTATCCCTTTAAAGGGATAGTAATGTCTTCATTATATAAAAAGTAATATTGTAGACCATAAAATAAGAAATCCATCAATGCAATTTTTTATCTCTCAAACCTTTATGGTTTGAGAGATAGAGACTTCTAACGTTCCCCTCTCCCTCCTCTTCTGATGTCAGCTGTAAGCTGACAGCAGGAGTTCCTGGTCTGGGGACCAACAGGCGGCTCTTCAGCAGAGCCAAGCTAGCATGATTTAAAAATAAATACTTCACTGGAATGGTCTACAAAGTGTGCTTGGCTTGAAAGCACACTTTTTAGACCGTTCCAAAGAAGTATTTCTTTTTAAATTGCACTATTGCGGCTCTGCTGAAGAGCCTCCTCGAGTCGGCCGACTCAAATCGCCTGCTGTCAGCTTTACCACTGACATCAGGGAGAGGGGAACTTTAGAATGCTCTCTCTCTCAAATCAGAGATAGGAACTGCATCGATGGATTTCTTCTTTTATGGTCTACAATATTACTTTTTATATAATTAAGACATTACTATCACTTTAATACAAGGGAGACAAGCAAAACACTAAATATTCCAGTCAGTATATCAGTGAATATATTCTGAGAGAAAGTATAAGTATACTGTTAATCAGTAGAATGGCAATGTTAACCCTTGAAGGACAAGAGAGGTGTGTAACACAGTGCTTCACTTTGTTTTGTGAACCCATCTGTTGCTTAAAGCGTTAAAAGAAGTGGTATCTCTTGGTCAGGAATCTAATGTCTATAAAGTCTTCTGTAAAGCAGTACTATATGTACACCTTTTTTTTCTCCAGCTTGACTACTTCAGACTTGGAACAATATCATCTTGTTTAGAAACCTTTTTTTCTCTAAACAGCTTGAGATTTTTAAAAGATTAAAAGGTAAGAGGAACTTACTCATTAAGTTCTCCTTGAAGCTCTTCCTCTTTCTCCAGTTCCTCCAGTCTAGCCCAAAGTTCTTCGTTGTTTATAAAATTGCCTTTGGATTTGGCTTCAGTTTCTCCTTCCCGAAAATCTGTTTCAAAACTCTCCGCTGCCTTTGGTTTAGAGTGAGGTTTATGTGCCATGCGTTGCTTTCCTGTTTAAAAAAATTCCCATAGATAACAAGAATAAGCCCTATATCCAAACATGGCTCCAAGACAAGACTAAATACCAGTGATGTGCCAGGACCATTACACAATTTGGTCCTTTGAGGACAAATGACTATCCGGGAATTTCAAAGGTTAATGATCGCAGCTTGCCTCAGGACGCTCTGTGATCATTCTGGGGAGGCTGAAACCGGCTGCTCCAGGAGTCTCTGAGTGATCAGCACATGTGACTGCTGATACGGAGACCATGTGTGCCAGTGGAGCCACATGACAAAGGCAATGTATGTAAACACTGCCTTTGTCACGGATCTCTGCCTCTCTCTTCCACACTGTAATTGTGAGGAAGAGAGAAACAGAGAACCAAGCCTCCAACAGCTCAAATGGCCAAAGAAGGGGCATTTTTATTTTATGTGTTGGTGCTGGTGGCAGGATTGGTTCCCCCAGTTGTTTGGTTAGTTCATGACCTACTGACACCTCTTTGTGTAGCTGAATAAATTATTTAGAGCAAGAGCACAATATATTATTTACACATACTAATATATGAACACCTATACAGTGTTTAATCAAACATTCATGAGCTTTTTATTGCTGTGGAGCAAAGTGACACATTTATATACACACACCCCACAGTCTGATCTCCTAAAAAGAACGACCCCATGGTGGGAAAGGGGAACATAGGAATTTTCATCTCAAAGGGACAGTACCCCTTAAAAAGGGACAGTTGGGAGGTATGATTGAATGTTCATACTTTTTATCCAGTCCCTGTTAAAAAATGCACTAACTGAGCACAAATCATCACAGGAAAATGTATAAATAATGTCTCCCCCCCCCCTTTTTTTTTTAAATATTATCATTCTAAATGGTGAACTATACATATAAATAAGGTATCAAAAGAAAGCCCTACTTCTCCTTATGGAAAAAAAAAACACATAAATTCTGTGGGTGTACGAAGGGAATTAGAGGAAAAATACAGTTGAGCAGTGACATACTAAAAAGGCCAAAACTGCTCTGGTCTGCTAGTGTAAAAAAAATCCATGGCTGCCAAGGGGTTAAAGGAGAATTGTACCTACAGGAATACAGGGATGTTTGTGTACTTACCTATCAATCCATCTCCCTTAATCCATGTGGAACACAAAGTATACTCCACAGAAGGGCAGGGCATGTGCATAAAAAAAATCTCTCTGGAGGCAGAAACTCCTCATCTATTCCAATTTACTAACACTAAACACGATCAGTTTCAAAGTATAGCAAAAAAAAAAAAAAAAAAAAAAAGCTGTCATCTGAAACAAAGAGCCCAAAGGAGAAGCCCCCTATTTGGAACTCAAACAACTATTTCCTTCTCTGTTTATGTCACGTCCTGTGTTCCACAAGGACTAAGAGAAAAGGACTTATTGGCAAATACACAAAAATCCCCTTGTCTCTTACATCTACTGTGGACCACAAGAGATGGAGATATACCAAAGTTATGCCAACAAGATTGAGGGGAGGGAGACAACCCCCCTTCAAAATACAAGCTAGACTCAACAGAGACAAATAAGAAACAATTAAGAATCTCAGGTGCCAACAGGCACTGATAAACCAAATAAAGTAAAAGCAAATAGGGGGTGATGTATAATAAGTCTTCTTAGTGTATATATTTAAGAATTGTCACCAAAATTCACAACACCTGGTCCTATTTATAAAGAAGTAAAGGCACGTTTACAAATATATCTATCTGAGAATATTCTGAGAAAATTTACCCCTGTGAATATATTTTCATACACATAGCTGTCATTTTATACTTCCATTAAGTACAGGATATACCTGGCATTATGATTTAATCACTAAAACTGCTTTTATTTTGCCCCAATTAGCAATTTTTTATAAATACATTGGCACACTATTCTTATTTGGCCAAGACCATTTCTATGCCACTTTTCAAAAAAGTCAACTAACTGGAGTTAGCATTAACTTAGTGAAAATGTCACTAAATGTTCACACATAACCGTATGTCGATTTGAGACAATTTTACAGACATTTTCATTATAACTCCAGTTTTATACATCTTCCCCATAGCCACTAGAAGTGAAATCAAGAAAGAGTTCTAGACAGGCATTACAGTTTGCAGGACTTTCCATTCAAAACTGGCTTTAGCCAAAGCCAGAACACAGACAGACAGTATTTAGCAAACGTATGCTGCTGCCTGGTACAACTACTCTGCAGAGACCTGGTTCTTGTATACCCAGGATGAGCAGGATTCTAAAGAGCACCAGCTTTTTCCTGAGGTCATAGGCCTAGTGATCACCTTGATCTAAGAAGCCACCTTCACCTTAGAAACACCTTGGCTCATACAAAGTCTCAGGGATGCCAAAAAGTGAGTCTTAAGTTTGGAAAGGTTCCATGTAATGAACATAGTAATTCAAGTACTAACTATATCCAAACAGTGAAGCCCCTGACTTTTAGATGAAGCTACAGAAAGAGAACAAAGAACAATTTCCTGGTTAATATGAAATTCAGAAACCAAACATAAGTTTTCAAATCTGTCCTATCTGAATGAAAGATCAGAAAGGGGGTTTGCTGAACAGACACAATCAAGAGCAGGAAGCATTAAGAAACAAAGGAAAATGAAGGAGACACTCAAAGAGAGCCTTTTGTATCACTGCCAGGATCAAGTTCAAGTCTCACAGGGGAACAGGATCTCAAAAGACTGGGTAGACATAAGCCATCACCTGCACAAAGGTGCGACCAAACCTAGTCCCATCTATTTCTTCCTACAGACTTAAGCCCACCTGGTGCCATGGGAGACTGAGAAAACTCAACCAATGCGACATCAAAGTTGACTGTATTGAGTGATCTTTTCTTAACTGTGTCACAGCCCGTTAAAGTAAAGTTTAAAAAAAAAAAAAAAAAAAAAAAAAAAAAAGGTGAAAACAGTGAAGTAAGGGCAAGCAACTACCCCTGGGCAACTGCTGCTAGACAGACAAAAATACAGATGAAGGAGAATACTACAGGACCACTTCAGACTCCTATGCAGTCAAAAACAAAGAGAGGAAAGTAAAGTTCTGGAAGACATCCTCTAGCACACCCAGCTTCTATAAAAGTCTGCTCTGGATGCCATATCCATCCTGAAGGATCATGAGAGTCCACCTAATAGGAGACTTGAACAGCCCCATATAAGTTATGAAAATACAAAAAGCAAGACAACACAATATTTGCCCTGACCATCTCCTTTGAGGTGAATTTTAAAACAGAGCCTGCCTGGTGTGAGTAAAGTGGAGTAAGGGAGGAAGTCAATCCAGAGAGGTATTTTTATGCAAGTACTCTGCTCTTCTTGGGACTATAATTTATCCCGTGGTTGCTGTGTTCCACAGTGGACAAGAGAAGAATGTAGCTCTTAAGTTAACAAAAGGATTTGCTTTATTATGAAAATGTCATGTATTTATGAGTGTGTGTCAAAATAGTTCATTGAAAATGTTGCCGGAGTTCAAAATAGTACATTAAAAATGTTGCCTTACTCTAACATTCCCTAACCTAAGTACCCAAGCCTACCCTAACCCAACTAGCCTAAGACCTTGCCCCCAAAAAAATTAAGCCATACCAGAACCACCTTCCAAATCCTACTGTACCACCAAACTGCCCTAACCTACCATAACTTAAGTACCATACCCAAACCCTACCTAACCAACCCTAACCTAACTGATGCTGAACTGGATGGGTATCCTTTTGCAAAGGTGGCATTTTAAATGCGCTATTTTGATAACCATGACATTTTCAACATGCCAGTCAGACGCTCGCCATTTAGTACTTTCCAATACAAAAGGTTACCAAAGAATTCACATCATACAACAGTCAGATATATCCATGTTATTTTGGTTTGGGATTTTGGTGTAACCTATAGCTGGTCACTTTCAGATCATCTTCACTGGGGACTTGATAAAGGTCCCAATAGTCACAGAAACATTGATTTGACTTTGGTAAGAGTGTGTGATCCGTCTATATATAGGCACAATGGGCATTCCAAATCCAAATGATATCTATTATCTAATATCTATAGCATCGATGCTACAAGAATCAAAATGTGTACAGTGAACAGTAATGGTCTATGACCTGGAGAAATGAGCAGTCATAGGACTTCATAATGCAATGCAGTGCTGAATTTCTTGTCATCGCGCACACGTGTTTTCTGCTAGTCTGTGTCTATTAAACAAATACATCAGATGAGTAAGGAATGCTTTTACCTATACCTAATATTGGGTGGGCTACTAACTCATCTCCAGACTTAAGTTATTTATCTGATGAATTGAGCAATGCATTATTAGATCACTGTGCAGTCCAGATGCACCATTACTACTAGAGAGATTAACACCATTACGTGCTCCAAGCAGGCAGCAAGACCTAGGGCTTCACATATGAAACTTGGGACTGCTATCACATTATGAATACTTAGCTCTGCCCAAGCAAGATTAGTTTATTTGAAGTTGTAGCAAACATTTTCATGGAAACATGTTACAGAGCTTTTTCTATACAGTAAATCAAGGGGTGTCCTACTGCAGGGAGATTTACATAAAAAAATCCAGCTGCAATAATTTTTGAACTTGTTTGCAACAGTGGCAAGTGGTATCCAAACAGCAATTTTCTTTATAATGCATTACAAGGAGTAACAGACTATGGCACTGTATAATATGTGATAAGAACAGCACCACATGGTGACTACTATAGAAAATGTCAGTAATAAAAAAAATTAACTATCTCTCAGCAGTTGAAGTAACCTTGTTTTACTCTGCAGGGAAATAATTAAACATATTTTCAATAAAATGTTTACTGTACACCCTTTGATTGCTTTGTGATGCTCTTTAGACTTCCCTAGCACTGATGAGGCTAATGTGCACAGTACAATTACAGATTATCATAGGGCTGAAATGATACCAGTGTGCACAAACAATGCAGGTTTATGCCACTCCCAAGCCACAACAGTTCTTGGGATCTGTCTAGACCACTATGGTGGCAATATTGCTCACTCAAAGGTGAAATCTGGTGAATGATAAAGATATACAAGAATAACAAGAAAAAGGTGAAATTTACTCACCAATATTCCTCTGTGTCCTTCCACTGCATACTGTGGGTTTTAGCTCCACCTTCCAGCTGGGTAGGACCAATTCAATTATTTTAAATTTCCAATGCTACCTCTCCTCTGCAGTTATCCAGTTGAGCAAGCTGAAAAATATGAGAGGTTAGAGATAGCCAGGTAACCTGGTTTAACAAGGCAGACTTTAGGCACTGTAAATAGAAAGGAAGCGATACAATTACCATCAAAACCATGGGTGGGTTGCCGTGGAAGGACACAAAGGAAATCCAAATATTGGTGAGTAAATTTCACGTTCTCCTCTGTGTCCAATCCACGGCATACTGTGGGGACTTACCAGAGCAGTACCCCAGAGAGGGATGGGGAAGCAGAAGAGCTCAGACCTGGATGGCTGCTTCAAGCACCTTCTGTCCGAACTTAGCATCTTCAGATGCTTGGATGTCTAGTCTATAATGCTTAATAAAAGTTGAGACAGACGCCCATGTCGCTGCTTTGCATATGTCCTCTTGGCCCAGGAAGTAGATATGGCCCTTGTTGAGTGGGCTTTTGTGCCCAGAGGGGGGTTTTGTTCTGCTGATTCATAAGCCGGCATAATACAGTCCTGTATCCATAGGTCAATAGAGGGTTTGGAGGCAGCAGACCCCTTGAATTTGCCTCCAAAGTGGACATAGAGAGATTCTGATTTTTGCAGGAGCGGAGTTCTAGAAAGGTAATACAGGATACACCTGACTAAGTCCAGGTTGTGCAGGCATTTTTCAATGTCATGTACTGGTTTAGGACAGAAGGATGGTAGCACGATGTCCCGATTAAGGTGAAACTATGAGACCACCTTAGACCTGAATGAAGCCTTGGGAAGAAGGACCACTTTGTCCTGATGGAAGACCAGAAAAGGAGGCACAGCCATTAGGGCTTGTAGTTTACTGACTCTTCTGGCCAAGGTCACTGCTGTGAGGAAGGCTGTTTTTAGAGTAAGGTGTTTCAGTGAGATGCTGCCCAAAGTATGTCTGTGAAGCCAACTGTTGCAGCACTAAGTTTAGATCCCAAGGGGAAATAGTTTCCCTTATGGTACGTTTTATCTTTGATACGGATGTGTGAGATCTTCTAATGATGTAATTTTCTGCAAATGGGGTGGCCATAACCGCAGATATGGCCGATAGTTGGACCTTAAGGGAAGAAAGCTTTAACCCCTTAAGGACCGGCGGTCATGGGACTTTTCCGTCCCATAATGACCGCATAGGCACACTTGGACGCGCCGGTACACGTGACCTGTCACGTGTATCGGCGCGTCATTATGGGGCTTGAAAGAGATCGCTCCGATCTTGGAGCGGTCTATTTCAGGCCCTATTTTTACTTACAGTGCTCCCGGTAGAGAGCTGTAAGTAAAAAGTATGTGACGTACCATGACCGTCATCGGTCCTTGAGTAGTTCAAGGACCGTGACGGTCCTGGTACGTCAAGGGTCCTTAAGGGGTTAAGCCCTTCTGAAAGCCTGTTTGTAGGAAATCCAGAATCTTGGAAGGAGATAGTGCTTGACAATCCAGGTTGTGCTCTTTGCATCATCTATGAAAGGTTGTCCAGACTCGATAATATATTTTCGTGGTAGACAATCTACCCTGGGTGGATGGTGTCAATCACTTGGTCCTAAACTCCTTGTAATCTTAAAGACTCCCACTCAGCCTCCAGGCCTTGAGACGGAAGAAAGCTGGATCTGGATGGTATATGGGTCCATGTAGTAGTAGATCTGTTGTGACTGGCAGGTCTACTGGAGGTCTGCATGACATTTTCAGAACATCTGCATACTAAGACTTTCTTGGCCAGTTGGGTGCTATGAGGATTACCTCTGCTTTGTCATGTTTTATTTTCCTGATGACCTCTGTTAGTACAGGAAGAGGAGGAAATAGGTAGGCTAGTTTGAAGTTCCATGGAATTCTTAGTGCATCCTGGCCCATGGCTTAAGGGTCCCACCATCTGGACAGATACTGAGGACACTTTTTGTTCTGATTTGTGGCCATAAGATCCACGTCTGGGAGTCCCAAGCTGCTTACTATTCTCTGAAAGACCCTAGGGTTTAACTCCCATTCCACAGGGTCTATTAACTGTCGGCTGAGGAAGTCCACCTGCACATTCAGGCGACCGGATAGGAAGGCTGCCGATAGTGACTGCAAATTCTTTTCTGGCCAATAGAAGATTTTCAGGGCCAGGGTATTCAACTGGGCACTTTGTGTTCCCCCCTGGTTCAGGAGATATTGGACTGCTGTGGTGTTGTCTGATCTGATTAAGAGTGACTTATGTTGAAGGCTGTTGCTGAAGTGTTTGAGAGTTTTCCAAACAGCCAACAGTTCTAGGATATTTATGTGAAGTTTTGCTTCCTGAATTGTCCAGATTCCCTGAACCATGTTGTTTTCCCAGATACCTCCCCAACCTTTTTTGCTTGCATCTGTGTTCAAGATTTGCCAGTTTGGTTCTATGAGAGGGCGGCCTTTTGCCAGGTTTGGCGGTTGGGTCCACCATGCCAATTCCATCCTGGTTGTCCTGAAGACTGGTATTCTTTGGAAGACATTTGTTGGTTGTTTCTTGTAGTAAAGCAGGTAATGTGTCTGGGTTCGGCAGGCAAGGACTCTTGCCCAAGGGAGTATCCTATATGTTGATGCCAGGTGCCCCAGAAGCCTGGAAAAGGTTTTCGCTGATTGAGCATGTCGTTGGAGAAAGCTGCGTACGTTGTTGAGGATTTTTTGTTGTCTTTCTGCCAATAAGGATGTTTATCCTTGGAGGGTGTTGAAAAGGATCCCCAGAAAAACCAGATCCTGTGTGGGAGATAGGGAGCTTTTGTTGTAGTTGATGATCCATCCCAGGGCCTGTAGCAGGGAGAGGCATTTTCTTGTGCTTTGGATTGCTTCCTGGTGGTATTATTAATAAATCATCCAGATACGAGATTATCCTGACAAGATGTTGTAGCCTGAGGTGAGCCATCACACTGGCCATAATTTTTGTAAATACCCGAGAAGCTGATGCCAGCCCGAATGGCAGAACCCGGTATTGAAAGTGTTTGTCGAAGATCTGGAATCTGAGGTATTTGCGATGCTGTTCTTTGATTAAGATATGATAGTAGGCATCACAGAGATCTATTCGGGTTAGGTATGCCTGAGGCTGTATCAACTTCAGGGTGGACATGACTGTTTCCATCTTGAAGTGTTGTGTTTTGAGAAATGAGTTGAGGTTCTTCAGGTCTAAGAAGAGACGGAGCTCCACTGAAGGCTTGATAGTGTAGCAATGAGCGGAACAGAAGCCCCTGTATCTCTGTTGAGGTGGAACTTCTTCGATCACCTTATTGTGTATAAGGGATTGGAGAGCTGTCTTCATCTGCTGGGTTTCTGTTTTCTGCCTTAGGATAGAAGCCAATTCTTTAAGGATGCGGGATCTGGAAATGGCTGATTCAGTTTTCGCCTCTAGTTCTGTTAGCCATATGCGTAAGGTGCGGAATGTAGACGCCATGGCGGTGGCGGTCTTCAGATTCTGCCCAATGGTGGAGAATTGTTTTTTCAACATGCTTCAGCTGTTTTATCCATGGAGTCTATGAGTGTAGTTCCGTCTTCCAAGAGTATAGTCGTTCTCCTTGAAGTTTGTGCAATTGCTGCATCTACTTTAGGTGGAGTATACCAATTGACTGTGTCCTCTTCTGCAAATGGATACATGCGTTGGAAACATTTGGATGTAGCACACCATTTATCTGTCTGCTTCTATTCACCCTGATTGATTTCCTGGATGGAACTATGGACTGGGAATTGTGGGTTCGATTTTTTGTAACCTACAAATGCGGCGTCCATAATATTTAGATCTTTCTGAATATCTGATAATCCAAGGGATTTCCACATGGCTTTGACTAAATTATCCATTCTATCAATACTAAAGCTGCCAGTATCCTCAATGAGTTCACCTTCCTCTGCTCACGATGCTAGCGAATCTAGATCCACATAGTTGTCATCGTAGTCATCCTGGGTACCTGAAGGCTCTTCATCCGGGTCAGATGCCCTGGGACACTTATTTGCTGCCTCTTGCATTGAGGAAAAGGTTTCCTGCATTGAGGTCTTAATTCAGGACAAGAAGTCCTGGAACTGCACTGGTACATTTCCCCCTGCTGCTAGTTGAAGTCATGCAGTACAGAGCTTAGCAGGGTCATTAGATGGAAGGGTTTGCTCACAAGCTTTTACTTTTGATCTATCCTCTTTAGAGGAGTCAGATGTTTTGGACTTCTCCATTTTAGTCTCCTTAGCTGCAGACGTATTAAGCTCAAAATAGAAAGATTCTATAATGCCATAATACTCAAGGATTGTATAGACATTTTCTGGCAAAGACATACCTGGATGCCATCGCATAACCACTGCTTTTGAATGCCCAGACCGAATAGCGTAGAATCTCGCGTGTGTTCCACTGCTGGAACGCATAATGATGTACTTCTGGTCCCCTTGTGTATGAGACATTGAGCGGGCGCGCGCGCGCTTCCATGCCAGCGTTCCTGGATCTGGAGAGCAGCCAGGGAAGAAATGGCCCACCGCCGAGCGGATTGCCAGGTTCAAGGCCCCAAATAAGCGTGTATGCGCCCAGAGGACTCTGAATCTTGCGATATGTGTGTAGGCCAATGGATTTGCGGTTAGGCAGACCCATTAGAAAAACAATAAAATTGGAGAGAGAGAGAGAGCGAGCAACAGTCTCCGTCCTCCAGCGGGGTAGGACAAAATAACTGCAGAGGAGAGGTAGCATGGGAAATTTAAAAGAATTGAATTGGTCCTACCCAGCTGGAAGGCGGAGCCAAAACCTACAGTATGCCATGGACTGGACCAGAGGAAATAAGCTTTTATGGTTTGCAGGAAGATGGCCAAAGCAGAGCACTCACTAGTTTACTACAGTGCTCCCATGACTCAACACAGGACAATCACTCTTCTATCACTCTACCTATTCAAAGGCATACCCGGTGTACTGCCAACTAAGAAACACGCATAAGAAAACTCATCAGTGCAAGTAAAGATGTTGTGAGGCACTACACAATGTTCCAGAACAAAAACTCTCATTTAGTCTGAATATGCCTCAAAAGCAGGACCATAACAGATAGCAGATAACAGAGGAGCATATCAAACAAGCCTCTATCAATTCCTTTAATTTAGTGCAAGGTGTTACAATACAGAATGCTTCTGTGGGCACACTGCCTCACTCCGTCAGGTACAGCTTCATGCTACAGACAGTGACATAAATATCCTAAACAAACTTTAGAAAATGTTATGTCACTATAGCTGTTTTGAAGTTACAACTGACAGAGGAAGGCTTTTCTGCCTCTCCCCACCCCATTGGAAACAGAGTACAGTATTATCCTGCACTGAAGTAAAGGGGTTAAGAAAGCCTTAACCCTCTGAGTGCCCGAGAGGTATCTAGTGCATTGCAGCACAATGCATTGGATGCCTTTCTGGCACTCAAAGGGTTAAAGGAGAACAAAAAATGGAATAGGTTGATATAACTTTAAATTGGCATGTATAAAAATGAGTCAGTAGTTGGTTACATCCCTAAAATATAATCCTAAATTTGTGTTTTAACACATATGGAATTGTAATGTTTACAGGCAGCACTTAGTTAATGTTGTTTGTGCTGTCTATATTAAGAGATAAAAACTAAAGCCAGTTAACGGACTGATTTGTGCCCACTGCTCTTGAACTTAAGACTGTAATCTTATCTCATCCCATTCACAGATAATGTTGAAGAATCAATGGGAGCCCTAGAAAAGCAGGCATGCTCCCTCCAAGCATATGCAAGACTAGATATTAGGCCACAGAAAAGAAATAGAAACTTTTAGTAGATGCTAGCATGACTATATATAACCACAGTAAAGGCTTTAACCCCTTAACGACCCCTGACGGTCATAGTACGTCAAGGGTCGATTTGACTTAACGACCGATGACATACTATGACCGTCATCGAGTTCCGGGCTCCCCCCGCGGCTGCACGCCATTCGGGGAGTCCGGAACGCAACAGAGCAATAAAAAAAAATTACTCCGTGGTCATTAAGTCACTTCCGCTTCCGGATTCCACGGTCGTTAAGGGGTTAAAGTGTTTGTTCCTATAACTTAGTGGCCCTATTGATAGAAAATTCATATTTTATTTTGGGGATGACTGAGCCCCTGAGAAGGAAGATGGCAGGTAAGTGTAACTGCCAGACTAAGCATGCAGGAGAATGCCCCCCTAAGGAGACTTATATGTCAAAGATACATGCGGTTTCCTCTGAAAATGGTTTGGTGTTGTGTAACTGCACTTCCTCACATCACAGAGAGGGATTGTGACTACTGCAACCTTGTATCATGTCTCACAGCTTCTTTATTTATATTGGTGTATAGATGAGGTGGCCCATGAATGATTAGCTATGAGCTGAAATAATTACATTTGTGAAATAATCCTCAGTTAAATCTATAGATGTAAAATGACCTATGGTCGCAGGATTAGACCAATGCAGCCATTGTCTATCACACGCGTTTAACGCTGGTTTTAAAAATGTCAGAGTGGCATGCAACACATTGGGTTACCAGTGTGACTCTTAAAGGGAGATAAAGGATTTGAGATATAACAGAAAGAAAAATGAAAATAAATAACAGTAAAGTACCAGTCTCTCTTCTAAATCTCCCACACAAGTTCATCTTTTCTTACCAGCACTGCTGTTTTTTATGATTATGCAACTCGTTTATTTCTATTGCCATCCAAAATGTTTATTCCCATTACAAGTACCCTGTGCTGGTAATAAAAGATGCAACAGAGAATCTTCAGCTTTGGTATGAATTTTAATCCCTCTTAAAACAATTGGCCTTGATAGCAGAGAGCATGAGATCAATGCAGAAAAGCAACATTAAGGCAGTTGATTCAGCATTGATAGAGTGGAAAAAATGCATGGAGTTTATATAGTACTAGCGAAAATAGTCCGGGGTTGCCTAGTGTGTGTAATATACACAATGTCAGTCCTGTCTAGCATTCACAAGTTCAGTCTTTCTGCCAAGCTTGCTTTCTCTCTCTTGCTGTTTGTCTCACTCTCTTTCCCCTCTCCAATACTCTTTCCCTCTCACTATTGCCTTCCTGCAGTCACCATTTCAGTTTGTCTGTGCGTCTCTCTTTTGGTTGTTCCCTTGTGCATGAATGCTCTCTGGAATGTGTTCTTTTTCATGTGCATTTTCTTGCATGTGTTCTCCATCACTTACATGCTCTCTCACTCTTGAATGCGGTCTTGCTTTTTTGCATGTTCTCTATCTTCATACTCATTCATTCTCTGTATTGCTTTGTTGCAAATGCTCTGTTTGCATTGTCTTGCATGTGCTCCCCTCTTTTGCGTATGCGATCTTTCCCTGTCTGTTTTTGTGTGTCTATCTGTCTCTGCCACCCACTGTATCCGGGAGTCTTTCTGCGAGACTTTGCCTGAGGATTGTGGGAATAAAAATACAACTGTTGGGAAGCCACAGATTGCCAGCCCCTGTTTTAGTGTAATCAGAGCTGCTGGTGTTCTACTAACAGGCTGGGACATCTATCTATCTGCATACACACACATACAGTGCCTTTCAAAACTATTCAGACCCTGACCAATTCTCATTTATTACTAATTTACAAATGGTACATTGCAATTTCATTCAGTATAATATTTTATTTTAAACACAAAGACAAAGTCTGCTATTGCAATGTGCCATTGGTTTTATGTTAGTGGGGAATATTTTTTAAGTAAAGGAAAAAACTGAAATATGTTGCTTGAAGTATTCAACCCCTGTGCTATGGATGCTCCCAGTTAACACAGATGAAAGAAATTGCCCTAACAAGGACACAATTACCTTAACATTAGTTTGTACCTGTGAATCATTAACATAACTGTTGCATTTTCAGGATAAAAACCCCATTGCTGAATGAAGTTGTGGATCTAAAGGAAAACGAAGACCATAGAGCCATTTAACGGAAATTAAAGTAATTGAAATGCATAGAACAGGAAAAGGGGGCAAAATAACATCCAAGAGTTTGGAAATCCAAGTGAGCACAGCTGGATCAATAATGAGTAAGTGATAGCTGCCTCACACCACCCAGGGACTGCCAGGAAAACATTGTTCCTCAAAACTCAGCGTTCAAAGGAGGAGACTTGTGAAAGAAGCCACAGAGAGACAAATAATCACTTTCAAAGAGCTACAGAGTCCAGTGGTTGGAAGTGGCGTAACAGTGCATCAGTCAACCATATCAAGGGCTTTGCATAACACTGGCTTTTATGGAAGAGTGACTCCAAAAATACATTCTCAAAAAGTATCATCTAAAAGAAATAAGTTGCGATGCTGTAGACTACGTGACCTGTGTGACTCACCATGTTGACCTCGCTATGAGTATACCATAGCAGATTGACTTGACTCCCTCTACGATCCCTTTAAATATGCAAGTTTCTGGCCCCTTCCATTTAAAGAAGCCTTCTTGCGTTGTCTCTCTGTGTCTGATGTGGCTAAACCACCAAGAGTCTCAAGAGGGGAACCAGAAATAAAACAAACAAATAAAAAAAAGAATACACAGCAATCCTCTGACATTGAAGACCCAACAATGAGCAACACCTTATATGTCCCAAAAGACTCCATGGCAATATTGGCAGACAACACCACCAAGGAGGTTATTGCCTTACTTGTTTGACAAGAGGTTGGACAATCTTCACTCCTACTCTGTTAATCGGAAATGAAATCTCATATGGAACAAATTTCAAACATCAAATAACACATGGGGAGGTGGTGAGAGCACTGTAGGTGAAATACACCAAAGTACAATGGAGAAAATAAAGAAGAAAATAAACAAAAAAAACAAAATTTCTTTAATATAAAAATGCGGTCTTGAAAACTGTAGTCATAGAAACAACCTTAAACTGGTCGACCTACTGGAAAAAAAAACAAATAGATGAGGGCATTCCTTAACCAGAAACTGCAGAGATGACTACATCTGGATATTCAACAATGAAGTAATCAGTGGCTCAAACTTCTATTACTTTAAGACCTAACATGCAAACTGTTTCTTCAACCCTTTATGTGCTGGTGTAATTAAGTATTAGTAAGTATATCCAGATCGGTGAATCTTGCAGTGCAGTATCAAGTGATGTGGGAGTACTCTCCAATGAACCCCGGTATCAGATTAATAAAATTCAAACAAGTCGCTAACATAGACTCACTGCGATGTGATAAAAATATTGAAACTTTATTCTTAATGGCCAACCCATTCTAATTATCAACATTGTTACAATTTGTATCCTCAAAAGAGATCAAGAAATCTCAAAATATCAAATTAATGGAAGAATAAATGACTGCCCAGAGTGGAACTCAAACCACTGCACATGGGATAAATGTACACACACAGTCAACCCTTGGGTAAATTACAGTTACAATGTTGACTATCCTTCTAGGGTTCCGTGCGGGCTCGTACCACAATAAGCAATGGTGTCCACAATTCATTACTCATTAATAAAACAGGATAATGAGAGCAAATATACATAGAACAAGCACAATAACCGACTAATCCTGATCATTAACATTATTACAATTGTTATCTTTAAGGTAGGTCAAAAAGATCCTTCCTATATATCACAAGACAACAATATCTTAAAATGCTTTATCAAACAACTATGAGAAAGGTGGGTCTTATTATGTGGTGTCAGCAACTGACACCTCTCTATACTCAGACCCAACATCCAATAGACTCATGTTCGGCGCTACATCTTACCAAGAGACATAATTTAAAAGCAACAAGTTACACTGTATTCCTATTTAGACCACCGGGATGTCTAGTTCCCAATTCAAAAATCCAGAAGACCTCCCTCCTTGATAATTTATCATCAAGACACCCCTTACGTGGTCCCAAAGTGACTTGTATGATACCCTGTAACTTGAAACTGGAATGACTACATTAACCAGTCTTAAAATGGGAAGAGACTACTGAAAGAAATTCTACACTTCTTATGTCACTAAGGTGTTCATTTATTCTTTCTCTCATGGTTCTCATTGTTTTGCCCACATATTGTATCTCACAATTTGAGCACGTCATAAGGTAAATAACACCTTTTGTGACACAGTTTGTGTAGTTTTTCATTTGGTAGATTTTACTAGTAACTGAAGTACAAAAGGTCTTGGACACATTTATTAACCTGCAGCAACCACACCTAGAGCTGCCACACTTATATGTACACTTTGTGTCTATCCAGCTGGTCTTTATATCCGTGGAAACAAAAAGACTAGGTGAAACATGGGTAGCTATGGTCGGAGCTTTGCGTGCAACAAACTTAAACCCATCATTCAAGACCTCATGTAGCCCCGGATGTGCCTACAAGATGGGTATATGCTTTTTAACAATTTTTATAATTTGATCAAATTCCACACTATAAGGAGTGGAGAAAAATACTCTTTTTGAAGAGAGAGTATCTACCTTATCTCATACTTTATTGAGCATTGGTTCTACTGATGACTTATATTGTAAAAGACTGGTTCGATTCACGTGCCAGTGCTCTATCCAGTATCCAATTAGGATAGCCTCTCTAGAAAAACCAGTGGTACAGCTCCCCAGCTCATCTTTCAAAGATTGCATCTAAAGAAATTTGTCGAAATCTAAGAAACTGACCGGAATCCCCAGAGTGGTATGTTGAGGATGGCAACTATTAGCTCTAAGCAGGGTATTACCTTCTGTAGGATTACGATTTATGTAAACTATAATACCTCCAAATTGGAAATCTCCCTGAAGACATAAGTCCTAGAAGGAGATAGTATCTAATGCCATCTCCGAGGTAAAGACTAATTTCAGGTTGTTGTCATTGAGATATGAGACAAAATCACAAACTTTCTCAACAGGACCTCTCCAAACAAACAAAAGGTCATCTATAAATAGTTTATCCTACACTATGTCATAGCTGTAGGGGTTCATATCTCCAAAGATACAGGACTCCTCCCACTAACCCATAAATAGTTTGGCATAAGTGGGGGCAAACTTGGCCCCCATTGAAGTCCCGTGCCTCTGGAGAAAAAATTAACCATCAAACAAAGAAATTATGTGTAAGCAAATATTCAATAGAGAACAAGATGAACTAAATCAACACCTCAGAGTACTGGCTATATTTTACCAAATTATATTCTATTGCTCTAAGTCCAAAGTGGTGTGGGATGCATGAATACAGTGACGATGTCACAACTGATCCAAGCAAAACCACTAGACCACCTAATTCTCTAAAGCTCTTGCATAACTTGTGTGATGTCTTTAAGGTAGCTTGGTAGTCTAAGAGCCAGAGCTTGTAACAAATGGTCTACCCACTCACCCAACATTTCATTCAAGGATCCTATACCGGAGACTATGGGTTGGCCCTCTGGGCTCTCCATAGATTTGTGAATCTTGAGTAAGTGGTGGAAGATTGGGGTAATGGGAAACTTATTAATAAACAATTCCGCCTCTTGATTGGTAAAAATGCCCAACCTCACACCATGTTCTATGTGGGAGCCCAGAAGGCAGAGACAGTCCCCAGTAGGGTCACCTGGTAGTAAAAAATAGGCTTCCTTTTAGAATAGTTGTCGCAATGCTTCATTCCTATAAGAATCTATATCCAAAATGACCACTGGCCTTCACGACTATGTTAGTGTTTTGCGTTAATGATTTCAAAGCTTCATATTCCAGTCAACTCATATTCTTTTTGGTTTGTACTTTATTTTTATTTATATTTAACTCAACAAGATCCTTTTCTACCATACACTGGAAGGAGTCTAAAACTCCAACTCTGGCAGCTATTGGATAAAAACACAAAACTTTTTTTTTTACTTAATTTGACTGGAACATGAGTTATATATGCTGATCTCTATGGTTCTTTACACTCCAAGTCCAAGGACACCAGATCCCGTAACACACAAGTATCTTTGAAGTCAGTGGGCTGGGACCGCCGCACACCAGCTGGATCACCTAAACTGGAATCAATGGCTACATAGGTGGTGGATAAAATATTACTAATATACGTAAAGTAAGTTTGCAAACAAACCTGTTCAAATTAATCACTGTATTAAAGAGGTTGAAATGAACAGTGGGCCAAAAACCAAGTCCTTTCTTTAGCACTGACTCTTCTATAGGGGACAATGAATAACTAGATAAACTGACTATATTATTGAATTCCTGTAAATTTGTCACTGTTTGTTTCCTCTTCTTGAGTATTCTCCTTCCACTCCTCCTTGTGTGTTTATGTCCATTTTGTTCTTCTTGGGTCTCTTCCTTGAAGATCTCTTGGGAGGTGAAGTTGGTATTGGAATTTCTTCGGAATCGCTGACAAATATTTTGTTTGCTTTTTCCCCTCATGTGAGGGATAAAAAAAGAATCTGATGAAGTAGCAAAAACAGCTGTTAAATCCGATGTGTCTAAGTACCGGTATTCCGTTATATCCAGTTCTGTGCTTGAAAAGCTGACTTTTTTTTTTTAAATAAATCTAGACCTGGATCTGCCATTTTTACATAAAAAATCTTGCTGACTTCTCCAAACATACACATTGTCGGATTCATAGCCCATTTTATCACGTTGAAATTTAATTTGTTTAGTTTCCAGGATTGATTTTTCAATTTTTCAAGATAGGAGGCTAACTGCGTGTCCAAATTCTGAAAAATCAGGTGTTTCTTTAAATGGCTCCATCTTCTCCTGTTTCTCTTTAATGAGGCACTGTGTTTCTTGCAAGATAATCATTTTATATCGTACAATGAGAGACATTAATGAGTTAGAACATTGTGTCAGTATTTCATTGCACCATAAATTGCACATTGTCCTTAATAAAGTTAGGAGTTTTACGTATACGTAAGCCCCTAGGAATTCTCTGAACTTTAATATATTGTTGGAGAGTAGTGATTTCCCACCAGGAGCAAGTCTCTTTCTCCATAAGCTTTTCTAATTCCTTAAACAATGATTTAAGTTCTGGTGGATCATTTGTAGGGACTTGCTCTATGTTCTCACCAAACAACTAGTCCACCTTAGAAAGTCTGCAAGTGAAATCTTCCACTGCTCGCAGACACCTGCTGGTATATAATACACCCTCTTGTGCTTCACTCTCAATCTCCATTATATTTATAAACGGTTTATGTTTTGTTTCAGGATTGTGAAAATCCGGGTAAAAATCAAACTTGCACTTGTATATAGTTATACTGTATTAAGCACCTTTATTTAAACGAGTGTCCCGAATAAAGTTCATGTAGTGTAAATGGTCTCAATAGAAGGAGCTACACTTGGAGACAATCATATATACAACAATGAAGTAATCAGTGGCTCAAAGTTCTATTACTTTAAGACCTAACATGCAAATGGTTTCTTCAACCCTTTAGGATATTCCTCAGACCTCTCTTACTATTGAGCTTACTGCAAGTTATAACGATTGGAATACAAAACAAACAGCTTCTCATTTTTCCAGACTTCTCAGCAAAAGTTTTGGAAAAGGGATTCAAGTTAGCCTTACTCTATACATCTCACCTCAAGATCCAGGAACACACATCCAAAATGGCATGGGATTATTACAACAGACTACTGTGAAACCTCCCGTACCTATTCTGCTCTTTGCTTGGTGTTGGACAGGTTCACACTGATTTTCAATCATGCCTCTCCACCCAACTTACTCCATAGGGAGTTATGGCTCTGTTTAAAATTATCTACTACTGCTCATTCACTATTGTTTAATTGCTTTAATATCTAATCCACTTTCTTATTACTAAACATGCATGACTTTAATTCTCCGGAATTCCTTATGGTCTTTACTTTCATATAAACGCTATTGCTGTCTATATTCATTTAAAGGGGTAGCAATGTTTTATTAGAACAGCAGCCAAGATTTTTCTTCATAGTTAATACTATTGATCTCCAATTTGCCACTGTTCATAACTTTCTATTTAAGCTGAAATTATATTATGAAGTTTACCCCTTCCGCCCCATTTCCTGACATCATGCTTCTTTGGCTCAGATCTGACACAGGGTCACAATGTGGGACAATCTTCAGTAAGTGTCAGGAAAAACCAGCCCTCCTTTGTCAAGAACAGCAGGGCTTTCCTTATAATGACAGAGGGAAGGTTGTCCCTCGTTGTGCTCCGTCTGGTCACATGACCAGTTTTCAGATCTGAAGGGAGGTGCCTTACACTTTGAAAAAGGGGTGGGAGGGGTAAACGTCATAATATAATTTCAGCTTAACTAGAAAATTATGAACATTGGCATGTCGGAGATCAGTAGTATTAACTATGAAAAACAAGTAGTATATGTGCTGGTGTAATTAAGTATTAGTAAGTATATCCAGATCGGTGAATCTTGCAGTGCAGTATCAAGTGATGTGGGAGTACTCTCCAATGAACCCCGGTATCAGATTAATAAAATTCAAACAAGTCACTAACATAGACTCACTGCGATGTGATAAAAATATTGAAACTTTATTCTTAATGGCCAACCCATTCTAATTATCAACATTGTTACAATTTGTATCCTCAAAAGAGATCAAGAAATCTCAAAATATCAAATTAATGGAAGAATAAATGACTGCCCAGAGTGGAACTCAAACCACTGCACATGGGATAAATGTACACACACAGTCAACCCTTGGGTAAATTACAGTTACAATGTTGACTATCCTTCTAGGGTTCCGTGCGGGCTCGTACCACAATAAGCAATGGTGTCCACAATTCATTACTCATTAATAAAACAGGATAATGAGAGCAAATATACATAGAACAAGCACAATAACCGACTAATCCTGATCATTAACATTATTACAATTGTTATCTTTAAGGTAGGTCAAAAAGATCCTTCCTATATATCACAAGACAACAATATCTTAAAATGCTTTATCAAACAACTATGAGAAAGGTGGGTCTTATTATGTGGTGTCAGCAACTGACACCTCTCTATACTCAGACCCAACATCCAATAGACTCATGTTCGGCGCTACATCTTACCAAGAGACATAATTTAAAAGCAACAAGTTACACTGTATTCCTATTTAGACCACCGGGATGTCTAGTTACCAATTCAAAAATCCAGAAGACCTCCCTCCTTGATAATTTATCATCAAGACACCCCTTACGTGGTCCCAAAGTGACTTGTATGATACCCTGTAACTTGAAACTGGAATGACTACATTAACCAGTCTTAAAATGGGAAGAGACTACTGAAAGAAATTCTACACTTCTTATGTCACTAAGGTGTTCATTTATTCTTTCTCTCATGGTTCTCATTGTTTTGCCCACATATTGTATCTCACAATTTGAGCACGTCATAAGGTAAATAACACCTTTTGTGACACAGTTTGTGTAGTTTTTCATTTGGTAGATTTTACTAGTAACTGAAGTACAAAAGGTCTTGGACACATTTATTAACCTGCAGCAACCACACCTAGAGCTGCCACACTTATATGTACACTTTGTGTCTATCCAGCTGGTCTTTATATCCGTGGAAACAAAAAGACTAGGTGAAACATGGGTAGCTATGGTCGGAGCTTTGCGTGCAACAAACTTAAACCCATCATTCAAGACCTCATGTAGCCCCGGATGTGCCTACAAGATGGGTATATGCTTTTTAACAATTTTTATAATTTGATCAAATTCCACACTATAAGGAGTGGAGAAAAATACTCTTTTTGAAGAGAGAGTATCTACCTTATCTCATACTTTATTGAGCATTGGTTCTACTGATGACTTATATTGTAAAAGACTGGTTCGATTCACGTGCCAGTGCTCTATCCAGTATCCAATTAGGATAGCCTCTCTAGAAAAACCAGTGGTACAGCTCCCCAGCTCATCTTTCAAAGATTGCATCTAAAGAAATTTGTCGAAATCTAAGAAACTGACCGGAATCCCCAGAGTGGTATGTTGAGGATGGCAACTATTAGCTCTAAGCAGGGTATTACCTTCTGTAGGATTACGATTTATGTAAACTATAATACCTCCAAATTGGAAATCTCCCTGAAGACATAAGTCCTAGAAGGAGATAGTATCTAATGCCATCTCCGAGGTAAAGACTAATTTCAGGTTGTTGTCATTGAGATATGAGACAAAATCACAAACTTTCTCAACAGGACCTCTCCAAACAAACAAAAGGTCATCTATAAATAGTTTATCCTACACTATGTCATAGCTGTAGGGGTTCATATCTCCAAAGATACAGGACTCCTCCCACTAACCCATAAATAGTTTGGCATAAGTGGGGGCAAACTTGGCCCCCATTGAAGTCCCGTGCCTCTGGAGAAAAAATTAACCATCAAACAAAGAAATTATGTGTAAGCAAATATTCAATAGAGAACAAGATGAACTAAATCAACACCTCAGAGTACTGGCTATATTTTACCAAATTATATTCTATTGCTCTAAGTCCAAAGTGGTGTGGGATGCATGAATACAGTGACGATGTCACAACTGATCCAAGCAAAACCACTAGACCACCTAATTCTCTAAAGCTCTTGCATAACTTGTGTGATGTCTTTAAGGTAGCTTGGTAGTCTAAGAGCCAGAGCTTGTAACAAATGGTCTACCCACTCACCCAACATTTCATTCAAGGATCCTATACCGGAGACTATGGGTTGGCCCTCTGGGCTCTCCATAGATTTGTGAATCTTGAGTAAGTGGTGGAAGATTGGGGTAATGGGAAACTTATTAATAAACAATTCCGCCTCTTGATTGGTAAAAATGCCCAACCTCACACCATGTTCTATGTGGGAGCCCAGAAGGCAGAGACAGTCCCCAGTAGGGTCACCTGGTAGTAAAAAATAGGCTTCCTTTTAGAATAGTTGTCGCAATGCTTCATTCCTATAAGAATCTATATCCAAAATGACCACTGGCCTTCACGACTATGTTAGTGTTTTGCGTTAATGATTTCAAAGCTTCATATTCCAGTCAACTCATATTCTTTTTGGTTTGTACTTTATTTTTATTTATATTTAACTCAACAAGATCCTTTTCTACCATACACTGGAAGGAGTCTAAAACTCCAACTCTGGCAGCTATTGGATAAAAACACAAAACTTTTTTTTTTACTTAATTTGACTGGAACATGAGTTATATATGCTGATCTCTATGGTTCTTTACACTCCAAGTCCAAGGACACCAGATCCCGTAACACACAAGTATCTTTGAAGTCAGTGGGCTGGGACCGCCGCACACCAGCTGGATCACCTAAACTGGAATCAATGGCTACATAGGTGGTGGATAAAATATTACTAATATACGTAAAGTAAGTTTGCAAACAAACCTGTTCAAATTAATCACTGTATTAAAGAGGTTGAAATGAACAGTGGGCCAAAAACCAAGTCCTTTCTTTAGCACTGACTCTTCTATAGGGGACAATGAATAACTAGATAAACTGACTATATTATTGAATTCCTGTAAATTTGTCACTGTTTGTTTCCTCTTCTTGAGTATTCTCCTTCCACTCCTCCTTGTGTGTTTATGTCCATTTTGTTCTTCTTGGGTCTCTTCCTTGAAGATCTCTTGGGAGGTGAAGTTGGTATTGGAATTTCTTCGGAATCGCTGACAAATATTTTGTTTGCTTTTTCCCCTCATGTGAGGGATAAAAAAAGAATCTGATGAAGTAGCAAAAACAGCTGTTAAATCCGATGTGTCTAAGTACCGGTATTCCGTTATATCCAGTTCTGTGCTTGAAAAGCTGACTTTTTTTTTTTTAAATAAATCTAGACCTGGATCTGCCATTTTTACATAAAAAATCTTGCTGACTTCTCCAAACATACACATTGTCGGATTCATAGCCCATTTTATCACGTTGAAATTTAATTTGTTTAGTTTCCAGGATTGATTTTTCCATTTTTCAAGATAGGAGGCTAACTGCGTGTCCAAATTCTGAAAAATCAGGTGTTTCTTTAAATGGCTCCATCTTCTCCTGTTTCTCTTTAATGAGGCACTGTGTTTCTTGCAAGATAATCATTTTATATCGTACAATGAGAGACATTAATGAGTTAGAACATTGTGTCAGTATTTCATTGCACCATAAATTGCACATTGTCCTTAATAAAGTTAGGAGTTTTACGTATACGTAAGCCCCTAGGAATTCTCTGAACTTTAATATATTGTTGGAGAGTAGTGATTTCCCACCAGGAGCAAGTCTCTTTCTCCATAAGCTTTTCTAATTCCTTAAACAATGATTTAAGTTCTGGTGGATCATTTGTAGGGACTTGCTCTATGTTCTCACCAAACAACTAGTCCACCTTAGAAAGTCTGCAAGTGAAATCTTCCACTGCTCGCAGACACCTGCTGGTATATAATACACCCTCTTGTGCTTCACTCTCAATCTCCATTATATTTATAAACGGTTTATGTTTTGTTTCAGGATTGTGAAAATCCGGGTAAAAATCAAACTTGCACTTGTATATAGTTATACTGTATTAAGCACCTTTATTTAAACGAGTGTCCCGAATAAAGTTCATGTAGTGTAAATGGTCTCAATAGAAGGAGCTACACTTGGAGACAATCATATATACAACAATGAAGTAATCAGTGGCTCAAAGTTCTATTACTTTAAGACCTAACATGCAAATGGTTTCTTCAACCCTTTAGGATATTCCTCAGACCTCTCTTACTATTGAGCTTACTGCAAGTTATAACGATTGGAATACAAAACAAACAGCTTCTCATTTTTCCAGACTTCTCAGCAAAAGTTTTGGAAAAGGGATTCAAGTTAGCCTTACTCTATACATCTCACCTCAAGATCCAGGAACACACATCCAAAATGGCATGGGATTATTACAACAGACTACTGTGAAACCTCCCGTACCTATTCTGCTCTTTGCTTGGTGTTGGACAGGTTCACACTGATTTTCAATCATGCCTCTCCACCCAACTTACTCCATAGGGAGTTATGGCTCTGTTTAAAATTATCTACTACTGCTCATTCACTATTGTTTAATTGCTTTAATATCTAATCCACTTTCTTATTACTAAACATGCATGACTTTAATTCTCCGGAATTCCTTATGGTCTTTACTTTCATATAAACGCTATTGCTGTCTATATTCATTTAAAGGGGTAGCAATGTTTTATTAGAACAGCAGCCAAGATTTTTCTTCATAGTTAATACTATTGATCTCCAATTTGCCACTGTTCATAACTTTCTATTTAAGCTGAAATTATATTATGAAGTTTACCCCTTCCGCCCCATTTCCTGACATCATGCTTCTTTGGCTCAGATCTGACACAGGGTCACAATGTGGGACAATCTTCAGTAAGTGTCAGGAAAAACCAGCCCTCCTTTGTCAAGAACAGCAGGGCTTTCCTTATAATGACAGAGGGAAGGTTGTCCCTCGTTGTGCTCCGTCTGGTCACATGACCAGTTTTCAGATCTGAAGGGAGGTGCCTTACACTTTGAAAAAGGGGTGGGAGGGGTAAACGTCATAATATAATTTCAGCTTAACTAGAAAATTATGAACATTGGCATGTCGGAGATCAGTAGTATTAACTATGAAAAACAAGTAGTATAAACTATGAAAAGATACATTACTAATCCTTTAACCCTTTGAGTGCCAGAGGGGTAAGGAATGCACTGCAAAAGCAATGCATTCTGTACCCCTCTGTCACTCAAAGGGTTAATAGCCTATCATACCTTGTTTGCTTTTTTTCTAAGTATACTTTATTGTCTTTACTATCTTACAAATGCTAATGTTGCTAAAGCAGATGCCAATATTGTTATGGCTATATCCATGTAATAGCATATCAACCATTCCTTGTCCTGATTGCTAGGAGTTGTGCTCTTGTTATCTATGGAGCATGCCCCCCCCCCCCCATACCTGATCTACAAGGCGCCATTATTCTGTTTAGGAGTATTTAACTATGTTACTAGTTCTTGTTTATCTATTTAATGACTAACCAAGTTTCTTACTCCACAGCCGGCATGCTCATTCCCAGGGCTCAACTCCCAGAACTAATTAGTTCTTTGGTTTAATACTTGCACAGTCCTTTGCTTAAGTTTAGCCAAAATGAGGAGCAATGTTTTCTAAGATTTTTAGTTACTTTGTTATATTAATGATTGCCACCCCTCACTTCTACTCTACATGACACTTTCCTTGACATCATCTCTATAGCCTCCTCTCTGGGAGAGCCACTAGAAACTTAAATGAGACTGACGAACCCTAACATCTAAACAGAATGTTCCCCCCTGTGACAGAACCCTCCATCACCGGGGCTCATGGAGGGGGCAGAGGGCCAGCCTCCTGCCAACAGACTATGGACCTGGCAATGGAATGGGGTATGACCTCCCCCCAGACTAATCACTGCCCTGTTTGCTCCTTCTCATGGAGGCCTCCATGCCCTGGGCTCCTGGAGGGGTCTGGGGCCCAGCCTCGACCTACAGACTGCCCAGCTGTGAGGGCTGTCACAGGAACAGGGTGGTGTATTTGTTGAGAAAGTTATGCTCTGATCTGACGTTTGTCATTTAATTATATAGTGATGTAATTACGTGTGTTTTAATCATGTTTACAGTCCTTTGTCCCCCATGTGGAGGCCCCATTTTATGATTTGTGTATTGTTCCCCTTGTTCCCAGTGTGCCTCTTTGTATTATGTGGCCCTCCACCACCAGCCCCATTGTATTCCTTGTGTATACTCCCATATGTTGGATTCACAGTGGCTTGTATCCTATTGCACTTTAAGATGTGTTAATAATGCAGTTACGTGTGTATATAAACCCTGGGTGTTCTACAATAGAGTTCTTATTTTCACCCTACTCTACATTGCGACTAGTAGTTTGGGTAGCTGGAGAGATCGGTGGCTGCAATCCCAAGTTAAGGGAGCACAGGTTGGTGGAGCTACCTGGTCGGGGTAGTGGGGTTCCGTCACACCTCCCATGACTACTAATATATTTCTCTCTACCACCCGATCCATCAAGATTTGCTCATAACTTCCTGGAACGTTGGGGGCATAAATAACTCTATTAAAAGAACAACCTTATTAAGCCATTTTAAGCACCTCCTTACACAAGTGGTCTTCTACAAGAGAACCACATATCTGCAGACAAACACAAAAAGCTCTGTAGGGTGGGGGAATATATATATTTACCATATACCAGCAATAAATGTGGCCATGTAGCTTTGATACATAAAAATCTCCATTTTAGCATATGAAACCAAGTTGTTGGCAAAATTTCTCATGCTTCGTTGTAAAACAGCTAGCTTTTACTATGTTAACCTGTATGCCCCTAACAATCCCTCTTAAGCTTTTTTACCACAGTTTATACCTCTCCTACTAACACACTCATTGGACAGAATAATACTTGGGAGTGGACAATTCAACATGACTGATGTCTGTAACAGGAACCAGGGAACCCTTGTGGTCCCTGTCCGTCATGCCGGATTCCTCTCTCTGTGATCCGGCTACAAAGGGGTAGCCGTGCCGGTCCAAAATAGCATAGATCAAGGGAGTGGGAGTCAAAGGGGGCTCTTCAGACCATTCCTGGAATAAATCACACCAAACAAGTCACTGCAGTCCAAGAACACTGTGAGCTTTATTGGAAGTGGCCAGGGTTTATATAGCCACATTGCCAGGGGAAGGGGCATGTGACATGCACTCAGAACAGAAACAGATTAATACAATTATCACATAGCACAATGGAAGCAGATTTTATAGAAAACCACGGCAGCAAACTAATTTCATCACGCAGACAACAAAGGTGAATATACAACAGTGGTAAAGGTATTAGGGAAGTAACACCAATCAATCCTGGACCAGACAGTGGGATAAATATAATTGGAGATCATAAATTGTTAACACACAAAATTACAACACCTGCAGGCCCATAATAGATTTAAAATAGAGGTCCAGCATCTGTTACATGTACTAACAGATTCACTTGTTCTGTTACAATGATATTTATCTAGAAAGAAGTAGACATACTGAAACACCCTTGCAAGGCATGTAACCCGCAACAATGAGTAATGAGACATATCTCTCTCCGATACGAAGAGAATCCGTCACCAACTTGAGAGCATCTTCACTAGGATCAATATTTTCTCAGTTCACATACAGTGTTACCTTTAGTTCATGAATGCCAAATTCTTATAATTTTCATTTCAGACCACGCCCCCATTTCACTCTCTGTCCATAATTTGCATCATTTAATTGGAGAGTGCCCACATTTTTGACACATTCAAATGACTACTGTTCTAATTTAATATCAGCTTGGGAGGCGTTCAAGGAAAGTAATGCACAACACTAAACAGATCCTAACATACTGACCAACTACTAAAGCAGTCCTGACAGAACATATTTCCTATCTCTCTAAATTTAGAAAAGAAACTTCTAAACTTAATAAACTTCATGATTACTGGATTATAAAAGAAACTTCCTCTAAACGTAATAAATTGCATGATCTCCTGACCGAACACTACACAACTTAAGTCAGATACTAAATATAACAGAAGCAAATACAGGCATACTAAATGGTACTCCAAATAGCAGCACAAATTAATTTTAAATAATCAGCGAGATACTATAAACATTAGTAAAAATAAGCTTTCACTCAAACCCGACTAATAACAATACCAAGCAAAGAGATTCTCTGTGGGCTCCTATTGCCACTGGAGAACTTGTAAAAAACCAGTCCCTACTCTCCATGTATGACCACATCTCACTACCATAACCATGCCAACGGACCTCAGCAGAATAATAGTACTACCTAAATGTAACGGTTTTGTAGGACACTCAGACCAGCAGGTTAGAATAAAACACAGTTTTATTAATAAAACAAGAAAGACCGCCCTCTATAGGCAATACAGAACAATTGAAAAGAACAGTAGCGTATAGATGCCTTCTCAGGCCCAGTATACAGAGAAATAAATATATATAGACTGTCACAGGACAGGCATTAGAAACATAAGGTAACTCAATGGTTAAAGTACATGTAAATCAATCAGTCTCTGTTGTGGTGTGTTTGACACACCCATAAGATGGTAATGGAGTAGTAAGTGGTGCTAGATGAGAAAACACCTGTAGTATATAGAAGAGAGACTACTGCTTATGCTGGGCAGAAACTGAGGCCAAAATACTCTGCTAGAGTTGATGAGCTAGAGCCACTGGCACCCCAACCGGTGCATGAACGGAGAGCAAGTGCACTGCAAGAGCAGAGAATAATAGAGCCACAAGCCCCCACGGGTGTTGTAACGGAGACAAATTACACTGCTAGAGGGGAGGATAACTAGAGCAAATAGCCCCCACAGGCGTTGTAACGGAGACTAATTACACTGCAAGAGCGAGGATACTAGAGCCAATAGCCCCCACGGACGTTGTAACGGAGACTAATTACACTGCAAGAGCTCAACAGACAGAAGCCAATTGCGCCTCCCGCTGGCGCGGTAATGGAGACCAACTACACTGCAATGCTTAACTGGAAGAGCCACAGACACCCACATAGGCGCTGCACGATAACCAAGGCTCGGCAAGTGTAGCAGAAGGCTCAGGGTAACGGCTCTGCAAGTGTTAATGGAGGCTCAGTGAATGGAGAAAACGGCTCTGCAAGTATTAATGGAGGCTCAGGCAATGGAGACAACTGCTCTACAAGTGTTAACGGAGGCTCAGCGAATGGAGGCACGGCTCTGCAAGTGTTACCGTACGGCACAGTGCTCTGTAGGAGTAAACAGAGGCCCAGAGTGACAGAGTAAGCAGGCTCAGCTAGAGAGAACGGAGAGGCCCAGTACACAGGAGGCAATGACACAGTCAGTCCTGCCACAGCACAGCGGAAGTCAGAATGTCGCTTAGGCAACACTAAAGCAGCAAACAGGAACACAAGCAGGGTCAGCAACGAGCCGGTTCAGATCACGGAGCAGGAAGTCAGCCAGGCTGGGTCAAATCACGGAGCAGGATCCTCAGACAAGCCGGGTCAGGTCACGAAGCAGGAACGTCAGCCAGGCCGGGTCAGATCACGGAGCAGGAATCAAGGGGCGTAGTCAGACAGGCCAAATCGGTACACAGGAAGCAGGAACACTGGAACACAGCTACACTGGCTCAGGAACACCACGAAAGGGCACCTGACAGGTGCCAAAGGCCGGGTATAAAAAGGCCATAACGGGAGGGCCAAACAAGCTCAGCCAATGGGAGCGCACCACAGCAAAGAGTGACAGAGGAAGATCACGGGCACCGTGATACTTAACCAGGTAAATAAAAAATAGTCTAGTGGTAACATTTAGACCAATATATCTTCTAAACACAGACTACAAAATATTAAGCAAAAATGTATGGCCAACAAACTGAATCAAATCCTTCCTTCTTTAAATTTTCCTGAACAAACTGGGCTTATATAGGGAAGGCCCTTGACTGTTATGCTTATTATAACACTAGCCATTCACATGAAATCTAGTGATTGCCCCTGAAATAATAATCTCCTTACTAATTTTGATGCTGAAAAAGCCCTTGACAAAATCTCCTGGACACAATTACTTCACTTGTTGACCATTCAGGGATTTGGCTCTCAGTTTATAGACCATATCAGATTAGATTATAAGTCCCTTAACGCCATGAAAAGGACAAATAATTTAATCTCCCCCATGTTTGAACTCTTCAAAGGCACAAGGCAGAGCTGCCCATTATTCCCTCTTCTATTCAATATCACCTTAGACCCTCTATTGACAAAACAGACTCAAGCAAAATACTTCAGGGGCATCAGTCTGGGCAACGTGGAAACAAAATGGTCTGCTTGCATATCTTAGTATTCATAATCAACTCCCAAGCAGCTCTGCCTACCATCAAGTACATACTATGTTATTTCTGGGAATCTCATTAAACCTTAATTTGGGAAAAATTGGAGACATTACAGTTAACACCCCATCCACTGTCACTGCGAGCAATATTGATTGTCCGCTCAGATGGTATTAGCACTCCACCATATTTTCTAAACTTCTATATAAAATTCAGGTGCTCCCAAAAATATTAATATATATATATATATATATATATATATATATATATATATATATATATATATACCACTAATGCTGATATTAATATTTCAGGGATTTATTTGGCGCAAGAGGAGATCTAAAATTAGAATAATCAGACTGCAACAATCAAGGTCCAATGGTGGTTTCAACTTACCTAACACTCAACTACAATGTAGCCAGATTACTTAAAACTGCGCAACTGACTGGATCATTCGGAAGATTATTATAGGCATTCTTACAGTGGCCAAATATTTATCCTCCATATTAGTCTTAAATACCTACACTATGCCAACAGTGCACATATACTACCACCAACCACTAATCTCCAAAATTAAAGCTTGGCAACACATAAGAAGCCCATTCCATGGCAATAAGAATATTTCAGTTTTTCTTGCCCCTAAATAATAATTTACATTTAAAGGAAGGAGATCCAGATATTAGCATACCTGGGAATTTTTTCTTGTGGACTACCCAGAGAAGGGAGTCCTATGGTGCGCTGGTGGAGATCAATGATACGATTCACTTAAAAAACGTTTGAGGAATAGGCAGGGGAAGGAGGAGAAGTGGGCGGAGAGTGGAAGGAACAGACTGAGAAGATGCAGAAGTGGGCAGAGTTTCACTGGAAACTCACCACATCAAACAGAATCAGTCTCTGTCCCGGAGACCTGGTAATCAGTAGCAAAAACTGGAGTCTCCGGTGCAAATCTGGAGAGTTCCTAGCTATGGATATTAGATCCAGGCTTTGAGCAGATAGTGGTATTTGTTTTGCGTGTAATCTGTTGTACCTTTGAAGATCTCAGGACATTATGTCCCTCTTTACCATCTCTTCACCTACTTGCAAGAAAAACATTATGTACAAACTCTTCTTCTTTCCATACTACATAAACAACTAGATAATAATCAGATGGTTTGCCTTCTTAGAAATACCCACAGTTTAAAATTTCATGCATTTATAAACTCTTAACCACTAATAAATATCAACAAATCATCCAGTGTAGATAAATGGCTCACTGGTATTCCAAATCTAACATCAGAACATAACCTACCAGGCTTCTCTAGACAACTGATGAGCTCTCCTCCTCATATTTTTCACAAGCACTGTTTTATAGACTCTTACATAGAACTTAAGTAACCACCACAATTACTTCCATATACCAAATGTATATACCCCCAGGTTAACGTAATCCACTCCTTGTATTCATGCTCATACATACATTCCTTCTGGAATAAGATTTTTTATTACAGTTTACACACTAAATATCCCAATCTCTTCCCCCTCCCCAGCTTTAATTACTGGGGGTGAATGACTCTAAACACATACGGACAGCAACACCCTACTGGACATCATGATAAAATTAAAGACTATACTTATGCACTGGCTACTCCCCCGCTATTCAAACACTGTAAAATAACACTACTCCATTTCATGAAACTGCACTGGGCTGGTGTTGGAGGAGAGGGAGTTGGAGAGAGAGAAATCTATTAAAGTACAGGAACTATTTAACCTACACTGCCAACAAATCAGACATTTACCATTGTTTCAAACATACAAAACAGATGGAAGAGAGAGCACTTAGAGGGACAAGAGGACCTTTTCAGACACTCCCTTCTCACAAGACTATAGCAGGTATTAAACAGGGCAGGTTTTGATACAAACTGATACAACATTATTTGTGAGATGTCAATTACTCCTTTTTTTTCTGGTGATGCTGATGCTTGGTTGTGCTCAAAACTTAAATTCTCTTCACCATGTTTGTTATTGTACACATAACAAAAATCTAATAAGAAGTTAAAAGTTGGAGGAACGTGTATTTCCTGACTTTTATGCCTTTGAATGAGAAATTAACTGTCACCTTGATTAAAGTTTGCATATTTGAAAACTGTCTGTGTGTCATGTTATCCAAAAGAATAGCAAATGAGACTTTCATACTAGATACCATATGCTAATTGTTGTACCCATGCCTTACCAGTGATGGTTCATATGCAAATGAAGGTTTTTAGTGACATGTCAAAAGCTAATTAAGCACTGTGCTGTACCTGAAAACTTTCACTTTTCCCAGAAACAAAAAACTGACTATTTCCTAAACTATACATCTGCTGGACTTTTGGATAACATAACAAATAGGCAATTTTGAATATGTAAACAAAGAAAATAAAGGTGATCGGTCCACTTTCACAAGATTTTTATGCCATTGAATTTGCATATTTTTTTTTTTTTTATTTCATGAAACTTCATTTGTAGCCCTGCGGTACCATCTAATGATGAAAACTGGTTACTACACCTAGACTGATCTGTTTCACTGTGAGGGTTCTACTGAGCATGTGTAGTCATTACGTTATGAGCACAAATTCTCATTATGGTTTTTTTTTGTTTTTGTTTTTTTTAAACTTTAAAGAATAATATCTCCAGGGCTACTGAACCAATTTGCAAGCTTTTAGAAAAGCATGGAATACTCATCAGAGCCCTTCTACTTGCCAATTTTGGTGACAATCCATAAGCCAGTTTGGGCTGCAGAGCTGACTAAATTTCCCATAGAACCAAATAGGAAAAATGTAATTTTTTTCCCAGAAGTTTGGAACTTGAAAACTACATAACCAATTTTGATGAAACTTTTAGGGTTAGAAGGTACTGCCAATCAGACATGGAATACACATTTTCAACTAATTTTGCTGCTGCAATCAAATGTTATGGGCAAAATAAAAATGTTGAGTAACAACAGTCATTCAAACTTATAAGACTTATATAATATACAAATACATACATACATATTTACTCCCTCCCCTTTCAATGACATCACGCTGCCTTTGTCAGCCGGCCAGATGGAACACAGCGAGGGACAATCCTCACTGAGCATAAGGAAAATCCCTCCCTCCTTTGTCAAGGGGGGCAGGGCTTTCCTTACACTCAGTGGATGAAAAGTGTCCCTCGCTGCACACTGTCCAGTCCCAGAACTGGATTCCACTTCTGAGTGGAGGCGGCAAACAGGAGGTAAAGAGGGCAGGAGGGGGATACTTTACTACTGAATTACTGTTGAGCTACTAAACGAAAAATATTGAAACACAGCGTTACATGGTCCGCTTTATAGGAAGATCAATAGGAGCTGCATCTTTCTTTAAAGTATCACTATCCCTTTAAAGAAAATCTAGTATTTAGTAGAATGCAAACATTTTTTGGAGCAAGCAGATTCTAACAGAAAAGCATGACTGTTGCGCCCTAGCAGATCTCAGTACGAACATATATGAATATTCTAGAAAAGGTGCGGGCTGCTATCAGAATATACAATAAGCCCAGTATAAAATATATGATATTGTGGTATCAAAGATAACCACAACAAGACAGTTTCTAACTATGATGTAAGAAAGAATGAACAGATATAATATTTCCTCTTTTTCATTCATCCAGTTGTATTTCATATTTGACTTTCATGGTTTACTTTATTTTTGGATTTAATATATATTTATATAGGCCTCCTCAGCAAGCCTCCAACAACGTTGGTTCTGTGTCTTTTGTTGCCACTGTGTTCCAGCAAATTTGGTAATTTCATCTACCTATCTTGTCTTTGGTCTTCTTGGATATTTAATATAGAGTGGAATTCATACCAAAGTTCATCTATCTACCATCAAGTCTTCTTTCTATGTAGCCTTCCCATTTTCAATTAAGGCGCTTTACTACATCACTGATGTCATAGACCTTTGTTTGCAGAAGTTTTTCAGTCTCTTTTGTTTAGAATTCACTGCTCCATGCTTCTCTGTGTAATCTTAAAGGGATAATAAGGTTTCAAAACAAAAGCAGCTCCAATTAATCTTCATAATATTTGGGCCATGGAGAGTGTTATTTCAATATTGTCAGAGCTGTATTTCAAGAGTAACTGAATGATAAAGTATTACCCTCTCGCCCCATTTACTGATGTAACACTGCTCACCTCAGAGCAGCAAGACTGTCCGGATGCATCGCAGAGAGGGACAATCTTCAGTGAGCATAAGGAAAAACCTGTCAAAGGGGGCAGGGTTTTCCCTTATGCTCACACTAAGATTGTCCCTTGCAGTAATCTGTCTGGTCCAGGGACCAGATTCCACATCTGAGGAGAGGTGGCTTACATCAGGTAAAAGGGACTGGAGGGGGAAATTTTATAATTCAATTACTCTTGAACTACAACACTCACAGTATTGAATTAACACTATCCATGGCCCAAATACTTTGAAGACTAATTGGAGCTGCTTTTGTTTTGAAACTTTACTATCCCTTTACGTTTTTGTACGGCTTTGGCATTTTTTGTCCATGTTTCAAAGCCATAAGTAACGAATGGGAGGCACATTGGTCAGAAACCTTTAGCTTGAGTCAGAGTGGTAAATTTGCTTGCCATCCCAATTTTACTCGGTGCTCAATTTCAATCATGGTGTTTCTATCCAAGGTAGACATACTTGTTCACTTCTTCTAGTTCTTGTACATCTACTGTGATTTTTCTTGGTGTGGCAAATTTGTTAAACATGACTTGTGCTTTGTTGATATTCATCTTCAGACACAAATTTTTGCTTTTCTGTTGTAGCTCTTAAATACGTTATTGTAGTTCTTCAGGACTACTGGCAAAAGCGTTTGATATTGTCTGCAAAACTTAAGTGATGTAGGTAGTCTCTGTTGATCTTAAGTCCTTTTTTAACCAATTTAGTTTGTGGAAAAATTCTTCTAAACAAGCAGAAATAGTTTTGGGGAGATTGTGTCTCCTTGTTGGACCCATTTTTCTATGTTGATCTGGACTTTATCATTGTTGACCTGTATTGATGCAATTGCATCTTCATATATTAATCTGAGGGTATTGATGTAAGAGTTATCTATTCCTCGGTTGATCAGGGCATCGATTACTGCTTGCATTTTGCTTAGATTGTGCCTCTTTAATTATTATGTCCATTCTTCCTGACTGTTCTGTATTTTTTTAGATCTGCCTCATCACATTTTTTGTGCAGTAGGATGACTGCATTTTTCCATGTTTCAGGTACTTTTGCAGAGTAGTAGGCACTTTGAAAATAGTTTAGCTAGGACTGTGAATAAGGGTTGACCTCGAGCTTTCATAATTTCAATAATAACTTTACCAGCTGCTTTGTCATTTTTCATTGATTTTATCACAGCCTCTACTTCTTCTACCAAAGCCTCTGGCAAAAGCATTGGCCTCTGGGGCTACATCTAATTGTTGTTCTTCATCCTTATAAAGATTTGAAAAACATTCTTCCACTCGTTTTAGTATTTCTTGTTGAGTTTTTGCTGTATTATTTTATTAATATATATATATATATATATATATATATATATATATATATATATATATATATATATATATATATATTTGCATTGCATCAAAATTATTCATGATATGTGCATACATATGTTTTTAATAAATACTATTAGTCATTTTGATACTCCACCAGTGTGCAAACAATAGTTTTCCATATTAATTACATATAGAGGGTAATTTGTGGTGCTTCAGTTAGAGCTTGTTATGATTTTATTTCTAGGCAAGAAAATTCAGTTTAAGAAAAAAGAAAAAAAAAAAAAAGGTGAAACAAAATTACTCCTCAGAGCCAAACAATGAATTCTTGTTTACAAAAGCTGAAATTCAAAAATGTATCTCCAATAAAGCAATTTGCATGACGTTTTGCAAAAAATAAAAGCAAAATGACAATGTATCCTTTAGTTACTTTATATTCTAAGTACCACACTATTAAAAACTAAATGATCCCAGGCCCATCTCTCAAACCTTTATAGTTTGAGAGCTATAACGGTTTAAAGTTCCCCCCTCACTGATGTCAGAAGTAAAGCTGTCAGTAAGAGATTCGCGTCGGCCGACTCGAGGAGGCTCTTCAGTAGAGCCAAAATACTGAAACCTAAAAATAAACACTTCATTGGAATGGTCTACAAAGTGTGACTGGTTTGCAAGCACATTTTGTAGACCATTCCATTGAAGTATTTCTTTTTAGATTTCGGTATTTCAGTTCTGCTCAAGAGCTGCCTGCCGGTCCCCGAACCAGGATCTCCCCCTGTCAGCTTATGTCAGGGAAAGGGGACGGAGGGGTGTACTTTAAAATGTTATATCTCTCAAAGGGACTGGGATGACTTAGTTTATTTTTTTTTACTAGGTACAATATTTAGTTTTGTGTTAAAACTACATTACTAACCCTTTAACCTGAAGTTTGTGTTTTTAATTTTTATAGGCTGTATCTATGAAGGGGCCAAATTGGTGGAGGGGGGAGAGAAAGATGCAGCTAATAAAAATCCCTATTGATGGACACCTCTGTCACTGAAAGGGGATTTTTTTTAATTTGCTCCCTCTGGTGCAGTTTGGCTTACGCCCGATTTCTTTTTTGCATATAGCCATATAGTTGATATTGAAGAAATTTGGAGAGTTAGATTAGTTTTTTACCTGTCAATCCCTTCTCCTTTAGGTCTCCTTTGAAAAAACAGAAAGCCTTCAATCCAAAACTAGAGCAGGATTAAGTTTAAAAGGACCACCAACCTCCATGTTATGGACAAACACAAATCACACACCAACTGATGAAAAAATGCTTAAATATCAATAACAAAGGGTGGTAAACTTTATGTGCTGCCAAAATAGACCTGAAGGAAAATTCTGTTTTTATTTCTAGGTCTTCTGGTAGCACACACAGAGCGATCACAGAGCTAAGCCATGGGAAGGATTACGTAAGGCCTGCAGAACTTTACAGTGAAATTCAGCCTCCCCTGAAATCTGAAGACTGAGCCTGTAGTGCTTTGTGAAGGTACGGATGCTGCTGCACATATCTGCTTTGTGGAAGCATATGCCTTGTTACAAGAATAATGTAGAGGACAATTAACCATTTTTATAGTCTTGCAATTAAAATAGTATCAAGAAATTTAGAGTTCATTATGTGGTCTGCTATTAGTACATACCCTTTTTTTTTTTTTTAAATATACAATTTAGTTTTCGGTCTACATTTTAAAGTTGTAACACTGTATCCTATATGTTATTTAGAACAAACTAAACAAATTCAAACATAAACAACAAGATAAGTATTATAATTAATGATTTCATTGATAGAAAAAGATTTTCCAGTTACTTCAAAATGAAGTAATGTGAATCTTCAGTTAAGAACAGGTAGTGCATCTTATTGGCTACCTTTGATGTGCCACCACTCATTATATTTTTAGTGGAAGTGCTAAGAGACAGAACACTGAACACTATATTATTTTGTGCGACATATCTACAATCATCAGCTAAACTATATTATTAAGATCTTCCCTCCATCTTTAAAAAGGAATAAAGACTTTAACAATTTTGAGAATATACTTATATTATAAACTATACATGCTAGAGGAGTAACCCCTTTACACTATTCTTGCCATCAAATCCGTTGCTTGGAAAGTAACATTTTCAATGGAACAGTTTCTCTTTCAGTGGACAGCTTCGAGCTTACAAAAGTGTTGCATGCAAACTGTTTCCTATGAGTGCATCACTACGAATGAAAGGCTTCCCTTCTATTAAAGGGATAGTAATACTTAAGATGTAAAAAAAAATATATATATGGTGTAGGGTTTATGTCCCTGAATAAAACAAGGGTATTTCCACTGCTGAGAGATTTTTTTATTAAAAAATTATAACAGCTCAAACTTGTTTTTAGGTGAAATATCACACTGGCCTGAAACTTTACAGTGGCGCGGTTGCTACACCATCCTATGGAGATTTATGGTCTACAGACCAGTGCAGTCTATAGGATGGTGTAGCAACAGCACCACTGTAAATTTTCAGGCCATTGCAACCTGATCATGATAGTGTAAACCTTGATAATTGTTAAGAAGTCTTTGAAAATGCTCCATACTGCTAGAAGGTCCAAATGGTTTGAGTGAAGGCTGATCTCTGAAGGTGACCAGAGGCCTTGCAATGACCTGCTTTGAAGAGCAGCACATCATTCACGTTTACCTGCAAGAGCAGCACACCATTCACGGTTACCTGCATTTGTTGTACTCAATGTCGAGCATAGAACAGACCATGGAAGGCCTCAGCAATATTTATATAGGACCACTGGGTAAAGGAAGTTTGCAAAAGATCTTTAAATGTTGATTAAGAGAGTTTGGGTTCTTGTTCCAGTGTCTCAGATATGAAGTACTGTCTCTATGGAGACCATCATCAAACCTAATATTGACATCAACTCTCAGTGACAATGACTGAGCAGGTTTGAGTATGCTGACCTGATGGAAGTAGCTGGTCTATCTTGTCTGAAAGATGTAAAGCTTTCCTTTTAACAGAATCCAGGATGAGACCTAGAAATCTTGTCAGATCTGATTCCTTCACATTGACCAGTCAGCCCAGAGACGATTAGCACGCAAATTATTTGTTGAATAAGTTCTAGACACAGCTGAGCAGTGGAGGCTTTCTGTAACTAAATTTCCATATAAATAAACAAAGTGCCTTGATCCCTTAGATATGATTCTACAAACACTGTAACTTTGGTAAATGCCCATGGAGAAGAAGAGAATCCAGAATGAATGACTTAATTGGAGATGAAGAATACTGAGCCCATCTTTAACAATAACTCTTAGGTACTGCTGTGACTGCTTTTGCGAATGGAAACATTTAAGTAGGTCTTTTTCAAGGCTATTGTGGCCAACACATTTTCTACTTATTATATATTATGCTGATTTGATGCATTAAATCTTGTAGTGCTTTCATTGAACAAATATATTCAGGAAAATGTAAGATTACCAACAGGAAACCTCCACGTGTAATGGAACCAGGAACACTGTGTTTTAAGTTCCTTCCCTCTGCAACTGCATGCAGGTTATTGGGAACAACAAACAGCATATCTATCTTGCAAAACAATTCAGTGTGATGAATCTAGTGTTTGGGACACCTAACTAAATTCAGACAGTGCAGATCCTGTTCTTGCCTTTGAAATGGATCAGGACAAAGAGAAGGCATCACAATATCCTGATTAATATGGGAATAAGAAACCATCATGGGAAGTAACCTAAATTTAAGTATGTATAACCACTTGATCAACACAAAAATTAGATAATGATCCTTCAAAGCCTGCAGTTTAGATACTCACTGAATAGAAGGAACATTTCCTAAGGGTCAATAAACAAAGAGACACAGAAGCTAGTGGTTCAAAGGAATCTCTCTAAACACTCAGAGGACTTGAGTCTGATCCCATGGAGGAGTGTGATCCCTAAAGATGCTGAAGGCACATGCCACCACCTGCAAAAAAGTTAATATCTGGCAACAGAACCAAATGCTTCTAAAAAAGAACTGGCAAGGGTGAGATTTGTATCTTATTAGAACTAAGGCCCTTGTGGAGGCTGTCCTGGAGAAAGGCAAAAACTACTGGAAGATGAAAAGGACGTAGATGTGTGCTGTTCTTCCAACCACTTGAAGTACAAATACCAGACACTATAGTAAATCTTGGACGAAACAGACATATGTTTATTTGACACAGTTTTAGTGGCTGGCTCAGAGAATCCCTTCTTTCTAACGATATCAGTTTCAGCCTCCATGCCAAGGGGTAATCTTGGTAATTCTGGATGACAAACTGGACCCTGAGAGAGGCGGCTCATCTAGCTCAAGGGTAATCAGATCTGTGAACCAAGCCCTGCAATGCACAATCAGAATGACGTGTGCTCAGTCCATCCTTCTCGCTCTCAAAAACCTAGTGATCAAGAAAAGAGGAGGAAACACATAGGCCAGTGGAAACTCACCATGGAATCATCATTACATCCATTACTAAGGCCTGCAAGTCTCTGGGCCTTTAGCGAAACTAGAGAGCCTTGCAATTCGTACAAGACACCATCATATACACTCTTCTGAACTACTGAATACAAAAAGAACTGCTTTCGTTCCCATTCCCTGGTATTCATGCACTGTTGAGACAGTCCAATGCTACATTGTCCAGTACCGGGCTTCCAAATTGCTGACAATATCAGAGCTTAAGCTTTCATAAAGGAAAGAATCAAACAAACCTTGGTCCATATGGCTGTGCTTCTGTTCCTTCCTTAATGATTGACATAAGCCACTGCTGAGGTGTTGTCAGACTAGATCCAAACTGGACATCTGCAGAGCAACTGGAACCAATGCTGGACAGCCAGGCAGATTGCAAGTTCTAGCACACTGAGGAAAAGCTTGCTCTCAGGCTGGACCAAAGACACTGAGCCACCTGATAATCTAACGTTGCCCCGCCAACCCGACAGAGTAGCATCTGTCATCAATAAAGACCATTCCAGAACAGCAGTCACTGAAGCCACTACCTCAGATCCAACCGAAGAAATAGAAACATTATGTGGGACCAATAATACTGACATCTGTACCACTTCCTCAAGATGTCCAGCTCTAGGGCCCATGTGTGAAATGGAGCATAAGGCACTGCCCTCGGTATAAAGTTCTACACTGGCACTGACAAATGGGCATTGGCCTGAGACACACACATGGACAAAGTTCAAACCTTGTCCAATTTCATGCCAAGGAAGCCTAGAGACTTAAAGGATAGCAGGTATGACATATTGAGGATGAACACAATTGTTTTTCTTCAGAAAAGACATACACGTCTGAATATGCAGAAGAAGTATGTCTGCAGAAAAGGCCTTCAGCCTGCTCCAAGATAAGATCAGACAAGGCCACAAAAAATGTGGTGAATACCAACAGAGCAGACTCCAGATCAAATAAAAGTACTGTAAATTGGAAATGGCGATCATGAAAAGCAAAGAAAATAATAAATTATGATGCTTCACGTGAAAAGGAATGTGAGATAAGCATGTTTATATCACGAGAATCAAACAACTCCCTTATACAGCTTGTGAAAATAACTGAACTTAGAGATTCCATCTTAAACCTTGGAGTGTGCACAAAACAGTTATTTCAGGTCTAGCACCAGGAGACAGCCCCTGTCCTAGTTCCCCTGCTATAGTATTAGAGAGAGCTTCCCGCAGGGCAGTCCACAAACTGGCAGATGCAGTGCCTTCTGTGTCCTCTTCTGCTCTACATGTATTCAAAATAAAGGAACACAACAGAAGCCAACCCATTTGGGGGAAAGGATCTCCCATAAAGCAAATTGTATTTTGTATCCTTCTTTGTTCACTCTTATAACTTAAGAATTTGAGGTAAGTTTTCCCATTGAGGAAGAAGAGCACAGGAATATTCCATGGGAATAGAAGGCCTGGTGTCAGGACTGAAACTTGCCATGGTCACCTTGAGTGATTGCTTTAGAGAATTTGGATCCTTTTACAATAAACAAATGTTTGCAGTCTTCTTGTCTGTGAAGCTCCCATAAGAACAAAGTTTTTTTGAGAATGAAATCATCAGTCTTGCGGAATATACTTTTTCCTCTTCCTACAGAGAATGAAGCAGAGAACCTAACACTTAGAAACTTCCTTCAAAAGGCATGGAGCCGCACACAATCAGCTGCCCATTGTCTGAGCAACATGGCTCTGTGGTCTGTAGTGGATACAGCTGTGATTCTAACACATCCCATAGAAATTTAACAGACAGTCCTAGCACATAAACAGACTTCAGCATTGCTTATCTGGATAGCCTGTATATAACATCTTCCTCTAGTTGTACTAGACACACACACACAGACACAGACACACACTATACTAGGCTTGAAATATTTCCAAGGACTGATGGAATCTGTGCACACTAGCCTTAAAGGGATAGTAATACTTCGTTTTATCTTTATTTTATTTTGTAGGCATTAAAAAAACATGAAGAACTATATAAGTCTTACCTCTCAAACCTTTATGGTTTAAGAGATATTCACAAGCAAAGTTTCCCCCTCCCGCCCCTTTTACCTAGTGTAAGCCATCACTTCTCAGATGTGGAATCCAGTCCATAGACCAGACAGATAACAGAAGGGGACAATATTCTTACAGTGAGAACAATGAAAGCCCTGCCCCCCTAGACAAGTTTTTCAGGTTTTTCCCTTATCTTAATTGAAGATTGTCCCTCTCTGCAGTCTACCTGGGCACCTCCCTTCTGCTGTGGCTGAGTAGTGTTACATCAGTAAAAGGGGCAGGAGGGGGATACTTTGTCATTGAATTACTCTTGAACTACAACTCTGACAGAATTGAAATAACACTCTCCAAGGTCCAAATACTATGATGATTAATTAGAGCTGCTTTTATTATGAAACATTACTATCCCTTTAACTTTTATATCCATTTACATCCTGATCAATACTCAAAACAAAAGGAATTATAGTCTTTTTAAACAACCTTGCAACATGAACATCAACTTTTGGAGGATGGTCCCAGGAAACAGTGTGGCAAATGGGCGAATGCCATTGAATCCACACTGGAGTTAGCCTCCAGTGCTTAAGGATGCACTTCATGGTATTCACTACAGCAAAGATTCCCAGGAGGTAGTTACTGGCAGACAGTGAGATGATGCCTGTTAAGGAATATTTGCATTGGATACGTTTCTAGCATTCAAATGGTTAAAAGCTAAATTTAAATCAATTGGAAATATGTAGTTTATCTGTCCTCTATAATACAGTTGGTTTGCCCAAGAAACCTGTGCTTTTTGTGATCTAGTTGAATTCTACATAGCCAATTTAGTCATACACTGCACAACATTTGAATGTGATGGAGAGGGACAACTGACTCTTGCTGGTAAAGCTGTATATTACGGCAGGATGACTACAAAAAAAGTAGATCCCAAGTGATTGAAGTCTGGTGACCTCTGCACTTCAGTGTATGATGCGCATATGCCAGAGTTAGGACTTTAACCCCAGCAAGCCCAGTACACTTGCCCCATAGCATGCACACCATTTCCTCTTCACTTTTTATAATAATTGGGGTAGAGGAAAGGAATATACAAAAAACCTTGCTATATAACTTACTAAATTGGTGTCAGGCAGGTGTGGGATTAAAAATCTATTCCCGCACCAGATTTGGTGCAACGTAAGACAGAGTACCATGACCAACATATGGAGATTTCTCTCCATAACAGGTGCAGGGTCAGGAAAGAAGGAAGGCACAACAACTGTCTGACTGATGTGAAACTCGCAGACCAACTTAGGAAGAAACTCCTGAGAGGTACGAAGAACCGCCTTATCCTGGTGAAATACCCGAAAGGGAGGTTTGCAAGACAAAGTTTTCAACTCAGCTGGCCTCCATACAGAGACAACTGCCAATAGAAAAGTGTTAACTGCCACAAGGAGATTGAAGCTAGAGGCTAAAAGGGGAGCTCTGCAGAACACCCCGAACCAGACTGAGATCTTGCTGAGGTGTGGAATCCTTGAAAAAAAGGGAAGGCATCTGCCCCTTGCAGAAAAATTCTTGACATTTGGTATGATAGCAATGCTGAATTCAGAACTTTGGGGTAACTCAAGCCAAGTCTCTTGTTCAGTCCATCCTGGAGAAAAGACAGCACCAAGGGAAGGTCAGAGACCTTTTGGAACATATTCTTGTCTGCACACCACTGGTGAAAGATGAACAAGACCCTATGGTATGCCTTGGAAGAGACCAGCTTCCCTGTATGAATCATGGCAAAAATTATGTCAGCAGACAAACCCTCCTGCTTCAAAATCCATGCCATCAAAGCCAGTCTCTCTACATACTCGTAACAAAGATGACCCTGGAGTAACAGATCTGGTCTGGGAGGCAGCCAAAGTGGCTTCTGAAATGACAGACTAACCAGGTCCACAAACTATACCCTCCTGGGCCAGAATGGAGTGATCAGAATGACCAGAGAGGTAAGCTCCATGGGATGGACACTGAATCCGTTGCAAAGGCCAGGGGATCCCCAGTGCGAGAACAGAATTTGAAGCTTCCTGTTCTCCCTGGTTGCTATCAGATCTATCGTTGGGAACCCCCAGTTTTGACTTAACAGATAAAATGCTTCCAGATGGAGTTCCCTGTTCCTGTATCTACATCTTGGCAACTTAGAAAGACTGTCAGTATGTTTCTACTCCTGGAATATGAACGACAGACAGCTGGAGCATAAGCTTCTGTCCAGCTGAAAAAATATTTCACTTCTCTTTAAACTACTTCGCTGCAAGTTCCCCCTTAGCAATTGATGTTCACCATCGCTATGGCACTGTCCGACGGCACTCTTACTGGAATCCCTGTGAGAATCTGGCACCAATGAAGGTGAACCAGACGAATAGCCCTAAGCTTCAGAATGTTGATGGATGGCAGATTCTTGTACATTATCTACCTGCCCTAAGCACCCAGGCTCCCCAGGATTGCACCCCAGCCCCTCAAGCTGGCATCAGTCATGACCAGAAGCTACTCTGGTATCAAAAATGGTCTCCCTCTCTCCAGATTTGGCCAATGGAGCCACCACTGGAGGTACTCCCTGGCCTCCAGAGACAGTCATCTAATAAAGGAGATACTCCAGATTCCTGGACCAAGACCTAAGGATGTCCCTCTGAAGTTCCCTGGTGTGGAACTGAGAATAAGGAACCACTTCCAGAGTGGAGACCAAGCGACCCATGACACACATACATATGCAGTCCTTGATCGTTGCCAACGACCACTCTAATGTCTGAGACACGTCCTGAAAAAGAAACTGAATCTTCTCCTCTGTGAGAAAGACTCTCCCCTGAAGGGTGTGGTACTTCATGCACAGGAACACCAGAACCTGGGGGTGGGATTGAAGAAGACTTCATTAGATTGGGAATCCAGCCGTGATGCACCAGAATGAGAATGCACTCTTGGATATGGTGAGCCAAGAGCTCTCTGGAAGTAGCCTTGATGAGGAAGTCGTCCAAATATGGAGTCAGAGAAATGCCCTGGATGAACGAGGCCAAGTCTGCCAAGATCTTTGTGAAGATTATGGGTGCTGAAGCCAGGCCATGGACTGATAAGGAGCCGAAAGGAAAACACATGGAGCACTGGCTGTCTGGAGTTCCAGAGAGGGCAGGAACTCCCTTGGACACATTGCTGCAATTACAGAGTGCAAAGACTTCACCTTGAAGTGCATAACAACCCACATACTGGTCTAGACATTTGAGGTCCAGAATAGGGCAGAAGCAGCTGTCCTTCTTGGAAACCAAATAAAAGTTGGAATAGAAACCCGAAAACATACTGGGACTGGGACTTGCACCAGTACCTGCTTTTACAGTAACTTTGCTCTGTCCGAGTACCTTGGAACCTTTGAGAAGAAGCGATATGGAGGAAGGGATTTGAAATTTATACGGTACCCTTTTGATACCACCCACAAAAACATACTGGTCCATTATGGAGGATGCTCAGGCATCTCGAAAAAGGCGGAGTTGGCCACGTACAAGCAACAACAGAACAAGATTCCACAAGTCATGCAGAGGTTGGTTTGTCCGACTTGGCCTCTGCAGATGGTCGCTTGAGCTGCCAGGTCTGACTTGGCTTTGCGCTGGGGAGCAACTGAGAGGTCCCAGTTTGGCAAGTCGGACAAAAAGCATGCACCTTCCTCACCAGAAAGGAATACATTGTGGAAACTAATGATCTGTTTCAGGTCAGGCCAAAAAAAGAGCTTTGACCTGAAAAGGAAAGGAAACCAATTTCGTCTTCGAGGGTTGGTCTGTGAACCAAATCTTAAGCCACCAAGTGCGGCGCTCAGCAAAAAAAAAAAAAAGGAGGACAACTTAGAGGAAAACCTGTAATATAGGTATTGGCTTCCATGATATTGGCTATTAGAACCAAAAGGTCCTCTTTAGAAACATGAGCTAGCATAGCATCTCACAGTTGTTCCCCACCAAACAGCTACAGCCCTACTGACCTAAGCAGAGGCAAAAATTGGCTTGAATTAGGGTTGCACCGATACCAATACCAGCATTTGCACGAGCACTTGTACTCGCTCAAATGAGGCCGATGCCAGCACCGATACCCTGTGTCAGGGTCGGTGCTGCAGTGAGGGAGCCCGGGGTGCTGCAGTGAGGGAGCCCGGGGAGCTGCTCACAATGCTCCCCAGTCGCCTCTCTCCCTCCTGTAGCGTCGGAGCATTGCCGCGGGTTACCATGGCAATGCTCCGATGCGGACTTCTACCGGGGCTCGCGAGAGAACAGCGAGCACCCGGCAGAGGAGGGTAAGGGAGGCAATATGGGACATTGAGCGGGTGGTGAAAGAGGCAGAGAGGGGGGCCAAGAGGGAGAAAGAGGCAAAAGGGACTAAGAAAAAGAAAAAAAAAAAAAAAAAAGAGGCAAAAGGAGGAATGATCAGGAGACAAAAGGAGGGGGACCAAGAAGAGGCAAAAAGGAGGGGGGATCAGGAGAGAGCAAGAGAGGCAAAAGAGTGGGATCAAGAGTCAAGGAGGGGGACAAAGGGGGATCAAAAGGGAGAGAAAAAGCCAAGGTAAAAGGAGGGAGCTCAAGAGTAAAAGGTGGGAATCAAGAGGGGGAGAAAGAGGCAAAAGGGGACAGTCAAGAGGTGGTGTGTGTGTGTGTGTGTGTGTGTGTGTGTGTGTGTGTGTGTGTGTGTGTGTGTGTGTGTGTGTTTTTCAAGTACTCACTAATACTTATTTTGCGGTCATTTGCCAGTTTTCCAAGTACCTAAAGCATATATATATATATACGCATTTTAAGTACTTGGAAAACTGGCAAATGACTGCAAAAAAAAAAAGTATCGGTAATTGGTATTGGTGAGTACTTGAAAAAAGTATCGGTACTCGGTCTTAAAAAAGTGGTTTCGGTGCATCTCTAGCTTGAATGCTACCCTGGTAGCCAAAAAGTCAGCCTTGAGATGGAAGTTAAGCCTCTCGTCAGCCTAATCCTTAAGTCCTGCAGCATCGGCCAGGTGAAGGGCAGTATTCTTCATCAAGCGCAAGATGTGGGGGTCAACGGCAGGGGGAGAAGCCCACTGTGCCACAGCCTCAGCCATAAAAGGGTACAGCTTAGCTTTTGTAAAGGAAAGGTATCTTGTCAGGAGTTTTCCACTAATCCATAAGGATTTGGTCAAGAGTGTTATTGGGTGTAAATACAGGTGAAGGGAGATTACCCATCAGTGACATCAGAGAACTGAAGAGTCTCCAGAACTACCTTGATGAGCACCTCAGCAAAGGGAAGCAGATCAGCCTCATAGGAATCTCTATAAGTATAAGAAGAATCAATATCCCTCATCATCCTCTGAGGCCAATTCTACCCAGAGGATACCCATGTCCCGTGAGTACAGAGTCAATCTATTTAAAGGTGGGCATACGTTTCCAAGAATGTACATCCCCTGAAGTGAGTAGTGTCTTAACCCATGCAGGCTTTTGTTCAACGCTAGGGGGGGACCAGTGGTGCAATACGGGCTACAGCACATGAGGTGCATAGAGCCCTGTATAGCATGTGGAACAGTAAGTGAAGGGGTAAGGGAAGCCCCTGAATCTTTTGTCTCGGATTTCCACATATGCCTCTGTGACTGATGTGTCTCTGAGAAAATGTCCAGAACCTAGCAAAAACTACATAAATGTCCCCAGAATAAAGACAATATACCTAAATATCCAGAAAGGCACTTATATGGAGTGCGAAGGATTAATCTGTAGAAGAATTCACCTCTGCTTAGGATAAGCAAGAGAGATGTAAGATGGCAACCAAAAAAGGACAGCCAACTTCCTGATGAATGTTTTCAATTCATCCTCCTCCAGCATTGCTACAGCAGCCATCAGCTACACTGACTAACTTCCAAATCTTCTGAAACTCATTCTGAAAGTGTTAGTGATTGGATTCCACCTCCTAACTCTATGTGCTCCTGAGTGACTGAATGGAAGCAAGGGGACAAGAGATCAGCAATGTCTAGACGCTTTCAGCGGATGTACCCCTTTGCGGAAGAAGATGTTTCCACATGGATCAATCCCCCTAAGGTTGATGCAGCAGTAGCCCAGATTTCGCGAAGAACGACTATTCTCCTGGAGGACGGCACTACATTGAGAGATCCTATGGAGAAAAGGGCAGATAATGCCTTGAAGAAACAGTTTTCTACAATTGGTCATAATCTGAAGTCTGCTACTGCTATGGCCTGTGTATTCAGAGTATTACGTCTGTGGTTAACAGATTTTGAGGAGAAGATTGATTCTTCTGTCTCCAGATCTCGCCTATTAAAAGAAATTGCTACCATCAAGGATGCAGTTAATTATTCGTGTGATGCCTCCTTGGACAACATCAGACTTATGGCAAAATCATCAGCTTTATCCATTACGGGTAGGAGAGCCCTTTGGATCAAGGCCTGGGAGGCAGAAGCAACATCGAAAAATAGATTAGTCTCGCTTCCCTTTACAGGCTCTAAACTGTTTGGTGATCAATTAGAGGAAATTATTAAGAAATCTTCTGGAGGCAAGAGTCCTTTTCTTCCTCAGGAGAGACGTCCTCATTCATCTCCACCAAGATCTACTAAGTTCAGGCGTCAGTCCTTTCGAGAAGCCCGCAGATATCGGCCTGGATCCTCATATAAGCAGAAGAAAAGATCAGGACAGAACCAACGCATTGGAGCCCGCAAGGACTTCCAACGCAAGTCTTCTTTCCAGCAAAATTCACAATGAAGCCAGCAGAGCCCTGTCTCCAGTACCAGTAGGGGGCAGACTGGAGTTTTTTCTAGACAGCTGGGACAAGATCAACCCAGAGAGATGGGTGAAGCAGTCTCTGGATATAGGGTATGCGCTGGAATTTCAGACTGTCCCTCTATTTGCTCGGTTCCAGGCATCCATAATAAGGAAGAAAGTCAGGCTATCAAAGATGAAGATAGCTATTCAAGGCCTACTACAGGACAGAGTCATAGAGAAGGACCCTCAGAATCAACACTTCAGAGGAATTTATTCCAATCTTTTTTATGTCTCCAAGCCCTCTGGGGATCATCGATTGATTTTAAATCTGAAGAGAGTAAATGCCTTCCTCAGAACCAGGTCTTTCAAGATGGAAACAATTCAATCAGCTTTAAAGTTGATCCGACCATTCTCCTTTCTGACTCGGATAGACCTCAAGGATGCTTACTACCACATACCAATAAGGGAAGTACATCGAAGATTCCTGAGGTTTCACATATTGGGATAACATTACCAATACAGAGTTCTTCCGTTTGGTCTAGCCACAGCTCCGAGAGTCTTCACAAAGATACTGGCTGTAGCCATAGCATCATTAAGACAACAGAGTGTCCGAGTGATCCCATATCTAGACGATCTTCTGCTAATAGCAGACAGCAGGCAACAGTCAGCGGCAAACACAGAGACCTGCATAAAGCTATTGAGAGAACTAGGTTGGATCGTAAACCTAAACAAAAGTCATCTGGAGCCTACCCAGTCTCTAAAGTTCCTGGGGGTAATTATCAATACAAAGGAATCTCTAGTGACGTTATCAGAAGAAAGACAACAGAGGATTCTTCTAGCAGTAAGAAATTTTCAGAGATCAGGATTCAGGACAGCAAAGGAATTTTCACACCTGATAGGGAATTTCACCTCAGCACAACACATAGTGCCCTGGCCAAGGGCTCATGGGAGGCAAACTCAATTCAACTACCTAAAATTCCAGAAAAACGATCCATTAGACTTCCAGATGAAGATACCTGTCCTTACCTCCACCAGAAGGGAGTTACTATGGTGGAGCAAACCAGGTCACTTACAGAAGGGAAGATCCCTCAAGGAACTAACTTGGGAGATAGTCACTACGGACGCCAGCACATCAGGCTGGGGAGGAGTGTGGAACCAAAGATCAGCCCAGGGAGTCTGGTCTGTAAAAGAATCCAAAGTCCACATAAACAACTTGGAGCTTCTAGCAGTCTGGAAAACATTGAGGAGTTTCCAGGACCATCTAAGACACACAGCGGTTCTAGTCAGATCGGACAACACTACAGCTGTGAGTTACCTCAGGAATCAGGGAGGTACAAGGAACATAGTTCTCAACCATCTGGCCATGCAGATCATCTCTTGGGCAGAGAAACATCTGAAGGCTCTCAAGGCAACATACCTCTCAGGCACAAGAAATCTTCAGGCAGACTTCCTCAGCAGACAACAGATTCTTCCAGGAGAATGGTCACAAAAGAAGAAAGTCTTCAAGGAGATTATCACAGTTCTGGGGACCCCAGTGATAGACCTCATGGCTACAGCAAGCAACACTCAGTGCAGCTTATTCCTCTCCCGTTGGAGGGATCCTCAGGCTTTAGCTCAGGATGCCTTCCAGCAAAAATGGACATACCCTCTGGCTTAGGTCTTCCCTCCCATTCCACTCATGGCAGAGGTCATTCGAAAAGTCAGAGAGGATCACACAAGGGTCATTCTAATTGCCCCAGATTGGCCAAGGAAGCTCTGGTATGCAGATCTGATACAGTTATCAGTCCAACCGCCTCTAAAACTTCCAGACATTCCAGACCTGTTATCACAGGGACCGATATGGCATCTGGATCCAGCCTTCTTGAAGCTAGCGGCCTGGAAGCTGAACGGAGCTCGTTAAGAAACAAGGGCCTATCTGAAGAAGTCATCGATACCATGTTACTTGGCAGAAAGCCTTCTTCCTCACGAATTTATTACAGGGTCTGGACTACGTTTTACAACTGGTGCAGGGCCAGAAAATTGGACAGAAGTAGTATTCTGCCTCATACTATCCTGGATTTCTTACAGCAGGGCTTCAACAAAGGCCTGAAGCCTGCATCCCTTAAGGTGCAACTATCGGCACTTTCAGAAGTCTTGGCCTGCTCTTACGCGGATATGTACCTTATCAAAAGGTTTATGTCAGCAATATCAAAAATCAAGCCTACTATTAGGGAAATTATTCCCCCATGGGACCTCAATATTGTCCTACAACAAATTTGTTCCCATCCGTTTTTTGAGCCTCTGGATTCTGTATCTTTAAAACATCTTACTCTTAAGACTGTGTTCCTTACGGCAATTACTTCAGCCAGAAGGGTAGGAGAAATACAGGCCCTACTTTGTAAGTCTCCATTTTGGTTTTTCATCAGGACAAGGTGGTCCTGAGACCTACAGCCTCCTTTAGATCTAAGGTGGTATCTAGTTTTCATCTCAGTCAAGAGATTATTCTACCCTCTTTTCCTCCTGATTCAGGAGGAATCTGGATTTATGCAGATGTCTTCAGATATATCTGCTCAGAACTAAGGAGTTACGTCAGACTGATTCATTATTTGTTCATTTTGCGGGGAAGTTTAAGGTCACGGCTGCATCCAAGGCATCCATTGCCAGGTGGATTAGAGACTGTATTGCCTTAGCCTACCAGTCAGCAGATTTGGAGCCTCCCCCTAGAATTAAGGCTCACTCTACCAGGGCAGTAGCCTCTTCCTGGGCTTGGAAGGCTGTGGCTTCAGCTGAAGAAATATGTAAAGCAGCCACATGGTCCTCAGTGTCCACATTTATAAAGCATTACAGATTGGATATTCAAGCATCACAGGATGCTAACTTTGGCAGGAAGGTGCTTCTTGCAGCCAGTCCTGCTCAATAACTTATCCCTCCCTGGAGATACTGCTTTGGTAATTCTCTCACCATAGCCGTGGATTGGACACAGAGGAAAAGGTGAAATTTACTCACCGATATTTTGTTTTCCTCTGTGTCCTTCCACGGCAACCCTCCCTAGACCGTAGTTGGTATGGTATTGTGTCGTTCCTTTAGATACAGTTATATGTATGACTATTTTGCTCTTACTAACCTATTTCTCATTCCAGCTTTGACAAAAGTATAACTGGGGAGATAGTAGCAAGCGGAACCTTAAATAAGGAAATAAATTATTGGTCCTACCAGCTGGAGGGCGGAGCCAGATCTCTCACCATAGCCGTGGAAGGACACAGAGGAAAACAAAATATCGGTGAGTAAATTTCACCTTATGTTACCTGTAGCAAACAACGAGGAGCTTCCTGATGATCCTCTGCAGAAAACCAGCTGCAGCTGAAAGCTTGGACTTGAGTGTTTTTATTTTTGAGAGTTGTTTATTGGTTCAACTATCTTTTTAATCATTCTTTATTTTTCTGTACTTAGCTGTCCCAGTGGCCACTCACAACCTAGGACATAATTTGTAGATAGGGTGACTATTATAGGGATGGTCTGTACTGCAGTCAAAGATATGGGGATGCTACAACTTGACTGATATGATGCAATGAAGTAACTAGCAAACATGCTCATTACTGGAACCATGTCAGATGAACTGCATGCTGAGTCTCTATACTTCCTTGTAGCATGAATCCCTACACCACAGGTATGAGGGATAGGATACCGCTTTTATATAAGCAATACAAAGAGAAATCAGTTCTAGTACAGGAGTGGAAATCAATTCTCTCCTGCTGCAATTTGGGAGGATGCATGGAAGATACAGGAAAATGTCCCCTTTTCGAAAATGTACCAGTTTCTTGAATTAAATTTACATATTTAAAATCTTCATTCAAAGATCCTTAGTCATCATGTTACCAAAAGTCCAGCAGATTTCTAGCTAAAGAAATACTGACAAATGATAATCCCCCTGAAGACCAGAGTGCTGCAAGGGCAATGTGAAGCAATGTATTGCATTACCTCTGGACCGTAAGGGGTTATGTCTGGAAATAAAAATGACACCAAGCATCAGTAGTCAGCACAAGCTTGCTAAATATGGACAAAGAGGTTTAGAGCCCAACATTTGAAGGTTACAGATTACTACATGTAATTTCCTTCCTGAAATTGGACTAACGTGTACAAATTATCCATTAGGTAAGGCCAAGTTTTGTATTTCGGGAACCTAGACCCTCCCCTGGTAAGCAGTTACTTCCTTGCAGAAGTACTTGAACTGGTAATGTACATATCAATATGTTTGTGATGTACATTATTTTACCATTACAAGTTTATACAAATGACTCTGTTCTTGGTCAGTAATAGAAAACCACATTCATGGACATGAATTCTGTAGTCCCCCTGAAGAAGATAGATCATTTATATATTTACCTTTTGTCACTATGGTTTTCTCACTGGCTTCTTCTCGAATATCGAAAAAGTCACCGGCTGTCTGTAATATGAAGGAGATACTGTTTTTCATGAACAGTCCTAAATATATTCCAGTTTTATAATTCTTCTGAAATGTGAGAATTGCTCAGTATATGGCCACATTCTATCAGCCAGGGTATTTACACCTATCGACTACAGACAGTTTAACATCTCTTCCAATTAAAGATGTGCCATGGACTTACATCACTCATTCTTTGAAGATCTTTTGTAAATTCCACTCTGGATTCGAAGTTCTTTACGACTTCTTGCAAATCATCCAATGTTTTCCTAACATCTAGAAAAATAAGAAAATAAATGTAATCCCTGTTTACTCAGGACTCACCACAGAAAAAAAATATTCCTTTAACTCTTTTATGAAAGGCAAGCATAAAATCGATTGCAAGACAATAATGCAATTACACTAAATCTTACAGAAAAACCTTATACGATTATTATGATAGAGGTGGTCCAAGATTTGCAACAGTATATAATACAGCAGTCATATACACAATCACTGAGTTATTTTCTAGTTTTGATCTGGAGTACTGCTGAAAAGAAAGTAACACGAGCAGTTGCTCCCATCAGCTGCCAGCTTTGTCACTATCGCCGCTTATTGCCAGAACACAAAATGGGATGAAATATCATGATTCCACCATTACATACCCTTCATTCCCACTAGAGCTCAACATTTTCCAGGTTCCAAAATATTTAAGAAGAACTCAAATTACTTTGTACACTCTTTACTAGTATTGAGGCAAAAAGGCTTTTGAAAGAAAACAAATGTTGGTTTTCTATATGATGTATTATAGCCATCACATCATGAAACATAATATAATAAAAATTGTAATTCTGCAATATAGGAAGTGCCTCACAAGAGGAGATACATACATGCAGAGAGATCCCTGGGTTAATGTTAGAATTCATTAACCCGTGTTCTAATCTTAAAGAGCACCATTCTAACCTTTATAGTCTGAGAGATATAAGAAAATAAAGTCCTCCGCTCCCTCCCCTTTCTACCTGACGAGCTGTAAAGCTGTCAGAGGCAGAATCTGGTCTCGAGACCAGACGCGGCTCTTCAGGAGCACTGACAGATCATTCCGATTAAGTATTTATAGTGCCAGTGCTCCTGAAAAGCCGCGTCTGGTCACGCGACCCGATTCTGCCTCTGACAGCTTTACAGCCCATCAGGCAGAAAGGAGAAGGAGAGGAGGACTTTATTTATTTATACCTCTCAAACCATAAAGGTTTCAGAGATAGGTACAATAAAAAATACATAATGCCCTAATTCCTATCATTTGGGCTATACTTTTTTGGGTACTTTACTATACCTTTAAGTGCCTCAAGATTCAGTTCTGGACCAAATGAGCTTAAATGTGTTTATTAAGGACACTGAGTGTGGGTAATAAGCAGTGTCTCACTCCTTGATAATGACAAATGAATATAAGGTAGTGCACACAAAGCAGAAAGTTTTCTTCTTCTCTACAAATAAGGTTCGCTGATGTGAAACTGCGCTGCCTCTTTGTTGCCTTCTTCCTGAAATGATAATCTCAGATACTGCATCAGATAGATGTTCTAATCTTAAAGAGCACCATTCAGCCTCCAGGCTGTCAGCTTCAAGAAAGCTGAATTTGGATGCAGACTTGGTCCTTGTGTTAACAGGCCTGTGACATCCAGAAGAATTACACTAGGTCCAAGAACCAGACCTTTCTCGGCCAACAAAGGAGCTATGAGGATCACATCTGCCATTTTGCTACAACCAATAATAGTGGAATTGGAGGGAATAATATTATATATATATATATATATATATATATATATATATATATAGTCGTTTGAAAACGAAAGTACACCCTCTTTGAATTTCATGGTTTTACATATCAGGACATAATAACAATCATCTGTTCATTAGCTGGTCTAAAAATTAGGTAAATACAACCTCAGATGAACAACAACACATATTACACTGTGTCATGATTTAACAAAAATAAAGCCAAAATGGAGAAGCCATTTGTGAAAAACTAAGTACACCTTATGATTCAATAGCTTGTAGAACCACCTTTAGGAGCAATAACTTGAAATAATCGTTTTCTGTATAACTATCAGTCTCCCTCAGCATTGTGGGGTAATTTTGGCCCACTCTTCTTTACAACATTGCTTCAGTTCATTGAGGTTTGCAGGCATTTGTTTATGCACAGCTCTCTTAAGGTCCTGACACAGCATTTCAATTGGGTTGAGGTCTGAACTTTGAGTGGACTATTGCAACACCTTGATTCTTTTCTTTTTCATCCATTCTGTTGTAGACTTGGTGGTGTGCTTGGGATCATTGCCCTTGCATGACCCAATTTCGGCCAAGCTTTAGCTGTCGGACAGACGGCCGCACATTTTGCTCTAGAATACTTTGGTAAACAGAGGAGTACATGATCGACTCAATGACTGCAAGGTTCCCAGGTCCTGTGGCTGCAAAACAAGGCCAATTCATCACCCCTCCACCATTCTTGACAGTTGGTATGAGGTGTTTGTGCTGATTTGCTGTGTTTGATTTTCACCAAACATGGCACTGTGCAGTATGGCCAGACATCAACACTTTGGTCTCATCTGTCTAAAGGACATTGTTCCAGAAGTCTTGTGGTTTGTTCAGATGCAACTTTGCAAACCTATGCCATGCTGCCATGTGCTTTTTGAGAGAAGAGGCTTTCTCCTGGCAACCCTTCCAAACAAACCATACTTGTTCAGTCTTGTTCTAATTGTACTGTCATGAACTTTAACATTTAACATGCTAACTGAGGCCTGTAGAGTCTGAGATGTAACTCTTGGGTTTTTTGCAATTTCTCTGAGCATTACACAGTCTGACCTTGGGGTGAATTTGCTGGGATGTTCACTCCTGAGAAGAGTGGCAACTGTCTTGAATGTTTTCCAATTTTGAATAATCTCTCTCACTGTAGAATGATGGACTTTAAATTGTTTGAAAATGGCCTTATAACCCTTCCCAGATTGATGGGCAGATTGCTTCTCTAAGATCACTGCTGATGTTTTTCCTCCTTGGCATTGTGTTAACACACACCTGAATGCTCCAGACCAGCAAACTACTAAAACTTTGGCTTTTATGGAGGTGGTCACACTTGCTGATGATCAGTTAATCAAGGGCATTTGATTAGCAGCACCTGTCTGCTGCTTAGCATCGTAATTCCTATGGAAGCAGTAAGGTCATAAGGTGTACTTCGTTTTTCACACATGGCTTCTCCATTTTCGCTTTATTTTTGTTAAATCATGACACGGTGTAATATGTCATGTGTTGTTGTTCATCTGAGGTTGTATTTACCTAATTTTTAGACCTGCTAAGGAACAGATGATTGTTATTATGTCCTGATATATAAAACCACAGAATTCAAAGAGGGTATTCTTATTTTTTTTTTCACACAACTGTATGTGCCAGATTGAAGTCCCATTAAATCTTCAGTGCATCCTGACCTAGTGGTCTGTGACCTTTCCACCTGGAAAACAAAAACTGGCACTTGGAGTTTTCCGCTGAAGTCATCAGATCCATTATCGGTGGTTCTCCCCACTTTGAAGCTATATTACCGAAGAGACATATGTTCAGGGACCATTCCCCTTGATTCAGAGACCTTATGCACAGGAAATCCACTTGCCTGTTCTGAGTTACTGATATGTGAGTTACTGAAAGAGCGAATAGATTATATTCTTCCCATAGCATGAGCCAAGCGACTTGCTTGTGGCGTGCTGCACTTCTTGTGCTGCCTTGGCTGGATATATACCTCCCAGCTGACATATTGCCCAAGCTGGAGGAACCTTAAACACTTATATACTGCCCTTAAGTCCAGTAGGTTGATATTAAAGGATGCCTACTGTTTGGACCAAAGACGCTGAACAGCCTTATCTTTCCAAATACATCCCCAGACTATCTTGCTGGCATCCATAGGCAGACTTTGCCACTCTGGCTAGTCAAGCAGTCACCCTTTCATAATATTCTACTGGTTCAGCCACCACTTCAAACAAATTTGCAGAATTTGTCTTACAAAAAAATGTACAAAATTGGCCTGGCTTTTTCTGATATGGAACCTTGCCCACAGAACTATTTGAATAGCTGCGGACAGGTTCCCTAGTGGTTTTGAAACGCCCAAGGCGCTATTTATTACCAGGCTTCCATATGTCCAGGAGTGGCCCGTTTAAAGAGTGCATACTCTGCACATACAGATGCCTGATTCCATTCAGTGTGCTGTGAATCAGTTTCTCTGCTCTGGAGAGGACATTAGACTTTCTTGTGTGAGCTGGCCTGGTGATTCCTTCAGCTTTCTGTAGACTCCTGCACAGGAAGCAGAATAAGGAATCCTCTCTTTGTGTTTGCTTTCCTGTCTGGTGCGTTAATTCTCACATAACTATACTAGGGTCTCATATGTTAATGTGAATGCACCAATTTATACATCTTTAATAATATTTCACGTCTATTAGCATTTCTTCAGCCAGCTGAGCACCAGAGGGGTGTGCCTCTGAAATTCCAAGGGATAAATACCACAGAAAGTTGTAGAGGAGTAACAAAAGAAGTTTTATATACATATATTACAGGAGGAGACTGACATACTGTCTTCTGAATTAACATAGCGCATGTTGATCAGTACAATAGTACGATTCAATGTAAAAAAATGACTCTACAATCATCTCTGTAAAACAAACCGCTCCCTCCTTGTTGCTATTCTAAACAAAGACAGCTGTTGCCACTTTAGCCATGAACGGGTTACCAGAAAAAGAAAGGGGGGGGGAGATGGCATTAACAAAATGAAAATTACGGTGTAAACAGTTCATAAAATCTCACAGCCCTGATGTCGCTCTAGATCATTAAATTTCTGCAACAATTAGACCTTTTCTCACGGCAGCAAATTGGACCGGTTGCCATGGCAAATCTGAGCCCTTAAGTCATATATCTTTGATTGCAGAAAGGTCAGACTTAGACAGCCTAATAACTCAAGAAGCTGTTTGACAGATTTCAGTGGTGCATGGTCACATAACAGCATAAAACTATGTCGGCAGTTGTTAAAAGCAGAGGGTCAGGGAAAAGGTTAAGGTTATGGAATGTTTTTGCTTCAGTAAACTCAGTCAGATAATGTGTCTAACCAGCTTTAGATCTAAAGAACATTATTTTAGGTAGGAGGTCAAATCAATAACTTTTTTCCCAAAGATGACTGGAAAATATTAAACACAGAACATGGTGAAAATAGGTATGTATTTGAGAAAGCTGCCTGCTTATAAAATTCTGGGAAGCTGAACTGATATGTTGTGTCAGTTGAAGCCTTGAGTTGACAATATTCCTAAAATTCATTGCTCATGCATAGTGCATTATAAAAGAAAAATAATACCAAATCATTGGTCTGGGGATTTTAGGCATATTTTATATTTTGATGTAGTTAATAGAAAAGGTTATAGTGAACTACCTAATCCAATGCTGGGCACTGCGAGGCTCTCCAGCACACAGCAAGACTACAACTCCCATCATTCACCACCAATTATAGTCTGGCAGCAAATGGAGGGGGCCGCATACTGCCCAGCACTGACATAAATGCTCACAATGCGAATACATGCAAATGTCAATTTCATTGCCTCGCCTACAGCAGATGCACACCTAATCTATAAAAAGGGAACACTTCAAAAACATAATTGCAAACACCTACGCCAAATGATAAAAAAAAATTATACTTAAAGTGTCAAACTTTTTACTATGAAAAACATTTTATGTTTTTATTGCTGTACTAGTGTAAAAGCCCATGTACCCGTGCCAAGGTCTGGGCAATGTTAACACTTTGAGTGCCAGAGGGGTATGCAACGCATTTGCGTACCCGTCTGGCACTCAAAGGATTAAGAGGCCACTACCTCATTGCTCCACGTGATGCAGTCTTGTGTCGCCTCACTCACGCGATGCAATCATACTCAGTAGAGACTGCCTGAACGTGGGAAGTGTCTACTGTGCATGACTGCATTGTGACAAACATCCTAGCAAATGATTATATAGGATAAACAAAGGTATTCAAACTGTTGTACGAGGTTTCAGTCGAATGTTGTAAACGTTGGCAGGAAGAAACCTTATATAATACTAATTTCTCTGGGTTATGAGGCAAAGGCTGAACTTGATGGACATTTTTCAACCTAATTTACTATGTTACTAAGTTCAAAGTATATTATTATTTGATTTTTGTTTTTTTAATTAGAAATGTTAGCTAGAGTGCCACCTGCTGTAATCAAGGGAGAAGTGAGCCACTGGCTACAGCTTTCCATAAAATGTTATCTCAAACTATATTTTGAAATGTTCCAAATACATGATTTTACAATTCAGTAACAATACTGAATCCACTCCAAAATAACGGACAAAATAAAGAACATGATAAAACTTAAGTGCAATATCAAAACATTCCCTGGGAGAAATGTTAATGTGGCCTGATGACAATGAGCAACAGGTGGCTGCTCCCAGTCTCCACTACAGATGTCTAGCTGGGAGGCGACATAAGCAGCTAATGTCCCACCCTCCTCTGTGGAGATCAAGTCTCACATCTGTATCCAACTGAATGAATCCTCAATAAGACAAAGCCATAAGATGCACTAAGCCGATGTATGACCCAGCACAGATCCACAAAATGATATATATGCTTAACACCTACCAGAATATGGTACATTTAGGGCAATAGGCACACAATTAAAGTGGTGCAATTTAGTTGTAAGACCAAAAAGCATCATAGAGGAGAAATAAATATTTGCCAAACTTCCATTTATTTAAATGGGACTTTTAACTCCAAGCAATGCACTAGAGATCTCACTAACACTCAGGAGTTTAAAAGCTGAATTTGAATCAAGGGAAATTTTTATTTGTCTCTATGTGGACTTGGTTTGCCACAGACTTGTGATACTTTTCTGCCCTTGTTTTCATTCCATATATTATTATAGATGTAGAGCTTATGTTTCTAAAGGGGAACTACCACCTCTTCAAGAATTTAAAGGGGAACTTTCACCCCTTAATAACTAAAGCTCCCCTTACTGCTGACCTGGCGACTAGCTGCTTAGTAGCGCTAGTCGCCAGAAAACTTACCCCGTTCTCAAGATTTCGCCGTTTGAAAGGATCAGGAAGCACGGACGTCTCTTCACAGTGACGTCCGTGCGCCTGCGCTGTCAGTCCCTTGTCAGTCCCTTGTGCACCGTATGCACCGTACGGTGCACAAGGGACTGACAGCGCAGGCGCACGGACGTCACTGTGAAGAGACGTCCGTGCTTCCTGATCCTTTTAAACGGCGAAATCTTGAGAACGGGGTAAGTTTTCTGGCGACTAGCGCTACTAAGCAGCTAGTCGCCAGGTCAGCAGTAAAGGAAGCTTTAGTTATTAAGGGGTGAAAGTTCCCCTTTAACTTCAATAAATCCCCATCTGGAGACTAGCAGCTTAGTAGCACTAGTCGCCAGAATTATTACCTTATGCCAAAGAAATGTGCATTCTTCTGGGGCTGACAGCAGGACGGATCACGGACATCTTGCCATAATGACGTCCGCGCGCCTGCGCTGTCAGTCCCAGCCGGGTCTAGGAAGCGTTGATAGGAGCCGGCTGGCTCCGGAAGGGACTGACAGCGCAGGCACACGGACGTCATTATGGCAAGATGTCCACAATCCGTCCTGCTGTCAGCCCCAAAACAAAGCACATTTCTTTGGAATAAGGTAAAAATTCTGGCAACTAGCGCTACTAAACTGCTAGTCACCAGAAGGAGATTTACTGAAGTTAAATTCTTGAAGAGGTGGTAGTTCCCCTTTAAGATTTACCATAGAAAGAGCTTACATTTACCTTACTTTAGCTGCAATAGATTTTTAAAATGATTCACCTAATATTTACCATTTTAAAAAAGCACATAGCACATCCAAAGTCTGCTGCCTTCTGACATTTATTATATATGCAGCTCAATAAGAATGCTATTCTTTGCAACGTTATCTAAAAATCAATAAAATTAGAAGCAATAGCAATCTGCATAATTTAGCCCAAGCCCCCTCTCCATGCTCAGATATCTAAAATTATGAGTGTCAATATTTAACCATCTGAGTACCACAGAGGTTAAAGCAATAGCTACCTCTCTGGCACTGAAACAGTTAAAATGTGGTTTCACAAGCAGACATCTTGGACTATTATAAACTAAATGGCTATGAAAAATGGGATTTTTTTAAACTTAACTTTAATAAATAATTTTCTTTTAGTCCAATTGAGGGATGCAGGGACCAGTGGGGTATTGAGATCTCCTCCAGGAGGCAGGGCACTCAATGATATAACCCTGCCATATCCCTATATGCTGACTACATATAGCAAAGCTGAGAGATATAAGGGCACCCAACCCAAGCAAATGATGCAAAGTTCTCTCAGGGTGGGATACCCCTGCATCCCTCTATAACACGTTTTTTGGTTTGTTTTCTTTAAACCCCCCCCCCCCATCTCTAGTGTTAATTGATGGGTGCAGGGACCAAATGGGATGTCCTAAGCAGTCCAAAAATACAGAGAGGGAGAGAAAAATAGAGAACTGCATTGTACAAAACTTTGGGACCAAAATGGTCTTCTTGAGATGCAAAAAAGAATCTTGTAGAATTTTCTAAAGGTATGAACAGATGACCAGGTAGTTGTCTTGAAGAGTTTCAAAGCCCATTTAAAATGTGAAGAAGGAACTGGGTTAACAAACTGGACGTCTCTTTTGCTGAAGGATTTTGATGCTTGTAAAGGAGGATTTCAGTGAACTTAACATTAAAAGAGAATTTTAGTCTTATCTGTTAAATCCTTTTCTCTTAGTCCATATAGCTTACAGGTAACTCTGGGAAGTCGACAGCCCCTTTAAGTAGGCAGGAACAATTCTTGGAAAGAATGCAGGGTTGAGCCTTCCTCTCCTCCTTAGCTGGTGACTAGCTAGTCCCCTCCCAGTTAGATTTGAAACACTAACCTATCCAGCTAGAGCAAGAAGGAAGAGAGAAAAAAAGACTCCTGTGAGCATGAACCCAAAAGGACTCCCACATCCAGCCACAGAAGAACCAAGCATGGTCCCCTGACAGTGTGGGAGACCTGTAAGCTATATGGACTAAGAGAAAAGGATTTAACAGGCAAGACTAAAATCCTCTTTTCTCTGTCGTCCAATATAGCTTACAGGTGTCTTTGGGATGTACTAACATTGAGTTCCCAGTGGTGGGAAAGAAGGCAAGGACCAGGCACCGGTCCTCAAGATGCCAGAGCTCTCATGGACTAATCAGGACAACTAGCCCAACTAACTGAACTGTAACACAGCACACCAGTAATTGTAAACACAGACCACTGACCAAGAGACAACAGCGCTCAACAGGTAAAGATCTCTAAGACACAGGAAAGCTGCCTACAGGACTTTCCTGCCAAAGCTGGCTTCAGCCGAAGCCAGAACATCAACACGGTAGTGTTTAGTAAAGGTGTGCTCAGTCAACCAAGTGGCCACCTTGCACAGCTGATCAGCAGAAGCCTGATTCTTATAGGCACAGGAGGCCCCAACAGACCTGGTGGATTGAGCTGTAACACGAAAACGAACAGATTTCTTCCTGAGTTCACAGGCTTTGTTAATGGTAGACTTGATCCAAGACGCTATATTTACCTTGCATGCAGATTTACCAGCCCTAGGACCCTCAGGGATGACAAAAGGTGCATCAGTCTGATGGACACACTCAGTGCGGTGCACACAGAACTTAAGGCAGCGCACCACATCAAACAAGTGGAGATCCCTCTCCTTGTCAGATTTAGGGTCAGGACAGAGTGTGGAATATAGCCTGAAGTTCTAGAAGCTGAAGGGTAGGAGAGATTCCTCCACCGACCCTAGACATTCAGGTGACCCAGCACCACTCCCCAACCGGACAGGCTGGCATCCGTGTCACTGTGGTCCAGAATGGAATCACAAATGGTCTACCTTTCCACAGGTTTGAGAGATTCAGCCACCAAGGAAGACTCAGCAACACATGCAAGGGAAGAGAAACTCAAGAGCCTCAAGAGATCTGGGTTCCCCCTGTAAGCTTGAATTACAAACCTCTGTAGGGGATCTGTTGAACAACGTCCTCCGTCAGAAAGACCGTGCCCTGATGGCTATCCAACAGAACGCCCATAAAGAACAATCTCTGTGATGGGATTGGTCCGATATGTCCATATTCAGAACCCAATAGTGATGGGTAAGAGTGTGAATGCAGTCCTGCACCTGCTGCTGGAGGAGTTCTCTGGATGCGCCCTTCTAGAGCAAGTCGCCCATGTGTGAAGTTACCTGAATTCCCCTCTCGTGCATGACAGAAATCAAAGCACCCAAGATGCAAATAAACACCTGTGGTACCGCCGGCTCTCCGGATGAAAAGCGATGTGCAGGTAGGCATCTTGCAGATCCAAGGAAGCCAGAAATTCCCCTGGACACATTTCCACAATGAGTGACCTTAAGGATTCCTGGTGGCAATGAGTCTTAACCACAAAGGAATTGAGATCCTTGAGGTTCAGAATAGAATGGCAGCCACCATCTTTCTTAAAAATCACGAATAGGTTGGACTAGAAGCCCAAACCTATTTCTGGTTCAGGAGCCGATTCCAGAGCTCCCTTGTCCAAGAAAGTCTGGATGGCCCCCCACTGGCGAGTGCGGTTCGGGGTTCGGAGAGTCATGCCGAAGTAGATTTGGTGGGTTTAGTCTTTGTGGAGGACTGCTTGGGCCTCCACTGCTGTTCCGGCTTGGAGGAGGAGATCGGGGCCTGAGGAACTGCCAGGGGTTTGCTCTGCGTATCTGCGAGTCTCTTGTTATGTTATTTTGAATGCACCATTGTCTAAAAGCTTTCCATACTCTGCAGTAGACTTTTGATGTAGATTTCTTTCTTCCTGAGAAGATAGTGTCTATTATTGAGTCAGACAGGCCTCCTAGTCTCAAGGACGACCTTTCAGCCTCCATGCCGTTAACCTGAAGAACTGAGGATTCTGGTATAGAACTGGTCCCTGGTTCAGGATGCCCTGTTTGATTGGCAGTTCCCAAGGTCTGTCTATTGAGAGTCTCACTAGTTCTGAATACCAGGTTCTCCTAGGCCAGTTTGGAGCTATTAGCACTACATTGCTCCTGTCCATCCTGATTTTTCTCAAGACTTGGGGAATCATGGGTGTTGGAGGATATATGTATGCCAGCTTGAAGTTCCATTTGAATTTCATGGCATCTGTTCCCATGGCCTGTGGGTGGAACCAGCAAGAAAAAACTTTTGCCATTCTTTGTTCAAAACTGACTCCATCAGATCTACAGATATCTTTCCCCATCTTCTCTCCAGATCCTTCAATATCGAGTTGTTGAGGGACAATTCGCCTGGATCTATCTTTTTTTGGCTCAAATAGTCTGCCATCTGATTCTGATGGCCGGCTATATGCACTGCTGAGATGTCTAGTAGGTTCTTTTCTGCCCACTTCAGTATTTTTTCTGCCTCCTTGCTCAACGATGGGCTGTGAGGTCCTCCTTGATTTTTTAGATGCATTACTTCTGCATAATTGAATCCGAAATGATTTTCCTCTTAGATGCTGCTTGAATTTTTGAAGGCAGCAAGCTATGGCTTTTAGTTCTAGGTGATTTATATGAAGAAGCGCCTCCTTTTTGTACCATGGACCTTGGACATTATTGTTGCCCCAATGTCCTCCCCATCCTTTCAAACTGGCATCTGTGGTGATCAGCTGTCTTACTGGTTCTCTTAGTGGAACTCCTTTTTTGAGATTGGAGATCTTTGACCACCATATTAATTCCGTCTTCAAACTTGTTGGTACCAGGATTTTTTGAGACATGTCTGCAGAATTTTTGTTCTACTTTTTTAGTAACCATCTCTGTACCAGCCTCATGTGGCATCTTGCCCAAGGGACTACCTGTATGGCTGAAATCAGAGTTCCTAGCAGGCTCATAAACTCTCTTGCTGACAGAAATTGTGCTTTTCTGGCTCTGTTGACTTTGAGTAGGATGTTGGCCCTCCTCTGGGATGACAAGTATGCTCAACACCTCACCTAGTTGACTCTTTTTTGAATTGATTATCCATCCTAGATACTCCAGGTGCTTTACAGTTTCCTGGACATGCTTGGTTGCCTGACTCTTTGAATCCACTACTAGGAGTAGATCGTCGAGGTATGGGACTATTGTGATGCCTTTTTTCCTTAACTTCCCTAGGGCTACTGCCAGTGTTTTTGTGAACACTATGGGAAACGAGGTGAGCCCGAACGTTAAGGCTCTGAACTGCCAATGTTTGTGCTTGCAGTTGAATCTTAGAAACTTCCTGTTTTTCTGTGTTATTGGAATATGGTAATATGCATCCTGTAGATCTATGGATGCAAGGAAGGTCCCTAGGCACACAGTTCTGAGCACAAAAGATACTGTTTCCATCTTGAAGGCCCTGTATTTCAAAAGGCATTTAAGAATTTCAAGTCCAGTATTGTCCTGAATCCTCCTGTCGACTTCAGAGCCAGGAAAATTACTGAATAGATTCCAGTTTTCCTTGCATTGTTCGGGACTTGCTCTATGATGCTGCATTTTTGAAGTTCTTGTATTGCTTTGTCCAACAGAGCTTGTTTTACTTGATTCTGAGGGACCTTTGAAGTTTTGAACACTCATTTGGGGGATGTAGTTAAAGTCCAGCGGATACCCATTCTCCAGATTCTGACGTACTCAGTTGTTCAGGTCGGTCTCCTCCCAATTTGATAGGAAGTGTACCAGGCATCCCCCAACTGGCACTGGAGAAATGGCCTGTAAAAGTATTCTTTTTCCTTGACTTTTCCGGGGCCCTTCCTTCCTGAACCACGCTCTGAATCCCTGTGCTGAGGATTGTCTTCTAGGATCATAAGATCGGTTTTGAAGGATTCTGGAAAGGGCTGCCTTCTAGGACTGTAGGAGGAATGCAAAGGGGATGGCCTGTTCCTTCGATCCTGAGGTAACAGAGAACTTCTTCCTCCAGATAATTTCTTAGTTATTTCCTCCAGCTGCTTGCCAAATAGCATAGACCACATAAATGGCAAGGAGATTAACCTGTTCTTTGAAGATGAATCTGCACCCCAAGATCTCATCCATAAGGCTCTCTGGGCAGAAACAGACAAAGAGGAGGATCTACAGTTAGGGAAAAAAATATTTGATCCTCTGCTGATTTTGTACTTTTGCCCACTGACAAAGAAATGGTCAGTCTATAATTTTAATGGTAGGTTTATTTGAACAGCGAGACAAAATAACAATAAAAAAAATCCTAATTGGAGCTGCTGTTTTTGTGAAACATTACTATCCCTTTAAGACATGAGAGGGCAGAGGGTGTGGATTGTGTAACAAGAAGGGAGGTGTAAAATGTCATTTTAGGTTATCCACTCCAATATCACTTTTTATACAAAACAGTACTTTGTTTTTGCTACTGCTGTTTGATACTGATCATGGTTTCCAAGTTTATAAGGCCTCCCAGATCTCTCTCTAGCAAGGAGTCTCCTAAAATACCATTGATTTCATAAGTTGCATTATGATTTGTTTGTTCCAAAAGCATAAATTTATACTTTCCTACATTAAATTTCATATTCCATGTTTGTCCAATCTGCCACTTTATGTAAATCCCTCTGTAGAAAACACATTTTGCACTCTGAATATATTACCCTGCATAATTTAGTGTATGTAAATATTGAAATGCTGCTTTCTATACCTATTTCCAGTACATTTATAAATATGTTAAAAAGCATTGGACTAAGTACTGAACCCTGAAGTAATCCAGTTTATCTCTTCCCTATCCTTCAATTAATTTTCTATCCAGTTGCAAAGGTTATCCCACCCAATATCCTTATTTTATACATTAGCCACCTGTGTGGCATTGTATCAAACGCCTTCTCAAAATCTATATATACTATATCCACTGCTTTACTATTACCTAGGCTACTTACTTCTTCATAGAAGCTCAAAACATTTGTTTGGCAAGATCTATTCCTCATAAAACCATGTTGATTCCTGCTAATAATGTTGTTCTTCTCAGTATACTCCTGAATATAATCCCTTACTATCCATTTTACCACAATGGAGGCCAATCTCAAGGTCTATAATTCCTAGAATCGCTTTAGTTCCCTTCTTAAATAAAGGCTTTGTACCAATATTGGGGTACTGAACATGTGAAGAGAAACTCTTTTTTAATATTTAAAGAATGGTATTGCTAACAATGCATTAAATTCCCAAAGAATGCTTGGATGTATGCATTTATGTATATCTATTTATATGGCACCACACAGTGTACGTGGCGCCTTACAAAGGAGTATGTTACAGCAAATAAAATGGGATAAAATAAGTGTCACAGTCATGGAAACTATAGCAGAGCGGTCCCTGCCCCAAGGAGCTTACAGTCTAAATGGGTGGTAGGAGACAGACAATGGATTCCACCTGTTGAACGCACACTGCGTTGCTTACTGCCTGGCATGTCCCAGGATCCTGCTGCAGCCCGAGTTCTACTTTTGGTGAGTACCTTGCCTTTACTTAGACCAGCCTCATGTTCTGTCACATGCAACCCTATTACCAGGGTATCTTAATACACAAATGCCCCACAACATGTACCCTGCAACTGTTGGCAGTGTGCATAAAATCTTCCATCACAATGTTTAAACGTAAATATATTAAATGAAGGAGGTAACCTCCACCTCCATGCACCAGCTTCGTAGGAGCAAAAATAACTGGATATCTTTCTTTGAGGGTTCCTTTTATCATTTTTTGATTATTCCTAGCATCTGGGAGGTGGAGACAATACACACACTTGTATGCCGTGCAGAGAACACAGAGGAAAAATACAGATCTTCATAGTTTCGATGCTCTTCCTCTGTTCTTCTAAGGGCCCATCATTTGTCTTGGCAACCCTCCAGCTACTCTACAAAATTCCCAATTGAGATCAGGTCCTCTCAGAACTCAGAAACAGCTATATTTTAGCTTTTATACCTTTCACAAATTTAAACAAATCAGCTTAAAATGCTTTCAGTGTCATTGTGATTCCTGACATAAACCCACAAGTGCTTGACACAGCTAGGAATTTTTATGTGTTCAAGTATAGATATTAGAGTTTTACAAGAAATGCCACAAATACAATCAGTTGTTATTTACTTCTGTTTATAACTCATGTGCACATGTGAAAGTGGTCTTCTACTTAGATTTAGAAGGAAAGGACAGTGGTCTACTACACTGTCATATAGATAGATGAAAGAAGTATGTGCAGGCTATAAAATAGAATTACTTTACAAAAACACACCATCGATTAACCAGGGCGTGTGTTTTCATGGTCTAAAATGCCAATTTAAACTGGATATAGAACATCTAAAGCAGAGCAAGATGTATGTGTCTCTGCTTCGTTCTTCAGATATGGTGATATGTACACTTTTCTGTTTTGGAATAACCAACTAGTTAATGCATGTTCTTAACCCAAATACCATAAGAGGTTTAGTTTTTAAAACGATCAAAACCTACACCTGGAAAACATACACTACCTAAATACAAATTAAATACCTATACCTATTGCACACCTATTAAAGCAGAACTTTCACCTTGTGTATAAAGTCGCCTTCCAATAATTAAGCATACGAGGACTAGATTCATAATAGTTCTCTTAGCTCTCAGAAGTACCCGATTCAGAATTAATCCTTAACCTTCAGACACCGGAAGCCAGACATCAGGACAGACATCTTGTCTTACAGATGTCTGCGTGCCCGCGTTGTCAGTCCCGGTCTCATCTAGTTCTCCTAGCTCTCAGAAGTACCCGATTCAGAAGTAATCCTTAATCTTCAGAGACTGGAAGCCAGACATCAGGGCAGACATCTAGTCTTTCAGACGTCTGCGCGCCCGCGTTGTCAGTCCCGGTCTCCTCTAGTTCTCTTAGCTCTCAGAAGTACCCGATTCAGAATTAATCCTTAACCTTCAGACACCGGAAGCCAGACATCAGGACAGGCATCTTGTCTTACAGATGTCTGCGTGCCCGCGTTGTCAGTCCCGGTCTCATCTAGTTCTCCTAGCTCTCAGAAGTACCCGATTCAGAAGTAATCCTTAATCTTCAGAGACTGGAAGCCAGACATCAGGGCAGACATCTAGTCTTATAGACGTCTGCGCGCCCGCGTTGTCAGTCCCGGTCTCCTCTAGTTCTCTTAGCTCTCAGAAGTACCCTATTCAGAATTAATCCTTAACCTTCAGACACCGGAAGCCAGACATCAGGACAGACATCTTGTCTTACAGATGTCTGCGTGCCCGCGTTGTCAGTCCCGGTCTCATCTAGTTCTCCTAGCTCTCAGAAGTACCCGATTCAGAAGTAATCCTTAATCTTCAGAGACTGGAAGCCAGACATCAGGGCAGACATCTAGTCTTACAGACGTCTGCACCCCAGCGTTGTCAGTCCCAGTCTCCTCTAGTTCTCTTAGCTCTCAGAAGTACCCAATTCAGAAGTAATCCTTAATCTTCAGAGACTGGAAGCCAGACATCAGGGCAGACATCTAGTCTTACAGACGTCTGCATGCCCGCGTTGTCAGTCCCGGTCTCCTCTAGTGTCGAAAGACGGCACTAACCTGGCCATCAGTCTCTGAAGATTAAGGATCACTTCTGAGAGGTAATAGAAGTATTATGAAGCTAGTGGTCATATGCTTAATTATTGGAGGGCAACTTTATACAGGGTGAAAGTTCCACTTCAAATGCCTAAATCAGGTGTTCAATAAGGACACAAAACAAACTAGAAAAAATGGCTTCTATACAAAAGGGGACATTATAAAGCTAATCAACCACAAGTATATCATAGGGATGTCAAAAAAGTTCCTACAAAAGATATGGGTATATATGAAAGAAATGAAAATGTTCTTTGTGTGGTTTAAACATTTCAGACAAATAATATTTTAAACCCTATAAACATTCAGGGGTACTCTATTAAATAGATGTATAACATACATACAAACAAGCAAAAGCAATGCAAAACATGCAGTGTAGTTGATGAATAATAAAGGATGCACACAATGGAAGTGATGTGGATGATGGCAATTGCAGTTCTGAACAGCTAGAGGGCCACAGCTTGCCCATCCCTGCCTTAACCCCTTCAGTGCCAGAGGCTCGGGCCATTTTCTGAACCCTGCAGGCCAGACACTTTTTCAACATTTTTGCTATCCTTCCGTTTAGGCTTGATTTCCTCTGGGGATTTTTAGTTACATATGGAAAACTATATATTGTTTTTTTCAGAACGAATTGAGCTTTCTTGTGATACCTTACATGAAGAGAATTTTACATCGTGCAAAAAGCTATGATGTCATAATGACAAAAAAAAATGAAAATTTACTCATTTTGCTAAAATCACATACTATGTATCAAAAACATTTACCTTGATTGAAAAAGTTTCAATTATTTGAAAAAGCCTCGAGTCCCCCGAGTAAAAAAATACCAAATTTGTATAGTTTTACCTACGTCCATGGCTAGCGTAGAGCCCTAATCACCAGCAGCACAAAATGACATTTTCAACTTTATAAACTAATATGCGCATTCTAGGGTTTTTGTGGTAAAACTACCCTAAAACAGTGGAATAACTATATAAAACTATATATTTCTGGAAAGTAGACAACCTGCTGCATCTAATGAGGGGTGATTTTCCTTGTTACCCCAAGCCTGGTGTGCACAAATGCCTCCAGAAGATGGCGCTAATGAAAAAAAAAGGCATTTTCTTACATTTCTGCCCCTTCAAATGTACTGAAATGTGTGCAAACCATGGTATTTCCAACTGTATTCATTAGCTAGTGCTCTTAGGAGAAAAATGACACCCCATTGGTATGAGTTTAACTACCTCAGGGGGCGCTAGAAGTGCAAAACGACACCCACTACAACTTCAAATTTTTCTAACATTTTCTCAAACATTACCTGTCTGTACAAAAATGGTTATAACAAATACAGAAGTGAAGAAAGGGTACACAAACCATACCATTTTGAAAAGAAAACACCCTGCCGCATCTAATGATGGGTGACTTGCCTTGTTACCCCAAGCCTGGAGTGCACAAATGCCTCCAGAAGGTGGCGCTAATGAAAAAAAAAGGCATTTTCTTACATTTCTGCCCCTTCAAATGTACTGAAATGTGTGCAAACCATGGTATTTCCAACTGTATTCATTAGCTAGTGCTCTTAGGAGAAAAATGACACCCCACTGGAATGAGTTGACCTACCTTAGGGGTGCCAGAAGCACATAACTACACCTACCTGTTTGCTTCTTCGAAAATGGCTGCTTGTACTAAAATGTCCATAACTGTTAGAGACATGAAGGAAAGGTATAAAAGGTATACCATTTTGGAAAGTAGACATTCTCCCGCATCAATTGAGGGGTCACTTGCCTTTCTACCCCCTGGGCTGAAGTGCACAAATATTTCCAAAAGGTGGCGCAATGGGAATAAATACATGTTTTTTTTACATTTCCACCACTTCAAAGATACTAAAATCTTTGAAAACCATAACATTTCCTGCTGTATTCAGTACCTGCTACCAACATGAGAAAAATGGTAGCCTATTTGTGTGGGTTAACATACAATATGTGGGTGCTAGGAACACGTACGTAAACCTGACACTTTTGTTTTTGAAATTATCTGCTTGCACTAAAATGGTTATAACCATAATAGATATGCAGAAAAGGTAGAGAAACAATGCCATTTTGGAAAGAAAACATCCTTCCGCATCTAATGAGGGGTCACGTGCCTTCTTACCCAAAGGCTGGAAGCACAAATGCTTCCAGGAGGTGGCGCTAGTGAAAAAAAAAGGCATTTTCTTACATTTCTGCCCCTTCAAATGTATGGAACTTTGTAAAAACCATGGAATTTTCAACTGCATTCATTAGCTAGTGCTCTTAGGAGTCAAACGACACCCCATTGATATGAGTTGACCTACCTTAGGGGGTGCTAGAAGTAGAAAACTACACCTACTACAACCTCTGATGTTTCTAACATTTTCTCAAATGTGACTTGCCTGTACAAAAATGGCTATAACACATTCAGAATTGAAGAAAAGGTAGATAAACCATACCATTTTGGAAAGAAAACAACCTGCCGCATCTAATGAGGGGTCACTTGCCTTCTTACCCCAATACTGGTGTGCATAAATGTTTCCAGAAGGAGGCGATATAGGAAAAAAATTGCATTTTTTTACATTTCTGCCCCTTCAAATGTATGGAGCGCTGTGAAAACCATGGAATTTTCAACTGCATTTGTTTGCTAGTGCTCTTAGGAGTCAAATGACACCCCATTGGTATGAGTTGAACTACCTTAGGGGGTGCTAGAAGTAGAAAACTACACCTACTACAACCTCTGATGTTTCTAACATTTTCTCAAACCTGACTTGCCTGTACGAAAATGACTATAAAACCTTCAGAATTGAAGAAAAGGTAGATAAACCATACCATTTTGGAAAGAAGACAACCTGCCGTATCTAATGAGGGGTCACTTGCCTTTTTACAGGCTACAGGAAAAAAAAAATTTTGTTTTACACATCAGTCACTTCAAAGATACTAAAATGGTTCAATGGCGTGGGATTTCCTAGGAGGACTTCTTGCCAGCCTAAGAAAAATGGTACCCCACTGCTGTGGGTTGACATACCAATTTACGCTACAGGAGCGTAGCTACCAGTGAAACAGAAATGGTAAAGCAAACAGTGTATGTGTGATTTTATGGCTAACAGATGAAAGAAGCTAGGGCGTCAGCCGGTGTACGTGCGGACCTGTGACTACAAGTGTAACAAAGTATGTGGGAGGGTGAGGGATTAGGCAGTGTGTGTGGGTATGAGCAGAGGAGCAAGGATGGTGGGGCAGTGTTTGATAGTGTGTATGGGAGATCTGTGACTACCAGTGTTGATAAAAAGTCCTGTGTGTGCCACAGGAAGGGGGTCGGCATTGAACTCCCCTCCTAGTGGCACACACAGGGTTAATTTGTGTTTTAATTTTTTTTTTTTTTATTATATACCTCATTGAGGGGCATAAGGACCCCCTGATCCCTCCCCAATGAGGTCTTAGTAAAAAAATATATATATATGTCCACAAACAGGGGACCCTGAGAGTGCCACAGGGGTCTCCAGCGCATTGCAAAGCAATGCATTGGATCCTTGTGGCATTCAGAGGGTTAATTTTTTTTTTTATCATTACTTGGTAATCAGAGCTTGTTGGGGGGCCATCAGGACCAATCATGATGGCCCCCAACAATCTCTGATAACGAAGTAATGATAAATGCCCTGTGTGTGCGCCGCAGAAGGGGGGCTGCATTGGCCCCCCTTGTGGCACACAGATGGTTAATTTTTTTTCTTTACTTTTTTTTATTATGGACCTCATTGGTGGGTATCAGGACCCCTTTGATTCCCCCCAATGAGGTCTTAAAAAAAAAAAAAAAAAAAAAAGGAATCAAAATAAATGTCCCTGTGAGTGCCAAAGGGGTCTCCAGCGCATTGCAAAGCAATGCATTGGACCCTTCTGGCACTCAGAGGGTTAATTTTTTTTTTATCATTACTTGGTAATCAGAGCTTGTTGGGGGGCCATCAGTACCAATCATGATGGCCCCCCAACAATCTCTGATAACGAAGTAATGATAAATGCCCTGTGTGTGCTCCACAGAAGGGGGGCTGCATTGGCCCCCCTTGTGGCACACACAGGGTTAATTTTTTTTTCTTTACTTTTTTTTATTATGGACCTCATTGGTGGGTATCAGGACCCCTCTGATTCCCCCCAATGAGGTCTTAAAAAAAAAAAAAAAAAAAAAAAAAAGGAATCAAAATAAATGTCCCTGTGAGTGCCAAAGGGGTTTCCAGCGCATTGCAAAGCAATGCATTGGACCCTTCTGGCACTCAGAGGGTTAATTTTTTTTTTATTATTACTTTGTAATCAGAGCTTGTTGGGGGGCCATCAGGACCAATCCTGATGGCCCCCCAACAATCTCTAGTAACAAAGTAATGACAGAAGCCCTGTGTGTGCCACAGGAGGGGGGGGGGTGCATTGGACCCCCCCTGTGGCACACACAGGGTTAAAAATTTTTTTTTTTTTTTTTTTTAATAATAGACCTCATTGAGGGGCATCAGGATCCCCCCTGATCCCCCCAATGAAGTCTTTAAAAAAAAAAAAAAAAAAAAAACCAAAGAAAAGACCCTGTGAGTGCTACAAGGGTCTCCAGCACATTGCAAAGCAATGTGCTGGGGACCACTGCGGCACTCACAGGGTTACTATTGTTTTTTTTTTTATTTATTTTTTTAGCTATTCAGACCTCGTGGGGGACATCAGGACCCCTCCTGGTGTACCCCAAGTAATTGATCTCCCAGCCGATAGGCTGGGAGACCAATTTGGCGACTGCAGGAGAGCAGAAGCTCTCCTGCCTTTCACTCCTACCACCGGTAGGAGTGAATCGCTTAAGGGAAACTTCCCTAACGTCATCGGTGATCATGTCACCGATGACGTTAGGAGGTTTCCCCCGGTCCCGCCCACTCCTACCCGGAAGTTCGGGTAGGAGAGACGGAAGAGGAGAAGCTGCGCTTCTGCTGCGCTTCTCTTCTTTTATTGATCTCCCAGCGCGATCAGCTGGGAGATCAATAACAGGGGGGACATGAGGAGTGATCCTCATGTCCCCCCACGATTGCCCACCTTTTTTTTTTTTTAAAATGCGGCCACTGCATGCCGGTTATACCGGCTCATGCAGTGACCGCATTTTAGTGGGTACATTGTATGAGCTTGGCACAGCGGGTACAGCTGTCCAAACTCGTACAATGTACCCACTTGGCACTCAAAGGGTTAAAGGGAAAACTGCTCTCACTGTCACTTGACAACAGTTTTGTAAGCCACTGAACAAAACTTTAAAAATTAAATTTCTAACACTAAAATGTTACATTTATCTTAGACAGTTGAATGGAGACTTGTAATTCTGCTAAAATTAGTAATCAGCTGTAAATCTAAATTTATAACTGATCTTCCTACTGGGAACACTTTTGTTTCCCAGAAACACATATTCACAGCATCACACCCTAACACATATGCATACTTCTAAGTAAATAGCTTTCTTCTGTTGTGGCAGGCAAAATAGTTCAGACCATATTGTTTAACATTAGGAGTTATAAATACATAATATATATAAAGATGAAAAACATCAACAGTTATTTGAATTGAATATTAATATTATTAGCAGGATCCCTCAGTAATGTACCCTTTTGCCATATAATAGCATAGGCTGCTTATGGCATAATCATTTTGGTTGCAGTACTTTCATGGCCTGAATAACTTTTGAATAAAACATCTATCAGCAGAGGGAGTACACTTGTTTCAATCAGCAGGACAAACCATGTATTACATGTTTCCATATTACACAATACTACCCCTTTAACTGTGAATAGATTCCCTGAACTTCACATGGATCAGGTAAAGGAGGTCGTGATGAGCAATGCCACCTCTAACTTGTTAACCCTCTGAGTGTCGGCTGTACCCCTCTGGCACTTAAAGGGTTAACCTACCCTTGACCCTCTGAGTGCCAGGGGCTTTTGCCATTTCATAGATCCTAGAGACCAGACATTGTCAACATTTTTACTATCTATTTAGGTACAATTCCCATAGGTAACTATTTATATATGGAAAAGTATATACAGTTTTACTCAGAACAAATTCACTTTTTTCATGGTGCCTCCTGTGAGGTAAATTTTACATCACCCGACAAGCTATGATGTCAAATAAAAAAAAAAAAAAGTTACAAATATAATCATTTTGCTAAAGTCACTATATTTAGGAACATTTCAATTATTTAAAAAAGTCCTGATTTCCCCTAGCACCAAATATGTATAGTTTTGCCAAAATGCATGGCCTGAGCAGACCCCAATTACCAGAAGCGGTAAAAGGATTTGTTAGTTTGTAGTCCGTTGACACTTCAGACTCATGTTTTTTCTTTGTTTCCCCTCAGTAGGAATCTTGGCAGATAGCTTTGGTATATCCCTATGGTTCCTGTTTTTCACATTGGATGACAGAGAAAATGGGATTTTAGTGTACTTACCATTAAATCCTTTTCTTTTAGCCCATGCAGAACACAGAAATCATGGGTAAAGTCTCGTCTCTGATATGGAGACTCCATCCTCCCTTCCACTTCCCCATCTGCTAAGATCAGTTTTTATTTATAGCAAAGCCAAGAGAAAAGTAAAATAAATGAAGCAAGAAAAGGAAATTCCCCTGAACAAAGAACCCAAAAGTACCCACCTGCATGGGACTCAACCCAGACGGTTGAAGGATTTAATAGTAAGTAAACTAAAATCCCCTTTTCTCTGTCATCAGATAAGGAACACAGGAACCATGAGGATATACCAAAGCTATCCACCAAGATTCTAGGGAGGGAAATAGACAGAAAAACCCTCCATCAGAGACCAGTATCCACAGGACCAAACTGGTACAACATGAACCTCAGGTGTCAACGGACACCAAACCATCAAACCAAATAACAAGAAACTAACAGGGTTCTGATATCAGAATAAAATAGAGAATATCTATGCCGGCAACAGTCTGTAAGACCTTCCAGCCAAAGCTAGCAAATTCAAAAAAGGATTTTAGTGTTACCTGTTAAATCCTTTTCTCTTAGTCCATATAGGTTACTGGTAACTTGGCGCCTGGAGCCTACCACCTCTCCTTAGCTGCATCTAGCCACCCTTCTCCAGAAAGATTTGAGACACTAGTGACTAGGTTGTAAGAAGGGAAATAGAAGACTCATGTGAGCATGAACCCAAAAGGACTCCCACGTTCAGTCACAGGAGAGCCAAGCATGGTCCCTTGACAGGGTGGGAGACCAGTAACCTATATGGACTAAGAGAAAAGGATTTAACAGGTAACACTAAAATCCTCTTTTCTCTGTCGTCCAATATAGGTTACTGGTAACTTGGATATGTCCAACCATTGAGTTTCCGAGAGGTGGAAAGGCAAGGACCAGGCGCAGAGCCCCCAAAGTCACCAGAGTTGATATAAACCATCAGATCATAGAAAGCACAACAATAACAATGAAGTGTCAACAGACACAAAACCGGTGCATAACCACACCAGGAATGTAGCACAGCACACAAACTTGAGCCAATTGGGCTCAAAAGTGAAGAAGCACTGAAGAGACGAAAGGAGAACCTTGACAGGCAAAACTGCCTCTAGGATCTTCCGTCCCAAACTGGCATCAGCCGAGGCCAGCAAATCAACACGGTAGTGCTTAGAAAAGGTGTGCACAGACGACCAAGTGACAGCCTTGCACAACTGATCAGCTGAGGCTTGATTCTTGTAAGCCCAAGATGCCCCAATGGATCTAGTGGAATGAGCCGAAACCCTAAAAAGAATAGGCTTCTTCTGCAGTTTGTAAGCCTTACGAATAGTAGACTTAATCCATGATGCTATGGTCACCTTGGATGCAGGTCTCCCTGCCCTGGGACCCTCAGGAATGACGAACAGGGTGTCAGACTGGCGAATAAACTCAGTGCGGTACACATAGAACTTGAGATAACGCACCACATCCAACAAGTGAAGATCCCTTTCCTTGTCGGATGTAGGGTCAGGACAGAAGGAAGGCACCACAATCTCTTGATTAATGTGGAACTCAGAGACCACCTTCAGAAGGTACTCCTGAGAAGTGCAAAGAACCACACTGTCTTTGTGAAACACCAAAAAGGGAGGTTTACAAGAAGGGCATGTAACTCTGCGACACGGCGAACAGACACAATTGCCAAGAGAAAAGTCATTCTCCAAGTCAGTATGCATAGAGGAATAGTAGCCAAGGATTCAAATGGAGAGCGCTCAAGGACACCCAAAATCAAGCTAAGATCCCACTGAGGAGTAGGTCTCTTAAAGGCAGGATGAGTATGAGCAACACCCTGAAAGAAAACCTTGACATCAGGAAGGATAGCAATACGTCTGAAAGAAGACAGAGTGAAGAAGTCTGAATCTTAAGGGAACTCAAACTGAGACCCTTATCCACTTCGTCATGCAGAAAGGACACGGTCGTTGGAAGATCAAATTCCTGGAAAAGATCCTTATCAGTGCACCAAGAGAGAAAGGTGGACCAGACTCCATGGTAAGCCTTAGAGGAGTCAGGCTTGTGGGCAACTAAACATAGTGGCCACACCTGAAGAAAAAAACTCCTCTTCTTCAGTATTGAGAATTCAACTTCCATGCCGTCAAACCCCGACAGTCCACATTCTCCTTCCACAGGTACCCTTTCAGAAGGAGATCCAGACAGCGGGGAAGCCGAAGGGGCTCCATCACGGAGATCCAGGAGCTCCGGAAACCAAGCTTGACAAGACCAGTATGGAGCAATCAGAACTGGAGAGCCCTCCAGACGCAGTTTCTGCAACACCCTGTGCAGCATGGGAATGGGAAGAAAGATGTAGAGGGAAGTGCCATGGGATCGACATGACATCCACTGCCAGAGCTAGAGGGTCCCTCCAGTGAGAGCAGAACAATGAAACCTTCTGATTGTGCCTTGCTGCCATCAGATCGATGCAAGGAAGTCCCCACTTCTGAACAATGAGGTTGAACACTTCTCGGTTCAGTTCCCACTCTCCGCTATCCATGGTGTGTCGACTTAGGAAGTCTGCCAGCACGTTGTCTATGCCAGGAATATGAACTTCAAATATGGCAGGAATATGTTCCTCTGCCCAGGTTAAAATAGCTTTGATCTCCAACCTGGCAGCGAGACTTCTTGTATCGCCTTGCTTGTTGATATAAGCCACGGCCGTGGCGTTGTTGGACTGGATTCTGACTGGGCATCCTTCCACATGACGCGTCCAGAGGCGAAGAACATGAAATTTCGCCCGAAGCTCCAACACATTGATGGGAAAGAGAGATTACTCCAGAGACCACCAACCTTGGGCATTGCTGTGACCCAGGACTGCTCCCCAGCTGGAGAGGCTGGCATTCGTCATCACAGTAGTCCAGAATGTTTTCATGAAGGGACAGCCATTCTGCAGATTGGAGAGGTTGAGCCACCACGACAGGCTCCGCTCCACATGAAGAGGAAGAGACACGAACATCTTCAACAGATCCTGCTGACCCCTGCACACATGGATCACAAACCTCTGAAGTTCCTTGGTGTGAGCCATGGCAAACGGAACCGCTTCTATGGTGGAAATTCCCCACTAGTGAGGTCAGCTTCTTGGCCTTCAGAAGCAAGTCATCCACATATGTAGTGACTCTAATGCCGTCCCGGTGGAAGGCAGCCACTAATGCACCCAGAACGTAATTGAAGACCTGGGGAACTGTGGTCAGACCAAAGGGAAGAGCAGAAAACTGAAAATGCTCTTGTTGCAAGCAAACCAGAGGTACTGCCGGCTCTCTGGATGGATGGCAATATGAATCCTGAAGGTCCAGAGAAGTGAGGAATTCTCCAGGAGACATGGCCATGATCACTGTCCACAGGGACTCCTGGTGGTAATGAGTCTTGACCACGGAGGAATTGATTTCCAAAACTGGATGACAGCTGCCGTCTTTCTTGGAAACCACAAACAGGTTGGAGTAAAACCCCTTTCCGGAACTGGGACTGGTTCCAGAATCTCCTTGTCCAAAAGGGTCTGGATAGCACCGTGGAACAGACGGTGCTTGCCCATTCCCTGAGGGGTATGGGATAGAAAAAAACCTGAATGGAGGAAGAGAAACAAAAGGAATCCTGTATCCTTCTGACACAACCTGCAAAACCCACGGATCCCCCACAGTGTCTGTCCAGACACTGAGGAAGTAGCGCAAACGACCACCCACTAGAGCGTGGGGTATGGGGTTTGGCAAGTCATGCCGAAGCAGGTTTGGAGGTCTTGGGGTTAGTGGAGGACTGCTTGGCCCTCCATTGCTGTTTGGGCTTTGAGGAGGAGTGCGGAACCTGGGAAGCCGCCTGGGTCGAGGAATGCACCCAACCCTGAAAGGGACGAAAAAGCAGATTCCGCTTCACTGGAGGCTGCTAAGGGCAGCAAAGTGCTCTTACGTCCTGTGGCCTCACTGGTGAGGTCCTTAAGCTCTGGCCCAAACAGAAAGGTACCCTGAAAAGGCAACGAAAGCAAGGCTTTCTTAGAGGTAGTGTCAGCAGACCAGATCTTGAGTCAAAGAGCCAGTCTGACTACCACAGACGCAAGGGCAGACAAACAAAATGAGCCATCTCTGAAGTCGCTACATTGAGCGGTTGCAGAGATATGCTCCAAACTGTAAAGTCCATTGGGGTGAATGGAGCATGGCGTCTATGCGGAACTCAAATTTTCAATATTTTTCAGTGAGGTAAAAAAAAAGTTGTAAAACACCAGAAAACATGTTAAAAGACAATTACACATTGTACCCAGAAGGGAAAGATGTGAAAAAAACCCAAAAAGGATGCCAACTGGCAGACAAAGGGTTAAATTTACCACATAAACTCTGCTCCAAACCCCCAACAGACATACAGATAAACCCAATGAGTGCAGGAGTATGTAGTAGGAACTCCAAAGGAGACTTCCGTGCGGAGAGGAAACGTGGGATAAGTGGACCTCAGCACTGAAAGGGTTGCTCATCTTTTCAGCATGTCTTCTATCTTTAGATTACCATGTATAAAGAAGAAGCCTCAGTGGGCAACTCCTAGGGAAAGAACTTGACAAACAAGATTTCCCCCCCGTGTTTAGAGGTCCACCATAACACATGGAAACTGAGCTATCCACTAGGGAATGTCAGTAATGGTAATTCGCCTAATGGTGATATTTCATATCTAATATCGGAATGGAAGTCAGCACTCAAAGGGAAAAGATAAGAGAGAATAATAAAAAGCATCTAAGTGTAGTAAACTTTATTCACATGAAGTAAATACAAAGACAAATGCACACTCACAAAATGCCACCTTCGCAGTAAAGCATCTCGGGGTCCCAGCCCCCAAACAGTCTCAAACCGTGTCCTCCTTATTGTCCAGGATATCTCCTTCCAAAACACCAGGTGAAATGATGTTCGGCGTACTCCAGACGAGCGGTCCAAGCTGCAATGATGATGCAATGCCGGCTGAGCTCCGGGGTGGAAGAACCTCACAAGGGACCTGCTCCTTAGTGAGTGTGCGGTCAATACCCTAGCGCTTTCATGGGACACCTCCCACTTCCTCAGGGGTAAAGCAAACCAGTGTCCTACATATGGCTGGCACACTAAGGGCTAAATAAATAATCAACAAGAGCTATAAGAGGTTATTAACACTTTGAATGCCAGAGTGGTACGAAATGCACTGCTTCGCAATGCATTCCGTACCATTCTTGCACTCAAAGGGTTAACATGTATAGCCAGGTAGTACAAATCACTGGATACCTACAGGAAAAATAAAAATAATATTTAACTATGAGCAGATAAGTACTTTGATAAATGAACTATTTATATGTTAATTTGTAAATTGCACACATTTGAACTATGTTCATTCTTCCATTAAAACAGTGTAGGTATGTTTTGTTTTGTATAGGACCTATACAGCCAAGATTATACAGAAATCATTTTAGACAATAGCATATGGTCATAAAATACACACATCTATTCTGAACATCCCACTCATTTACATTTCACCTATGGGCATATCTTTTCAATACCATCAACTTTGTGTAAATAAGCATATTTATATCTTTTTAACACACTTTTGGAGATGTTGCACCTTTATCACATGCTTGGTCGCATTCATTTTTACAGGATGTTTAAACATATTGTGATCATCTGCCTTACAGACACACTATTACAACCCGCAAGGCTTTTGGCTATGCAAGAAAGGCTTTCATACAGAAACTTCTTGGCAAATTCTTTCATAGTGATATGAAAAAGAAAATGCATGTGACGTAACATCAGGAATTCATTAACAACAGCAATGAGATCAAGCTTGATCCTAGTCTTACTTTGAGTGAGCTTCTCCATCATATTAAGACCATCATAAATGGCTTTGTAATTGGAGTTTATGCCAGTTTGAGAAGAAAAATGGAAGTAGTACATTTGTGCAGAATAATCAAACTGTCAATCAAATCAAATTTTTTTTGCTTGCAATTCAATCAATAATCTTATTTCCTAAAAGTCCTCAATGCATATTTGATCTAGACATATAGTGCAAGAGCTGTACTTAAGAGCACAGTTCAATAGCCAGTTGCTAGGTTAGCACACCAAGAGGGGAAGTCTGTAAGTGAAAGAAATTTCATACTGTATATTTAGACCTAGACTACCATACAGTCCTGGGTCATAGGATTATAAATATTTCATAATGCGAAATCTCATAGTTATATTTCAGCTTTACTTGTGAAATGATATCACAGCTCTAAAGACAACAGATATTATGGCAGTCTACATATGTCTCAGAGTTGTAGAAAATAAAAGGCCTAAATAAAAATATTGTTATAGTCCACAAAATCTACCGTTTAGCTACCTTATCTGAAAGAGAGAAATGTACTAACTGATATTTCTTCTGTGCACCTCCACATCACAATGAAGTATGGGATATTTATCTCCTTCCTCCAGCTGGTAGGACCGTTTTAACTTAATTTAAATAGCAGGCTCCCCCAACTTTCCTCAGTTTTACTTTTGTCCCAGCTGACATTCCTACAAGATAGAAGAAAAAGATAGAAGAAAAAGGAAAAGAAACATGATTAAGGGTGGGTGTGACATGGAGGTACATAGAAGAATAGGAAATGTCGGTTAGTAGATTTCTCTCTTTCTTCTGTGTACTCCACGTCACAATGAAGTATGGGAACTTCCCATGCCAAAATTAGGGGGGGGGAATCCACATAGATCAAAAAACATATGTAGAGTACAAATAAAAAACATATGCCAACATTAGTTAAATTTCAATAACTAAAGGTACAAATCCTACCCGTCACTGCGGAATTACTGCTTGTAGTACACCTCTTCCAAATTTTGCGTCTGTGGAGGCGTTGATATCCAGTTTATAATGTTTTATAAACGTGGAAATAGAAGTCCATGTGGCTGCTCTGCAGATTTCTTCTGGAGAAGCATTAGCCTTGTTTGCCCATGATGTGGCAATGGCTCTAGTAGAATGAGCTTTTACTTTTAGAGGCGGATGTAATTTTGCCTCCTTATAGGCTGTAACAATACATTGCCTAATTCATCTAGCCACTGACTGTTTGGAAGCTGGTAAACCCTTTCTTTTACATAGGAACTGAATAAATAAGTTGTCTGATCTCCTGAACTCCTGAGTTCTTTTTAAGTAAATAGAGACACATCTGACAAGATCCAAGGAATGGAGACTCTATTCTTTGTCACCTTTTGGGGAAGCACAAAAGGAAGGCAACACTATTTCCTGATTTAAAGGAAAATCTGAGATTAACTTTCCTCTGAAAGAGGGCTTCATTCTAAGCACCATTTTATCCTGATGGAAAGATAAGTATGGGGCTTTACAAGATACAGATTGCAGCTCACTAATTATTTTGGCGGAGGTGATAGCTGTTAAAAAGACAGTTTTCCATGCCAAATGTCTAAGAGATATATATTCTAAAGGCTCAAATAGAGGGGAATCCACTAGCTGAGTTAAAACAATATTAAGATCTCAAGCAGGAATAATCTCTCTTATTCTAGGACGAACTTTCTCTATGGCTTTATCAAATTGTTGACCAAGTCATCTTCTGCCCAATGTCTAGAGAGAACCGCCGAGAGTGTTGAGATTTGCACCTTCAGGGATGCTGGACTTAACCCCATAACAAACCCATTTTGCAAGAAATCTAAGATGACTGGGGCTGCAACCTGGTCTTTGTGAATGTAATGCACCGTATTCTGAAGGTCTTCCAAACTCCATCTGGGGGGCAATCAAGATGACCTCCGCTCTGTCTGACCTGACGTTTCTTAGAACTTCCCTTATTAATGGAATCGGAGGGAAGATGTATGCCAGAGAGAAAGTCCAGGAATGCTTCCTGGCCTAATGCCTCCTTTGTTTTCCATCTGGAAAAGAAGTCCTTGCACGTTCTGTTCTCCAGGTTGGACATTAGATCTACCTCTGGAGTTCCCCACTTGCGTGCTATCTGCTGGAATATCTGTTGATTGAGTGACCATTCCTCTGGGTGTATCTTTTCCTGCTCAGGTAGTCTGCTTGAATATTCTGGACCCCTGCTATGTGAGATGCAGATATTGTCAGTTTATTTCTTTCTGCCCAGCGGAAAATGCGTGTCAGTTCTCTGTTCAAATTTGGGCTTTTTGTCCCTCCCTGCTTTTTTAAATACATGACCGCTGTCATGGTGTCTAATTTGACGTGGACCACTTTGCCTTTTAGGTCTTTTTAAAAGAATCTTAGTGCCTGGCCTATGGCTCGGAGTTCCAGAATATTTATGTGCATCTTTCTCTCTTGTATGGACCATGTCCCCTGAGCCGTCCTGAGTTTGTGGACCGCCCCCCATCCTTGGGGACTGGCGTCTGTGGTAACGATCTCCCTTTCTGAATCTTTGATTAATGTTCCCATTTGAAGATTTTTCTTCCTTGTCCACCATAGAAGCTTGTGACGGACTTCCTCTGATAGGTGTATGCGCTGAAGAGGATCTGGATGATCTCTGTTCCAGAATTTTAGGAAATGAGACTGGAGAAGTCTTGAATGGAACCTTGACCAAGTGATTACTTGGATGGCTGACATCGTTACCCCCAGACACTGCATAAATATGTGAGCAATATGACTTTTTTTCTGAATTTTACTACTTTCTGTATTATGTTTCATATTCATTCTTCTGATAGAGAGATAATGCCCTTTTTTGTGTTGATTCTAATTCCCAAATACACTAGATTCTGTGTCAGAAATAGATGACACTTTTGATAGTTTATTATCCAGCCCAAATGCTGCAGGTGATTTACTACTATCTGCGTGTTTACACAGGCCAGATGTTTCGTCTGGGCTATTATTAATAGGTCGTCCAGGTAGGGAACAATGGAGATTCCTTTTTCTCTGATGGACTCTATAGCGGCCACCAACACCTTGGTGAAAACTCTTGGAGCTGTGGACAAACCAAAAGGAAGGACTGTGAACTGAAAATGTTACTTTTCTAATGCAAACCTTAAATATCGCTGATCCTTTTCTCTCACTGGGATGTGATAGTAAGTGTCTTGTAAGTCTACCTTTGTAAAGTAACTGTCTGGGTACCCTGACCTTATAACCGAGGTCACGGATTCCATTTGGAATGTTTTCTGTATTAACAGGGTGTTCAGTTTCTTGAGGTCTAGAATGGTCCTTGAGGAACCCGATGGCTTGGGTACTGTAAACAAGACTGAATAGATTCCTGAAAATCTTTGACTTACTGGAACCTCCTGTATCACCTTCTTTGCTAGTAGATTCTTTATCTCTTGATTCAATGATTTCTTCTTCCTTATGATCTTTGGCGTCTTTGGTATTTAAGATATTCACTCTTGGGGTCATTTTGAAAGGTAGCGGGTAACCCCATCTCCAGGATATTCTGAACCGAACTGTCTGATGTCTTCCAGTGGTTCTGAAATTTTTTCAAGCAACCCCCCACTTGCTCTGGAGATGGCTTCCGCAGACCTTCAGAACTCCTTCTTGGACTGCAGCTGCCTCTTGGGGTATTCCTTCCTGAACCCCACTCCAGCCTGCTGACTTGTCTGTCTCCTCTGATTGAATGGCCTGGTATGATATCTCCTGGAGTCACGAAAGGAATTGGTTCTGGATCTATATGATGATGATGATCTGGATGGGGATGACCTTCTTTTCCTTTCTTGAGGTAAAAAGGCACTTTCTCCCCCCAAGATTTTCTTTATTATGTCCTCTAATTGCTCTCCAAAAAACATATCCCCTTTGAATGGCAGGTTTACGAACTTATTCTTAGATGAGCCATCTGCTCCCCAGGCTTTAAGCCAAAGAGCTCTCCTGGAAGTTACTGCTAATGCTGAAGACTTTGCACCTAGTTTTAAGGAATCCATTGAGGCATCGCAAATGAAGTTATTAGCCTCTTTGATAGCTGAAACCTCTCTAGCTAATTTAGATCTAGAGGTACCCGAATGCTTTCCTCTAGATTAGTGAGCCAAATCTTTATTGCCCTGGAGACACAGGCTAAGGCTGTAGCGATCTGCATATTACTACCCATGAGGAAGTACTGTCTTTTCAGAGCTGATTCTAACCTTTTCTCCATAGGGTCTTTAAGGGAGGAACCATCTTCCAGAGGAATGGTAGTATGCCTGGCTAGGCAAGAAACCACTTCATCTACCTTGGGCGCGGATATCCAGTCTTTTATTTTGTCATGCTCAACTGGGTACATTCTAGAGAACCTTTTAGTAACAGAGGACCTATTATCCACCTTATTCCATTCAGATAAAACCATATCAGAGATGGATTGGTGAACAGGAAAACTGGGAGCAGATTTCTTGTGTCCTACAAAGGCCGCATCTATGATATTTAAGTCTTTCTGTTCATCAATCAATTCTAAAGACTTTCTGACTGACTTAACAAAACCATCAATCTTATCCAGAGAAAAAGCCCATGATCCCTCTACTATTTCTCCTTCTTCCGCAGAGGAATATGTTGAGGATTCTACGCTATTCCCTTCTTCATAATCAACTTTTGGAGAAGAAATGCCTTCCCCTAGGTCTTCTGTTCTCTGTCTTTTCTTAGGGACCACTGACTCCTGCATCGATGTAAAGGTTTCTTGTAATGAAACCTTCATCCATGAAATAAAATCTTGAAATTGGTTAGACATCTCTTGTAAGGCAGCCTTTTTTAAGCAATCTTGTCAGAATTTTGTATTATCTGATCCTGAGATCTTCTTATCACAATTGGCACATGACATCTGTTTCTGCTTGTCTTCCTTGGGAGGGGGCAGTATCACCCTTGTCCTTGCTAGATGAAGGCTTGGATGAAGACATGTTGTCTATTTAAAACTTCAATACTTTACTTAAATCTATTTTAAAACCTCTATTATTATTCTTATTCTTATTCTTATTAACATGAATCCTACCTTGCTAGAGTCTCGTCTGTTCTTTTATTCAGAGTGTGTTACACGCCTGGAACTCGCGCTCATTTCCACCAGAAGTCCCTGCTGCTTTAAATAATTTCTCCTTCCTTTGTCTCTTGCTGCCCCTCTGACTACCTGTCTTGACGCGCCCATGCGTTCATTCCAACGTGGAACGTACACAGATGATTTCTTCCTTACTCTTCATACACTGCTCGTTGCCGACCGGGTGAAGGAGAAACGCCACTCCTGGACCTTCAGGTAGCAGGAGGAGGGCTTAACAGTGCAGCATCCTCATGTCTTTCGGGACTATACTCTCTGACTGCACAGAGAGATGCCGGTTATTCTTTTTTTTTTTTTTTTTTTTTTTATTCATCCGGCTGAAGGGAGCGTACCTCCGCCTGAACAGCTGGATTCCTGACACAAGGTATGACTTTTGGTTATCTTGATACGGAGGCGCCAGCCTACTGTCCTCCAGCTGGCTAGGACCAAGAAAAACTGAGGAAAGTTGGGGGAGCCTGCTATTTAAATTAAACTGAAACTGTCCTACCAGCTGGAGGAAGGAAATAAATATCCCATACCTCATTGTGACGTGGAGTACACAGAAGAAATATTTACTACAGATTGTTGTTTCTATAGCTGCTACATATTTTAACCCTTTAATGGTGCCCTTTTTGGAGGTTGTATGTAAATCTCAGTTTACAATACCCAGTAGACCAATGGGGAGTGGTGTCAGATGAGACATCATATCACTTCTTTTACACATACAGATGGCCAAATTGAACACTCTTATGGCATATGTCTCTCTACACTTAAGTTTTAAATCCATTACCATTCATAGGATCATAATGAGCAAGTTCACTGGGTACACTGTTATTAGTGACAATAAGCACTTGTGCGAAAGAACAGCATGGAGATCATGCTGTAAGACACAGCCTGGCACCCAAATTAATGCTCCCAGCAGTAAGATGGTATATAATTACCCGAATGTGAACCCCCATGTAACTAACTGTAACAGAGTTCATATTTAAAGGCATTGTAAAATGCGCCTGCATGCTCAGGTTTCAGGGGGAATGCTGCTGCTGACAGCTTGTATCCCTCCAATTACAAAAAATGAAAAATAATAAATAAATAGAAGGGCGTTTTGTGTACTTACCAATAAATTGTTTTCTCTTAGCCCATATGGAATATAGAAACTAAGAGAGGGAGACTCTCTCCCTACTCTACTTTACCCCCACCAGACATTTTGGGTTTTAACAAACAGTAATGATCAAAAACAGAAGCGAGCTAGGAAGGGGTCCACATGAACCAGAGAAGCCAAAGAAGTTCCCTGCCCAGAACTCAAACAACTTAATTTTCTCCAGGAGGTAAGGCCTGTGTTCCATATAGACTAACAGAAAAAGATTTATCAGTAAGTACACAAAAATCCTCTCTTCTGTTTCTGCCAATGTGGAATACAGGAACAATGGTGATTTACCAAAGTTATCCTATCAAGATTCCAGGGAAAGTGAGGAAAAACTCCTCAAAGCACAGATAATTTCTAATAGAGACGAAATGGAACAAAATACGAATCTCAGGCAACAACATGACAAACCAAGTTACAGAAAAACAACAGGTTACTGGCAGTAAGGACAGAAGGACACCTAACAAAGCAAAGTATCCTGTAGGACCTCCCATCCAAAACTGGCTTCAGCTTAAATCAGAACAATGACATTGTAGTGTTTAACAAAAATGTGAAGGGAAGACCACAATCCCACCTTGCGCAACTGTTCCACAGAGGCATGATCTTTCAGGCCCAGGAAGCACCCACTACTCTGGGGGAGTAGTGATCCTAGAGGGTCCAGGCTTTTTCCTTAAGACATAGGCCTGGTGAATGGCCACCTTAATCCAGCTAACCACTGTCACCTGAGATGTAGCTTAGCCCTCATGAGGGCCCTAAGGAATGACAAAAAGTGAGCTACATTTATCTGTGCTATGAAAATAGTACTTCAATCACCTAAGTACATCCACACAGTCTGTTAGATGGAACTGGACAAAGAAAAGGAAGAACAATTTCCTGGTTAATTCAAACAGCATTAGGGAAAAACCCTATAGGAGTTCAAAAATCCACCCCATTAGAATGAAAAAACAGAAAGCGGGGGTTTACAGGATCAAGCATGTAGGTTAGACACATGCCAAACAGACAAATGCAATCAGGAAAGTGGTCTTAAAAGTAATGAACTAAATAAAGGAAGCACAGAAGACACAAGGCTTAAAGGGAGCATTCAGAAGCACTCCCAGGAACAAATTAAAATGCCACAAAGGAGTGGGACTCCAAAAACAATGCGCAGGAATGAACCACCCCTTGTGCAAAGCTTTGCACATCTGGCAATAAGGCAACAATCTATGGAAAACATTTATATAACCTAGACAAAATCCTTTCTGAAACCCATCCTGAAGAAAGGTCAAAAGAGGTGGAGGATGAGAGGGACCCAGTAGTGTCCTGTAAAACAAGGACCATTTCCCATTATATGCCCTACATGAATCTGTCATTCGGAATTTCATCATAGCAGCTGTGACAGAATCAGAAAAAAACTTTCATTCTCAGAATACTGGCTTCAAAAGCCAAGCCATCAAAGTTAACTTCTGCACCTTTGGGTGACAGCGATGACCCTGATTCAGGATGTCTGCAAGAAGTGTAAGAGACAAATTGAGAAAATCTGAGACCCATGCCTGGCAAGTCCAGTAAGGAACAATCAGGATCAGTCCTGGCTCCATCTTGACCTTCCTTAACACTCCGGGAACCAGATAAAAAAGGAGGAAACACATACACCACGGGAAACTGCCAAGGAATGCCCATCAAGCTCACAGAGAGCAAGATGAGCTGGAGGCTGGACCAAAACAGAGGAACCTTGCTGTTTGACAGAGATCCCATTAGGTTCATAGGAGGAAGAAGCCACCCAATGGAATTGTGGAGTCAAACACTGACTGCTTGAGATCCCAATTTCCTGGAACTAGATTTCTGGCTGCACTCCTGGTAACCCCTCAGCTGTTAATATGTCAGTCCATCCATATTAGAAGACCGAATCTTCCCCAGCAGAACCCAAAAAGGCTGATACCAATGCAGCAGAGCAAGGTGAACCATAAACAGGTTGACAGACATAAAACTCTCTCAAACCAAAGGCCCTGAGACATCTGAGAGCCAAAGACAGCTGCCCAACTGTCATGCTTATTGCCCAATGGTTAGCCCAAGGACTGACTGGATACCTGAAGCCACCAATGCAGGTCCAACGTCTTCCAGTTGGAGAGAAACATGACACAGGAAGATGACACCGCTATCTGGACCAACTCCTGAGAATCTCCAACTACAGTTGCTAAATTGGGCAAATGGAACTGCCTCCAAAGTAGAGACTCAAGTACTTTCAAGATCAGTGATGGGCAGAGAAAAGGCCTAAGGCACCTGCTGTCCGGCCAAGTGTTGGGTTTTATGCCAAGAAAAACTAGAACCTGGGACAGATCCTAACCCAAAAGTGTTGCTCCAATATGGAGATGCACTTCTGAAACTGAAGGTACAGAGACTCATCCGAATGTGCCTTTAGCAAAAGGTCATCGAGGTAAGGATTAAAATAATTCCCCAGACAATCAATGACTACAGCCAAGGCAGCCATTACTTCTATGAAAATCCGCAGAGAGGAAGCCCGCCCAAAGGGAAGATCAGTCAACTGAAAATGGTGGACTTAAAAGAGATCTGCTTGAATGGAAATATGCAAATAAGCATCCTTCATGACTAAGAAAGCCAAAAATGACCTTGGATCTTTAACAGGATTTATAAACAAAGTGATTGGGATGCTTTAAATCCAGTGTATACCAGCAGCAGTTGTCCTTTTAATAACTATGAAAAGGTTGGAATAGAATCCTATGCATTTGTTCTGAGGAGGAAAAGGCACCAAGATTTGCTTATTTACCGAGAAAGTACTTGTTTGGTAAGAAGTAGATTCTTTGCTCACAAATGGGAGATAGACTAAGGGCATCACAGAATCCTAGTCAACTGACTAAAATTTAAGCCAAAGGGTATGTCCTGCTGCAACAGAGCACTAGGAACTTTCCAGTGAACCTGGAATTATCAAATGCAGCTTCAAAATATATGCATTAGCCTATAGGATCCTGGAGACAACAAGAACAATAGAACAATGTCCTCTTTTCATGTGTGTCCAACTGCCAAGAGTTGATCCCCCCCAAACAGCAATGGCCCTAGTCAGCCAAGCAGTAGCAAAGGTCAAGTGTAAAGCTGTCCCAGAGGATGTGACATTAGCCTTGATATGATAATTTAGAAGCTTATCCTCCTGATCTGTAGGCCTCTGCAGCTGCAGGGGGCAATTATGAAATATTAGAAGAACAATAAATTGAGCAACTGCAGGGGGGAATATGAAACTGCTGGAGCACGTCTGGTGGTAGTAAAGGGGGGAGTCTCTGCATCTGAGAGCCTTTTAAGGCAAGTGCCCTGCCCTCCTACAACAGGATTCCTTATCCCATGGTTCCAGTGTTCCACAATGGATTTAAGAGTAAAAAGTATAATGTATACCCACACATTATAGCACAGATAGATAGGGAGTCAACAGAGAGTGCATGTGAGCCACCAAGACTGTTATGACTTTTGTAAAAACACACAAAGAAGGCTGAAAAGGAAGGACTAAGACCTGAAAGTGCGGGCCTTAAAAAGCAAACACTGGTGATTTGCATGAGTGGGAATAGGCAGAAAGTGGTATTTTATGCCTAGACAGGCCAATAACTCCCCTGGACACATGGCAACAATGATGGAGAGCAGGAACTCCATCTTGAATCAACGTAAAAGAACAAAATCGTATAGGAGTTTCAAGTCCAAAATAAAAAGACATCATTCATATTTTTCGGAACTATATAAAGGTTGTTATAGAATACTTTCATGAGAACCTTCAGTGGTATGACATATAAACCTCTCCAGCACTGGGCCAAACAGTTGCTTGCCCGTGAAGCGATGGGAAACTAAGGACTTCATAAAAGGCTGGTCAGCTGACCAGATTTTTAGCCACAAAGAACATCCTCTATCATCTTTGAGAACAAGCTACTATGAATTACTAACATTTTTACAAGTACATAATGCATGCATGTGTGTGTATATTATACATATATATATATATATATATATATATATATATATATAGTATATAACTGGCACTCATGTCGCCTCTCTTCTTATAGTGCTGTAATCCTCCTGGGTGCAAACCTCAACATGTAAGACAAGCAAAAAAAAAAAACGGATGCACTCTCAGGGTGTGAATTCAAAAGATTATATTTTAATCACCATCATGAATATAAAACATGTGCATAAATTAGCGACATTTCGGTCCACTGTCCGGGACCTTCCTCAAGAGATCTGGAGGAAGAGATCCAGGTTCCCATGCCAAGCATGGATAGTGAACTGCTGGTGCTTCCTGGAGTGAGCCATGGAATATGGAACTGCCTACATGGTGGACACCATGCAGCCTGTCAGAGTCAAGAAATTGTGGACCAGAGCCGATGGGCACTCCAGAGTTTGTAACACCAGATGCATGACCTGTTAGATAGAATCCTCGGTCAGGAAGACCTTCCCTTGGCAAGTATCGAACCGGAGACCAAGGAAAAACAGGACCTGAGAGGGGACTGAAGAAGATTTCCCCATATTCAGAATCCACCCATGGTGGAGGAGAATCCGAGCACAGCCCTGGACATGCTGGTCCAGGAGATCCCTGGATGGCACCTTCAGCAGAAGGTAGTCCATACAGGAAGTCACCTGGATCCCCCTTGTGTGCAAAAAGGCAATCAATGCCCTTAAGACTCTGGCAAACACCCGAGGAGTGGAGGTAAGCCCAAAGGGCAGAGCAGTGAACTGGAAGTGCCCCAAGCTGCAAGCGAACCAGAGGTACTTCTGGCTGTCCAGATGAATCGGGACATGCAAGTAAGCATCTTGCAGATCCAGATAGGCAAGGAACTCTCCTGGACACATAGCTGCAGTGACAGAGCAGAGCGAAAGGATTCCATCTTGAAGCACGCAGTCTCCACAAAGGAATGGAGGTTTTTGAGATCCAAGATAGTACGGCTGCCGCCATCCCTCTTGGCCATCACAAACAGAAACCTAAACCTCTCTCTTGAGGAGGAACTGGAGTCAGGACTCCCTTGTCCAAGACAGCCTAAGCTACCTCAATGAAAAAATGCAGCTTTTCTTGTCCCAGAGGAGTCCTGGACTGGAAGAATTTGTAGGAAAGAAGGGATTTTAAGGGAATCCTGCGCCCTTCCGAAACCACCTGTAAGACCTATTGATCCACAACAGAGGCTGCCCAGGTGTCTGAAAAATGGCGCAGGCACCCACCCACCAGAAGGTGCGGACAAGGATTCTGTAAGTCATATGGAGGTAGACTTGCCAGACTTGGGCTTGGCAGTGGCGAGCTTTGAGTGTTACTGTTGCCCGGGCTTGGTGGTCTGGAGCAAGGTGCTGACCTGAGAAACGCTCAGATTTGACCTTTGTGCTTCCTTTTGGCGGGGGACAAAAAAAACTCTGTTTCCTCGCCAAGTTGTGAGGCTTGGAAACCTGAGACAACAGAGTACTCCTGCCTCCAGTGGCCTCACTGATAATCTGCTTCAGTTCAGGTCCAAAAAGAGACCCTCCCTGAAAACTGAGAGAAATCAGTGACTTCTTAGATGAGAGGTCCGCAGACCAAATCTTAAGCCACAACATGCGTCTAGCAGAAAGATAATGAATAAGCCTTAGCTGCAAAGCTTAACAGAATCTAAAACAGCGTCAGTGTGACATATGTCTGACCCTCAGACATGTTGGCCAAGAGGGCTAAAAGGTACTCCTTAGGGGCACATTTACTGATAGCTTCAGTAAGTTGTTCTCCCCAGATGAAGAGAGCTCTAATGACCCAAACAGAAGCCAAGGTAGGCCTCAAGGTAGCACCTACGGCAATGAAGTTAGACTTCGGGATAGCCTCCAGTTTCCTATCAGTCATATCCTTCAACTCCTTCAATGTATACACGATCATCGCAATCTTATGAACTGAGATCGGATTGATTGTGACCGCAAGTATTGACACTGGAGTATATTAATACCCCAACAACTATAGGAGTTCTCCAACTCCTAGAAGGGAACTAGCTTCTTGAAATGCTTTCAGTTATACCGGGGACTAAATAGTGGACATCTTCAGCAGAACCACGCAGAACTTTTAACTGAGCAGAAGCAACCGCAGGAATGCTGTGACCATAACCCAGGAACTCAATTTTAAAGACGTGTCTGATAATACAGGATCTAAGTAAAAAGACATCAGTGAGGGGGAAACAGGGGATTTATGTAAACGTATCTGATGCCTTTATAAAAAAAGCTGTCACGCAAGTGCAATTCACTTAAAAGGCTCCTAAACCTCCAGCTGTGCTTCATCATGGTACAATGTTTAGTGCAACTGTACAAAATAGATCTCATTTTCCACAATTTTACAACTATACCCCTATGTCTACATTTTAGACATATTTCACTATTTTTATATACTGTACTATTTAGCATTGTTATATTTTTTTTGTCCCATTTTCCTAAGTACGAATTCTTTTTCAGTATACTTGATATAAAGTAGAATCTTTATATATTCATTATTTTCATTTTTATTCCAGATCATTTGTCAGTTCTGATATTTATTTCGTATACCAGCCAATTTATTTGCTTTAAATTCAATAACCCATTTCATTTTCAGCAATATTATTAATATTTTACACAATTTTATTTAATTTAAGCATCCAGTTGATGTTTATTCATGGTTTCTTGAATCTTGTTTTAGGTATCAAACTACTGCACTTGGATCCTCTTCTCTATTTGCATTGTTGTGTTTTTTATATTCCATATTTAGTTACTGGTCCACCTAGTGTTAAAGAATGAGAATGGCATAATTTCTTACTTGTCTAGTGGAAATTTCCATCCCTATTTATAGGAGCAACAAGATGATCAATTTGATTTAAAATGGGAATCTATACTTTTTGAGTAACAATGTCCTCGGATGATGTTTGTTTTATTCTACTAAGCTTGGTCAAGACAAGGTATAAATTGTAGATTATGCATATATTTACTTGATCAATAAACCTTTCTAAAAGTTAGTCTAGACTCCAATGAGCTAGAAATGGCCTCTGGCACGTAGAAGGTTAATGGAGCTGAGAACAGTATTTCATAATGAACAGTGCATTAACTAGAAAATCATAAACCAAAAATAAGCTGCTTTTAATTTATCCCTTTACTTAGTATTGGCTTCTGCAATAGGTTGCAAGCTACTGTCAGGAATCTGGGTTGGAACCTTGATAGAGAAACAACATATAAGCACTTTTACAACACATACTGAAAATTCAGAGACAATTTTAAGTGTGTTCCCCCTCCAACGGCACAATTTTGAATCCTCTGTATGCCAGAAGGATGTCCCACACACTGTTTCAGAGCAATTTATACTGAAATTCATTTTTGAAGTTTGCGAAGAAAAAACAAATTAAAGTGCAAGCAAACTTAAATTCTAACTTTACATATTCGGATACCTTAATATGGAAAGTAATGCTATCTATAATTTTTAACAATATCATTATTATTTTTCTATCTTAAAATATTTTTGATGTTTTTAAATCCAGGACAACAAACTAACTGTATCTCTTCTTTCCAGACTGCTATCTCTCAGGGACAGTGAAAGCAGGAACTGGGATACAATTCATGATTATTCCTGCAGCAAAAAGAACTGGAAGGTATGAGCTATGAAGCTCTTGATCTCCAGTCTATTCTACTCAGTGATTTGTCTACTGCATTACTTTTTGTCATTGGTGGTAACAGATTCACAGCTCCTTCCCAACCCTCTTTTCTGCAACAGGGATATTGTTAAATTGTATCATTATCCCTGATTACACAGTTCGTAACAGAGAACTATGGAAGAAAAAAGGAGATACAGGGAGTTCATGATCAGGATACAAAAGCTGCAAAAACTTGGCGAAGATGAAAAAAAAAAAGAAAAAAAAAAAAAAGGAAGAAATAAGAAAAAGTATATGTAGAATGACTTTACATATTAAGCTGCTGCAAAATATGCAAAATCAAAAAGTAAGTTTATTTGCGCTTTAAACTAGGGCCCCATCAATTCAACACTTTTAGTCAAGTACGCAGAAACTCCACCCGAATAGTAAATAACCTGAAACTCTGATTTAAACGACTTCTCTTGACGTCCCAATATAGAGACTTAATTGTATGCTTGTCCTAGGAGCACTATGCTGTAGCTTTGCTAAAGGTTTATTAACCTTACAAAATGTGACATCTTGTAGATTTCCATTCAGGTCTTATATCAATCAATGGAGGACAGACTTATGATCTCTTATTTCAATAATCCTGGTAATTTGCGCTTTCCAAAAGCTTTTTTTTTCCCTCTCTGCTGCTCCTCTCCAGATGATTTCTTTTCTTATGCTAAATAGTTCTGAATATTTTTGCCAGGATATTTATGCTGCAGCAAAGTCTGTTATTTCTATTTTTGTAGAATAAACTCAAAGTCTTATAAGAACTTTAATAGCTTAATATGTTCAATGCATCTTTAGAAAGTTTTGTAAGGCATCATAGTAAAAACAGAAAGGATGCAATTAATGCCTTTTTATCATGGGGCAAAAATGACAGTGCCATGATTTTAGCAAATGTCTTCCAGACAGACCTGTGAATACCAAAGGATGTGATGTGGGAGACAAAGGAAGTCAGCAGTACATGCTAGGAAAATGTCTCAGATTTCTAGTGCTCTGATACAATGCCAAGAAAAAAATCTGCACAATTTACACTACAAATAATTAATATATAGCATGAAATGTCAGACCTCTACTACATATGAATGTAGTCACTCCAGCATATCAACGATCTGGCAGAGACAGCAGATTCTTCCTTGAAGGCCATATGCATGATTTTCCTTTTTTGAATTCAACACCATCATTTAGGCTGCTAATTTTATTGAAGTGGAATATAGTATCACAGTCTAGCTCTGAAGCCTAGTTAGCCTGTGCTTCTTTCCTCTGTGGTGTGTTGGTCGGCATCCTTGTGGCCACCTCTGCATTACTATGTCTGTTACAGGCACTGGCTCAGACTCCTGTTTATGGGCCTATTCTGGGTGGCCTAATTGGGTCCCGCCTCCTTCTACTCCTTTATAATCCTCCTTGGAGCTAGGAGTCATTGCCCTTACATGGTGTTTCTGATAGCTTCTGCATGCTCCGCTGTGGTCAGCGCCTGTCTGAGTATTCGCTCTGTGTATGACCACGGCTTGTCTGACTACCCGCACTGGTTCTGACCTGTGGCTCTGGCTGACTAACTCACTCTGTGTATGACCCCGCATTGTGTGACTACCGACATCGGCTGTGACCTGTGGCTCTGGCTGGCTACTCGCTCTGTGTATGACCCCGGCTTGTCTGACCTGTGGCCCTGGCTACTAACCGCTCAGTGTAGCCTCTGGTTGCCTTTCCTGAGGGACTAGTTACTTTCGCTCCTTGTAGTCCTCGATGTGCCTGATAGTGGCCCTGGCTCCTAGTCACTCAGCATAGTCTCCAGTTGCCTGACCAGTGGCCTGGTTACTCTCGCTCCGTGTAGTCCCCGGCTTGCCTGACCTGTGACTCTGGCTGCCTATTCGCTCCCTACACTACCTGCTTGCCTGACCTGTAGTCTCGGTGCCTCCTGGCTCTGGTCTGCTCTCTCTCTCTGTTGCCTCCATTCACAGACCAAGTGGTGACTTACTCATATTCTACCATTCTTCTGTTGTGCTACTTGAGCCTCTTCCCTAGTCTCCAGATCTTGAGTAGTGCAGTGCACAGCACAACGTGCAGCTCCGGAGGTCCTGTTTACATATGTCTGGGGTTCTGTGTGGGCTCTACCATTATTGTTGTTATAATAAATAAAGGTGGTTGTATTTGATCTATGTGTCTGTCCTTATTTGCCTGATTACCGTGACATATAGCTTCAGGTGGTCACTCACAGTTCATGTGTGTGGCTGATGAAAATACACAAACTCAGCTTAAGAACAGAATATATTTAAGATGCTTGGTGTGTGCGCACAGGTGTATGTGTCAACATGGCACATTATGCATTACTTTGCTTGTGTTATTTCTTAAGGCCTTCAGGTGAGGTGGTATGGAGTCTTAACTTAGTAAGCACAACAAGAGAGGTACTTAACTCCAGTCAATAGGAGCCATGAATGGTGAAAGGTTTTTCAAGATCATTCTGCTTTAATACAGCTTAGTCACTTTAACTGATCCACCTCTGCTAAAGCAGGGATATCCTAATATATACTTTGTTCGTAGCTCAAAAATCACAGATATCCAAACCCTGCTTTAGATGATTTAACATAAGGGCGAAAAGAAAAATATGAAACCACTGTGCTGGAGAGGCACTGTTATTCTGCCGAAGAGTTCCAGAAACTTTTTTGAGGAATGGTCTGACGATGGGTTGTACAACCAGATCTATGTATCAGAGGGTTATGTAAGTGACCAGAATGTGTTCTAGAGGGTGGTCTGCATTACCTGATGCTACTCCATATCATTACCCTTTGGGCTGGCCTGTGGTGGAGTTAGATGATACAAGCTTCCACATGTTGCCGATTTGCATTCCTCCAGATAATTGTCCAGCCAATGTGAAGTACTAGACCAGTAGTCTCAATCTACATTGTTAAGAGATCATAATATTGCAGGTTTTTTTGAGGTACCTCCAATTTTGTACAAGTGTTTCAATAAAAATGTATTTGTGAATGTTTGACACTTGTGCAAAAGTAGGGATATCCCAAAAACTGCATTATTTTACACCAATAAACAGCTTGAGAACCCTGACCAAGACTAAACAGAGAAGATCTCAAACCTCCATGTCTGCTTCCAGTAATTTCTGGTTCTGCACCATTTCCTTAGATGGGTCCTGCGCAATTACAAGACTCACAGGCCTTAGTGTCACAGGTGAGTGGTCAGACCATGTCATGGGGAGTATCTCAGAGTCCGCCAAATAGTGTAAATGAGCTTGAGAAAGAAAAAGATAATCCAGCCGGGAGTAGGACTTAGCAGGGTGGGAAAAAAAAGTGTAGTTCCGAGAAGAGGGGTGCTGAAGTCGCCAGACATCAATAAGATGCAGTTGGCGAAGTGAGTGTTGAATAGAAACAAGATCTGAACGAGAAAGCGATGAACGTCCAGCGGAACAGTCTTCAGCAGGAATCAGGGGTACATTAAAATCACCACCTAGGATGATCAAACCTCTGGCAAAATCAGCAAGACGCGAGAGAGATCTTGTCAGAAACAGAGCCTGTCGCTCATTAGGGGCGTACAATATAGCGAAGGTGATAGCTAGGTCTCCCACGGACCCCCGGACGAATAGAAATCTACCCTCTGAATCTACAAGATTATCATCTAAGACAAATGGAAGGGAACGATGAAGTAAGAGACCCACACCACGTTTCTTCTCCACTGCTGAGCTAAAGAACTGGAGTGGGAAATCACGATTAGCCAACCGGGGTGGTGAGGAGGAGGAAAAATGAGTTTCCTGTAGAAAGCAGACCTGGGCACCCAGCCTCCCGCAATCCTGAAGGAGCATACTCCGTTTAAACGGGGAATTGAGACCCTTTACGTTCATGGAGACACATGACAGGCACCTGTCACCTACCAATAGCCTGACAGAAAAAAGAAACCAATGTCAAAATTGTCACACTCTCCAAGGGATGATAGAGAAAATAGATCAAAGAGATGAATATAAGAAGGAAATCAAGAAAGAGCGAGAGAGACAAAGGACGAGAGACAATACGGAAGAAAAGGAAGGGAGATGACACCTGGGGGGCCCACAGAAGTGTAGCAAACCACAGCCAGACCTGACACACAAGGAACCCAAACCAATGCTGGGCTCCTCGATCTGGCATCTGCATGGCACACAAACCTCCAGTACCCACCAGGTTAACATCCATAGGGGAGCAGAAGACATTAAGCCGCAAAAAAGCGGAATAAAACAAAAAGTAACATAATAACCTCAAAATGCGGACGGCTCCAGGGGACGGAAGCCAATGTGAAGCGAAAAGGTAATCACAAAATGCGAAAACCATCAGAGTACACAGTGGCCCAACATCCCCGGAGAATATCGACAGAGGGGGAGACCGACCAGCGACCGCAGACATCAGATGAACTTGACCTGTGTATGAAAAAAGAACAAGCGGCCACTAACCGCCCCCCCCCCCCCCCCCGTGAGCGATACATAGTCCCAGAAGTAACAATAGAATGATATTTAACAAGAAAGAACAGGCATCGAAGTGCTGCAATTAAGGGGAATCCACCCCCTGCATCGAATCCCAGTACATGGAGAGGTAGACCCAGGAGACGTCAAAAAGGGCCCCCACCCGGGAACACCCTCCCTCCACATCCAGATTGGTAATAACAGGCAAAAAGTAGAAAACAAACAACAAAAGATACTTTTAACATTAGTAGGAAAAAGGCAGAAAAGATGATGTTTTGTAGGCAGCAATGCCCTACAGCACAGGCTGTCAGCTAAGCACATACGAGAACTCCAGTAATAGGCAACGTATTGACCACGCCCACCAAAGCCCCCCCCCCGGCACACAGAATCAGAGGACCCCGAGTGCCGCAAAAGAGGCCGCAGCCACCGTGATCAACAGGTAGCATAAGACAACCTATGCAATAAAGTGGCCTCATGACTGTAAGCCCACAAGGCCAATAAAAAATTCAGCAACATAATAGTATACTGTGCAATAACCCATGTCAGGGCACCGGTTCCCCGCGGGGCCCGGCAGTGCCGGAACCAGCGGGAAACCGCCGCCCAACACCCCCAGTCCCCCACGAGCAACACACCCACAGTCAGAGCCACCCCTCACAGAAAGAGCCCACAATTCACATAAAAGATATCTAAACATGGTGAGCAGAAAACAGTGAGTAGTAAAGTCCTACTATAAAAGAAAATAGGACACAAATACTTATCAAGAGACTGTCCCTCATTCTGCAACCACGACAGTCTTAGCAGGAGATCCCGCCGCTGGTGTCCCGACTAATTTCCTCTTCACCGGGACCTCCTTCCAGCGCAGCTGCGGTTTCGGCAAGGCCAAAAGACGTTGTTTCTTCTGAATACAAGGGTCCGACAGTTGGACCGGAGCATAGTTCATATGCTCACATGGACGAGCCGCGTCTGCAGAAGTCTTCAAGATATGAGTGGAACCTTCATAGGATACAATCAGCGCAAAGGGGAAGCCCCAACGGTAAGAGACATGATTCTCACAAAGAACATCAGTTAAGGGCTTGAATGCATGTCTCATCTGCAAAGTATAAGGTGAGAGATCGTTGTAAAGCTGTAGAATAGAGACCTCATACTTAAGCTCATGTAGTTGTCTAGCGCTTCTCATCACCGCTTCTTTTTGCGAGAAAGACAGCAGGCAGCAGATCACATCACGAGCTCTACCGGAATCAAGCAGTCTCGGCCGGAGGGCCCGGTGCGCCCTCTCAATCTTAATGTCCGCAACAGGGCAGGATAGCAATGGAGCAAAGATGTTTTGTAGTGTGGTAAGTAGCTCCTGATTAGTGATAGTTTCAGGAAGGCCGCGTATCCTGATGTTATTGCGTCGACCCCTATTCTCCACATCATCCAAAAGAGATCGCAGGTGAAGGAGTTCATCCTCCTGCGTGTTGAGTCGGGCACGTAGCTCATGATGGGAGGACAAGAGGCCTTCCGTAGATTCCTCCAAGAGTTCCACCCGTGTACCCACCAGCTTGACATCCTCACGTAGAAAGGAAATGTCCGCCTGGAGAGCGGAGCGTAACGTGAGCATCATCGTCTCAAGGTCTGAACGAGTAGGTAGTGCCTGGATATCATCCTTACGGAGGAAGTGTTTTAGGTCGTCCCTTGTAGGCAAAGCCAAAAGATCTGCCCGAGTAATAGAGTACGACTCACCATGCGGCCTATTCTCCTTGCCCTGGGCGGCCATCTTGGAGTCAGCGTGCCTCCTAGGGGACTCAAGCGTCTGCGCCGATTTCGGTAACAAATATTCTTGTATAGAGGATGATTTTCGTCTCCTACTGGGCATCTCCAACTCAGGAACCAGAATAGTATATGCGTGCCCCTCACAATAAGTGAGAGTAATGCTATGGGACGCTGTTAACTCTCCGGGGACGGGAGCTCACTTAACAAGCAGCCATCTCGTGCACAGGCAGGACACGCCCCCCAAAATGGGTATTTTTAATTGAGACACATGCAGGAGCATTCTGTTATATCTTCTGAGATATTGGAAGAGCAAGTCCATTTGTACACAGAGACATAAAATCACTAGCTTATATTTGTCTGAAATGTTAATACATTGGTGGTAAAACTTAAACCGGAGCCATCTGTTTGATTGTCAAAAAACATATATACCTCCACTTACGTGTTACAAGAAGGCATGCATTTGTTTTCCCAACTAACCATAGTTCCTGGTGCTCTAGGATTGTCCTTGTCCCATTGCGGAACACAACCCTCTCTGCCAATAAAAACCTTGTGAGATCTCTGCAGGGAGCATGCATATAAACAAAATTCAGTGAACTGCTTGGTAGACCGAGGGTTAAGCAATTTATCCAGCCAGACAAAAAGCTAATAAATTGCATTTATTAGAGAGGTCACGGCACACAAACATAGGACAACAATTACAGGCAAACAAACAGGGGTAAAACAAAAACTAAACACTTCTGCGGTTCTCTTCTTGGTTGCACAGATTGCCAGGGGTTACATATAATACTCACAGTCCATTTTAGCTTTAAGCTGGAACTTACACATAGTCCCACTAGAGGCTAGAGTGGGCACTACACATGCTGTTGGATTACATGAAGGTTCCTTGTATCTTTTAGTCCTGACAGAGGAGTTGGGAACGGCATCCTAAGAGATTATCCCCTGCCACTTTCTTTAGTCTTGGGCCATAGCCACTGAACTTTAGCTTCCTGGCCACAATCCTTGTGGTGGGAACATCGGGGTACTTTCTGTGGCTGCAGCCGCCTTGACTTACAGCCCACAACTGAAAAGGGCACCTGGACACTTCAGTGCCCGCTCACTCTAACTCATCCTGTGAGGACACTCACCAGTCCCAGTTTTCCCAGTACTCCTTTAGAATGACCATGGACCCTAGGCCTCCCATCATTATGGAGCAGCCTTCTCTCCTCTTCCTACATTTTTCAACTCTGTTTTCTCTCAGTCTTCTCTCTCTCCTCTTGGGCTTTTTTCCACCCACCCCCTACAGGCTCTGATGTCACAGGTACCATCTCCCACGTCTCGTTCTGCTTAGCCTGATGTTGGGGGGAAGATACACACATTCCACACGCAGATTTGCCCTACCCCCTCTATCTGACCAACACTGGCTATCTCATAACACAATCTCTGAGGTCAGCTAGACTGGATGGCACCATCCCTCTGTACATCATACATACTAACCAACCCATTCAATGCTGGTAAATGGCCAACACTCTCTAATGCATGCACACACAGGGGACATTAATGTTTCAAGAATGGGAACACATGTTAAGACAATGGCGATGACTGAAAAAAGACACATTTCATTCTCTGGGTGACAACCATTCAGTCACAAACATCATTTGTACTAGATTCCATGGAGTAGAGAAGTCATTTGACAGGTTTTCGAGCACTCCTTCATAAGCTAAATTGGAGTGGGCTTGTGACTCTGATTCAGCTTATACCTGGAAGGAGTAGTAACACTCTGAAAAATCATATCTACCAAAATCCCTTTTTTTTACCTCACAAGTTTTTCCAATATGAATGTATATATACACCTACTGTCTAACGCTCTCCTCATTGCTATATTTGTAAATATACTTTTGTTGGGTGATCAATTAATCACTCATCATCACTATTAAAAGCACCCTCATCTGAAAGAAGGGTGTTACCTCTTTCAGATGTGGGTACATCTGTCCCACTATAGTTTATGAGTGTTTGTGTGTGTGTGCATGCCTGTGTGCATATATATTTGTTTGTACATCTGTGTATGCACGCATGTGCTTTCATGCGTGTCAACATGTTCCACCTCCACAGATTTCTATATATTAAAAAATTAGAGCTTGTTCAGTGATTACTAGAACACCCAAGATACATTGCTTGCCCCCTTGAACTCAAAGAGTTAAAGAGTGCACTCTAATGAAAGAGGGGAGTCCATTCTCTCATAAAAGGGAACCCAAAAAGTTCTATGAGTAAGATGAGTTGGGATACAGGCTCTTTAAAAGCCCCTCCAACCTTCCTATGGTCACACACTATGGAGTTTGTTCATGTATTTTGATCACATATCACCTCACATGAACATGTTAAAGGCCTCCCTTGTTTGGAAGAGAGACTTCCACTCTTTCAAACAAGGGTATGCCCAAATTATTAGGTGCAAAGGTGGTCAAGATCAGATCCTCCCCACCATGCTACACTGTATTATGTTGAGTGAGATCATCATCCAACATTACAACACACAATACACTTGTATGTGATGATGTAATTCATACAATAGGACACCTGTACTGAGGGACTGACAGCGGTGACTGAAATCATACATGAAAGTATATTTGTGATTTATATGACATTTGCATTTAATTATCATCCATTCTCATGTGGTAAATCTAAAAGGGTTTTTGAGTGTGTTACAGTCCCTTTAAAATACAGCAAATCTTTACTTTGACTTTAAATTTTCTGCTAGTGCATAACAAATAAAGTCAAATTGCCTATATTTTTTTCCCATCTTGACATATTTTTCTTATTTGACATGGTTTTAGCCCTGACAGAGAACTGCCTGAATCTGGTTCCTGTTGACCATCAAAGCAGGACAATGATATAATGTATCACTTTCCCTACTGCATAGAGTGCTCTGTATGACGTATGAATATATTGTATTGTACACATTAAAAAAACAAACAAAAAAAAAAATATGGCATTATGGAAATAATTAATTTTACATCCTTGTAATAAAAGAAACATAATAATAATTCCCTACTTAACTTAAGATTGACAAAATAATTTTCACTTGTCTTTTCTCAAGAGTCTTCAAATCAGTAATGGATGTCATGTGCATGAAATGTGCTGCTATGTATTTGATAGCAGGACCAGGGGACCTCAAACTCTTCTCACTACACATTTTAATATTAACCATTTAAGGACTAGAAAGGTGTGCTACACAATGAGTTCTGCACCTCTCTGGTCTTTAAAGAGTTAAGCAGGCCCATGTACACTGTCTGTTTCAGTTAAAAAAAAATTGTCAGCAATTGTCATATCTGCCTCCATGTGCATGAAATACAGGACAGATTGAAGATATGGCAACATTCATAGGAACCATTAGGATTTTTCAGGGCATAGTAAGATAAATGGGAGGCTATTAGAAGTGGTTCCTTCTTTATGGATTGAGGTCACATGGAGAAGGTTATATAGACTACAAGGTAAATTGTTGTGTACAAATGAAAATCAAATTCTAAGGGTTAAATACAACCAAAATCACATTCTATTTAAAGTCACATTAGCTGAGCCATTTGCAGTCAAACTGTTGGATGTCTGGGAAGAGACAAATTGTGTATTCCCCAGAGGCATTTGTATCAAAGCCTAAGCAAGATTCAAATTCTAAATCTGAGCATTCGGGAGCCTGATTAACATCCTTCCTAATCAAGAGGTGAAGTTGAAGCACCAAGGAATATAGTGCATCAGCAGGGTTAGAAAAAGTAATTTCATGATCAACTTTTACAGAAAGAACTGCCATTCTTGATTCTACAGTTTATTTCTTCCCCTCAGAGGTCAACTGGTCAGATGCCACTGGAGTATTTGGCTAACATATTTTCGTTAAAAGAAACATTGTATAGAGAAGGTTTAATTTCTTACTCCTTTGTTTAAAAAAAGACAAATATGTTTTTGTTCTTCTACTCAGTATCTACAGAAAATATGATAATCCATATTTTTTTATTATTATATCAATATATAGAATAATAGTGAGAGTTAGTTAGCCTTTTGTCCCACAAATAAGGACTCGAAGGATTGCTGGTTAATCTTGAACTGGAATAAGTAGTCAAGGCTTTTGTCTTAATGTTCTGAGTGTCAAGCCCATAAGTCACTGGCTAACATTCAAGGGCTGATCAACTCCTCCTAATCAACATGTTTTATTTAAACCAGAGCTATCCAAACTAAGCTGTGGCACACCTCTCAACATTTCAGATGGCAAAGAGGGACACTGTTGTTTTAGGTGGTGTTGCTGGGGGTGTGGTTGGTGGGAGGAGCATTACAGAAAATGTTTAGGTTATTTCATGACCTATTGACACCACTTTGTGCAAATAAATAAATGGTTTAGAGTAATACCGTAGTATTTTATTTACACAGACTAATTTATAAACACATACACCGAAGTTTATACAAACATTAATGAGCAATATTGCTGTGGAGCAATGTGATGCACTAATATACACACACCGCACAGTCCGATCTCCTAAAAAGAGGGGCACCAGGGTGGGAAAGAGGGACAGAGGGATTTGGGTCTCAAAGAGGGACTGTCCTTCCTAAAGACAGACACTTGGGAGGTATGCTGCAGTGTCATGTTTGTACATTCACCCCCATGTCTACATTCATAAAAATTTCATAAGTTCTCTTGGCATGATGAGGGTCACTTCCATTTCTATCCCTACACCATTCATAAAAAAGCACTACAACAAAATGTTTCTATTTCTTCAAAGATCCTGAAATATTTGAGAAACATAGAATGTAGAATCAGACAGTAAAGCAGGGCCAGCAGCAAAACTCTGCACCTAACACTGCCAGTACTATCTAGTAAAATCTATTCCATTTTGGGAAAAAAGCATGCATGCACAAAGCAAAGGCTGGCACAACATGGTTTTGAAACTAGTAACTAGACTGCACAGAAGTATACTGAATATGGTGTTACATAACAATAAAGAGTGTTTATATGATTGCAGTACTAAAAAGATTATTAAATAGTTGGTAATAATATCCTTTTAAGATTTTTATGGGTAGCTTACATAAATATACTACTACAAACATAAATATTTGAAAACATGGAATGTTATACCATGATAGGTAGCTAGAGGCCTCCAAATGAAAATAATACCCAATTTTTTATGACTTGACAATACCTAACAATAAGCTATGAGCAGAGTTTCAAAAATGTTTTCATCAACACAGACATTCAAATACCCCTAGCAGACATGATTTTTTGTTGGTGGACCCCAAACGCTGCCCACTTATGGCTTCTCAGGCAAGAACTTTCAAAAAAGAAATCATACAGAGCAGTTTCTTAATGATATCAACACATACTAAAGATGAATTCTGAAGCACCAGTCCTGACAAAACTGAATCATAGCAGCCATGTAGATTTTCTACCCAGATTAAGTAAAGTAAGTGGGACAAGTGTTAGCATCACTTAATTATTTAAGGAGGGTGGGGAAAAATACTGGGAACTAAATATATTTTTAAAATTCAGAAGAAAGAAAGCTAACAGAAACGAAGTAAACATTTTTAAAAAGAAATATTCTAATTAAAATACATACGCTTTTTTCTGTGGTCAACCAGGCTCATAGCCTGTTTTGCTGAACATTTAGCAAACCAATTGTCTCCAAGTAAAACGGTAACTTCATTAGTCTGGACAAGTCTCCCGGGCATGAAGGCAAGAGGGCCAAAAGGTACCTGTAAAAAGAATAAATTGCTTGAAAATAGAAGTGTAGTCTATATTGGGGAACATGTATAAAGACAAATGTGGGGCAGTACTGGAGTAAAACAACCACACATTTATAATTTTTATTCTTTGAGTGCCAGAGGAGTACGCAATGAACTGCTTTCCAATGCGTTGCATACCCCTCTGGCAGTCAAAGGGTTAACCTTTGCTTTCGCTGCCCTCTTGCAGCCACTGGTTTTGTTTCTTCTGGAGATGCATTGGCTTCTCCTTCACTCCAATTTAAGTGCACCCCGTTGGATGTTATGAACTGTGGACATGCACATTGTTACAAGCCTACATACCCGTGTATGCAACCTGCACCTATAAACTTCCCACTGTTTAGGTGTAATTCCCACTGGCTTTTGCACCTCTGTCTTGGCTGTACAGTCCGGAGTCCAAGGCCAAAAGTAGAAAGGGAAGAGGGTGGCGTCATGTGTATGGGAGGGAGGGGATAATTGAAAAAAATATATGATGATTTGGATGTAGTGCTGATAATAGTCACTTTAAAATCTATAGGTAGTAAATAATCCAGATAAGAAATACTTAGCCATTACTACCCCTTTAGATGACTCTAATGCATTGTAAAGCAATGAACAGACACTTTTCTATCATTCAAGGGGTTAAATGTGCTGCTTAAATCATAAAGAATGTTTATTATATTTGGACAGTTGCTGAACTAGTCTTTATACCTATGACCCACTGTGCCATTTTGCGGTATGAGGCCACACTCAACATCTTAATCATAACCAAGACTGTACAGGTAACTTGAAGTGTGGAATGCATTGTCCTTTGCATACCCCTACAGAGTTAAACAATATAAATATTTGAAAACGGGGATAAAGCTGGCAGGCTGATAGCTCTAATGATTCGGGGCAATAGGGGTTCATCTCCTGTTTCTGCAATACTCAATGACCAGGGTGAACTTGTGTCAAATCCTGCGGCATCTTAGACCGATTTGCCTTCTTTTATAAATCTCTATATCAGTCTAGGACCTCTTGGACAGATGCCCAGGTTGATGAATATCTCACCAGTTGTATTCTAGCTATGTTGTCTTTGGATGACAGATGGATGTTAAATTCCCCTATTCTTCTAAGGGAGGTAATTGAAGCCATTCAATCTTTGCCAACGGGCAAGACCCCTGGTAGGGATGGTCTCCCGGCCGAATGGTATCATACATTTGCCGACATACTTGGTCCACACCTGCTTAATACCTTTTATGACACCCTTGAGAGGGGGCAACTACCAGACTCCTTTATGGAGGCATTTATAGTTATTCTGCCCAAATCAGGTAAAGACCAAAAGTACTGTGAATCCTATAGGCTTATTTCTCTTCTATCGGCTGATGTTAAAATATTGGCTAAGGTGTTGGCCCGGAGGCTGAATATAGTGATATCCTCCCTTGTACACGAAGATCAAGCGGGATTTATCCCACGCAAGTCCACCTCATACAATTTACGACGCCTATATACCCATTTCCAGATTACACATTCTAACCCTGGCAACAGGATGTTGGCTTCTCTGGATGCCTCCAAGGCATTTAATTCTGTGAAAAGGAATTTTCTCTGGGGAGTTTTCCCGAGGTTTGGATTTGGTTCCACTTTTATCGCTTGGATACAACTCCTCTACACTTCACCTAGAGCAAGGATACTAGTGGGGAGCTTGTCTTCGGAGGACTTTCCCTTGCACAGGGGCACGAGGCAGGGTTGCCCCCTTTCTCTGGGTCTCTTTGCCCTTGCAATCAAACCCTTAGCTTCGTTTATCAGACAGAATAGGGATATTCGAGGGTTGGTTGTGGGTCAGAGAGAGGAAAAGATAGCCTTATACGCAGATGATAGTCTGCTATTTCTGGGAGACTCCAATCACTCTTTCTGCGGCACTTAGATTGATAGATCTCTTTGGGTCCTACTCAGGCCTTGAAATTAATTGGGGAAAGTCTTCTCTTCTTCCTACTGACACATTAACGGAGGAGATTGCTTTGGCTGATACTCAGATGCAATGTGTGGAAATATGTGAATACTTGGGGTTGCAAGTTACGGTTTTGCCTCAGGCGTTTCTTGAACACAACCTTCTCCCTGTTCTAGATTAATTCAGAGACAAAACGCTAAGCTGGATGAACCTCCCACTGAACTTGATAGGACGATCTATTGTGGTAAAAATGATTTTTCTTCCGAAATTTCTGTATGTCTTCCGAAATTCTCCAATTTGCATACCGAAGAAGTATTTTAATATGATAAATGAGATTATGAGACGATTTTTATGGGGCGGTCAACGCCCTCGGATTCGCCTCTCGACCCTGATGTGGCCGAAGGACAAGGGGGGATATCTTTGCCGAATTTCAGGTTATATTACCTAGCATCTCAATGTCAATATGGGTTGGCGTATATAGATCAGTGTACAACACATTCCTTTATGCAATTAGATAGGGAACTCCTACAACCGGGTGTGGAACTGAAACACATCTTGGTGACAGGCCTTATCAGATGCCTGGATGGAGCTGCCGGTGATTGCGGGATTCCGGGCCACTCATCCAGAGACATTCCTTTGGGGCTCGACAGGGCTACCTCAGCTTCAGGTCCTGGAGTTTGGTATAAAGTGGGAGGTCTGGAGTGTCAAGCCCATGGGGCAGTTGTACCATGACAATGTGCTCCATTCATTTGTACATTTTCATGTGAATTACGGAATTCCAAATTCCATGCTTTACTCGTATTTGAGATTGTGTCACACTTTGAGGGACTATCGGCAGCACAGAGGGCCAGAGGTGGCCGTCTTCCCGCTGTTGCATCTTATGGGAGTCAAGCAACTGAGAAAACCGCTTTTCTTTATTTATAAATGGACTGAAAACAAGACGGTTAGAACATTGACTATGTGAAGCACAAATGGGAGTTAGATATAAGCCAACTCGAGAATTGGGAATGGGTGGAGGCATGTAGGGCTCCTTCCCAAGTCCAGACTACCACTAAACACCAACTGATCCAATTAAAACTCCTACACCGTACTTATTACCCACCTGTTCGCCTTCATCATATGGCTAATTCACTTAGTAAATTCTGCCATAGGTGTAGGGATGTTGAGGGCACGTTCTTGGGTATTCTGTGTTTAGGCTGTTAGGTGAAGGGTGGTTTAAGGGGTAGGGATACGTTGAAAATTTCAGGCCGATCTATTCTGGCCTCTTCTTGCTTTAAAAATGTCTCTGTTTTATATAAATAATGGGACGGTGAATACTTTACAGGTCTTTATCAGTTTGTTCATTCATACTTGTATTACTCTGTAATTTCTGTATTTGTTCTTTTGCCTTTTGTCTGTTTATTATGTAAGAGGCTGGCTTGGACCGAGTCTGTTAATAAACATAATTAAAAAAAAGCAATATAAATAAAATTAAAATCACAGTGTGTCCCAGAATATTGGCCACATATCACAAATCCAGTATTTTTAACCCTTTGAGTGCCAGAGGGGTATGCAACACATTGCAACACTCAAAAGGTTAAGGATTGGTTAAAAGATTAGGTTCAGGTAACTGAATAAACAGGAATGATATACTCACCAGTGATCTCCTCAATTGCAGCTTATGAAACAGACATTAGTTGCCTCCAAACATATTGGAAAGCAGAGCTTTCAATCACAGTTCAACATTTCCAAACTGTACACCATTACAGATAATAAGACCACAAAGCACAATAGTGATTGACAGTGCTGCTTCACAGGCATTTCTGCATTAATCTCTGTGAGAGAAAGACTCCAGAGAGTTAGCAGCAATGCACAGGCATACCTCCAATGTATAAAGAAGGGATGCCAATTCTGATCCCCTCCCTTAACATTGTGTTAGTCCATACAAGTGCATTGAATGAATGGGGTAACCTCCGCTTTAAGTATGATCTTCATTTTCAAGGAAAGAAGACCCATGATGGCTCAGTTCATTAGCAGTACACTAGCTTGAAAGTAATTGTTCTTCTCCACTTACACTAGCTTTCCCTATTCCATAAACTTTTTATCAAATCTTAAATAAGGTTATAATATCAATGAAATGTATCTGACATTATAGCTCTGTGAATTAAGCACAAATAAAAACATAAGCACAAAAAAGATTGATTTTAGAGGAGTATGCCTCTCTGGCAGTCAGTGAATTATAGGTGGCTATTCACATTCTTGCTAAGGAGGTCTTCAAATCGTTGCTTCCCAATGCCCTGGGGTCGCTCTACAACTAAAGGAGTGAGAAACTCCACTTAAATCACTGGTCATTTTCATCTGCCTTTACTGTGCAGTCGGTTTTTGCTCCAGAATTGTTCCACTATTCTTACATACATTAGACCAATCATTTATAAAAGGGTTATAAACAATACTCTTGTACTTACCATAACTTCATAAGACAGCTTGTCAGGCAAGGTGCCCAGTCGCTCCCAGAGTGCATCATAATCACTTACTACCTTTTCCCTGGAGAGAAAAATACATTTTACACATCTTCTTTACATAATATTATAATACACATTATAATACACTGTATACATATAGATTATATATACACACTATTTTTTGTATTTGCAGTGGTTATTTAAAACATGCTATTCTGTTCATAAATAAATATAAACGGTACTCTACAAAAAGGACTAAAAATGTTCCTTCAAATACATTTTACTTGCATGCATGGATTTTAAAAAATTGTATCATAAAATTGAATTGCAATACTGTAGCAGGTTGGCAAGAAGAGTAAAACACTATAGTCACTGCACTGCAGCACCTGCATAGGCCTAGTACAAACAAGCAATTAATCGCCCAAAATAGTTGGACTTGCTCCTAACAGAGCGCACAAACTGAACTTCCACCAATGACAGTTAGACAATGTAGCATACTGGGTTGCATTTGCAGTGCCAACTACACACAAAATAAACCCACCAATAGGGGATATGGTTCATCAACATAACTGGGAACATCCTTATCCCCAGTCCCTGGTGTTGTTATATATATATATAAATTAAAAAGTACTTAATGACAATGTCATAATATGGATGTGCCTTAGTACAGTTAGGCTGACTGGTAGACTGGACTGAAGTATAGGCAGGGTTTACTCCTAAAGTGAGTGAACCATGAAACTTAAACCAGGGAAAGAAACTTTGTTCCCAGAGACCTGGAAATGAACACTGAAAACCTGAGTTTCCAGGGAATATTATGAGAATTCATGTCTGACTGATGTCATCGTGCTCCATTCTCAGAAAAGGAACCAGAACAGCATGGTAAAAAAAAAAAAAAAAAAAAAAAAAAAAAAAAAAATCTTTAAGATTCTTGTTGCCCATCTGCAATAGCTCTTGCACTGGCATTTAATTTAAAACAGAACTCTATCCTTAGAATTAAAATCAAACAGGCTCTCAATTGATAATTGAGAGAGAATATATAGTTCAAATAATTCAATTGATATGATAAGTATATACACTAGCCCAAAGGCTTAATAGTAAAACACATACTGACCTCTCTCTTATCAGTTACAATTTACTGTTGGTACCTTGTGAGGCAAGTTGTAGGACATTTATGTGTACACTAATCAGAATAATTGTTTTTCTGTTGTAAGTGTTCTATTCATGTGGTAAAGAGGGGTTAAAAAAGGTGGGCATTTACCCAGGGCTCACCTTCAACAGGAGGCCCACAGATGGAGTCCCTTTATACATTTAATTTACCCATAACACTTTCCCATTGTTATTATTCATCTTTAATACATTTTAACATTGAATACTATGTCTGGAGAGCAGCATCTGTTCCAGTGATATGAGGATCCCAAGAGGTGACAGGTTATACTCTCTGGCTATGAGAATTCTCTTTTCTCTCTCGACTTCCCGCCCTCCTGTCTGTCCTCTCAGAGTTCAGTTCTCTTTCTGATTATAAAATAAACTCTTACAGATCAGAAGCCCGACCTATAGGTCTTTTTGTAAGCAACTCTCTATCTAGAATCAAAAACTTCAGCTTTAGATGAAAATTCCTTCCATATAATACCTATGCTTTTCTTATTTTCTATATGATATCCATTACCACCCGCACACTCTTTTCCAACTACGAAAAGATCTCTAACACTGCAATGATATGGGTATCTCTTGGTTTGTCTGAATGAGATTTGTAAAAATGATCATACTTTCTAAATTTCCATTTCCAAACCCTTCCCATCAAAATCCTGATCTCCTCATTAAATAACCTCCATCAAAAAGTCTTCCACTTCATCTGGTGTGGGTGTAAACCAATCACTACAAAAAATATATACTCATGTCCCCTTAACCCCTTAAGGACTGGCGTGCATGGGTGCAGCCGGCACTTAAGGATCACGGATCATTTTTAAATTTGTTTTTTATCTAATCCTATGACGTACATGTACGGCATGATTCCTTTAGGCACGTTGATCCAAGACGTACATGTACGTCCTTGGACGTTAAAGGATTAACAACAGGGTATCTCCTGATTCCAAACAAAATTATTTAGCTACTCGTCTCAGGCAGATCCAAATCTAACTCCGGACACAGTGATGCGTGGATATCTAAAAGGCTTGACTTCACCCTGTCCCCATTCTGAGACAGATATTGAGAGAAAAGAAATCTAGATCCTTGCCTTCCCTCCCTCTTCCTACTCTAGACTTTACATTTGAGGTGTTAGATTTGTCCTAAACACATTTTTTTATGCTGCACTTGATTCCGACCAGACCTCCCTTTATTTTAATCTTGGAAGAGGTAAACATCAAAACTATTAGAGATCAGTCAACACTATAAACTACCTCCCTTAGAAATACTGTCCTTTCTCCAGATTCATCACTTCTTATTCTCTCCCTCCACACACACTATAATTTCCCTTCTTCTCTCCCTTTGAAACCTTTGTTCCTCTATCCAAAACCAGAGGGATTTGACATTTAAAACCTATGTCCTTCTCTTAGACCAGTCATCCCCCCTCAAACATGAATATATTTGGAAGAGAGACCTGATTTTGTACCACCACTAAAGAAAATATCTATAAGTTACTTCTCTAATGGTACTACACAGCATCCAGACTACATCAATTTTTCCCTACCTCTTCTGTACTGTTCTTGGGTGGTGGTGGCGGGGGGGTGACCTGGTCCTTATCTGGGCATCCAGACCTTCTGAGGGATAGGATCTTTATTACAAAAAAAAAAAAAAATCTCTGGTTCTGCCCATGAACTCTACAGTTTTAGACCTTAGAGCTCCACTCCTCAATGAACCTAAACAGTTAGTAGAGCTCCCATCAAGCATACCTCCAGCTTCTAAACGCCTCACTGCTCAGCTATGAAAGTCAGTTGCACACCCTACTTAGAGCAACTAATGGCCTGTATATCCCACATAGAGTCCATGGACAGTCCAACAGATTTACTCTGCAGTGTCTTTCCCAAATATAATACTGTTAGGAATATGTGTATATGCAAAAAAGATTATATCCCTGAGGACCACTTTCATTAATTGCCCTACCCTCTTGTATATCTTATTACCTGCGGCTCTCACTCTCTATGCTCCTTACAAACACACCCTTTCTCCCTTCTTTCTTTCCTTCTCCTGCTGCCCCACTTTTTGACTGTCCTGCTCTCACTTGGCCCTAACCTCCTCTGCAATTCACTTTGAAATGGGTGAAGTCTGGTAGTGAAGTGGGTGAAGTCTAGTTCTGTATACAATATTACCATTGAAGAATTAATGTCATGATATTGTTTTGCTGTTTTATGTGTTTTTATGCCATGACTGAAAAAGTTGTCAAGATAAACAGAATGACTTCAGAAATGTAGGTCATAAGACTCAGCCATTGTATTTCAATGGTAGTCCATACTTACACTAAAAGGTGAGCTTTTCAAGATATCCATGTATGATCACAGATGAGTAACCGAGGCATCACTGTGATTGACCTGACTTGTTGGTGTACTCAGTGGACCAGAGCTGAGAATCAAAGGCTTAAGCAAAGGGCCTTAAGTAGTATTCTCTGACCAACTGAAGGGTCCACTTGTAAAACTGGGCATACTTCATTGCTTCCAGCACCAAAACCATGACTCTAACAACTTCATGAAGACCGACACCAGAACCAATGGGAGTGCCAGATTCTGAGACACACGCAGAGATAATGTCTATACCTTGTCCCTTGGCAGGAATAACTGCACCTAGAAATAAGAGTATTTTAGTCTTACCTGTTAAATCCTTTTATCTTAGTTCATACAGGTTACTGGTAACTCTGGGTAGGTGATCAGCCCCTTTAAGTAGGCAGGAACAATTCTAGAATTGTATGCAGGGGTGGAGCCTACCTTCCCTCCTTGGCTGCAGCTAGTCAACCAGCTCCAGAAAGACTTGAGACACTATTAACTAGATAGTAGAAGGAAAAGAAGACTCCTGTGAGAATTACCCCAAAGAACCACCACAGTCTGCCACAGGAAAGCCAAGCATGGTCTCTTGACAGGGTGGGAGACCAGTAACCTGTATGGACTAAGAGAAAAGGATATAACAGGTGAGAGTAAAATCCTCTTTTCTCTGTCGTCCAATAAAGGTTACTGGTAACTCTGGGATTACAACCATTGAGTTTCCCAGAGGCGTGAAGTAAGGCAAGGACCAGGTGCAAGGTCCCCAAAGTCACCAGAGTAGATATGAACCATCAGATCAGAGATAGCCCAACAAACAAAGTGTCAACGGACACTGAACAGGGGTAACAACACCCCAGCTGTTACACAACACACTGAACTAGAGCCAACGGGGCTCAAAAGTGAAGGAAGCACCAAGAACCGAAGAAAATCCTAGACAGACAAGATTGCCTCCAGGATTTTCCTCCCAAAGCTGGCGTCAGCTGATGCCAGCACATCAACACGGTAATGCTTCAAAAAGGTGTGCACAGACGACCAGGTGGCAGCCTTGCACAACTGATCAGCAGAGGCCTGATTCTTGTAAGCCTAAGAGGCCCCAATAGATCGAGTAGAATGAGCTGTGACCCTGAAAGGGACAGGCTTCTTCCTCAGTTCATAAGCCTTACAAATAGTGGACTTGATCCAAGAAGTAATAGTCACCTTGGATATAGGTCATCCTGCCCTAGAACCCTCAGGAATGACAAACAATGCATCCGATTGCCTGACTGACTCAGTGCAGTGTACATAAAACGCACCACGTCTAACAAGTGGAGATCCCTCTCCTTGCCAGAGGTGGGGTCAGGGCAGAAAGAGGGCACCACAATCTCCTGATTGATGTTGAACTCCGAAACCACCTTAGGGAGAAACTCCTGAGAGGTGTGAAGCACCGCTTTGTCCTTGTGAAACACCAAATAGGGTGGTTTAAAGGACAGAACATGTAACTCCGCGACACGACGGACAGACACAATCGCCAGGAGAAAAGCCATTTTCCACGTCACAGGTGTAGAGGAATAGTAGCCAAAGACTCAAATGGAGGGCGCCGAAGAACGCCCAAAACCAAGTTACGATCTCACGGAGGAGCAGGAATCTTGAAGGCAGGGTGACTATGAGCAACGCCCTGGAAGAAAACCTTGACATCAGGAAGGATGGCAATGAGCCTCTGAAAGAAAACAGAGAGAGAGCAGATATCTGAACTTTAAGGGAACTCAAACTGAGGCCCTTATCCACACTGTCCAGCAAGAAGGCCAGGACCGTAGGCAGATCACAATCCTGAGACAGGTCCCTGTCAGCACACCAAGAGAGAAAGGTCGACTAGACACGATGGTAGATCTTGGAAGAAACAGGTTTGCAGGCATTGAACATAGCAGCCACCACACCAGAAGAAAACCCGGTCTTCCTCAATATTGAGGATTCAATTTCCAAGCCGTCAATGCTAGACGATGAACATCCTCCTTCCACAGGTAACCCTGTAGAAGAAAATCCAGACGGCAAGGGAGCCAGAATGGCTCTGCCACTGACAGATCAAGAAGATCTGGAAACCAAGCCTGGCGAGGCCAGTACGGAGCAATCAGAATGACTGGACAACGCTCCAGTTGTAATTTCTGTAACACCCTGTACAACATGGGGAGGGGAGGAAAGATTTAAGCCAGAGGGAATAACCAAGGAATGTACACTGCATCCACCGCCAGAGCTACAGGGTCCCTCCATCGAGAACAGAACCTCAGAACCTTCCTGTTGTGTCTTGTTGCCATCAGGTCAATGTAAGGAAGACCCCATTTCTTAACAATGATGGTGAACACCTCTGGATGCAGTTCCCACTCTCCGCTGTCCACTGTGTGTCGACTGAGGAAGTCCGCCATGACGTTGTCTACGCCAGGAATGTGCACTGCGGATATGGCCGTAATGTGTTCTTCTGCCCAGGACAAAATAGCTTTGACCTCTAACCAAGCGGTGAGACTTCTAGTTCCTCCCTGCTTGTTGATGTAAGCCACTGCTGTGGCGTTGTCGGATTCTACCCGGACTGGACAGTCTTCCAGCCGAGATGTCCAATGATGAAGAGCATGAAATCGCCTGAAGCTCCAGCACGCTGATGAAAAGGAGAGATTCTTCCGGAGACCACTGACCCTGTGCACTCAGGCGACCCAGGACTGCTCCCCCATCCGGAGAGGCTGGCATCAGTCATCACAGTCATCCAGAAGGAAACCAGGAAGGACTTGCCCTTCAGAAGATTGGAGAGGTCGAGCCACCAGGACAAACTCCGTTCCAGAGGAAGTGACACCGACGTCTTCAGAAGGTCCGGCTGACCCCTGCACACCTGGATCACAAACCGCTGGAGTTCCCTGGTGTGTGCCATGGCAAACATTACCGCCTCTATGCTGGTGGTGAATTTCCCCACGAGAGATGACAGGTTCTTGGCTGGAAATGGCTCTAGAGCCAGTATTGCAGAAACCCTGATAGTACGAATGGGCCAGTTCAAAACAGGAACAGAGCACTAGACTCAGGAACATTCTCAACACAGGAAGCTCGAAGAAGGGGTGACATAACTATACGAAAGGTAGGCTTAAATGTGTGACATAAGCAGTAGGAGAAGAGGAACTGAGAGAGCACTGGCAAAGTAGGTAAGACAGAGTGACACTAAAGACCTGGTAGTTGAATCACAAGGTTCCTCCTCTCTGATTCGGACTCCAAGATTCTCTAGCCCTTGCAGTAAATGCAAAGGGCATACCATAGCATTTTCCACTGTTGTAGGCATATCCTCCTTTTTCTCCTGATTCCCAGAATGTTGGGGAAAATCTGGATGGAGCAAGCTCATGCCACTCCGATCACCCCATCAGACTTTGTTTTCAGATCTTCTCAATCTTTCTGTGGCAGAGCCTCTTTGGCTCCCTCTGCATTGAGATCTCTTGAATTTGGGTCTACTGTGCCATCCAGAGGTTGAGAAGTAGGCTTTGACTTTATCTGGCTTTCAAAGCCAGCATCCTGAGGAAGAAGGAGTTTTCTGTCTCAGTCACTGCTTCTATGATGCAAGCTCACACGCTGGTTTCATCCAAGGCGTACCACAGGGTTTGGTCCTTGTTCTATAAATTGTATGAAGACTGGGGGGTCACGGCCACAATGTTTTCATCTTCAGGTCATTTTGGCTTTTGTTCAGGATGACCTTCAAAATGGTGGTGGTCTTAGCTCTATTAAAGTCCAGATTTCGGCTATTTTGTTGTTTTTCCAGAGGCATATCACTATTGCTAGATGTGCAGACTTTTGTGCAAGAGGTGGCTCATGCCTAATTCAGTCTTATAGTGTAGTTCCCTTTGTTAGAAAATGGCTACTGGTTGCCATAGAACAACACATACACTGACACACATGCCTTGCTCCCGTGGTAGCCACTGAACCACACATACACCAATTTCTTCCCCAGCCTTGTTTGCACTGGAAGCCATATTCAAATAACTATACAATGCACTTTTCTGTGTTTTATGTGAGAAACAGCATATGTATAATACATTTAGTCCAAACAGAATGCATGTATAATTTGTGGAAACTATGCTCATAAAATTATAACAATTCCAAGGCAAACTCAATTTTCTTCTTTAAAGAAATTGCTTATAAACATCACAATTATCTATTAACTATGGTTACAGCCTTATTAAAGATGTTTGCAACATAGGGTGTGCATACAATAAGAAAGGCATGCAAAAACGTGCAGGTTATATTGATCTTAGCTTAATTTAAAGCAAGCAATAGTTCCTGCAACATCAGACTTGTTCTACAAATGCTCCAACTTAAAGTTCATTTAACCCTTTGCAAAGCCTTACAGCACATATCTTCAGTATTTTTCTGAGACTCCCTTACAATGTCAAAATATATATTACAAAAATATCAATACCTTGCCATTTGTCAGAGGAAACATTTTGGGTGGTAATGGATTATTTAGCAAAAACCTCTGATGCTGCATGATGAGAACTTCATGAGAGGGACAATACAGAAAATATTAGTTTTACAGAACCCCTGTCAAAATTTTTATTCTGCTGTGCACTGAATGCACACAGCAAGTGGTGGCATACCGGGACAGGCTATGCCTGTATATTTTACATCTGGGTAAATCTTGAGTGATCAGGAGCAAAGGGCCAGTTCACTGCGTACTTGATTCCGCGATTTCCACTCTACACTTGGTCAATTTGACAGAATACATTTTCCGACTGAGGACCACTGCCCTATGAGGCAGGTGGTTTGTCTGAGAATTGCACTTCTTTTGTCTTTATGTATATATTAGTTTAAATAAAGTGGATTTCTGAAGCACTATATACTAAAAAATAACTAGTGACTAGTAACAGGCTTAATGTTGACCTACAATCCAGAGATTAGTTTATAGGGGGGGGTTTGTTTTGTTTTTTAAATTAACCTTTATTTGTTGATGGCACAGTAAGCTACGTTATGCTAATTAGTTGAACCCTTTGAATGTCACAGGAGTACCAATAAACAAAAGAAAAAAGGACTTAAACAGCACCAACACCCCCTCTAATTCAAAGGTGGGTTGTCAAGCTGTGAAAATTGGTATCAACTAAGAAGGGAAAATTAAGGGGAAATGAAATAAAAACTTTTATTACTTACACATAAAACCAGGAATTAATTCCCAAAGCTAATGATATAAAAGAATATATATGCAAATTTATATAAGCGTATAATACCAGGCTCAGTATCCCCAAAGAATCAGCCTACTAATATTTAGCGTATCTCAAATAGAATGCTTCAATTACATTCTATATATCTCCAACATAGTATTGTTGATCATATGTAATGACCAAACACACTTACATATAGGATGTGCGTCCGTAGTTCTTTGGTCAGTATGATGCTCATTCATTAATCATATATAATCATAGCTGTCTATTAGAATAATCTCTAATTTATGGGCTAAAAATATCATGTATGCTGAAAGGAGGCAAAAATCAGGAGAGCGGGATGTGTATCAACAGAGGTATTTTATGACATTCACCTCTCCTATTATCCCCGCTGTCCCTATGCCTCACCCATACATAGCCTGAATTGCCTTCCCTTATATGTGTAATAAGGAGGGGCAATATTCAGGAGGAGACTGTGTATAACTCGGGGTTATAATAACATCTTCTTCCCCTTACCTACCATCCCTCTCTATGCCACCCCCACCTTCATATATATCCACATTCAACTCACGGGTACAGAGGCGTAGCTAGAAGCCACGGGGCCCTGGTGCAAGAATTGCCACGGGCCCCCCCTCCGACCACATTGGCCCCCCTCAACCACATTGGCCACCTCCACATTGCCCGCATCACAATGTCCCTCATTCTCCACATTTCCCCCCAATCTCCACAATGCCCCCATCACAATGCCCCTCATGCTCCACATTTCCCCCCATTCTCCACATTTCCCCCAATCTCCACAATGCCCCCATCACCACATTGCCCCTACTGACCCCCATCCTCCTTGTGGTCCAGCGGTGTGTGTGACATGCTCCCGCGTGGTCCTTAGTAATGCAGAGCGCTGGGAGATTATGTCATCTCCCAGCGCTCTCTGCATTACTCTAGCGCCGGCCGCCTGGACGTCAGCTGTGCTGCGGGCGGGTGGCGAGGGGGTCGCAGGGGGCGGCCAGGCCCCTGAGAGTGACGGGCCCGGTCGCAGGTGCAACCACTGTGACCCCTATTGTTACGCCACTGCACGGGTATATTGGCAATACACTCTCGGCTTGGTTGTCAGTCAAGATTAATTAACCAACCCCTTTATAACCAAATGCCCTATAATGAGATTGGCAGCTTATATACAAAACAAATGATTCATCTAAGAGTAACACTTCAGCTCATAATCAAACTGACCATCTATTACTACCATGTATAACAACTAAGCTGAAACTAGACCGCCAGACACTTTGTGGTGCCCAGTGAGGTACTCAGCGTACACATACACTAAATAAATCTGAGGTTTACAAAAGATCTATTCCTGTTTTGCAGGAAAATGTTGTTATATAAATATTTTAAATATTTTAATAATATGTATAATGCACAAGGTACTCAAATAGGGTGTATGGATAGGAGACGTGTTTCTGAACAATACAATTTGAACACTACTGCCCTGATTAACAGTCCGGATTAACCTATACTGGAAGATCTTTTGGATCTGTTGAGAGAGAATATGCCTAATGAGGGCTTTAAGTTAAAAGCTAAATCATTGTTTACTCCATCAGTTAATGTATGCCCACCGATTAAGATTTTTACTGAATTAGTGATGAGAGATGTAATGACACTTACACAAAAGAAGGGTCCTTATAATTTGAGAAAGAAAGAACAGGATGCTATTAAAGAAATAGCTGGGTGGGAAGATACTATTGTGAAACCATCCGATAAAGGTGGGAATGTGGTCTTGTGGCCAAAAAATTTATATATGACTGAAGCTATCAAACAACTCAATGTTACAAATTGCTATAAGAGACTACTCTTTGATCCAACTAATGACTTTCTAAGGACTTATGGGATTGTTTCTGGAGGCTTCCAACAAGAACATCATAAGTTGGAACGAAAGTAGATTTTTGATTATGACAAATCCGGTGATACCAACTTTGTATATGTTGCCGAAGGTACACAAAAGCCTGCTTAATCCACCAGGCAGGCCTATTGTGTCTGGAATGGGTAGGTCTGTGTGAGAAAGCGTCTCAATTCCTTGATCAAACCAAGGAAAATAGGATTTTAGTCTTACCTGTTAAATCCTTTTCACTTAGTCCATACAGGTCACTGGTACTCTGGGAGGCGTAAGTCCCCTTTAATAGGCAGGAACAATTATGCAAATAATTGCAGGGGGCGGAGCCTCCCCTCTTACTTAAGCCACCTCCTGGCCAGAGCCACTTTAGATTGATTTGAGACCCTAAAACTGACCTCAGGTAAGCAAGAAGAAAGACTCCTGTGAGCATGCCCCAACGGTCTCCCACTGAATGCCACAGGAGAGCCAAGACTGGTCCCTTGACAGGGTGGGAGACCAGTGACCTGTATGGACTAAGTGAAAAGGATTTAACAGGTAAGACTAAAATCCTATTTTCACTGTCGTCCAATACAGGTCACTGGTACAATGGGATGTACAAACATTGAGCTGACCCAGAGGCGGGAAGTAAGGCAAGGACCAGGCGCAAGGCCCAAGTCACTAGAACTGCTATGAACCAGCTAATTACATAGCCCAAACTGTAAGTGTCAAAGGACACCAACCAAGGGAAACAATCCCTGAACTAACACAGCACACGGAACTAGAGCCAACCGGGCTCAACAGCAAGGAAGCGCTAAGGATCACAGAGCGGAAGACCTAAACAGGCAAAACTGCCTCCAGGACCTTCCTACCAAAACTGGCATCAGCCGAAGCCAGTACATCAACTTGATAGTGCTTTGAAAATGTGTGCACAGAGGACCAAGTGGCCGCTCTGCACAGCTGATCCGCAGATGCCTGATTCTTGTAGGCCCAGGAGGCCCCAATAGATCTGGTGGAATGGGCAGTCACCCGGAAGGGAACATGCTTATTCCTCAACTTATAGGCTTCATGGATGGTAGCTTTAATCCAAGATGCAATAGTAACTTTGGCAGCCGGTCTCCCTGCCCTAGGTCCCTCAGGAATGACGAATAGAGCGTCAGACTTCCTGATAGACTCGGTGCGATGAACATAAAACTTGAGGCAACGCACCACATCCAACAAATGGAGATCACGTTCCTTGTCAGATGAAGGATTAGGACAGAAAGAGGGAACCACAATTTCTTGATTGATGTGAAACTCGGACACAACCTTGGGTAAGAATTCCTTGGTAGTGCGAAGCACAGCCTTATCCTTGTGGAACACCAGGTAAGGAGGTTTACAAGACAGAGCTTGTAACTCTGCTACCCGGCGAACTGAAACAATAGCCAAGAGAAAGGCCATTTTCCAAGTCAAGAGACGTAATGGAATGGAAGCCAAGGATTCAAACGCTGGTCGCTGGAGAACTCCCAGCACCAAATTGAGGTCCCACTGGGGAGTAGGACTCTTGAAGGCAGGCCGAACATGAGTCACACCTTGAAAGAAAACTTTCACATCAGGAAGGATAGCAATCCTTTCCTGGAAAAACACAGACAAGGCAGAGGTCTGAACCTTGAGGGAACGCAGACTGAGCCCCTTATCAACACCGTCCTGCAAGAAGGCCAGGACAGTGGGAAGATGAAATTCAAGTGACAAATTCTTATCAGTGCACCATGCAACAAAGGTTGACCATATGCGACGGTGTGACGACTGAGAAAGTCCGCCATGACGTTGTCTACGCCTGGAATGTGAACTGCAGAGATGACAGGCACGTGATCTTCTGCCCAAGACAAAATATCCTTGACTACCAACCAGGCGGTGCCGCTTCTTGTGCCGCCTTGCCTGTTGATGTAAACCACCGCAGTGGCGTTGTCGGACTCCACTCTGATCGGACGACCGGTCAGTTGAGATTCCCAGTGTCTCAGGGCAAGCCGGACAGCACGTAGTTCCAGAACATTGATGGAGAGAAGAGATTCCTCCAGACCCCATTTCCCCTGAGCACTGAAGCAACCCAATACAGCCCCCCAGGCTGGCATCCGTTGTGACCGTGGTCCAACGAGGAACTAGAAAGGATCTCCCTTTCAGGAGATGAGAGAGATCCAACCACCAGTGCAGACTCGACTCGACATGAGGAGGAAGAGAGACTGACAGATGTAGATGATCTGGATGATTCTTGCACGTCTGGATCACAAATCTCTGAAGTTCCCTGGAGTGGGCCATGACAAATGGCACTGCTTCGATCGTGGAAATGAACTTCCCCACTAAAGACGACAACTTCGGTACCGGAACTACGTCCATGTCCAGAATCCCAGCCACTCGGATGGCTATCTGGTGAGCCACATCCTCTGGAAGAAACACCATGCATTGGTGAGTGTCGAACAGGAGACCCAGGAACAGAAGTCTCTGAGATGGGACCAAGTCCGACTTGTCCAGATTCAGGATCCAGCCATGACGGTTCAGAGTGTGCATACACCTCTGAAGTTGCTGATGGAGAAGCTCCGCAGAGGAGGCTTTTAGTAGGAGATCGTCCATGTAGGGGGTCACTCTGATTCCATCCTGATGAAGCACAGCTATCAATGAGCCCAACACCCTCTGGAAGACCTGAGGGGCTGAAGTCAGCCCAAAGGGGAGCGCTGCAAACTGAAAGTGTCCCCTGTGGCAGGCAATCCTGAGATACCACCTGCTCTCTGGATGAATAGGGATGTGGAGATAAGCATCCTGAAGGTCCAGGGAGGCAAGAAATTCCCCCGGAGACATAGCTGCAATCACAGATCGCAGGGATTCCTGACGGAAGTGGGAAGTCACCACATAGGCATTGAGATCTTTGAGATCCAAAATGGGACGAGCCCCTCCGTCCTTTTTGGCCACCACAAACAGGTTGGAAAAAAATCCTGAACCTGTGTCCTCCTGAGGAACCACCTCCAGGACCTCTTTGTCCAAAAGATCCTGAATAGCGTCGTCGAACAGTCTCCTCTTTGTAGGTTCCTGAGAAGGACTAGTAAAATGGAACCGAAAAGGAGGAAGGGAGGAGAAAGGGATCCTGTAGCCCTCTGACACCACCTGGAGAACCCATGGGTCCGCCACTGACTCCTCCCAAATCCGGCGAAAGATGTGGAGACGTCCACCTACAGCCGGATGCGGACCCGGGTTCTGCGAGTCATGCCGAAGCAGTCTTGGAGGTCTTGGCCTTGGGGGCAACTTTGGGTTTCCAGGACTGTTTGGGCTTGGAGGAGGAGCGTGTAGCGGGAGGACCCGCCGGGGTCGAGGAGCGTGTCTCAGTCTGAAAGGAACGAAAGGACCGATTGCGTTTGGCTGGAAACGTTTTCTTAAAGACTGATGGTAGAAGAGTACTTTTACCCCCAGTAGCCTCACTGATCATTTCTTTGAGTTCAGACCCAAAAAGCAAACTCCCCTGGAAGGGCAGGGAAAGCAAGGCTTTCTTAGAGGCTGTATCAGCAGACCAAATTTTCAGCCAAAGGGCGCGTCTGGCCACCACAGAAGAAGTGGAGGCCCTCGCCATCATGCGCACAGCATCAAAAGCAGCGTCAGCAACATAATTCTGAGCTTCAGTAATATTAGCAAGAAGCTGCAACTGTTCAGACACTGGTGCATCCTGGCGAACTGCTTCAGTCAGTCGTTCAGTCCAGGCCGCGATAGCCCTGTTAACCCACGCCACTGCAAAGGTTGGACGCATGGCAGTGCCAATAGAGGCAAAAATGGACTTAAGAGAAAGTTCCAGTTTCTTATCCATCCAATCCTGCAGGGCAGAGGCATCAGATACAGCCAAAGCGGTAGACTTGGATAGCCTGGAAACAGGGGCATCCACCTTGGGAGGATGCACCCATTTAGCCAGCTCAGTCTCAGGAAAAGGGTACAGCTTAGCAAACTTTTTGGAGACAGAGGAAGACCTATCAGGATTCTTCCATGCCTCAGAGACTAGACGGGCAAGAGTAGGATTAGTTGGAAAACAAACAACAGGCTTAGATGGCTTCTTCTGAAAAACATCAGTAGGATCATAAGTGGATTCCTGAGTCAGAGGAAGGTTGAGCGTATTCAGAACAGCTCTAATCAGACCCTCAGCCGAAACTTCAGGGTCAAATTCATAGGGGTCCCCAATGGACCTGGTAGATTCAATAACAGTACGTTCCTCAGCATCAGAATCCTGCAAGAGTTCTTCCTCAGAAGAATCAGTCACATCAGGAGCCCCCTGTGGCTTAGGCAGGGAGGTCCTGATGGTAGAGGGGGTCTGCCAGACCTGGAGAGCCCCCTGTACCTGAGAGGGAAAGAGTTGAAGAGCGGATCTGAGATCCCTAGTGGCAGCTTTAAACTCCCTCACCCAAGATGGCTCAATAGCGTAGCTGGGAGGCCCAGGGTTGCTATCTTGACCAGTACAATTAGGGCATAGATTCCCCACATTATCGCTAGACAGCCCAATGTGGCAAGAGGAGCAAAACGCCATGGGGGTAGCAGACCCCCCATCCTCCTTAGACTTGGGTCTAGCCCCTAGCTCCAGTGAAGTAGACATGCTCACAGCGTCAATATACCCCACTAATGACACTATCACCCAGAAAAAGTGCAAAGGATTAAAGTTTCACCCCAGAAATGTCTAAATTCGGACTTATCTGGCCAGCGAATGGTTAATCTGTTGAGGAGAGAGAAGGCTCGGTCCCTGCGTAGTGTACTCGCTTAGGAAAAGTTCCACAAAATGGCGGCCGACATGACAGCCAAACAGAAACAAGCGCGAACCAGGAGCTCATGGGAAATGTAGTTTTCCCTTACAAGTACCCCAAACAGTGCCCAAAGCCCCCCTGAACACCCCACATAAATAAAACACATTCCGGATGATAGAGCAGGAGCCTAGCATTAAAATGAGCCATCTCTGAAGTTGCTGAGACAAGCGGTTCCAGAGATATGTCCAACACTGTGAATTCCCATAGAGAGTAAAGGAGACATAGCGTTTGAGCGGGAAATTTAATAAAACATTAAAAATAGCCCAAACAAGTATAAAACACATAAGAAACATAAGTAAACTAATACCCAAAGCTCCAAAACCCAGAGAATACCACAGAAATTGCATTAAACATTGAAATGCAAATAAAAACACCCTATGAGTGCTGGAGTGCATTGCAAACTCCCAAATACAAGCCCAGCAAAGGGACACTGTGGGGACAAGTGGACCTTCAGCACTCAATGGGTGACTCACCTTTCCTGCAGGACTTCTGTCTTCAAGTGACCATGATGAAGTGGGAAAGAACCAGAGGTAAATTCCCCAGTAGGGAAGCTGCTTAACACAAGCTGTCCCCTCTTCAGGGCATAAGGTCCACAGAAAATCCCTGGAAGCTGCACCAGCCACTTTAAAGAGGGCAATTCACAGCCATGGTCACCCTCCTAATGGTGGTATTCCATATTTGAATAAAAAAATAACAAAATACTAAGTTGAATGCATAGATGTTCTCTACCTGGTGTGCACAGCACCCAGGAACAAATCAATCTAAAGTGACTCTGGCCAGGAGGTGGCTTAAGTAAGAGGGGAGGCTCCGCCCCCTGCAATTATTTGCATAATTGTTCCTGCCTATTAAAGGGGACTTACGCCTCCCAGAGTACCAGTGACCTGTATTGGACGACAGTGAAATAAGTCTTAGAACTTCCATCTTATATCAAAGATACGGGTGATGTTCTAAAGAAGCTGGATAACCTGCCAGTAGATGACTCCACGCTGCTTGTTACTTGCGACGTGGAGTCATTATATACATCTATAGGACATGAGGAAGGTCTCGGAGCAGTTGATTTCTTTTTGGAAAAGGCATGATGCAGTGAGCCCTGCGCTAAGGAGATTTATCCTACAACTATTAAAATTTGTTTTAACACACAACTACTTTGTGTTCCATGATCATTTTTATTTACAAGTTAGGGGCACAGCAATGAGGGCGGCATGTGCCCAGACGTATGCCAACTTATATCTTGGCTATTGGGAACACAAGGTAGTTTTTGGCGATTGCTTATCACAATGGAGCTGTCATGCCCTGATCTGGTATAGATACATTGATGATCTGTTGATACACTGGGATGACAGTGAGGATAAAATCAGAGAATATGTATCTAGACTAAATGATAACCAACAAAATTTAAAATTGACCTTGGAGTATAGTTATAATAAGATCAATTTTTTGGATTTAACTATTCCCAAAAATGAAAGGGGTTTCCTAGATACTGATTTATAGAGGAAACCCACAGCTACTAATACCATCTTACACAGGGACAGTTTTCATCCAGGACCTGTGATTAAGTCGGTACCTACTGGAGAATTTTTAAGACTATGCAGAAACTGCTCTGATGACTCTAAATATCAGCATCGTGCCCAGGAATTAAAACATTCAAAGACAGGGGATATGGTAATAATATGATTAAGCAAGCAGAGAAGCGTGCCAGTAGTACTCCTAGACAGTTCCTCTTGAATGATAAAACATGAAGGACAGAAGGAAAAACAAACATCAGGTTTACTGGTACATACAATAATCAGTGGGAGGATCTTAGAAAGATATTAAATAAACACTGGCAGATATTACTGACAGATCAAGATCTAAAAAAGGTACTAGAAGAAAGGGTACAGATGACCAGTAGAAGAGCTCCTAATCTGAAGGACAGACTCATTAAGAACCATTTTGTAAGCAAGAAATTCAAAACATTGCCTTTAAAAGGTACATATGGTTGTGGGAACTGTAATATATGTCCACATATTGGAGATGACAAATGTCTGACAGATTTGGACATAAGCATCAATTTAAGCACTATGCTAATTGTAATTCCCAAAATGTGGTATATGCAATTAAATGCATGTGTCAGAAAGTATATGTAGGTATGACGACGCGGAAATTAAGAGATAGAATTAGAGAGCATATTTATAGTATCCTTAGGGCTAAGAAAGATTTGGATAAGAATAAAAATCTAACAAGTGTTGCAAGACACTTTTTACAGACACAGGATAGCAAAATTAAGGATTTGAAGGTAATTTTCTGGAAAAAGTTTCTCTTTGTATAAGAAAGGGAGATTATGAGAAACGGCTGTTACAGTCAGAAAATAAATGGATATTCCAGTTACACAGTTTATTTCCTGAAGTTTTGAATGAGGGAATGAGGCTATCAGCTCATATATAGTGAGTATTATTACTAAGAAAGGAACATGTGACTATTAGCCCATATATTATAATTATCAAAAGGATAGTACATCTGATATTGTAGTATGTATTGAGGTTTCCATATGCAGCATTAATATATGGTATAGTATCATGTTACTGGCATACGTATGAGAAGTAGTTGCGTGTAATACAATAACTCTTGATAGCATTGAAAGGTTTCAATTCCCTCAGGGAAAGGAAAGTAATGGCTGTATAATTCCATTTATATAATAAAAAGGTTTTGCCTACGATCTGGCTTTTTAAAGATAATATGCGATCGACCATAAGATCATTGTATATATAGGGGGATTATATATCTCCTCTATATTTGTAACATAATGATTGAATTGGATACAATTGTGTCAATCGAGGTAACTATTAGGATTACTCATAAGGCGTAAACCTTTGATGAGATGGACACATGGAGTATCCAATTAGAGCTAGTTTGTTTGAAGCAGGGGAAGGGGATGAATGTATTCAACCGCCCGATTCAAAGTGGCCGACGTCCTTTGATAAAGCTATACAGTTGCGAAACGTACATCAGGAACATGCTGTGTCTTTGACACTTGATAACCATACCTAATTATGTTTGCTCAGTTATAGTTATCCCCATATCAGTATGCGTTTTTCACTCAGTTTTTTTGGGATACAGGCCAGTGCATATGTGGCTACCACATTTTTTTTGATGGCGACTTGACCGATGCTCCCTGCTGAGTACCTCACTGGGCACCACAAAGTGTCTGGCGGTCTAGTTTCAGCTTAGTTGTTATACATGGTAGTAATAGATGGTCAGTTTGATTATGAGCTCAAGTGTTACTCTTAGATGAATCATTTGTTTTGTATATAAGCTGCCAATCTCGTTATAGGGCATTTGGTTATGAAGGGGTTAGTTAATTAATCTTGACTGACAACCAAGCCGAGAGTTTATTGCCAATATACCCGTGAGTTGAATGTGGATATATATGAGGGTGGGGGTGGCCTAGAGAGGGATGTAGGGCTGCAACAACTAATCGATGAAATCGATAAAAATCGATAATGAGAATCGTTGCCAACGATTCTCATTATCGATTAGTTTTGCAGCGATTAGTTGTGCCGCCCAGCAGCCCCACAGCCGCCGGATACTGCTGTCTTACTTCCCGCATTGATGACATCCGGGGCGCAACAACGCCAAACGCGGAGACGCCGTGTGGAGCGTGCAGGTAATTTCTTCCTCTGTTCTGAGGCCAGTTTAAAACTGGCGCCCAGACTGAGGAAGAAAACCCCTGCACTCTCAACGCGGAGTCTCCGCATTTGGCGTGTTGCGCCCCGGATGTCATCAATGCGGAAAAGTATGAAAAAGAGGTATGGGGGAGAGAGAGAGAGACGTACACTGGGGAGAAAGCGACACAAAGGGTAGAGAGAAAGAGAAGTACATGGGGGTGAAAGAGGCACAAGGGGGATAGAGAGAGAGAAGTACATGGGGGTGAAAGAGGCACAAGGGGGATAGAGAGAGAGAAGTACATGGGGGTGAAAGAGGCACAAGGGGGAGAGAGAGAGAGAGAGAATACATGGGGGTGAAAGAGGCACAAGGGGGAGAGAGAGAGAGAGAATACATGGGGGTGAAAGAGGCACAAGGGGGAGAGAGAGAGAGAGAGAGAATACATGGGGGTGAAAGAGGCACAAGGGGGAGAGAGAGAGAGAGAATACATGGGGGTGAAAGAGGCACAAGGGGGAGAGAGAAGTACATGGGGGTGAAAGAGGCACAAGGGGGAGAGAGAAGTACATGGGGGTGAAAGAGGCACAAGGGAGAGAGAGAGAAGTACATGGGGGTGAAAGAGGCACAAGGGAGAGAGAGAGAAGTACATGGGGGTGAAAGAGGCACAAGTGAGAGAGAGAGAGAAGTACATGGGGGTGAAAGAGGCACAAGGGAGAGAGAGAGAAGTACATGGGGGTGAAAGAGGCACAAGGGAGAGAGAGAGAAGTACATGGGGGTGAAAGAGGCACAAGTGAGAGAGAGAGAGAAGTACATGGGGGTGAAAGAGGCACAAGGGAGAGAGAGAGAAGTACATGGGGGTGAAAGAGGCACAAGGGAGAGAGAGAGAAGTACATGGGGGTGAAAGAGGCACAAGGGAGAGAGAGAGAGAGAAGTACATGGGGGTGAAAGAGGCACAAGGGAGAGAGAGAGAGAAGTACATGGGGGTGAAAGAGGCACAAGGGAGAGAGAGAGAGAAGTACATGGGGTGAAAGAGGCACAAGGGAGAGAGAGAGAGAGAAGTACATGGGGGTGAAAGAGGCACAAGGGAGAGAGAGAGAGAAGTACATGGGGGTGAAAGAGGCACAAGGGAGAGAGAGAGAGAAGTACATGGGGGTGAAAGAGGCACAAGGGAGAGAGAGAGAGAAGTACATGGGGTGAAAGAGGCACAAGGGAGAGAGAGAGAGAAGTACATGGGGGTGAAAGAGGCACAAAGGAGAGAGAGAGAGAAGTACATGGGGGGTGAAAGAGGCACAAAGGAGAGAGAGAGAGAGAGAAGTACATGGGGGTGAAAGAGGCACAAGGGGGAGAGAAGTACATGGGGTGAAAGAGGCACAAGGGGGAGAGAGAGAGAAGTACATGGGGGTGAAAGAGGCACAAGGGAGAGAGAGAGAAGTACATGGGGGTGAAAGAGGCACAAGGGAGAGAGAGAGAGAAGTACATGGGGGGTGAAAGAGGCACAAAGGAGAGAGAGAGAGAAGTACATGGGGGTGAAAGAGGCACAAGGGGGAGAGAAGTACATGGGGGTGAAAGAGGCACAAGGAAGAGAGAGAGAAGTACATGGGGTGAAAGAGGCACAAGGGGGAGAGAGAGAGAAGTACATGGGGGTGAAAGAGGCACAAGGGAGAGAGAGAGAAGTACATGGGGGTGAAAGAGGCACAAGGGAGAGAGAGAGAGAAGTACATGGGGGTGAAAGAGGCACAAGGGGGAGAGAAGTACATGGGGGTGAAAGAGGCACAAGGGGGAGAGAAGTACATGGGGGTGAAAGAGGCACAAGGGGGAGAGAAGTACATGGGGGTGAAAGAGGCACAAGGAAGAGAGAGAAGTACATGGGGGTGAAAGAGGCACAAGGAAGAGAGAGAGAAGTACATGGGGGTGAAAGAGGCACAAGGGGGAGAGAGAGAGAAGTACATGGGGGTGAAAGAGACACAAGGGGGAGAGAGAGAGAAAAGTACATGGGGGTGAAAGAGGCACAAGGGGGAGAGAGAGAGAGAGAGAGGAGTACATGGGGGAGAAAGAGGCACAAGGGGGAGAGAGAAGTACATGGGAGGGAGAGAGAGAATAGTACATGGGAGGGAGAGAGAGAATAGTACATGGGAGGGAGAGAGAGAGAAGTACATGGGGGAGAAAGAGAGGCACAAGGAGGAGAGAGAAGTACATGGGAGGGAGAGAGAGAGAAGTACATGGGGGGGAGAGAGAGAAGTACAAGGGGGGAGAAATAGAGGCACAAGGGGGAGAGAGCGAAGTACAAGGGGGGAGAAATAGAGGCACAAGGGGGAGAGAGCGAAGTACAAGGGGGGAGAAATAGAGGCACAAGGGGGAGAGAGCGAAGTACAAGGGGGGAGAAATAGAGGTGCAAGGGGGAGAAAGAGGTGCATAGACCCCATAGTAAAATAATAACAATGACACATGTTAATGTGTAAAGTTTTTTATTCTGCTGTTTGTTTTTAACACTGTTTGTTTATTAAATCAGTTTAAATAATGAAAAATTAGCATATTTTTTTTTTATCCGATTAATCGAAAAAAATAATCGGCCAACTAATCGATTATCAAAATAATCGTTAGTTGCAGCCCTAGAGGGATGGTAGGTAAGGGGAAGATGTTATAATAACCCCGAGTTATACACCGTCTCCTCCTGAATATTGCCCCTCCTTATTACACATATAAGGGAAGGCAATTCCAGCTATGTATGGGTGAGGCATAGGGACAGCGGGGATAATAGGAGAGGAGAATGTCATAAAATACCTCTGTTGATACACATCCCGCTCTCCTGATTTTTGCCTCCTTTCAGCATACATGATATTATTAGCCCATAAATTAGAGATTATTCTAATCGACAGCTATGATTATATATGATTAATGAATGAGCATCATACTGACCAAAGAACTACGGACGCATATCCTATATGTAAATGTGTTTGGTCATTCCATATGATCAACAACACTATGTTGGCGATATATAGAATGTAATTGAAGCATTCTGTTTGAGATATGCTAATTATTAGTAGGCTGATTCTTTGGGGATACTGAGCCTGGTATTACAAGCTTATATAAATTCGCATATATATTCTTTTATATCATTAGCTTTGGGAATTAATTCCTGGTTTTTTGTGTAAATAATAAAAGTTAGGTTTTATTTAATTTCTCCTTAATTTTCCCTTCTTAGTTTCACAGCTTGACAACCCACCTCTGAATTAGAGGGGTGTTGGTGCTGTTTAAGTCCTTTTTCTTTTTTCTTTTGTTTATTGGTAATCATATACAATGTGACTAAGCACATCATCCAGTCTTTGTGACACCTCTTAAATACACAAGGTTTGGTAGTGCCACACGTTAATGTTGATAATGCCACAGGAGTACGGAACCCATTGCTTTGCAATGCATCACGTACCCCTCTGGCACTTAAAGGGATAACTGGTGGTCCAAAATTAAACACTGTGCAATGAAATAATCTAAGCGGAGCCCACAATATGGGGCCATTTCTAATGGCACAAAGAATATGTCTGGCCTGAAAATGAACTGAATAGCATACTATGTGACATCTCTGTATCTCTGTATATAAAGTGTCACACTGTGCAACCAAAACATACAGGTTATAGCTGAAAAAAGTTACATTACAGAAAATATCTACTACAACATATAGGCAAATTTTGATTCTCTGTATCGTTAAGCAACGTTAAGCATGACATCTGCATCAATTAACCCTTTGAGTGCCAGAGGGGAATGCAATGCATTGCCCTCTGGCACTCAAGAGGTTAACAGAATTAAAAAATTCTATTGTTAACAAAAAGTGCAAACCAATGTAATATTGAAAGCACCTTCAATTCACATTATGTAAAAACAAACATCAGTGAGCTAAACATTTCCATTAATAGAACATGTCTGCATTTCTTTACCAAAGGCATATGGAAGAGCATGTGCTGAGTATTTTAACTATGATACACACAGGCTTTAGATGGAAAAAAACACACAAAAGGTTATTTTATCAGTGTTTTACACTTACCAGTGCTGGATTTTTTCCTGGCAGCTGCTGACCACCTGTCATAGAAACAGATAACTACTTGTGAAAAAAAAGGCAAGGCAAAGTACACACTGGCAATATCAATGCATCTGAAACATGAACACAAGCTTATAGATTCCAGAAGTCCCTGTTACACATTTTTACTTGTCACAGCGAAGACTAGGGAATGTTAGTTTTGAAGAGGAAAGCTTTATCACATCCTTCTAATGCATGCAGATAACAGCAGAAAACAATGTCATTTCTCCATGCTTCCTATTCCTACACGCTATCTCAGCTTGGCTACTATCGGATGAAATGACACGCAGAGACATTTGTGCTGCCTTTCATTTTCTATATACAGTCAATAAAAACGGGCCATTTTGTTAAGGAAAAAAATCATTCTTAATATTAATGAAGAGAAGAGTGGAGCATTATTTTTCAAAATACTCAGCAGAATTTGAAGTTATCATTCTATTTGTTTAACTATTTAAGGATCAGAAGCAACTGCAAAGTATTACAGATATCACAACTACACCACAGGGGATAAATAAGATTTCATATCAATTTAAATAGAGCTTTGAAGCCCCTGAATACTAGAGAGGTATCCAATGCACCTATCACCTTGAATTTATGTTTTACTTTTTTATTTAAAATTTTTTTTTAAAACTTAATTCAAAACTGCCTATGTGTCCTGTCAACCAAAGTCCAGCAGATGTACAGTTAGGAAATAATCACCCTTTATTTCTGGAAAAAGTGAAAGTCTCCTGGTACAGAACAGGCAATGAAATGGCTTAGATTTTTGACAGGTGAAAACACCAAGTTTCAGATGGGCCTATGATGCTCCACTGGGATGCCAAGAGTTAAGAGAATGTTTTGCTATGCTCAGGGACATGCTTTAATAACTACAGTCCACCTGTTTGCAGATCAAGCGATCGGAAACATGCCAAATTATAATGTTTTTATTTTTTGTTTACTTTTTTTTTTTTTTTTTTTAATAAACGTCCACAGTGATTGATAAGTCCTACAACATTTTTTTCCCCTTGATTAGTGTATACTGCCCCTTTAAAATACCTTTTTACATCAAGGGGGCTATATTTTAATCTTGTAGTTAGTTTTGCCCTTAAATTGCTCCATGATTATCTTACATATGTCTCCCCATTGTCCCATTATGCTGTATGCTCTCCAAACAGTGCTTTTTTTTTTTTTTTTTTTTTGCTTTTTTTTTTGAGAGGAGAAACAATTCTTCAGATAGCCAAATACAGTCCTGGTTTCTACAAATGTAGATAACCTAGAGACAGTAAAAGAAAGGTTGTTTATGACTTGTAATGTATTGTGTAGTATAATTAAGACGGATAATAAATTTATAAAAATTAAAAGCTGCAACTATAACGTTCTCCTTTCATCATGTGAGTGCCAGACGGATGTCCAAATCATTGCAAATCAATATACAGGACACAGCTCTGGCACTCAAAAGGTTAAAAAAAAAAAATTACAATATTCCGTTGATTGGGATTAAATAATAAATCCATATGTGACTATACCATGTGGTGTGACAAGAACATAATTAATCAGACTTGCTCTTTGAATGTGCCATTTTGCTCAAACACAAAATTATGCTCTGGTGCACATTTTGCATCAGTGACAATAGATTTATGTGCGGCTGGCATAACATCTGCCAACACTTTTGATCTTGCATCCAAAAGGTACATATTGCTTCAGCCACTAAGCAAACAATTTCTCAGTTCTAAACACAGAGAAACACTGAAATATAGTTAGAGACTTTTTTGAACTGCTGCTACAAAATTTCATTCTCTTTTCACTTGATTAGAAATCTCCGATCTTGAAAAATAGCACAATCCTCATTGAGAACATATTATAATCAAATCTTAAATTGAAAGGCTTGAAATTTGCACATGTGCACGGAATAGTTTATTAATCCATCACATTGTTGGTAACTCAATAGATCAATGCATTTTATCACATATTGATAAGGGAACGGTTTATTCCAATACATTGCAATTAATTGCAATTGTTTGCATAGTCTACAATTAATTATAAGATATATATATATATATATATACATACACACACACACACACACACACAAACACACACATATACGTACACACATACACAGACTAGTGTAAAAGCACGTGTACACGGGGCAAGCATTCTGTGCGTTCGGGCAGTCTCTACTGTGCATGACTGCATTGGACAAACATACATCTGACTTTTTATATTATAGGAGATACAGTGTTTCTTAAGGTGAGAGTAATGTTTCACAAAAAAGGAGCTCCGATTAATCTTCATAGTATTTGGGCCATGGAAAGTGTCATTTCAGTACTGTCAGAGTTGTAGTTCAAGAGTAATAGAATGATAAAGTATCCCCCTCCCACCCCTTTTACCTAGTGTAAGCCACCTCCCGTCAGACGTGGAATCTGGTCTCTTGAACAGACGGATCACAGCAAGGGACAATCTTCTTACTGTGAGCATAAGGAAAACCCTGCCTCCTTGACAGGTTTTTCAGGTATTAGCTTATGCTCACTGAAGATTGTTCCTCCTTGCGATCCATCCAGACCATCTTGCTGCTCTGAGCTGAGCAGTGTTTCATCAGTAAAAGGGGTGGAAGGGGCATACTTTATCATTCAATTACTCTTGAACTACAACTCTGAAAGTACTGAAATAACACTCTCCATGGACCAAATACGAAGAAGATTAATTGGAGCTGCTTTTATCGTAAAACATTACTATCCCTTTAAACTGTATTTTATCATCCAACTAAAATCTATGATTTGTCTGAAACATTATTTTAAAAAAGCAATTTCACACAACCATACCTCTGAAATATGTTATTCTGTGTTACTACCAGTAGTAGCCCACATCGGACAGGATCTACCTTCATTAAAATGTTTAAAGGGATAGTAATACTTAAAATGTAAAATAATATATGTTGTAGGGGTTATCCCCCTGAGTAAAACAAGAGTACTCCCACTGCTGAAAGGTGTTTCATTCAAAAGTTATTAATTTTCAAATTTGAATTTTTTAGGTGCAATATCACAGTGGCCTGAAATTGTAGAGTGGCGCTGTTGCTACACCATCCTGTGGAGATTTATGGTCCTGGGGCCAGAGCTGTCCATAGGATCATGTAGCAACAGCGCCACTGTACAGTTTCAGGCCAATGTGATATTGCACCTAAAAAAATTCAACTTTGAAAATTAATAACTTTTGAATTAAACACCTTTCAGCAGTGGGAGTACTCTTGTTTTACTCAGGGGGATAAACCCTACAACATATATTTTTTTACATTTTAAGTATTACTATCCCTTTAAGGGGCTTGTTTTTTTTATGAAGATGAAATAGTCTGCATTTCATAGATTAGGCATACAAAATAAGTAAACATAGGATGGAAAACTCAGAAGTAATGGACATAAGTACTATTGTGCAGAAAAAGGTGATTGATTCCTGAACAGCCTCCCTGCAGAAGAGATAGGGGTGCATACAGTAAGCAATTTTAAAGGGATAGAAATACTTAAAATGTAAAACATAATATGTTGTAGGGTTTATCCCCCTGAGTAAAAAAAGGGCACTCCCACTGCTGAAAGGTGTTTTATTCAAAAGTTATTACAGCTCAAAGTTGAATTTTTTAGGTGCAATATCACAGTGGCCTGAAAATGTACAGTGGCACTGTTGCTACACCATCCTATGGGCAGCTCTGGTCTGGGAACCATAAATCTCCATAGGATGGTGTAGCAACAGCGCTACAGTACAATTTCAGGCCACTGTGATATTGCACCTAAAAAATTCAACTTTGAGCTGTAATAACTTTTGAATAAAACACCTTTCAGTAGTGGGAGTTTCCTTGTTTTACTCAGGGGGATAAACCCTAGAACATATTTTTTTTTTTTTTTACATTTTAAGTATTACTATCCCTTTAAAAAAAAAATGCCTTGGATCGACTACTCTTCTCTGACCTCTCACCATTTCAGTTTTTTCCTTGAAGCAACCAGACCGAGCCACTATGAATACTGTGACCAAAAATACTAACTGGCTTGACATGAGAACAATACCACTTGCAACAGCATGCCGAGGGTCTCATCTTTCCATCATTCACATACCAATAAGACCAAAAAGATCAAACACAAATGTAATTGCACATCTGTTCATGTCATTTGCATTCTCATTTGCCTGGTGCCTTCTTTTATGTGGGGAAGGAAGAGACTACATTTATTGAGTGGATGGATATTAATTGGTCCAATAATCAATGTTGCACTGGAGGTCAAAAAAGCAAATAAATCAGACCCCATGCATTTTTTTGGCATTTCAACACTTTACATTACATACTGCATTTTGCATACAGAGTATTGCATAGCATCATATGTTTTGCGTATAGCAGTTCGCTTAGAGCGGTTTGCATTTTTCGTACACCGTATTGAGTATATTGTTTTGCACATAGCGTTTTGTATGTTGTGTATATTGCCTATATTGTGGGTGTGTGTGTTATAGGTTTATTGTGTGTGTAGTATGTTCATTGTGTGTGTTTTATATGTACTGTGTGTGTTGCTTGTGTGCATATTGTGTTTGTATGTGTATTGCTTGTGTGTATATGTAATGCTTGTGTGTGTATTATGTATTTGTGTGTGTTGTGCGTGTATGTGTGTTGTGTGTGTTGCGTGTGTTGCGTGTGTTTGTGTCTGTACTGTGTGTGTTGTGTGGATGTTTGTTGTGCATTTTGGTGCACACACGTGTATTGTGTGTGTTGTGAGCTTGTGTGTTCTGTGTGTATTGTGCAGGAGTAGTGTGTGCGTTTTTCACGTATGCGTGTTCTGTGCGTGTGATGTGCGTGTTTGCATATAGCATTTGTGTGTGGTGTGCGTGTGTTCACTGCATGTGTGAATATGTATGTGCTGTACGCGTGTGTTGTGGTATATTGTGTATGTATATTGTGTATGTGTATTGCCTATTGTATGTGTCTTGTGTGTGTGTATTACGTGTGAATTGTATGTGTGTGTTTTGCAAGCATGTTCTCTGCGTGTTGTGAGTGTGTATGGTGTCTGTGTTGTGTGGTGTGTGTTGAGTGCGTGTTGTGGGTGTGTGTATAGCTTATGTGGGTTGCATGTGTTTGCGTATGTGTGTTGTGTGTGGGTGCACTGCATGTGTGAGCGTGTACTGTGTATTGTTTTTGTGTTGTAGGTGTGTGTGTGGGTTGTGCGTTTTTGTACGTGTGTGTTGTGGAGCATTGTGCGTGTTTTTATGAGTGTGTGAGAGTTGTGGGCATGTGTGTATTGTGTGTGTGCAGGGGTCTGCTGTGCAAGTTGTGTGTGTATATATTGTGTGTGTGTTGTGTACACATGTGATGTGTGTACTGTCTCTGTGTGTATTTTTTGTTTGTGTACTGTCCGTTTGTGTTGTGCATATGTAATGGTATATGTATTGTGCTGTGCATGTGTTGCATGTTTTGTGAGTGTGTGTATTGCGTGTATGTATTTTGTGTGCAGATATTTTCACAGGAGTGGCAGGGGGTCGAAAGTGTATGTTTGTGTGTGTAAGTGTCAGAGAAGAAAATTAAAATAGTGATGCAAAAAGTGAAAAATGAATACGTGTGTGTAGGACACATGCTTTCAGGTGTGCATATTAACATGTTCAACATAACCACACATGAGTTTATGACATAGGAGACAGATGTATATATGCACATATACATACACAAACATGTACAACACACCCTCACAAATAGAAATACATAAAAGAGTAATAAGTATAAATGTGCATAAACATCTGCATGCAATAATGTATACACAAATTATAGTAACACATATGCACAAAAACATGCACACATGCACAATATGAAATTGTGATAGTGTCAATAATATAACCATGAACAAATCTATATGTCCGTCTATTAAATGCAGTAAATATGAAATATATAAAAAAATTATTTATATATATGATATATAGATAGATAGTTATGTATATTGCTAATAGCTATTTATTTTCAGTACTCTCATTAACGCCCCTGTGTGTCAGTTTGTAGGTGATATATCCAATATGCCTCCCTATAGTTACATCTGCAAGTACTACTATGACAACCACATTTACTGATTTTCTCAATAGAGGTAATTTTTAAACAGGAAGGATTCCTATTGTGCAGAAGCAGATAATGGCAGGACAGACTATGTAGGACACATTCACGTTTGATATTCCTATATGTTTCCCTAAGTCCTAAGTGGTCAAGTGGTTCTCCCTACATACTGCATCCCACAGCATCAATCAATCAGATACACTACACAAAAAAAAACCACGATTGAGAAAATAATTTCTAGTAAACTCTGTAGCAAAAGATTTAAATGTACTATCTTTATTAGAATATATATGAACATTTGACTAGACTACATTTATAACTATCCTTTACTAGGAGGAAGTTACCATTTGTGGTTCTTCTCTTATTAAAAATGTACTAGGAGCCAATATATTCCTCATGATACATGCTCTCCTATTTGTAAATCTGGCCTATTTGTTGTTATACATCCTTTTAATAAAAAGGGCCCATTTGCAAAATGCTCCAGTGTTTTTTAAAAACCCTTCTCTATTAACTGATAATTGCCACAATAAATAGTAAAAACAAATCTCACTTTAATAGCCCTAGTCTTATTCTTCTTGTACATTTTCCATTTAGATTTCAAAATGTTGGACCTTTTTAAAGATCTGGGCCTCAAATATTCCCGATCTATCAGCTCAGGAGAATATTTCTTTGCTAGAAATCTCTCTCGCAAAATGGCAGATGGCTGGTCATATTCCAACAAATAGCAGCAATTACGCCTTATCATTCTTAACCGATTGACAGGAACATTGTTGAGCCACTGTATATTGTGACTACTCTTCTAATCTAAGAAACTATCGCTACCTACATTTTTAAAGAATGTCCTTGAACCAGTAAACCCACTCTCCTCATTAAATAGTTCAACATTTATGTTAAAAAAAGTATCAGTACAGTATCAGTTTGCTCGTGAATGAATGCTACTATTCATATTCAGAAAATCATCAATTTCTTCCTCCGAACCTCTCCAAATTGTAATACCATCATCAATATAACGACGACAGAGGACGTCATAGCCATAACTTTGAATTGGAGATGATGGTCATTAAATCCAAAGGAATTAAGTGAAAGAACAAACTCAACAGACTGTAAAATAAACTGCTAATGATTTTCTGGACATAAGAATATCACTAGTCAACTCTCAAACCATCAGAATGACAAATATTGGAATTTAATGATTAGACATCTATAGTAATCCAATAAAAGAGGATTTTAGTCTCACCTGTTAAATCCTTTTCTCTTAGTCCATACAGGTTACTGGTAACTCTAGGTAGGCGATTCGCCCCTTTAAGTAGGCAGGCACAATTCTAGAATTCTATGCAGGGGGTTGAGCCTACCTTCCCTCCTTGGCTGCAGCTAGCCAACCAGCTCCAGAAAGATTTGAGACACTATTGACTAGATGGTAGAAGGGAAAGAAGACTCCTGTGAGCATGACCCCGAAGGACCCCCACAGTCTGCCACAGGAGAGCCAAGCATGGTCCCTTGACAGGGAGGGAGACCAATAACCTGTATGGACGAAGAGAAAAGGATTTAACAGGTAAGACTAAAATCCTCTTTTCTCTGTCTTACAATACAGGTTACTGGTAACTCTGAGATGTCCAACCATTGAGTTTCCCAGAGGCGGGAAGTAAGGCAAGGACCAGGCGCAAGGCCCCCAAAGTCACCAGAGTAGATATGAACCATAAGATCAGAGATAGCCCAACAAAGAATAAAGTGTCAACGGACACTGAAGAGGGGTAACAACACCCCAACTGTTACACAACACAATGAACTAGAGCCAACGGGGCTTTAAATTGAAGGAAGCACAAACAACCAAGAAATTCCTACACAGGCAAAACTGCCTCCAGGATTTTCCTCCCAAAGCTGGCGTCAGCTGATGCCAGCACATCAACACGGTAATGCTTCGAAAAGGTGTGCACAGACGACCAAGTGGCAGCCTTGCACAACTGATCAGCAGAGGCCTGATTCTTGTAAGCCCAAGAGGCCCCAAAAGATCGAGTAGAATGAACCGTGACCCTGAAAGGGACAGGCTTCTTCCTCAGCTCATAAGCCTTACGAATGGTGGACTTGATCCAAGAAGCAAGAGTAACCTTGGATGCAGGTCTTCCTGCCCTAGGACCCTCAGGAATTACGAAAAACGCATCTGATAGACTCAGTGCGATGTACATAAAACTTGAGACAACGCACCACGTTTAACAAGTGGAGATCCCTCTCCTTGTCAGAGGCGGGGTCAGGGTAGAAAGAGGGCACCACAATCTTCAATTAATTGCAAACCGCCTTATCCTTGTGAAACACCAAATAGGGTGGTTTACAGGACAGAGCATGTAACTCCACAACACAGCGGACAGACACAATCGCCAGGAGAAAGGCCATTTTCCACATCAACAGGCGTAGAGGAATAATAGCCAAAGACTGAAATGGAGGGCACTGAAGAATGCCCATAACCAAGTTAAGATCCCATGGAGGAGCAGGAATCTTGAAGGCAGGACAAAAATGAGCAATGCCCTGGAAGAAAACCTTGACATCAGGAAGGATGGCAATGAGCCTCTGAAAGAAAACAGAGAGAGAGCAGATATCTGAACTTTAAGGGAACTCAAACTGAGGCCCTTATCCACACCGTCCTACAAAAAGGCCAGGACTGTAGGCAGATCAAATTCCTGAGACAGGTCCTTATCAGCACACCAAGATAGGAAGGTCGATCAGACAGGATGGTAGATCTTGGGAGAAACAGGTTTGCGGGCAGTAAGCATTGTAGCCACCACACCAGAATAAAAACCCTTTCTTCCTCAATATTGAGGATTCAATTTCCAGGCAATGCCAGACGATGAACATCCTCCTTCCACAGGTAACCCTGTAGAAGAAGATCAGGATGGCAAGGGAGCTGGAATGGCTCTGCCACTAACAGATCCAGAGGCTCCAGAAACAAAGCCTGGAAGGCCAGTACGGAGCAATCATAATGACTGACCAACGTTCCAGTCGTAATTTCCGTAACACCCTGTGCAACATGGGGAGGGGAGGAAAGATGTAAGCCAGAGGGAATAACCAGGGAATGGACATTGCATCCACCACCAGAGCTACCGGGTCCCTCCATCGAGAGCACAACCTTGGAACCTTCCTGTTGTGTCTTGTCGCCATCAGGTCGATGTAAGGAAGACCCCACTTCTGAACAATGAGGCTGAACACCTCTGGGTGCAGTTACCGCTGTCCGCTGTCCACTGTGTGTCGACTGAGGAAGTCTGCCATGACGTTGTCTACGCCAGGAATGTGCACTGCGGATATGGCAGGAACGTTTTCTTCCGCCCTGCTTGTTGATGTAAGCCACAGCCGTGGTGTTGTCGGACTCTACCCTGACTGGACAGTCTTCCAGCTGAGATGTCCAATGACGAAGGGCATGAAATATCGCCCAAAGTTCTAACACGTTGGTGGGAAGGAGAGAGTCCTCTGGAGACCACAGTCCCTGTGCACTCAGGCGACCCAAAAACGCTCCCCATCCGGAGAAGCCCTTCAGCAGGTTGGAGAGGTCGAGCAACCAGGACAAACTCCGTTCCACATGAAGAGGAAGTGACACTGGCGTCTTCAGAAGGTCCAGCTGAACCCTGCACACCTGGATCACAAACCGCTGGAGTTGCCTAGTGTGTGCCATGGCGAACGGTACCGCCTCTATAGTGGAGATTAATTTCACAACAAGAGATGACAACTTCCTGAGCCAGTATCGCAGAAACCCTGTGGGTGATCTGGTGAGCCACCTCGTCCGTGAGAAACACCATGTTCTTCTGGGTATCGAAGAGGAGGCCCAGGAAAACTAGACGCTGGGATGGGACAAGGTCTGATTTGTCCAAGTTGATGATCCACCCGTGATGGGTGAGAGCATGAATACATTGCTGAACCTGCTGATGAAGAAGTTCCGCAGAAGAGGCTTTCAGAAGCAGGTCGTCCATGTATGGAGTAACTCTGATGCAGTCTCGGTGAAGGACGGACAATAAGGCTCCCAGGACACGGTTGAAGACCTGAAGAGCTGTCGTCAGACCAAATGGAAGAGCTGAGAACTGAAAATGTTCCCTGTCACAGGCAAACCAGAGGTACTGCCGGCTCTATGGATGAATGGCAATGTTTAAGTATGAATCCTGAAGATCCAGATGCAAGAAATTCCCCCGGGGATATGGCAGCAATCACCGTCCGTAGAGACTCCTGTTGATAATGAGTTCAGGTCACAAAGGAATTGAGATCCTTCAAGTCCAAAATGGGACGACAACCGCCGTCCTTCTTGGAGACCACAAAGAGGTTTGAGTAAAAACTCATACCTCTGTCCTGAACTGGAACCGGCTCTAGAACATCCTTACCCAGAAGAGCCTGAACAGTGCCAAACAGACAGCGTTTCTCTGCGCCATCAGGTGTATGAGAAGGAAGAAAGCAAAAGGGAGGAATAGAGACAAAAGGGATCCTGTACCCTTCCGTGACCACCTGCAAAACCCATGGGTCCAACAGTGAATCCTCCCAAATGCTGTAACAGTGACTCAGACGACCACCCACAGAAGAGTGCAGACCAGAGTTCAGTGAGTCATGCAGGAGGAGGCTTGGAAGTCTTGGGCTTGGAGTAGACCTCGTGCTTCCACTGCGGTTTGGGCTTGGAGGAGGTGCACGGAGGTGAGGGAACCGTCTGGTTCGTCGGACGTGTCTCTTTCTGAAAGGAACGAAAATACCGGTTACGCTTATGCAGTGTTTTCTTCCTAGGAACTAAGGGTAGAAGTGTACTCTTACCCCCGTAGCCTCACTGATCAGATCCTTGAGATCTAGCCCAAATAAAGAAGTGCCTTGAAAAGGCAAGGAGAGCAATGCTTCTTAGAAGTAGTGTCAGCAGACCAGACCTTGAGCCAAAGAGCCTGTTTGGCAGCCACAGACATGGTGGAAACCCTAGCCACCAAACGGATGGCATCAAATAGGGCAGCAGAAACATAGTGCTGTGTCTCAGAAATGTTGGCAAGGAGGCACAACTTATCTGAAGTAGGAGCATCCTGATGGACAGCACACAATGGCCTGGTTCACCCACGCTACTGCGAATGCTGGACGCACGGCAGAACCAGCAGTGGCAAAGATGGACTTGAGGGGGACCTCAAGTTTCTTGTCAGTCCAGTCCTTTAGAGCAGACGCATCAGACACTGGCAAGGCAGTAGATTTGGATAGCCTGGAGATAGAAGCATCCACTTTGGGAGGATGAACCCACTGAGCAAGCTCTGTCTCAGAAAAGGGATAGAGCTTAGCAAATTTCTTGGAGACTTTCACTCGTCAGACACAAGGTGGTCAAGAGTGGGGTTAAGTGGAAAGCAAGTAAGGGGCTTTTTAGGCTCCTGAAACACATCAGAGGGGTCAGAAGGAACCTCTTGAACTAAGGGAATGGTATTCAAGACAGCCCTGATCAGGCCCTCAGCGGAGGGCTCAGGATCAGTCTCAAAAGGATCCCCAAAACACTGAGGGGAGCCCAGAGCAGAATATTCCTTAACATCTGAATCCACCAGAAGTTCCTCTTCAGAGGAATCAGACACGTCAGGTACTCCCACAGGTTTGGGACGGGAAGGCTTGATGGAGGAGAGGGTCTGCCAAGAAAGGAAGACCCCCTGTAACTTGGATGGAAAGAGTTGCAAAGTGGACCTGAGGTCCCTAGTAGCAGCCTTGAACTCTTGCACCCAAACTGGCTCTAATGCATGGATGGAGGTCCCTGGAAGACTTTCAGGGACATTAGAACATGCTGGACAGGAAAATCAATGCGCAATAGGGGATACAGAGACCCCAGCATCCTTAGTCTTAGGTCTGGCCCCAAGCTCCAATGGTATAGACATTCTCACAGTGTCAATAACCTTATTAAATCACCCAATTATAGTGTGTATGATTAAAGTTTCACCCCAGAAATCTCTAAAATAGACTTATCTGGCAGGCGAAGGGTTAATCCGCAGAGGAGAGAAGGAGAGTCCAAGCCCCGCGTAGGAAACTCACTCCTGAAAGATCACAAAATGGCTGCAGTGGCAGGAGCCAATCAGAAACAAGCGCGTGAAGCAAGAGCTCATGGAAATGTAGTTTTCCAAGAAAAACTACCCCAAACAGTGCCCGAAGCCCCCAACACACTAGAAACATGAACCGGATGATAGAGCAAGGGCAGACAAGTAAAATGAGCCGTGAAGTGGCTAGGTTAAACGGTTGCAGAGATATGTCCCAAACTATACAGTCCCATAGGAGTGAATGGAGCAATGGCGCCTATGCAGTAACTCAATTTTTACAAAACTTCTCTCTGAGAATGCTGGCTTCAGAAGCCAACCTGCTGAACCTAAACTCTCCCCCTCTAAATGACAGAGGGCCCAGAAGATCACGGATGGCAAAATCAAATGCTGCTTCAGTAAGGTACACATAAGCCTTCAGGATATTAGAAACAGCAAGAACAAAGTCTTTTTTGGGAGCATCTAAATGCCACTAAGAGTTGCTCTCCCGAAAAAGCAATGGCGCTTGTAACCCAAGCAGCAGGAAAGGTTGTGATTAAAGTGGATCTATCACATATAGAGAAGTAATGCTCATTAGTTAGAGCATTTAGAGAAAAAGTTTAACGTGTTACTCATTTTTTTTTAAAAAACCCCGTTCTCTATAGAAAAATTAATGTTTAAAACGTGCCCAGCAGCCTACTTCCAGCTTGCAGCACTGCCTCTGCTCCCGTCCCACTACCCAGCATCCTCCGATGATGGAGGCTTTCTCTAAGCCAATAAGATCGCTCCAGCTTAGAGAAAGACAGCCTCCATCATCGGAGGATGCTGGGTAGTGGGACGGGAGCAGCCTCTGTGCGGCAATCTGCAGCAAGTGGAAGTAGGCTGCTGGGCACTTTTTAAACATTAATTTTTGAGCAGATAACAGTTTTTTGTTTTTTTTTTAAATGAGTAACATGTTAAACTTTTTTTGCTAAATGCTCTAACTAATGAACATTACTTCTCTATATGTGATAGATCCACTTTAAGCAGCAACAGAAGCCACAAAATTCACCTTGAGAAGGGAATCTATGATCTTATTAACCTGATCCTTAAGTGCTGCTGCATATGCAAGTGGCAAAGCTGTAATCTTAGAAATGAAAGAATTCAGAGAGTCAATTGCGGGAGGGGGTTAGCCCACTGCTGTTGTGTATCAAGAAAGAAGTGATATAAGAGGGGAAAACACTTGGGAAAAGGGGATTTTAATGAACATACCATTAAACCCTTTTCTCTTAATTCATGTGGAACACAGGAACCATGGGGTAAAGTTCTCTCCTCCAGAGGGCGAAACACTTCAAATAATACAGGGTCTTTGATAAGACTAAGAGAAAAGGATTTAATGGTAAGCTCACTAAAATGCTCTTTTCTCTTATGTTTAATGTGGAACACAGGAACCATGGGGATATACCAAAGCATTCACCAAGATTCCTTGGAGGGAAAAAGAAAAAGAAAAAAAAAAACTCTGCTGTAAACCAGCATATCAGAGAACTGGTATCATGGACACACCAGGAGTCAATGGGCGTCAAGCTTGAACACCAAGCAACTGAACAAGAACCAAAAGGGCTCTGCATTAAGAAGGCAAAGGATAATTTAACAGACAGAACAGCCTGAAGGACTTTCCAGACCAAACTGGTCTCAGTCAAGGCCAGGATATTGACACAATAGTGTTTAGTGAAGTTATGCAGACACATCCCCGTAGCTACTCGGCAGAGGACTGATTCTTGTAGGACTAAGTGCCCATAGATCTAGTGCAGTATGCCATGACTAGGAAAGGAACAGGTTTCTTTCTGATCACATACAACTGTGACCTTGATCAAAGAAGCAATGGTTATTTTGGAAGCAACCTGGCCTGCTCAGGGTCTCTCCTTGACAAAAAGAGAGTCAGATTTCCTAAAAGGTTGGACATAGTACCCAAGACAACATCCCACATCTGGCAAACGGAGCTGCTGCTATCGCTTTTTAGAAGGATTAGGGCAAAAAGAAGTAAGGACACTTTTGTGGTTGATGTGAAAATAAGAGACACACTTGTTCAAAAAACCTCTGGGAGTAAGAAGAACTGCCTTGTCCTTGTGAAAAAAAGAAAGAGGGGTTTACAAGACAGAGCTTGTAGCATGGCCACTCTGCAAACAGAACAGTCAAAAGAAAGGTCATCTTAAGTGTTAGGAGACAAAAAGTAACAGATGAAAGATGCTCAAAAGTAGGTCTCTGGAGAACGCCTAACAAGAAGTTCAGATCCCATGGAGGAATGGGATCTATGAATCTAGGGGAGGCATGAGCTACCCCTGAAGGTCTTGACATCTTGCACCCGACCCAGCTATACTTCATATCTACCCTTCCACCCTTTTACTGTTATATTTCAGCTTTCTATGCCTACTTTACTCCCCCGCCCCCAAAGAATTTACTGCAAATTAAGTTATAGTCTCATCATTTATTTTACGCCCACCCCTTCTCTTGCTACTATTATAGTTTATCCTAACATATATTGTCTTTTTACTTTCCATGTGCTTTTGCTTCACAGTGAGCAGAGCTGTCCAAGTTCAGTCCTCAAGGGCCACCAACAGGACAGAAGGATTTCCCTGCTTAAGCACAGGTGAGTCAATCAAAATGAATGAGTCACTGATTAACTCATCTCTGTTTAATCAGAGAAATTTTTAAATCCTGGCCTGTTGGTAGCCCTTGGGGACTGAATGTGAACATCCCTGACAGAGTATTAAATGATCTTGACTCTACAAGGTCAACGCTCAGCTCATCATTAAAAAGTATGTAAGTATATCATTCACTTGAATGGTTGTTTGCCTTAAAGTGATAGTAATACTTAACATTCAATAGATTTAGTTCTCTAAATACTTTAAAAATAAATTAATTGCACTGTTTCTGATCTCCCAAACCTTTATGGCTTGGGAGATATCAGTCTGCAAAGTTCCCCCTTCCCTCCCCTTGTGCTGACGTCAGCTTTCAAAGTTACAGACGGACATTTTAGTCCATAGAGTGTTCTGCAGCTCTTCAGCAGAGCCGTGATCGTGGTAGTTACAAATAAATACTTAATTTGAATAGTCTACAACGTGTGCCACAAGCACACACCTCTCTGATTGATATTGGCACATGTTGCCGGTAATTTTATTTATTTTTCTCAGTATAAACATGTATAAAACAAACAAAAAAAAATAATGTCACGGGAACCATCATGCCCTTGGCTCCTGGAGGGGCCTGGGGGCCGGCCACCTCCCACAAGAAAGTGGATTCCATGCCCAGGGAAGCTCCTTTGCCCGCTTCAACGTTCCCTCTCGGGTCTAAGTCACCCTGTGCTTATTGGGGGCACAGGGTGACTGGAAACACCCAGTCCGGTCTACCACGGCCAGACCCAACAGACTAATCCGACCGGAGGCATGTTACAAGCCTGGATCAGAGCCTGGCAGCTTGGTTGGGGTTACATGAGAAACAGCTCCTCCAAAGGACTAAATTCACGTTGCTCGAGGACAGCCGGCAGAACTAATCAAAAGCCCCATTGACTTTACATGGGGAAGTAGGCGGCTTCCTGATTGGCCAATGCCCTGGGTGACGAGTTTAAAGGTCCCCCATAGAGTTAACATGGGGGAAAGTAGGCAGCCCAGGGATTGGTCGGTTAGCTGCCCGCCTACAGAATCTGATTGGCCGAGCTAGCCGTGACTAGCACCCCCAGGATTGGTCAGCCAATTCTAGGCACTGGATTGGCCAGGGGTTGAATCGGAATATTCAAAGATGCTTCAACCTCCTGGCCTTTGTTGTACAATGTGTATTCCAGTCCCTCAGCCCTTTGTCCCAATGTTTACCCCACAACAGTCCCCTTTTGTCCAAATAATCCAATCATGTCTGGTCCATTGTATGATGTGTACACCAAATGTTTATACCATTGTGTGTTTTGTTCAGCCCACCATTGTATAGCCCCTTCACCCCTCTTGGCCTTTTGTGTAAACCTGTATAAATATGTGTGTCTTAGTTCCAATAAAGTAGTCCTGTTTTAACCTACACTTGTGTTGTCTGGTGAGGTTAAGTTTGTGGCGTGCAGAGAGAGAGCTCGTGTTATCCTGACACTAGTCCTGCCTGGTGATTGGGATACTTTGGGAGAAGCTGGTGGAGTTTTCATGTTCCATAGCGAGGGAAGCGGCGACTGACGGAGCCACCCAAGGCTGGGTGGCAGCGGTATCAGTTACAAATAATAAGATAAAATAAAAAGAAGTTTCAGCCCTTTCGTTCTCCTGATCAGCATACTTGGAAACTTAAGGCTGTTTAAGTCTTCAAGTGCTGTGCCTTCCTTTATTTAGAAACTTTTTTTTTTTTTTTGGTTAAAGTATTTTACCAGGAAGAATACATTGAGATTATCTCTCGTTTTCAAGTATGTCCTGGACTCATTTTATCTACCTCAGAGAGGTGAAAGGCTGAGCTGACCTTGCCGGGACTAGAACCTGCAACCTCACTGTCTGAGCAGATTCTACAGCTGGTGCTTTAAACAACTGTGCCATCTCTCCAGCTGAGTACTCCCCTATATGCAAATGAGAGTGAAAAGGGGAAGAAACACAGCGTTTTAGTGCCTCATAGTTCCTGTTCCACAATGAACGAAAGAGAAAGTCACTTTTTTGGCTCTTACATTACCGCTAATCTTAATGAGGCAAATGGTTAACCCCTTAAGGACTGGCCGTGAGCACAAACGGCTGGCACTTAAGGGCCAAGGACCATTTTTTTTTCTGTATCCGGTTCCAAGCTCCCCGAACGGCGTGCAACAAGCCCGGAATTCCATGACGGTCCTGGCACGTCATGAGTCTTGTATCCAAAAGAAATAAACTAGCTGCAACCAAACATTCAAAGGTTTAAAAGACCTATTTCTATAATTGGGAATGTTTACTTCTCTCCTGTGGTATAGAAGGGTTTTTTATGTTTGTTTTATTTCAGAGATTCACCTCTTTAGCCTCCTGAATATGGCCCTACGTTTATTCTTTTATAGCAGACAACAAACATTATAATGCAAGTTTGTAAATGTCCTTTCCTCGCTCATGCTTGCCCATGCATGAAGTGAGTCAAAAGCCTTGCAAAGTATAAGAGCAGCATATTCATTAACCTCAACATGATAATCCCTTTCATGGCTGCATATTAACTAGTTACATATTCATAATCATTTACATTATTTAAAGGGCCATCTATGAGATTTGCTAGACTATATCCATTAACTACAGTGATAAAGGTTACAGAAGATATTTTACTTAATGTTTCCAAGAAGCTACTTTAATTAGCAAATATGCAAATGAAGCATATTTTTTTGACAGATAGGGCCAATGGCAGTGCTTCATATGTTCTTCCTATAAGCCACAGATACAATGTAAAATTCTTTTTTAAATAGTTTTAGACATAAGAAACACTAATACAGTGTCTGTAAAGGTGCTTTTTTCCCCTATACACCTTCATTAACCCTTTCATTGCTTAGTAATCGAAAGAGAATAATACAGTAAAACTACCGTTTGCAGCCTAAGATATCCTGGGAATGTTCATGACGTACCACCTGACACAAGTATGAAAAAATTCAAATACATATATAATTATAGATACACATTTATTCAGTGGCAAACAGTTAAAGGCATAGTAATGTTTCACAAAAACAGCTGCTCCAACTAATCTTTATAGTATTTGGGCCATGGAGAGTGTTATTTAAATACTGTCAGAGTTGTAGTTCAAGAGTAATTGAATGATAAAGAATCCCCTCCTGCCCCCATTACCTAGTGTAATCCACCTCCCCACAGATGTGGAATCTGGTCCTGGGACCACACAGTTCACAGCAAGGGACAATGTTCTTACTGTGAACATAAGGAAAATGGCTTGTGTGCGGGTCATGCTCCAGTGTTCCTGTATCTTTTGTCATTCCATATGATATCTGACTTCTTTCCACTATTGACTCATGCTTGCCTCCTGGAATATTTGTACCATATCATTTAGTGGGTTTCTACTTTATTGGGGAGGGAAACTGAGGCCAGTAGTTACTATATTATCTCCTTTGACCTATGCCTGCCATTAGTATGGTTTGATCAAATTTTGTGGGGTTATACTCCAACACATTTATTTAGATAGGATCAAATTGTAACCATTGTGCATATTGTTTATCTTGTATAGGAGATTTGCTATACAGGACACAGTAGCATTCCTGTCATCCTTGTTTTTAATTGCTTTTATTGTATTATCTTTTTTGATATGTTTCTACCAATAAAATAAAAACATTAATGTTTCTCTGTTTGGGGAACTGTTTTCTTTATGGAATTCCCCTTTGCATGAGCTGAAAGATGCGCTCTATTGCATCATGCTGCCCTAGCGCTTTAACTACCATGAAACAGGCTTAGTAAAGCACTGAGGCAGCATGATGGGATAGAGCACATCTTTCAGCTCATGCAATGTTTCTCATATTCCTCATAAATCCAAGAAGCTTCAAGTCTCCACAGTTATTCATCTGGCATTCATAGGGTTAAACATTTATGGCAATGCAAATTACAATGAAAATGTACATCGCAACTTCTGTGTCAATACACGCATATCTAAATAACTGTTGATTAAAGGAGACTGCTTCGGAAAAATTAAGATACAGGTAATAACACGAGGTATCCTTTTGTTGACTGAGGATTGTCAATTTTTCTAATGTTGGAACAAAGAGTTAAACATTACAGCCGGGGAGTATGTTTGGAATGTTTATAATATGTAGATGATCTGGTGACGTCATAATCGTACCAAAATATCTTGCCATGTATTATTTCATGTTTTGATTTAATTTCTCGCTTGGAGTATTTTTCACTTTTTAATGTGTACTTTGTCCTTTTTGATTTCATTCACGTTTGGGCACTTTGGTACCACTGTTTTGGGAGGGAATTTGGCATTTCCACTTGTCACAGGATATTTAAGGGGGGTTGTTTGTCTGTTTTGTTGTCTTGATAAAGATCCCTGATGGGATCAAAAGTTGATCCTTCATTAAATTATTATTTTTTCTATTTAATATAGTCCTGCCCCATGATCTGGTGAACACTCAAGGAGCTGAAGCCAGGCCAAATGGCAGATGTGTGAAGTGGTAATGATCCAAGCCGTAGGCAAATCACAGATTTCTTTAGCTGGGGATATGTAGGAACGCATCCTGAAGGTCTACGGATGCCAGATACTCCCCTGGGCACATTACTGCAATGACAGAAAGCAAATATTCCATCTTGAAGTGATTAGTCACCACATATTTGTTGAGACATTTGAGATCACCGTCCTTCTCTGGAACCAAAAACAGGTTGGAAATAAAACCTGAACTGAGCTCTGGGGAGGTACTAGTAGCAGAAGCTTGTGCCAGCAGTGAATCCACTGCCACGGCTTGTCCGGCTCTTTTGGCACCCTTGACAAAAAAAAAAAAAAAAACGATATGGTGTAAGGTCTCCAAATTGCGGTACCTTTCTGAGATTATCTGCAAAACCCAATGATCCGCAACCAAGGACTCCCAGGCATCTCGATTAAGGCAAAGATGAGCCCCTACAGATACCAGCGGACCAGGATTCCAAGAGTCATCTGGAAGATTACTTGGACAGACTTAGCCCTTGGAGCTGTTCGCTTGGGCTACCATTGCAGCTTGGGGATGGAAAGTGTGAAGCATGTGAACCTTGCAGCTTTTATGCCTCCATTTGGTGGGGGAAAGAAAAAGACACAGTTTCCTTGCCACAAACTGATGTCTGGTGGGCATCTGAGGCAACAAGGTGATCTTGCCCCCAGTAGCAGCAATGATGATCTGTTTCAGTTCTGGTACAAACAGGGAATTGCCCTAAAAGGGTAAAGAAATAAGTGACTTCTTCAAAGATCCGAATCTTAAGCCATAAAGTGCTTTGAGCAGCAATAGAGAAAGCTGAGGCTTTAGTGGACAACCTGACCTCCTCAAAAAATAGCCTCAGACACATAATTGTTAGCCTTTTTAATGTTGGCCAAAAGAACCAACAGATCCTCTTTGGAAACCTCGGCATGGACAGCCTCTTTCAGCTGCTCACCCCATACCACAACAGCCCTGTTAACCCAGGCAGAGGCCTGTGCAGGTCTATTGCTGACACACAGCTAGACTAGTGGGATAGAAGCCAGCACCTCTTAGATACCCATATCTTTTATCTCTATACATTTTAATACTTTCAAATAAATGTTGTACGGATCTCATTTACTGATCTATAATTTGTAAGGGTCTCATTATTTGACAAGTTAGATTAGATTTGATCGTATCGGTTTTATTTTTTTATACAATACATGTATTATTCATTTTCTTACGTGTTCTATCCAGCATGTATATTAAAATGGAAAGTTGTCAGTTATCGCACTAACGATCAATTGAGAAGCATGAATGTAATGTATTTCATATTTCAAATGTGGTAAATGATATGTTTTATGTGTGTGCGAACATATGATGTTTACATTTGTAATGAACTTATGCCGCTGTCGCACGGCACTACACGGGTTAAGGCTGATTTCAGCAATACGTGGGAGTGTTCCAGTGCGGGAGCGGTTGGTTCACTGACCGATGAGCCGGACGGTGGTAAATTTAAATAGCCACTCCTTCCAGCCTCCTGGTTTCATTTATAGCCTACATTACTGAAGAAGCAGTGTTTTAACACTGCGAAACTTGTTTTTTTAGTGGGTTGTTTAAACTTGTGGCAATTTTATATTTGTATTCAATTGTTGTCGAATAAATTTAGATTTTTTATCATTACTTGCTGGAGCGGCTACTTTTTTTGACCAAAGACTGATAGTGGATCCTGTTGGAGCTAGACGAATAAATTCCGTGAGGTCGGACCGAATAGATACCGAGCAAGGGCAGTAAGATATCCCTGCAAGCTTGATTAGCTGTGCGTATACATAAGTGTACATACAGCCACATTTTAATGTAAGTGGAATGCCTTACACATTGATATTGATATATTGCTTATCAGATCTAAGAACTATTGGCGCCCCTTGTTTGTGTGTTTTGTCTTTTGGGTGTGCATAAACAAATGCCCGCTAACCTCAATGAACTGAAGCAACTCTGTAAAGAAGAATGGGCCAAAATTCCTCCATAATGATGTGAGACTAAAAGTCATACAGAAAACTATTACTTCAAGTTATTGCTGCTAAAGGTGGTTCTACAAGCTAGTGAATCATAAGGTGTACTTAGTTTTTCACATATGGCTTCTCCATGTCATGTGTGGTTGTTCATCTGAGGTTGTATTTACCTAATTTTTAGACCTGCTAAGGAACAGATGATTGTTATGTCCTAATATGTAAAACCATAGAATTCAAAGAGAGTGTACTTTCTTTTTCACACAACTGTATATGTTGCATTTGATAGACTGCAGGCAAGCTTTCCAGCTGCAAGGATAGTGTTACATAGTTCCACTTTTCCTGCTTTCAAATATCCCAACAGATAGCTCTTTAGAAAAATAAACAACAAGATACTGGCAATCTGACTTTACATATTCTGCAAATGCAGAATATGTAAAAAAAAAAAAAAAAAAAAAAAAAAAGTTTACTATCACTTTAAAGGAGCAGTAAAGTTTGTTTTTTTTTTTGTTTTGTTTTTTTTAATGAAAACATGCTATAAGCTTCTCCAGCTGGGTAAAACAAGGGTACATTCTGATTACGTTTCCATTTGCAGATAAAATAAAATCTGTCCTGGTAATGATGCATTAGCATTTCTCAAGCAATGTCTAAATCTAATCTGTAAATTAATTTTATCTCTTGTATGATACGCTGATGGAGGAAGTAGTTGAAGTAGAATAATTAAAATGTCTATTCAACTTGTGCCTCTGCAAATAGAATTAGGCACTATTTGTTTTTACCTAACAAGAAAAATAAATATTTTTTTTCCCAGGGCGAACAGATATTGACAAATTCTCCTGTCCGAGAGGGCCAGTGGAGAAAGGTATGGATTTTCATTTTCTAATGCACAACAGGATTATAAAAATGGCAGCTGGCATTGAGAGAATTTAAATTGCAATGCCTAGCATCAACCATACGAATCATAGAAACTCATTATTTGTCCACATACTTTGAATTGTGTGTCTGGAATCATAACAATTTTGGCTCATCTTAAATGTGCAATGGGCATTTGTTTAAGAATTAAAACATAACAGAAAAAGGCTCTGCAAAAGTCTCAGTGGAAAATATTTTTCATAACATTGGGTCTCATTCATAAAGCTGAAGATGAGCAGTTCCGAAATATCCCCAATATTTATCCCATTGAGGATAAATATTCCTCAAAAACCCATTGATTTAAATAGGTCTGGATCCCTTGAATGATAAAGGGGTCCCCAACACACTACTCTAACACTGAAGGGGTTTAAAACCACATACAAAGCATTATACATTTTAGTTGTCCCCATGGTGCAGTTGTTTTGCACACTTGTGTTCCCCCATTTACTAAGCAGCAATACAATCTGGGGTGGATCATTTCATGTCTCTGTGAAACGGCAGGGTAGTATTATCTTCATACCAGCCAGTTGTTAAGAAAATTAACAGTGACTGGTGCATAGTTTACTTGAAAAACAAACATGAATGGATAGAGGACATAAAAAAAAGTGGATCAATTTTTAGGCAACAAAACTTCCCTTGGAGCCAAATGTACCTTGTTACCTCCTGGGTGTCAAAGGTATCCAGGCACCTGATACCTTTGTAACATTAATCCCTTGAGAAATAAAGGTGAGTGGAAAGCACTGCTTCACAATACTTTGCTCACACCTCTGGTTCTCAAGGGATTAAAGTAACTATTTTTATAAATATTGTGTCTGGGAGAGTCAGGTACACCACATACACCTAAGATATACTCACTGCCACCACCAAGAGAGAAGGAATGTGGTGATCATGGTGTTTATGTTTCTAGCGATGGTGGTGGTATCAGTAGTGACAAGATGAGAGCTTTATTGGACAAGAGTTGTTGAGAAGCATGCTAGGAATGGGTCTCACTCACGACCAGTTAGGTGGTGATATACTTGCAGTTTCTCAAGTTCCTGTTAATAAAGTGTCTGACTCCCAACCCAATCAGAATCATGAAATGTTAGAGCAAGAACAGGATGGTATGTCCACCCTGATGGGTATTACTGGGAGTGGGCTTATTATCCTAGCCATACACTGTGCTGGTGGTAGAGGAAGTATCGGCAGTGAGTTATAAGGAACAGGTGGACATTCCAGTTGCTACTACTAGTGCTGGTGAGGCAGTAGAATCATAAACCACTTTAGGTTCTCCCAGGAAGTGTACAGGATCCTCTTCCCCAACCCACCCCCAAAGAAATAAAGTGTTATGGGTGCGAGCACTTTTTCTTGGGGGCAGGAACTGTGCAGCTGTCCTCAACTGCAATACACTCAGTATGCAGCAAGACTGTTACAGAAGGAAGTAGGGGTAACACGGCTTGGCACACCTGCCCCAATTCTGTTTTGTTTTAAAAAAAAAGACTACAGACACTCTGACTGCTGGATAGACATGACCTAAATACATTAACGCTATAACCAGCTATACTTAAATACCAGTCTGACTGCAAGCTTGACGGTGGGCCGCTGAGGGTGTCCATTGTAAGATAAGAGGATTTTAGTCTTACCTGTTAAATCCTTTTCACTTAGTCCTTACAGGTTACTGGTAACTCTGGGAGGCGATCCGCCCCTTTAAGTAGGCAGGAACATTTCTCCAAATGTATGCAGGGGGTGGAGCCTCCCCTCCCTCCTTAGCTGCTCCCAGTTAGCTTGATGCCAGAATGATGTGTGACCCTACTAACTGACCAGAAAAAGGAGAGAAGAAGAAGACTCCTGTGAGCATGCCCCTAAGGACTCCCACAACTTGCCACAGGAGAGCCAAGATGGTCTCTTGACAGGGTGGGAGACCAGTAACCTGTATGGACTAAGTGAAAAGGATTTAACAGGTAAGACTAAAATCCTCTTTTCACTGTCGTCCAATACAGGTTACTGGTAACTCTGGGATGTCCAACCATTGAGTTACCCTGAGGTGGGAAGAAGGCAAGGACCAGGTGCAAGGCCCCCAAAGTCACCAGGACCTCCATGGACCTACCGGTCAGAGATCCCAACAAAACAGAAGTGTCAACGGACACCAACTAGCGGTAAACACAAACCCCAGGAACTGTTACACAGCACACTGAACTAGAGCCAACAGGGCTCAGCAGTACGGAAGCACAAAGGACCACAGAAGAAGAAGATCCTAGACAGGCAGAACTGCCTCCAGGACCTTCCTCCCAAAGCTGGCATCAGCCGATGCCAGCACATCCACACGGTAGTGCTTCGAGAAAGTGTGCACAGAGGACCAAGTGGCCGCCCGGCACAGCTGATCTGCAGACGCTTGATTTTTGTAGGCCCAAGAGGCCCCAATGGACCTGGTAGAATGGGCCATAACCCGGAAGGGAACATGCTTGTTCCTCAATTCATACGCCTTATGAATAGTAGACTTAATCCATGATGCAATAGTCACTTTGGATGCCGGTCTCCCAGCCCTAGGACCCTCCGAAATGACGAACAGAGCGTCAGACTTCCTGATGGATTCCGTGCGATGCACATAAAACTGGAGACAACGCACAACATCCAACAAATGGAGATCCTTCTCCTTATCAAAAGAGGGGTTAGGGCAGAAAGAAGGCACCACAATCTCCTGATTAATGTGGAACTCGGAACCCACCTTCGGTAAAAACTCCTTGGAGGTACGAAGAACCGCATTGTCCTTGTGAAACACCAAAAAAGGGAGGTTTACAGGAGAGAGCTTGTAACTCCGCCACCCGGCGGACAGACACAATGGCCAGAAGAAAGGCTATCTTCCAAGACAAAAGGCGTAAAGGAATCGTAGCCAAAGACTCAAAGGGAGGATGCTGAAGAACTCCCAAGACCAGATTAAGATCCCACTGAGGAGCCGGACTCCGAAAAGCGGGACGCACATGAGCAACGCCCTGGAAGAAGATCTTGACATCAGGAAGCATAGCAATGCGTTCCTGGAAAAAGACAGAAAGTGCCGAAGTCTGAACCTTAAGAGAACTCAGGCTGAGTCCTTTATCCACACCATCCTGCAGAAAAGCCAGGACAGTAGGAAGATGAAAATCGTGAGACAGGTCCCTGTCATCGCACCAAGAGAGAAAGATCGACCAGACCCGGTGATAGATCTTGGAAGGAACAGGCTTACGAGCACGGAGCATGGTAGAAACCACAGCAGAAGAAAACCCTTTCTTCAAAATAGAGGATTCAACCTCCAGGCCGTCAAATGGAGACAATGAACGTCCTCCATCCATAGATACCCCTGAATCAGAAGATCTGGACGAGACGGAAGAAGAAATGGCTCTGCCACCGACAGAGCCAGAAGGTCCGGATACCAAGACTGACGAGGCCAGTTTGGAACGATGAGGATGACCGGACAACGCTCCACCTTCAGCTTCTGAATCACTCTGACCAACATTGGAAGAGAGGGAAAGATGTAGGCTAGGGGAAACACCCAAGGAATTGACATGGCGTCAACCGCCAGATCCAGCGAGTCTCTCCACCTGGAGCAGAACGTCGGAACCTTCCTGTTGTGTCTGGTCGCCATCAGATCCACCAAAGGAACAGCCCACATCTGAGTCAGAAGCTTGAACACCTCCGGATGAAGCTCCCACTCTCTGCTGTCGACTGTGTGACGACTGAGAAAGTCTGCCATGACGTTGTCTACGCCTGGAATGTGCACCGCAGAATAGCAGAAACATGAACCTCCGTCCAGGACAGAATGGCCTTTACCTCTAGCCACACGGCGAGACTTCTTGTCCCGCCCTGCCTGTTGATGTAAGCCACAGCGGTGGCATTGTCGGATTCCACTCTGACAGGACAGTCCTCCAGTTGAGATTCCCAATGGTATAGATCATGGAAAATCGCCAGAAGTTCCAGGATGTTGATGGAGAGAAGAGACTCCTCCAAGGACCACTTCCCCTGAGCGCTGATGCGACCCAGGACAGCCCCCCAGCCCGAGAGACTGGCGTCCGTCGTGACCGTGGTTCAGTAGGGCACCCGAAAGGGTCTCCCCTTCAAGAGATGGGAAAGGTCCAACCACCATTCCAGGCTCAGCTCCACATGAGGAGGAAGAGATACTAACAACTTCTGATGATCTGGACGATCCCTGCACGTCTGGATCACGAACCTCTGAAGTTCCCTGGTGTGTGCCATCGCAAATGGCACCACCTCTATCGTGGAGATGAACTTCCCCACCAGGGAAAGCAACTTCGGGACTGGAATCCACTCGAGAGCCAAGACCCTTGATATTCGCTGAGCAATCTGATGCGCTACTTCCACCGGCAGAAACACCATGCCCTTCTGAGTGTCGAACAGCAGACCCAGGAAGATGAGGCTCTGAGATGGGGACAAGTCCGACTTGTCCAAGTTCACAATCCATCCGTGGCGAGTGAGTACCTGAACGCAGGTCTGAACCTGCCGGTGAAGAAGATCCGCAGACTCTGCCTTCAAAAGCAAGTCGTCCATGTACCGAGTCACTCTCACTCCATCCCGATGAAGGACGGAGATCAACTCCCCCAGAACTCATTGGAAAACCTGAGGAGCAGTCATCAGCCCAAATGGAAGAGCTGAGAACTGAAAATGAGCCCTGGAGCAGGCGAACCTCAGATACTGCCTGCTCTCTGGATGAATGGGAATATGAAGATACGCATCCTGTAGGTCCAGAGAAGCTAGAACTCCCCTATGGACATGGCGGCAATCACAGTATGCGGAGATTCCTGATGATAGTGAGACTTCACCAAAGGAATTGAGATCCTTGAGATCCAAAATGGGACGGTCCCCGCCATCCTTCTTGGACACCACAAAAAGGTTGGAGTAAAACCCCGAACCCATGTCCACAGGTAGCACTGGCTCTAGGATGTCTTTATCCAAAAGATCCTGAATAGCGCCTTCGAACAACCTCAGTTTCTCTGCATCCTGCGGAGAACGAGTGAGATGAAAACGAAGGGGGGGGGGGGGAAGAGGGATCCTGTAACCCTCTGAGACCACCTGTAAAACCCATGGGTCCGACACGGATGCTTCCCAAACCCTGCGAAAGTGGTGGAGACGTCCACCCACGGCAGGGTGCGGACCCGGGTTCGGCGAGTTATGCCGAAGCAGGCTTGGAAGACTTGGACCTGGAGGCAACCTTGGGCTTCCAGGACTGCTTGAGCTCGGAGGAGGGGCAAGGATCGGACGGAAGTGTCTTGGAGGAAGAAAACGCCTCCGCCTGAAAGGAACGAAAGGACCGGCAACGCTTGACCGGTAACTTTTTCTTGAAGACCAAGGGCAAATGGGTACTCTTACCTCCAGTAGCCTCACTGATCAGCTCCTTAAGCTCAGAACCAAACAGGGAAGTTCCCTGGAAAGGCAAAGAAAGCAAAACCTTTTTAGATACAGCGTCAGCGGACCAAATCTTAAGCCAAAGCGCGCACCTGGCCACCACAGAAGAAGTGGAGGCCCTAGCCATCATGCGGACAGCATCAAAGGCAGCATCAGAAACATAGTTCTGCGCTTCAGAAATACTGGCAAGCAAGCGCAGCTGCTCAGTCCAGACCGCAATGGCCCGGTTAACCCACGCCACAGCAAAGGCCGATCGCATAGCAGTGCCAATAGACGCAAAAATAGACTTGAGGCAAACCGCCAACTTTTTATCCGTCCAGTCCTGCAAGGCAGAAGCATCAGAAACAGGCAAAGCAGTTGATTTAGACAGTCTAGACACAGGAGCATCCACCTTGGGAGGATGAACCCATTTAGCCAGTTCAGCCTCAGAAAAGGGATAAAGTTTAGCAAACTTTTTTGAGACTGAAGAAGACTTATCAGGATTCTTCCAAGCATCGGAAACCAAACGTTCCAGAGTAGGGTTAGGAGGAAAACAAGTAACAGCTTTCGCCGGTTTCTGAAAGACATCAGTTGGGTCAGAGGGAACCTCTTGACTCAAGGGAAGATTGAGGGTGGACAGAACGGCCCGAATTAGGCCCTCTGCAGAAAATTCAGGGTCACATTCAAAGGGGTCACCAACAGACCTGGTAGACTCAATAACAGTACCATCCTCACCATCAGAATCTAGCAACAATTCTTCCTCAGAAGAATCAGACACGTCAGGGGCCCCTTGTGGTTTAGGCAGGGAGGTCCTGATGGTAGAGGGGGCCTGCCATACCTGCAGTGCTCCCTGTACCTGAGAGGGAAAGAGTTGAAGAGTGGACCTGAGGTCCCTAGTTGCAGCCTTGAACTCTTTCACCCAAGCTGGCTCTATAGCATGGCTGGACGGCCCTGGGTTGCTGTCAGGACCTTCTGAGTATACTGGGCATAAATGACCAGAGAATTCCCTAGGCAGCCCTGAATGACAGGAGGAGCAATGCGCAATGGGGGAAACTGATGCCCCAGCCTCCTTAGTCTTAGGTCTAGTCCCAAGCTCCAGCGGAGTAGACATACTCACAGTGTCAGATATACCCCACTGACAGAAATCACCCAATTAAAGTGTGAAAGATTAAAGATTCACCCCAGAAACGTTTAAAACTAAACTTATCTGGCAAGCGAAGGGTTAATCAGTGGAGGAGAGGAGAAGGTCCGGTCCCTGCGTAGTATACTCGATGAGAAGAACTCACAAAATGGCTGCCACGACGGGAGCCAATCAGAAAAAAGGCGCGAAGCAAGCGCTCATGGGAATCGTACTTTTTCTCATAAAGTACACCAAAACAGTGCCCGAAGCCCCCCAAGTCCCCCAACACACTTGACTAGTGAACCGGATGAAAGAGCAAGGGAAGACAAACAAAATGAGCCCACTCTGAGATCGCTAGGTGGAGCAGTTCCAGAGATACGTCCCACACAGTGTAAGCCCATAGAGAGTAAAGGAGCAATGGCGGCTATACGGTAAAAGCGCGCCCATAAAATTTAATCAAATTAACGCCAAGTATAAAAAGGTTAAAAGCACATATAGAACAAATGTACATGAGGAGAAAACACTATCCCATAAAGAAAGAGTAAGAATACCCTTAATAAACGTGTCAAACCAGCAGACAAAGGGTTAAAATGTCACAGACTGCTCCAAAACTCACAGACAAACACCCATATACAATAAATAAGTGTATATATATATATATATATATATATATATATATATAAACACCCAATGAGTGCCGGAGTGCGCAATTAGAACTCCCAAATACAAGCCCAAAGAGGGACACTGTGGGACAAGTGGACCTTCAGCACTCAAAGGGTGGCTCACCTTTCTGCATGTCTTCTGTCTTCAGGTCACCATGCAAAGAAAGGATTACCACAAAGGATAATCCCCCAGGGAAGTACTTGAAATCAAGTTGTTCCCCCATCAGGGCATAAGGTCCACTAGAAAATCCCTGGACGCTGAACTAGCCACTTTGGAGAGGGCATTTGTCAGCCATGGTAACCCGCCTAATGGTGGTATTCCATATTTGACAGAAAATAACAAAATACTAAAACTGAAGAGAGATGTTCTCCACCTGGTGTGAACACACCCAGGAACAAATCATTCTGGCATCAAGCTGACTGGGAGCAGCTAAGGAGGGAGGGGAGGCTCCACCCCCTGCATACATTTGGAGAAATGTTCCTGCCTACTTAAAGGGGCGGATCGCCTCCCAGAGTTACCAGTAACCTGTATTGGACGACAGTGAAACACCAGTGCTGCCCACACTGTTTGTTTGCAAGTACATAAGAGGGTAATCATTTTGGCTAAGAACATTGTTATCCTGTAGGTATGCAATATCTAATGTGCTTATGTGCATCAATTACCAATCTATATTCTGGGAGCAAGTCCCACATAGATGTGCCAGCGTCAACTCCACCACAAATGTTAAACTGCAGCCCCGAGATACAAGGTGCATTCTGTGATAATCCCAAGTGTTTTGCAAACTGCAGTGATGTTATTGTTGCCAATGCTGAGGGTATAATCATTTTGCTTACATCCTTCTCACTCTACTTTCAAGTAGTTTTTTTGTCCCTACATTTCTCTCTTTCACTCTCTACAATGCAATCTTCCACTCGATCAATGAGAATTTTTTATATAATTGTCATTGACAAAGAAGTCCCCTCCAAGAGCATTCTAGTCATGCACTATATACTCATTAATGGCCTTGTTCTGCTCATATAAAAGTTTAAAAATGTACAATGTGTAATTCCACCTGGCAGGGGGGCCTCAATGTTAAGCTGGTTATGTTACTGGTGGTTACAAATCTTGCAAGCGAGCTCTGTATGACCTTCTAAAATGTGCATAGATTTTGCAGGCGATATTTAGCACTCCTTTGAGGGTGTTGAAATGTGGCCTTTAACTTGTAGAGTGCCAAGGCAGTACAATGTATGGGCTTGTACAGCTGTTCCACCTGTGCAAACCCCATACCACATTCAATGCGCCGCCGATTAAGCAGGTACTTCCAGCATCCATCAGTCTCCCCTCTTCCCAACCCCACCCCCTCTACTACATACTTTATTGTGGGGCATCCGGACCCCTCCTGAGGTCCCCACTCCACCCCACAGCTATTGATCTCCTAGGTGATAGCATGGGGAGATCACTAGAGGAGATCACAGGAAAGCAGCATGGCTCCCCTGCTTCCACCCTACCTCTTGGAAGGAGTGGGCAGGATAGGAGAAGGTCTTCCACTTTATTGATCACATCTGTAAAGTACCCTGTGATGTGGAAGACTTTCCCCAATCCCATCCACTCCTACCCGAAAGTGCAAGTAGGTTGGAAGCACAGAATCACTTGCTGTCGGCTTTAAGCTGGGAGATCAAATACTGGGACGGGGAAATAAGGAAAGGACCTGATGCCTCCAACAAGGTCTTTGTAATAAAATAAATAAGATGGTGGCAAAGGGGTGTTTGGGGCATTGCTTCGAAATGTGTTGGAAACTCTAGAACAGACCCATCACACTGTGTTTCCCCACTATCCTGATCCACTGTCCACTGGCATTCAAAGCCCCCACACATACGCTGTCTGTCCACCCTCCTCCAGCAGTTTTTCACTGCTGACTGGTAGTCACATATCCCCAAGGTGTGTCAGGCCCCCTTCAGCCTGGTTCCACTGCCCATTATTATTTACAGATCACTGCATAGACCCTTGTTCACTCTTATACTGCATGCTCCCACAGCCTTGTCCCATTAGTAGCCATGACCCTAGCACCCACCACAGTATGTCATCCCATACAAGTGGGGTAGGGGGTAACATTTTTCTCAGGCTCGCATTAGAACCTGAAAAACTAAGAAATGCCATGGTACTGGAACATTTTAGTATCTTTGAAATGATTAAGTGTAAAAAAGTATGAGATTTCCTGTAACACCACTTTCCAAAGTGCATACTAGCTTGGTATAAAAAGCAAGTGACCCCTGATTTGATGCAGGTGAATGCTTACTTTCCAAAATGGCATGTATTACTGACATTATCTGTAATGGTTATGAACAGATTAATGCAGGCAGGTCATTTCAAAACAGAAAACTTTCAGCTGTAAGCTATTGATTCTGGCACCCCATACAGTATATGTCAACCCATAGCAGTGGGGTACTATTTTTCTTGGGCTGGTAAGAAGTAAATTCGATGTACCAAAAAAATCAAATAAATAAGAAGCACTATGTTTGTTCCTATACAACCACCTTATGGAACTATTTATGAACATCAGGGTTGAGGTAGAAAGGCAGAAAATACCCTAATCTGATGTAGGTGAATGTCTACTTCCCAAAATGATGTCTTGCATACCTTTCCTTCAAATCGTTATGACCATTTTAGTGAAGGGAGCTTATGTCCAAGAAGAAATCCGGTTTGTGAAGTTTTGTGCTTCTGACACCCCAAAACGATATTTTCTCTCATACCAATTTGATACCATTTTTATGGATGAGCAGTAATTAATAATGCAGTAGGAGATTCAATAGTTTTAAAAATTTTAGTGCATTTGAAGGGGTGTAAATGCCTATTTTTTTTTTATTTTTTTTTTTACTTTAGTACCACCTTCTGGAAATGCAAGCGACGCCTTGATGTGGTGGATTATCTTCTTTTCTGGAACCCGCTACAGTATGTCAACTCATACCTTTGGAATGATATGTTTCTCATGAAAGCAGTAGATAATGAATACAGTGTGAAATTCCATAGTTTTCAAATATTGCCGGACTCTTTAAAGGCGTGGAAATAAATTACAAAAACGATTTTTTTTTTTTTTATTTTTTTTTTTTTAAAGCACCACATTCTGAACACATTTGTGCACATCAGGCTGATAGGAAATTGACTCATCGTTTGATGCAGTGGGAGCTCTACATTTAGGAAACATATGCTTTTATATAGTGATTGAAGTGGAAATTTCACCCCCAGGACACCACCCATTGGATGGAACACATAGAACTGTCTCCAGGTTGTTAAAAAAAAAAAAAAAAAAAAAATCTGACACTGAAAGAGTTAATACTCATGCCAGAGCCAAAGGAAACACTGGTGGTGACCTGTTACTGCTCAGTGATGGGAAGGAGACCGAGTGAGCAGTGACAATTATACACTCTTGTACACTCAGGACACTTGTCCACCTACCACACTAACTACATGCTTGTACAACTGACACATCTGACCTTGAAAAATAACTGCAGCTTAATATGAGCCAGCAAAGTGCAACACCCAGCTTTAAAACGGGCAGCATGTCAACCAATAACATTTTGTCAAGTTTGACATTATGCATGTATACTTTTATTAATTTTATGCAATTTTCAAACTCTAAGAACTCAGTAAAGAGTGGGTTGGCAATACACAGAACTTTGCAACTTTATTGTTTTTAAAGAATAACTTTCAGATGTTACTAAGTCACCATGCTTTCATTAAGCGCATTGCGACTAGCTTGGAAATCAACGTCTTACCTTCTAAAACAAAAAGCAGATTCTAAAGAAATCCTTGCCATTTGGAGACCGACAGGCAGGTTAATGCAGTCTGCGCCATCAGTCCCTTCCGGTTACCTTGCAGTAACTGCAGTGCTACTCAGATGAGACCGGCACTGACAGCGCAGGCGCCTGGGTTCCAGTCTCCAAACGGCCCTGACAAAGCCGTTTTCGATACGCGTTGGAAGTGTGTGGCTTGTGGTGGTGGTGACTTTTTGATACTACAAATCTGACTTCTACTGGCGTTTATATATTTTTTACGTCTTATTATTTTGGTTGAGGGCACGATTTTGATTGATAAGTATATATATTTTTATACTTTAATATGTGGTACTTGTATTAGTATTTGATGTGATCAATGTCCTTATTTGCATTTGCACTTGCAATTTAGGTGGTACTATTTTGCACTTTATATATATGAAGACTGTATTATTTGTGTCAATTAGTCAGTAATTACATATTTATTACATTGTATTATATTGTGTGGTCCCCCACCTTTTGCTGTTGTTTTTTTAAGTATGTTTTATAACAACTCCTGAGTATGTTTTTGTGACAATAAAGAATATTTCTATTTTTACATCCCGGGTAGTGTGCCTCATTAATGGATTCTTTGTTCTGGGATTCTTTTATCCCAGTAGTGTGATTATGATTGTTTTCTTCCAGAGAGCACCTAACTATTGCGTTATTATTGCCCGGGCAGTTTACTGCAGCGTGTTGCTTGTCTGCTGTTTGATATATGACTCAGTCTAATCTCATCCAGCTCAGGCTGGTAGTATCCCCCTTTCTGGATATCAGTTCCTAATCAGTCTATTTAGTGGTTTATTTATTTGGGAGGAGGCATTTTTTGTTTGTTTAAAAACTCTCCCTTCACACCCACAGACGGTCAGTGGCTACCACCAGCACATCTATCAAACAACTCCAGCGCCAGTTTCATCTTCCTTCTCCTTCTCTCCCAAGCAGAGACTGGCAACATGTGGGACAACAACAACTCTTATATATTAGCATGGCAGGTACACATAGCATCATTGTTTTCAAAGCAAAGAAGCAGGAATTTTCTTTCAATGTGTAAATGCTGTTTTTGCATGTTTCTATCCAGGTGAAAAATTTTGCCTCACCTAAGTGAAGCGCTTGGTAGAGATGGATATAAAAATACATAATTAGCTCTCAGGCTAGGCACATTTGTGAACATGAACATTTAAAAATGAGTGGAAACATGTTGTTGTACAGAATGTAGAGGCAACACACACTTTAAAATGCCTGATTCAGAGACATTGGATTCTTATTTAACCCCTTAAGGACTACATGATGTACTGTGACCGTCATAGTCCTTATACCCTTAAGGACCGATGACGGTTCTAGTACGTCATGTACTTTTTACTTACAGCACTCCACCAGGAGAGCTGTAACTAAACATGGGGCCTAACATTGACCGTTCCAAGACTGGAGCAATCTCTTTCAGGCCACAAAGTGGCTCGCCGATACACGCAACAGGTCACGTGTATCGGCGTGTCAGCAAGGATCAAATCGGTCCTTACGGGACGGAAACGTCCTAGGACCTCTGGTCCTTAAGGGGTTAAAAAAAAATAACAATTTGGACAGAAATAAAAAGTTAACCCCTTAGTGTCCCTTATGTTGTATACAAATGGCACAGTTGTCTGGGATATTTTCCATTGTACTATTTTAAATACACTTTTCTTCAAAAGTTAATTCATTGTATTCCTGTGCATTGCAATGAGCTATTGCAGGTGGAGCCCTGTCAGTTGTGACAGAATACTCCCATGCATAACCTAAGATCTGGGACACCAAAAGTGATAATGTCTGAACCTTGTCCTCTTGCAGAAAGACCTGTCCCTGAAGAGTCTCATTCTCATGGTGTGAAAGACTAGATAGATAGAACATGTGATGGAATCTTGAAATTGATCACCCAGCTGTGCTTCTCTAGAATGGAAATGCATATCTGAAGACACATTTATTGCAAAATGGTTAACCCATACATTCCATATACTTAGCCATCTTTGGCTACAAGTCAAACTCTTTACATACTACATTTACTGGAAATATTCACACATGAAAAGGGAAATCTTGTACTACTACTACTGGGCCAGTTATAAAGAGATGCCTCTGTGGGAGCTCAAATAATAATTTACAAAAACACTGATGAGAATAGTTTCACCTCTAGTGGAATTCAAATTAACCATAAATTTGTATCAATGTACAACCTACGTCATGTATTTTGTATTCAGTCTTCATTTTATATATATCTGACAAAAAGACCAATGTTTTCTTGAAAGCTTGCATTCTAAAGCTACTCTGTTATCCAATAAATGTATCACTTTTACTCTACAAGTCTCCTGCTTAAACTAATCATCAGTGGCTTATAATATGATGCAATCATGAGGCACATCTGCTGAAAAGTGAATATTAACTTTACAGAACTGTATACAAGTATGAATTGTATGTAGGTTAACAGAGATGTTCTACAAAGGCTTGGCTTCTCTCTTTTATAGCCTAAGAAATGGCAGGACCTCACAATATGGATCATAAATCTTAAGTTATGGAATGTACAGGATGTCTGTCTATTTGACAGTCCTATAGTATCACAGTGCCTGTGATTCACGTCTATAGCTTTACCTGCCCGTTCCCTTGTGTGTGCTCGGCGGCAGCATGATGGGTCAGTGACTTCCTGGTTACTCGCGCGTCATTCTGTGTTCGCTCTATTACTATAGCTTGTACTTGATTGACCTAGCTTGACCCCACCTCTCCGGTAGGCCTTATATGCTGTTTCCTGTTCTATCCTCAGTGCCCTTTCGTGGTGTACCTGAGCGCTTCTAGTCTTCCGTTGTGATCCGTTTCTGGCTGCTGATTCCAATTTGTGTATGACCCTTGGCTCCGTCTGACTACCAATTTATGTCTGAACCTCTGGCCTTGCCTGACTATTCGCTCCGTGCTGGATTCCTGGCTACGTCCGACTATCCGCTCCATGTATGACCTTTGGCTTGGAGGACTACCTGCTCCGTGTATGACCTTTGGCTTGGCTGACTACCCGCTCCATGCCAAGTACTGTGGTTTGTCCGACAACCTGCTCCATGCTAAGTACTTTGGTTCTGTCTGACTACCCGATCTGTGTATGACCTTGGATCTGTCTGTCCTTGTTGGCTCTCCCTAGGGTCTGGCTCCCACCGTGCAGGTTCCTAGTCCTGGTCCTTGGTCAGGGTAGGTTCAGTCCATAGTCCAGTAGCACCTGGTCCTACCATTGCTCGTGGACCCTAACGTTCTAGGGTGTTGGTAGTTCCGGTGACCCTAGCGTTCTAGGGTGTGTTCTGTGACTCTAGCGTTCTAGGGTATTGGGAATCCAGTATCAGTCTGTGTTGCTTACCACTGATCTCCATCTCTAGTGGTTCTGCTGACCTTACTGGTTCACTTCCTGTCGTTTCGTAGAGTCTGGCCAAGTTCAGTGTCAGCACCTGTTAGTGGACTGCAGAACTGCCCTCACGCCTGACCCCGGGAAGGTTGGGGAAGTGTCTATTACCTTTCTCCTTTCTTTCTTAATAAAGTGGTGTTGATTTTACTTGTACCTGTCAGAGTCGTTATTTCTCTAAGTCTACCGTGACAAATAGTCCTTAAAGGGATAGTAATACTTCGTTTTAACTTTATTTTATTTTGTAGGCATTTAAAAAACATGAAGAATGATATAAGTCTTATCTCTCAAACCTTTATGGTTTAAGAGATATTCACAAACAAAGTATCCCCCCCCCGTTCAACCAGATCAGAAGGGAAGTGTCCAGGTAGACTGCAGAGAGGGACAATCTTCAATTAAGATAAGGGAAAAAGCTGAAAAACTTGTCAAGGGGGGGTAGGGCTTTCATTGTTTTCATACAAAGAAGATTGTCCCCTGCTGTTATCTGTCTGGTCATACAACCAGATTCACATCTGAGAAGAGATGGCTTACACTAGGAAAAAGGGACGGGGAGGGGAAACTTTGCTTGTGAATATCTCATAAACCATAAAGGTTTGAGAGATAAAAAAACATGAAGAATGATATAAGTCTTAATGCCTACAAAATAAAATAAAGTTAAAACGAAGTATTACTATCCCTTTAAATAAAATCTATGTAAGAGATCTACCCTCTTAGGACCTTTTCGAATAGCAAAAGACAAACAATCATGGAAGGAATAGGTGTAAGACATCCCACTACATCTAACATAGGTAGTCACCTCACTTAAGTATCCAATGCATAAGGGCCCAGTGTAGGTAAAACCAGTACTAGAGCAAACTGGAACAAACGCAACACATTGGCTGGAAACTGAGAACCGTTCTTAATGGCATAGTAAAGCTCAATATGTAGAAAAATATATATTGCAGGGTTTATTCTCCTGAGTAAAACAAGGGTACTCCCACTGCTGACAGGTGTTCTATTCAAAAGTTATTGCAGCTCAAACTTGAAATTCTTTTAGGTGCAATATCTCAATGGCCTGAAATTTACACTGGTGCTGTTGCTACACCAACCTATGTACAGCTCTGGTCAGTTGCCCATAAACCTCCATAGGATGGTATAGCACCAACGCCACTGGGAGATTTCAAGCCATTGGGATACTGCACCTAAAAAAAATGTTTAAGCTGCAATAACTTTTCAATAAAACAGCTTTCAAAAGTAGGGCTGCCCTAGTTTTACTCAGGAAGATAAACCCTTTTACATTTTATTAAGTGTTACTATCACTTTAACACTGCATTATCCCGATGGAATCACTGATAAGAGAATAACAAGGAAACAGAAATGGTCATATCAGTTAATAGCACTTAGTAAGTCAGAAGCCTGGGAGATGAAGAGAAAGATTGCCAAATATTGAACTGGAACACCTCTAGCACCAAGTTCAATGTCCATGGAGGAGCTAGATCTGTATAACAAACACAAAACACAAATAGGGGGGCACCATTAGAAGTAAGGGAGATTAATAATTACTATATATCTAAGAAATGACTTGTATACAAGCAATCGCTGGCTTCAGTATCTAATATCACCTGCAGAGATTGTAACCCACCCTGCTAAGGTACACATCTCCCCAGAAATATCCTTTCAGTGATTAGAAGCAAAATCCGTACTTGAATAAGTTACAAGATTTTATTATAAAATAATTGAATGACAAAATATAACAACTCAATGCATTTCAGTGTTTAAAGGGGAACTCTCACCTCCTATAAAGTAATTCTTATTTTATTCTCAGCCCCCAATACAATTTGAATCCCTTTTTATTCCCCAGATCAGTAATTTTATTGAGATATAAGCTTATAAAGTGTTACAGCCTGAAGTCACTATGGCCTTCCTGCGGTACATCTCTGTACTGCACGGCTCTCAATCTTCTCCTCCCCTGTTATGCCTCATTCCCTCTTACTTTTCTGACACTCAAATACTCCATGTGACCTGGCACGTTCTCATTGACAAGAGAGAGCACCAAGTCATATGAGGATTCAAGCGACAGACAAGGAGGAGGGAAAAAGGCACAACAGGGAAGGAGAAAAGGATATATTGACAGTCGTGTGGTACAAAGCTGTACCGGCAAGGCCAGCAGTAATGTCATGTGGTAACATTTTATATGCTTACATTTCAATAAAATTTCCGATTTGGAGAAGAAGAAAAAAGAAGGGGGGGGGGGAATTGAAGTTGTATTGGGACAGAGACTAAAATAAGTATTACTTTAATGGAGGTGAGAGTTCCCCTTTAACACAATTTCATCAGGTACCAATTTGACAAATCAAATGAAAAATGCACTCTCACTGGGATAATAGCATTACTGCACTGACTATTGGTTCATTGAAAATAATTTGAAAAAAGGAACAGCTCTCTACTCTCAATGGTATGGTATGATGTGGTATGATGCATGAAGTGAATGTCATTTTCTACTGTATATTTTTATATTTTGTGTTTTCATTTGATGGCTTTTATTATATTTTTAAGGAATTTGCTACGTTTCTCTCTTGCACAGCAGTAGTTTCAGATAGGGACATGCAAGTAAAACACTTTGACGTCCATAAAAAGAGAGGAGCTCTTCTAGTTCCAATGTCTCTATGACAGTGCCCATAGACTGTACACTGAAATTAGGATTTTTTTGGGTTTTAATTGTCAATCATATGCTTCATCTTGAAGCAGGTTCACGGTCATTGAAATATCCAAAAGCCAGGAACTGTGATTATATATAAAAAAGAGGAAGCATCATGTGACTTAATTTAGGTCTCCTTCAGAAGACAAACACACCCAGGGGAAGCAATAAGGAGAAGTTATGCAAACCTCCTCTATACTGCCTGTCCCAATGGTACAGCATGGGGTGCGATTTTCACAGTAGTGGACTGCGGGGACGTAGCCCCCCTGCCCACTCCTGTGAAAATCTCTGCAAGGACTTCACCCTCCACTACAGTACACAACTCCTCCCTCCATACCCTCCCTCCCATTCCCCACCTACACAACCTCAGCCTCCAACATAATCAACATCTCCTCTTTCTACACATATTCTCCTTCCACTATTCAACTCACATATATCATGCTCCTACTATTCACATACCTCTATTCACATACCTCTGTCCACACTCTCCCCCTCCACCACCTTCTCATCTTTCTCCCATTATCCTCTTCACCCTGTCTGGACTCCTTCAGATTCTCACAGCTTTTCCTGTGTCTGCCGTCACAGTCTCTATCTCCCCCTCTTTGCACTTCCTCCCGTTATACCTTTTCCATTCTCTGCTCCACCATGTCCACCTTCTCTGCTGTCCATGCTTTTTTCTTTTACCTCCAACCCATCACATTTGCAACAACCACATTTTTGCCCCGTTTCCATGATTTGGCCTGTTTGTCCCTCCCACCTGTTCTTTTGCCACAGACATAAAACTTTGATTCACACTGCACCGAGACAATGCTCCGGGCAGTCTAAATCAAACTGCTCTGTGCCTTCAGCTAAACTGAACCTGTGAACACATCTGTAACCCTACTACTCTGTCAAGAACAATGGTAACCATCTCCTTCTGTCCCTTTGAGAGAAAGTTCCTTCCATCTGTCCAACATCTCCAGCGAACAGTAAACACAAGAGTATAGAGAGGGGACAAAAGTATGTTTCAAATACCCACTGTTATGATAAAAATGCCAGGAGGGGATACCACATAACTAGACACATAAAGTGACATAGCCACCTACAGAAGCTTGTCAATGTGAGCCTTTTAAAGGGATAGTAATATACAATTTCAACTTTAGCTCCAAGTATTAAGTACAAGATTGTTAACATATAGCGCTATGTATATTTATTTTCAAAAGCAACTGAAGTGGAAAGGATCCCCCTCCCACCCCTTCTTGCCATCACTGCTACTCTCATGCAGGTTCGGATGGAAAGCTGCAAGGGCTAAACTTCAGTAAGCAAAGGAAAATCCTGCCTACCTTCATCAAGGGGGGCAGGGTTTTCCTTTTACTTACTGGACTTAAGTTTGTCCCTCGCTGCATCCGTCCAGTACCGGGACCAGATTGCAGCTCTAAGGGGAGGCTTCCAGAAGAGGCGGGAGGGGGGATCCTTTCTTCAATTGCTTTTGAACTACAAATATATATATATATATATATATATATAGCGCAATATGTTAAAAAGCATACTTAAAACTCAAATCCAAAGTTGAAAAGATATATTACTATTCCTTTAAATGAATGCTAAGCTAATAATAAAGGATTCAAATCATGTTGTCCTTTGGTGCAAGTTCTCTGTTGAGGGACAATATAAACTGCAATAAAATCCAATATTGCCACCCACTGATACGGTGAACAATATGGACAAACAACTAAAATGTGCAAAGAAAATACTCACCACCTAAAGAGTCTGAGGTACTCTCTGACAAAGACAGTTCTTTTCATGTGTTAAAATAAGAACCACTTATTTACAGGACACATTTCTACTTTAAAGCTACTGTGCACAGACATAACGTTACACACAAGACAGTTTATATTTCATGAAAATTAGCAAAGCCAACTTTAACAGGCACCGCTCACTCTTTAATCTAATACACAATGGATGTTGCACTAAATGTAAAGCGTATTTTATTAGACTAGGGGCAGTACAGCTCTTACAAAATTAACTTGGTAGGCCAAATACAGTATCAGAGATTACAGAGTATTCAATCTAAGTGTAAAGTGACTTAGAAGCAGGTGGAGAACAAATACAAGTACAAGAGCTTTTTTAACACCTTAAAGACAGTTAAGGGACAGTGGGGCATTTTTTCCCCCTCGCCAATGGATTTATGATGTGCCAGGACCACCACTGGTCCTTAACCCCTTAAGGACCATTGACGTGGCAGGACCGTCACGCTGGTCCGGCACTTAAGGACCAGTGACGGTCCTGGCACGTCATGTACTTTAACTCACCGCGCTCCTGTAGGAGCGTGGTGAGTAATACCGGGCACTGAAGTTGATCGCTCCAAGACCAGAGCGATCTCTTCCAGTGCCCCGTTTGACGTGCCGCCCCACGTGATCAGTCACGTGGGACGGCACGTCAAAGTTTCCTATGTGGTCCTTAAGGGACGGCACGCCCCGGGACCGCTGGTCCTTAAGGGGTTAAGCGCAGGACAGCCATGACGGTCCTGGCATGTCATTGGTCCTTAAGGGATTAAGCTTTGGTCAGTCTTGTGCTATAAATTGACGTCTTTCAAAATGCTTGAACAATCACATGCTGTAGTCTATCAATTTCTTTAAAAAATAAGAATAAATAAATAATAATAATAATAATAATAATAATATACATTGTACCATAAATCTTTGTAGGTACAAGAGATTCCTTTAATCAATCACGGGATTGATTCAGGTCTACTGTAATCTATAGACAAATGGATGCAGGATATTGTGCTTGACCAATCGGGCACTTTGTCTGACGGTTTCAAAATCATATCAGGAGTTAAATCAATCAACCACAGTAGGCGATTATGGTGCTGGAATATGTGGTTAAAAAATATTAAAATGCAAGTGTCTTCATTTAAATTCTCACTCAAAATGAAGCCAGGAAGTTAGGGATTTCTTTTTCTCAGACATTAACTCTATGCCCTCCCTATGCTTTGTAGGTTAACATTTCATTTGTATTATTATAAACTATGTAAATTGTGAGGTCACGTATGATATCAACAAAGAACAAAAGGACAATGAGTTGGTGTTTATGAAAACAAAACTGCATATTTCTTGGCTTTTGTTAATTTGAGAGGATTTAATTGCCTTTAAAATGGATATTTATATTACAGATTTCATGCTTACTCACTTTAATCTTTGTTTCAAATGATAGATGGGGTTATAAGAATCTGCAAAATGTCTGAGGGGTTTGTAGCTAAAACCACTCAGTTATTAAATACAATGTAATACAGGCTGATGACAGAACAGTAATGGTAAATGGGGAGATAGCATAGTAAACAAAAAACAAGCTCATGAAGGAACATGGTGTGTTTTCCACTATTATTTTGAACAAGTAGTTTTGCTTTATTGACACTACAATTGCTGTATAACAAATCAAAACATGTTGAAAAAGTATACTGTTTATTAACTCCTGTAGTTGACAGATGGATTGGCAAGTTAACAAAGGCCGCTTTTGCAGCTGTGTTAAGAAAAATAAAATTATGAAGCTTTATAACAAAATAATATAATCTGACAACCATTCAAATCATCATGTGTATGTATACACACACACACACACACACACACACACACACACACACACACTTATTATAGATATACTAGTTGAACAGCCCGTTACACGGGCCACAGTGCCTCCGGCAGCCGGTCGCGGGGCAGTCACGCGCAGTAGAGACTGCCCGCGCTGCTGCTGATACAGAGCTGGACGCTCCTTCGGAGCGCCCAGCTCTGTATCAGCTGCGGCGCAGGCAGTCTCTACTGCGCATGACTGCCGCACGCGCAGCAGTGTCTACTGCGCATGTCGGGCGTTACACAAGATTTAGCGAATTATTATATAGGAAGATATGTGGAAGAAAGAAGCACTCACAGGGTTATGTATCAAAAGTTATTATTAAAATGACATCCTAAAGAAATGTGAACAATCAACAATTCATCAGCAACGTTTCAGTCCTCTCTTTGGGACCTTCATCAAGGTATGTATCAAAAATTATTATTAACATGACATCCTAATGAAATGTGATCAACAATTTGGATGTCATTTTAATAACTTTAATACACACCCTGTGAGTGAGTCCTTCTTCTACTCATATTACGTTATTATCCGGTACTGCACCTGGGAGGGCAGGAGTAGTTCATGTGTGCAAATTTCGTGAGTGCCAACATTTTAAGTATATATTAGTCAAGAATTTTTTAATAAAATCACATTTTACGGTGTGCTCCCAAGCCTTTATCAAGCCTAATCGCTGACAGACCGTAAACTTTGATTTTATTCAGAAATCTGACAGGCACTCAGGTTTAAACTACCAGCAGACGACTGCCGGCTCCAGAAACAAAACAAAACAAAACAAAAATTAAAAAATAAAAATAAAACAATGCAGGCCGTAGTTTGCCCACTTCTACACTAAGCTATTGTGCCGATTATGAGAGAAATACAAATTGAACTTTTCATACAGTGCAAATTTATTTTATTTTCTTCCATATATCCACTAGTAGTCAAAGACCCAAACATACATAGAGGATGAGGTACTTAAAAGGAACTTGAGAAATTCTGGGACAGAATGACAAAAAAAAAGTAAATAAATAAACAAATGTATAAATGAACAGGTCTGTGAACTATCAGTACCAGAAGTCTCACGGTACGAGACAAGGGATTGCCCCTATAGAAGAGTGAGATATTTGTGGGATGACCCATAGTGGACAAATCTGGTTTCACTTATTGAACTCCATTGATATTTATATCCAAACACACGATTGGCAAACTATTTACATATAGTTAACTTACTTGTTTGTGAACAGATATATGTCTCGGCTTTTAAGTGTTGGAATATTAAAAACATACTTCACTATTTTTTCCTCTCCTTTTGATGTATAAAAAGATGAAAATCCATTAAAGATAAGTCACAGTTTTGCATATTATATATTTTTCTCACTTTTTTGGGTTGCATATTTTTTATGTTACAGATCTGGAACATGCGCATTTCCATTTTCAGACACAGAATTTTCACTGGTGCTATATCTCATTTACAGCAGTTTAGAACTCCTCCAATGAAAACTATCCCCACAAAAGTATATGGTTTTTCAAAAGTTTAAGTGCATTTTTAACACTTTTCATGTCCAGATGGACACTTTTCAAAGTCGAAATCCCTTTCTAAAACTGCAAAAAGAAAAAAATTTAAAAAGAACACTTTTTTGATGGATTTCTTCTACACAAACAAACAAAAAAAAAAAAAAAAAAAAAAAAAAAAAAAAAACTTTTTGGTATTTATATCTAGTATTTATCCACTTTGTGGCGATCACATATGGAGAGATTTGTCAACTACTGTGAGAATTTCTAATTCAAATGTTGTAAGTGTTGGGTCTATCCCTGTACGTTATGGCTTTGGAACAATTGACTTTAATTGTATGCTAACCTACATTTATAAACAGACAGAGCCACATCTAAAGATTTACAGAAAAAAATCTATTATTACAAAAAAAAAAATTAATAAACCCACGAGTAATCAACAAAAATGCAAAAATTTAGGGTGCATTGCTTCCCATTACATTTTTAAAGCGTTAAATCTAAGGAGAGATTTGTTCCGAAAAATATACAAAACACAATATTTTAGGGGGAAAAAAGTGGCCACATAATAAAACGGTAGCTGTTCTATCACTAGGGCACTGAAGCTATGTGGTACTCCTAAAAATAGTTGTCAACGAAGAGTCTAAATTGTTAAGGGCTACAGGACAGTAGGATGAGGTTTCTGTCCATTTCCCGCTGCTATAGCATACTCTGCACCATTTCTGTGTGTTTTGCTTTTTGTTGGATCAGGTAATTTTAAAAGGAAGGTGTCCTGCACCAGTTCTTGAAACACTGATGTAGTAATGAGTGCATCTTGCAACCAAAAACTCCAATTAACTGGAGCATTTGCAGCAAGAATCTGCACAATGTAGGTGGGTTTGCCATTTTAAAAATTTAAAATGTATTATGACTGGCAATCAGCATTATATAAATGGCAGCCTATTTATACCAAACCCTACTTTTCCTCATAATGAGGTAATATTGCAAAATCTAATTCAATAGATCCATATTCACAAGTGCCTGCTGTATTCTTTTATGCATACTGATTTTCTTAGTACCTCAGCATTACCACAGAGCTCTCAACATCAATGGCTGTTAGCATGCACACATCCTCTTTGTCCCTAAACTTCATTGCCAACACCTACCCTTCAACATAAAGAGTTGTATCCTTTATTAAGTAGGGGGTTTATGAAGTCCCAAACAATATTTGTACAAAGAAAGCCTGGGAAAACAGGTGAATCAACATGGCAGTCCTTGCCCTCATATGCACAGAAAGCCTTATTATAACCCGTAGAACTCTCACAAAGTTTGTAGAACTCAGTTCCAAACCTAGAGTTTGTAGAGGGAATGTCCTACCTGAATACGAGTCTTCATGTGTACTTTATCAGGGATTCATTAATGCACATATTTTTATGGATGGTGTATACCTCTGCAAATTTGGCCTGTAAGTAATTTATTAAAGGGGCTAATTGGCACATGGCCTGTCATACTGGGCATCTTCACTAGGCAGGTGCTAGGGTGCTAGGTATTACTGCTGAAATGCATAAAGAGCATATCTTTCCCAGGTCAGCACTTGTGGGAAAATAGGGATAGTACAAATGGAATTTGTGCTCTAATATGACCAGATGCTAGGTTGGTTAATTAATGCCACAGCCATTGCTAGGGCTCATAATTTTTTTTTAAACTCATCTACATGTGTGGGTTGCCAGGATTGCATCCTTGCATTGTAGGATGAGGGATTGGCGGCAAGATATTGGGCTGCATACACATTAGTTTAGGAGACAATATCCTAGATATCTTCCCCAAAAACTAAACAAAATAAATAAATAAATGGGCAAGGGTAAAAAACCTGACACATCCGCTTTAATTTCTGTGTTGTCTGTGAATAGAGGAATTTCAGGAAGACAGCTGAGAATATCATTCCACAGGGTCAAGTTCAGAGTCAGTATGGTTCTTTTCAATAGGAGGCCCAGTGTGATCATTACAAGTATCAATAGATGCATCACTAAACTAGCATACTTCAAAATAAAATGCAGAATCTGTTGTCAAAAATGCATATTTCTTCACGGCAGTTTATATCCTCTGCAGGCTTACTATAGTAGACTAATTACCTAGCTAAATAACTACTTACACAAATTAACTTCCCTATGTAAATTACTATTTCAAAGTATTTAATTTACTAATCTATGTAAAGCCTACTTCTACCTAAAATTCCCAATACGAAACTACCCACATACGAAACCAAAGTCAACCCAAATTAAATTGCAAAAAATTATACCCCAAAAGGATCTACTTGCCTATGTAAATACTATTTATATTTTACTACCTAACTGCCATAAACCCTAATCCTACCTTATTTCCCCACTAACAACCCACCAAAACTATAAAGTTAAATAATTAAAACCAATTTAATTTAGAAAGTGGAAGTGGTAATACAATAAAGGATCAAAACAAGAGTACTGCTGATGTTATACCTGATCACTGTAAACTAGGTTGATCAGGGTGGTAAGTAATTTTATTACAGGGATACAATGTTTCTGTGTTCTCTGACTCTCTCTGCCTCACAAATCAGAGTGAGGAGGAGTGAAGCAGAGAAGAGTGACAAAGGAAATGTTTACAAACATTGCCTTTGTCATAAGGTCTTACTTACACATGTGCAGAACCACCAAGGATATGCTGAAACTGAATGAACCGGTCCTGGTATTTTTCAATCCATGACCAATGATGCAATTGGATTGCTTCTGAATTTCTTTAAAACTATGACAGGATCACAGAGATATATTTGCATATTTAAAAAAAAAAAAAAACACAAAAGCTTTCTGTAGCTGGTGGATTTACATATCCCCACCCCTCTGACGTTTCAAAATGGATAGGATTCCCCATTCAACCCTGGTGTGGGTACGACCTTTGAAATTTCACTGGAGTCTGCTGAGAGGACCAGACACACCTTCTTCTTAGTGTGCAATGGGCACATTGTTCCAACCAAAGGACTGTGAAACTTATGTACTAAACAAAAGTAGAACAATTCTGGAGCAGATCACCCGAACCATTGAGAACAAACAAAAATTCCCCAAATTTAAAACGGATTTAACCCTTTCAGTGCCAGAAAGGCATCCAATGCATTGTGCTGCAAAGCACGAGACACCTGTCTGGCACTCAAAGTGTTAAATTGGGCCAAAAAAATGTGGGGTAAAACAACTGCAACATATGGAATAAAAAAGGTGAAATTTACTCACATATATTTGTTTTTCCTCTGTGTCCTTCCACTGCATAATGTGGACAATTGGCTCCGTCTCCCAGCTGGTAGGAACAATAGAAAACTATAAATTATTTGTCAGTACTCCCCTCTGCAGTTATACTTTTGACCAAGCTGCAACAAGCGATAGAAGTTAGATGACTTCCCATGGTAATTGACAATACGTATCATTAGTTATACAGCGTATGGAACTTTTAACAATACAAACACCAACCAAAATAGGGATGGGATGCTGTGGAAGAACACAGAGGAAAAACAAATATTGGTTAGTAAGTTTCACCTTATCCTCTGTGTCCATTACACGGCATAATGTGGGACTTACCAGAGCAGTACCCAGGCAACATAGGGAGGGTACATAGGAGAATTAATGAGGGATAGCTGCCTCCAGCACCTGGATTGATGTTCCTATTATTAGGACATCGTCCAGGTAGGGAAGAACTTTAATTAGATGGGTGCTTCTTAATTCCACCATGGCCACTGACAGGACCTTTGTGAACACTCGAGGGTCTGAAGCCAGGCTGAATGGAAGTGCTCGGAACTGATAATGATTCTTGAAGATGTAAAACCTCACGAACTTCCTGTGAGATGACCTGATTAGGATGTGGTGGTATGCATCCTTTAAGTCTATGCAAGATAGGAAAACTTGCGGCTGAATCAGTTTGATTGTTGACATTACTGTCTCCATCTTGAAATGCTGAATTCGTAGGTAACGATTCAGATCCTTCAGGTCTAGAATCGTCCGAAGTTCTCCAGAAGTTTTTAAACAGAGAAAAGTGTTGAGTAAAATCCCTGGAATCTCTGAGTCAATGGGACCTCCTCTATTACCCTGTTCTGTAGGAGTTCCTGCAACACCTGCTTCATCTGTAGGTCTCTGGATTTGTTTCTGACCAGTGATGTCTTGAAACTAGGACCCGGAGGGGCATGTTGAAATCCTAGAGTGTACCCTTTCTTCACAATTTCCATCACCCATTTGTCTGAGCGAAGTAGTTCCCAGGAGTGATGAAACTGCTCCAGTCTGCCCCCCCACTGGAGGTGAAGGAAGGGGACCCCTGGCTTCATTGATGGTACTGAGGTTTGCGCTGGAAATCCGTCCAGATTCTACCCCTGTACGACTGAGCTCCTCCTCTTCTCCTCTGGTCATAGCTCTTGCCAGGTCTATACCTTTTCGCTTCCCGAAAGGACTGGCATCTTGACTGGGAACCTCAGTATGGTGATCCTCTGTTATGTTTCTCCTGAGGCAAGAAAGAACTTTTCCCAGCCGAGGATTTACTTATGATATCCTCCAACTAATCTCCAAAGAGAGAGACAAGCCTATTCTTTGAAACTGCATCTGCCTCTGGGCTTTATCCACAGAGCTCTTCGTGAATTTATGGATAAGGATGATGACTTAAAGGGATAGTAATATTTCGTTTTAACTTTATTTTATTTTGTAGGCATTAAAAAAACATTAAGAATGATATAAGTCTTATCTCCCAAACCTTTATGGTTTAAGAGATATTCACAAGCAAAGTGTCCCCCTCCCGCCCCTTTTACTGATGTAACACTTTTCAGCCAGGGCAGAAGGGAGCTGCCCAGGTAGACTGCAGAGAGGGACAATCTTCAATTAAGATAATGGAAAAACCTGAAAAGCTTGTCAAGGGGGGCAGGGATTTCATTGTTTTCAAAGGAATAAGAGTGTCCCCTTCTGTTATCTGTCCAGTCTATGGACTGCATTCCACATCTGAGAAGAGATTGTTTACAGTAGGTAAAAGGGGCGGGAGGGGGAAACTTTGCTTGTGAATATCTCATAAACCATAAAGGTTTGAGAGATAAGACTTATATCATTCTTCATGTTTTTTTAATGCCTACAAAATAAAATAAAGTTAAAACGAAGTATTACTATCCCTTTAACCAGTAGTCTGATATTATCCAATGATGCGTCACATGAGTAATTCACTGCATCCTTGATGGTACCCATTTCCTTCAGAATGCGTGACCTTGAAACTGATGATTCAATTTTCTCTTCAATTCAGACAGCCAGATGCGTAAGGTGCGAAAAAATGAAGCCATTGCTGTGGCAGTTTTAAGGCTCTCTCCGATAGTGGAAAACTGTCTTCTCAGGGCACTGTCTACTCTTTCATCCATGGCATTGTAACGGTTATTCAGACTCTCAGACCAGAGGTAAAAAATAAAACACAGTTTTATTGAGTTTTATTGAGAACAAATGAGGAACACGGCCCCCTAAGGGCAGAAAGGTGAAATTTACTCACCGATATTTGTGTTTCCTCTGTGTCCTTCCACGGCATACTGTGGGCTTTGGCTCCACCTCTCAGCTGGGTAGGACCAATCATTTTTTCTTTAAATACTGCCTGTTACCTTCCCTCTGCAGTTATCTAGTTGACCAAGCTGAAAGATATGAGAGGTTAGAGATAACCAGACCAAATTTATGTTGTAATACGGTAGCAGATACATACGTTGAATTGAAACAGATACCCATACCTTCATACCCTAGGGTGGGTTGCCGTGGAAGGACACAGAGGAAACACAAATATCGGTGAGTAAATTTCACCTTTCCTCTGTGTCCGATCCACGGCATACTGTGGGACTTACCAGAGCAGTACCCCAGAGAGGGATGGGGCAATAGGATTGGTATTAAGTCTGGATAGCAGCTTCAAGCACCTTTCTTCCAAATTTGGCGTCTGAAGATGCTTGCAGGTCCAGTCTATAGTGTTTGATAAACGTAGAGACTGAGGCCCAAGTAGCTGCTTTGCATATGTCCTCTGGGGAGGCCTCTGCTTTGAGAGCCCAGGAAGTGGCCATGGCGCGAGTTGAATGTGCTTTTAGACCTGGAGGAGGTTCTTGATCCGCAGTTTCATATGCTAGGGAAATGCAGTCACGAATCCATCTGGCAATTGATGCTTTTGAAGCTGCTGTTCCCTTAAATTTCCCTCCAAAATGGACCAGGAGGGAATCTGATTTTCGAAAGTCCTTTGTTCTCAGTAAATATGTTTGTAGTCCTCTGACTAAGTCTAGGTTGTGCAGACGTCGTTCTAGATCATGTTGCGGATTTGGACAGAATGATGGCAGAACTATTTCCTGGTTGAGATGAAACTGGGAAATCACTTTTGCCCGAAAGGAGGGTTTTGGGCGTAGTACCACCTTATCTTGATGAAATGAAAGAAACGGAGGAACCGCTACCAGGGCCTGAAGTTCACTGACTCTCCTGGCTGATGTGACAGCAATGAGGAATGCAGTTTTCAGAGTTAGATACTTTAATGAAATCTGCTGAAGTGGCTCAAAAAATGGATGAGAGGCCAACTGTTGTAAGACCAGATTCAAATCCCAAGGGGGGATGGTTTCTCTGATGGTCGGTTTGATTTTTGATATAGATGTTAGATAACGTCTGACTAGGTAGTTGTCTGCGAAGGGCATAGCCAGTATAGCTGATAATGCAGACAACTGAACTTTTAATGATGCTGGTTTTAGCCCTTTCTGGAAACCTTCCTGTAGAAAGTCCAGAATCTTGGGTGGTGCTATAGTAGCTCTGTCCAGATTATGTAAGGAACACCATTTATGAAATATGGACCATACTCTGTAGTAAATCTTTGAGGATGATGTTTTTCGTCCCTTAAGAATAGTGTTGATGACAGATTCTGAAGTTCCTTGTAGCCTTAAAGACTGCCGCTCAGCCTCCAGGCCCAGAGCTGGAAGAATGTTGGGTCTGGATGTTGTAGAGGGCCCTGTAGCAGGAGGTCTGGTATTATTGGAAGCTGAAATGGATGTCTGACTAACATTCGAAGTATTTCTGGGAACCACGGTTTCCTTGGCCACTTTGGGGCAATTAGAATCACCTCTGCTTTGTCTTTTCTGATTTTTCTGATGACCTCGAATACTAGAGGTATAGGAGGAAACACGTAAGCCAGTCTGAACTTCCATGGAATCCGTAGGGCATCCTGCCCTAGGGCTTGTGTCTCCTTCCATCTGGACATGTACTTGGCGCACTTTTTGTTCTGGTTCGTGGCCATTAGGTCTATGTCTGGTAGTCCCAGATTGGCTACTACTTGTTGGAATATGTTTGGGTTTAGTTCCCATTCCCCTGGATCCACTTGATGTCGACTCAGAAAGTCTGCTTGTACATTTCTTTGTCCTGATAGGAATGACGCTGTAATTGAGTGCAGGTTGTTTTCTGCCCAAAGGAGAATCTTGAGCGCCAGATTGTTTAACTGGAAGCTTCGAGTACCCCCTTGGTTTAGAATGTACTGGACTGTGGTGGAGTTGTCCGATCTGATCAGGACTGATTGTTGTTGAAGATCCTTTTTGAAGTGTCTTAATGTGTTCCACACTGCCAGTAGCTCTAGGACGTTGATATGTAACTTTGTCTCTTGTAGCGTCCATGTTCCCTGAATCGTTTGGTTGTTCCAAATTCCTCCCCATCCTATCTTGCTGGCATCTGTATGAATGATCTGCCAAACTGGCTCCAGTAGAGATCTTCCTGTCATAAGGTGTGTTGGATGGGTCCACCAGTTTAATTCTTGTCTGATCAATTTGGAGACTGGGATCAACTGATGAATTTCGTTTGGATGTTGTTTGTAATAGGTTAGATAGTGTAGTTGAGTCCTGCGGGCATGAATCCTTGCCCATGGGATGATCTGATATGTTGATGTCAGATGACCTAGTAGTCTGGAGAAGGATTTTGCTGTCTGTCGACTTCTCTGCAGGAAGTGTTTGACATGATTGATGATCCGTTGTTGACGATCTGATGATAGAAATGCCTTGCTTATTTCTGTCTTTATCTGTATCCCCAAGAATACCAGTGTCTTGGAAGGAACTAGAGAGCTTTTGTTGAAATTTATGAGCCATCCTAAGTTTTGTAGCTGCTCCACACATATGTTTGTGCTGGCCTGAGATCTTTGGAGTGACGATTCTATTATTAGTATGTCGTCCAGATAAGGAATGATTTTCAGCAGATACTGTTGTCTGAGAAAGGCCATGACATTGGCCATGATCTTTGTAAATATTCGGGGTGCTGAGGCTAGGCCGAATGGCATAACTCGATACTGGTAGTGTTTTCCAAATATGTGAAACCTGAGGTATTTGCGATGTGGCTGATGGATCGGTACATGATAGTATGCATCGCGCAGATCTATTCTTGTCAAATATTCCTCTGGTTGTATCAGCTTGAGTGTGGATGATACTGTTTCCATCTTGAAATGGCGTAGCCTGAGACACGTGTTGAGATCTTTCAAATCCAAAATGAGACGGAGTTCCCCAGTAGGCTTTATAGTGTAAAAAAGAATCGAATAGAAGCCCCGAAATCTCTGCTGTAGCGGGACCTCCTCTATCACTCGGTTGGTTAAAAGGGACTTTAAGGCTTGCTTCATCTGCTGGGCCTTTGTTCTCTGTCTCAATTTGGAAGTTAGAAAACGATGTGGCAGGAAGGCAGTTTTGAATTCCAGCGAGTACCCCTTTTGAATGATCTCCCATGCCCATTTGTCTGGATGTATGACTGTCCAGGCCAAATGGAATTCCTCCAGTCTGCCTCCTACTGGAGAAGGGGTTTGGCTGGCTTCATTGGGAGAATTGGCCGCGTCGCTGGAAATCCTTGCGATTCCCTGCCCTTTGGGATATATGGGCACCTCTTCTCCTTTGATCATATCCTCTGCCGGGCTTGTAACTGCGAGATTCTCGAAAGGATTGTCTTCTATATTGTCCTGATCTTCCAGGTGACCTTCTTATTTTCTTATCCTGGGGTAGGAATTGGCTTTTCCCCCCTGAAGATCTTTTTATTATTTCCTCAAGTTGATCTCCAAATAACTTGGATCCTGCAAATGGGAGAGAGACCAGTTTATTCTTGGATGATGGATCTGCTACCCATGCCTTGATCCACATGGCTCTTCTGGCTGTTACCGAGAGTGATGATGCTCTTGCTAGAAAACGGATGTTGTCCATTGAAGCATCACAGGAATAATTGATGGCGTCTTTAATAATGGACAGGTCTTTGAGAAGTCGTGCCCTGGAAACTGAGGATTCTATTTTCTCTTCTAATTCAGTAAGCCATATGCGTAGAGTTCTGAAGATAGATGCCATTGCCGTTGCTGTTTTCAGATTCTGGCCTATTGTGGCGAATTGTTTCTTTAATACACTATCCGCCCTTTTTTCCATTGGATCTTTTAAGGTTGTAGCATCCTCAAGGAGAATTGTAGTACGTCTTGAGGTCTGTGCTATGGCGGCATCCACTTTAGGTGGAGTGTACCAATTGGATGTTTCGTTTTCTGTGAATGGATACATCCGGTGGAATCTCTTAGAGACGGCTCCTCGTTTCTCTGGTTGTTTCCATTCGCCTTGAATGATTTCCTGTATTGAGCTATGGACCGGAAATTGAGGAGGCTCTTTTTTGTAGCCAACAAATGCAGTGTCCATGACATTTAAATCTTTTTGTACATCAGACAAACCCAGTGTCTTCCTCATGGATTTTACCAATTGATCCATTTTGTCAATACTGAAGCTGCCTGTTTCTTCTACCAATTCTCCTTCTTCTGCTGATGAAGCCGCAGATTCCATATCAATATAGGTATCATCATAATCATCTTGGATCCCTGAAGGTCCTTCCTCTGGGTCTGATTGTCTGGGACGTTTCCGTACTGACTCTTGCATTGACGTGAAGGTCTCCTGCATGGAGGTCTTCATCCAGGACAAGAAATCTTGGAATTGGACAGGAACATTACCTCCAGCAGCCTGTTGCAAGCATGCTGCACATAATTTAGCAGGGTCTGTGGCAGGTAAAGTGTTCTGACATCCTGCACATAATTTATCTTTGGATCCAGCTTTATCTTCCCTTGGTGGTTCAGCAGCTTTACTTTTGTCAGATTTGGACTCCTTACTGGTTGACATAATTATTTCAGCAGGAAACCTGGCTTGCTGTAGTCTAACCTGTAGCTATTAACAATGCTACTAGCAATATTTTCAAGTTAAATGAAAACGTTACATACCTGAGTTCCATTGCTCTGTTTCTTCTTATGAATGCCCCGGGCGGATGTGTGTTCCCCCGCGTGCGTTCCAGCAGTGGCACGCTCCGTGCTCGTCATTTCCTGTTCCTGCTGAGAAAGCTGTGAGCGGGCGCATGCGCGCGCTTAGTCAGCCGGCAACCTCCATGGAAGTGGCGTTTCGCTGTGCGGCCTGCCAGTTTCCCCTGCCCGCATCTACCTCGCGGGCCCGTGATCTTTGTCCGGTATGTTTTTTAAAGAAAATGTGTCCGCGTTTAGGCAGGACACATTAGATCCTTCTGTGTTCGGTCCGGTTAGAGAGTGAGGCTTAGCCTCCGTCCTCCAGCTGGGTAGGACCAAAAATAACTGCAGAGGGAAGGTAACAGGCAGTATTTAAAGAAAAAATGATTGGTCCTACCCAGCTGAGAGGCGGAGCCAAAGCCCACAGTATGCCGTGGATCGGACACAGAGGAAATAGGTAATTACACGTAACTGAAGGTAATATGGTAATATAGCAGACACAGTATGGACAAAGAGCAATACTATACAAGCAATGGAATAGAGTAAAGCAAGGGTTAAGTCCAATGCAAATAATCAGTCTCTGATGTGGTGTGTAAGACAACGCCCAGTAGTGTACAAGAGCGGCTATAGACTGCGGTGTAGGGTGGAGAGCACCTAGTAGTGAGTCCAAACAGTAGTCCTCAAAGACTGGTGGTATGCAAGACCAACATATCACAGTGCCCGTGATTGCTCTCCTTGTGTGTCTATTACCAGTAGGGGGCTCTCCATTGGCTGGCTGCTTTCAGCCCGCCCTGCATTGCCTATTTAAACCTTGCTGGTTATTCAGTACGCGGGTACTGGTTTGCTTCACAGCCGCCCGGCTGTTTTGTACAATCTATTAGCGTTCCACGTACAGGGTATTGGTTCGCTCCACAAGCCACCCGGCTGTATTGCAGGATTGATTGGCTTTCCACGTACGGGGTACTGGTTCTCTCCTCTAGCCACCCGGCTGTATTGCAGGATTGATTAGCGTTCCACGTACAGGGTACTGGTTCGCTCCTCTAGCACTCGGCTGTATTGCAGGATTGATTAGCGTTCCACGTACATTGTACTGGTTCGCTCCTCTAGCACTCAGCTGTATTGCAGGATTGATTAGCTTTCCACGTACAGGGTACTGGTTCGCTCCTCTAGCCACTCAGCTGTATTGCAGGATCGTTTAGTGTTCCACGTACTGGTTCGCCCCTCAAGCCATCCGGTTGTATTGCAGGATTGATTAGCGTTCCACCTACAGGGTACTGGTTCGCTCCTCTAGCCTCTCTGCTGTATTGCAGGATCATTTAGCGTTCCACGTACAGGGTACTGGTTCGCTCCACAACTACCTGGTTGTTACTTCAGATTAATTGCGTTCCAAGCATGTGGGCACTGGTTCGCTCCACAGCCACCGGGCTGGTACTACGTTTATGTATCGCACTTCCAGTACAAGGTACTGGTTCGCTCCTCCGTCACCCGGCTGTCATTACCATACCGAGTTGCGTTCCAAGCGTGAGGGCACTGGTTCGCTCCACAGCCATCCGGCTGATACCACGTATAGGTATAGCATTCTCGGTATGAGGTACCTGATCGCTCCTTAGCCTTCTGGTTGCGTTCACCTTATTGGCTTGCTTCCAGTGCTGGGTACAGGTTCGCTCCACCACTCGCTATTCTCTATCGTTTGTGCTTTACTGTCTTCCCATTCCGCTGGTACGGGTGTTAGCCTGTTATTCGTTGGCTGGCCACTTATGCTGACTTAGCCTCTTTGTCATCCCTGTGACTGTTGCTGCCACCTTCCAGTCACTGAGGCTTAGTGATTGCCATTCTCTCCTTACCAGGCTGCCTTGCCCGGTATATTGGTAAGGCCAGTAGAACCTACCCTATTTCCTTACCCGGTATTGGCAAGGCCGGTAGAGCCTGTATTTGTCTCCTGTCAATTGGCTGCCTTGCCCGGTATATTGGCAAGGTCAGTAGAGCCTCTTCTCCCGAGTTCCTACTTCCTGGCTGCCTTGCCCGGTATATTGACAGGGCCGGTAGAGCCTATCTATGCATGTACCAACTCCCTGGCTGCCTTGCCCGGTATATTGGCAAGGCCGGTAGAGCCTACTTTGCTACTGTTATTATTGCTTTCCTGTCAATAAAGATATATGTGTGTACGTGTATGATACCCTACGGGGTTGCCCTTAACTTTTCAATAAAGTTGTGTTCTTACCTAACTCTGCGTCTGAGAGTCTTAACAAACCGTGACACAACACTTGTGCTAGAGCTAAATAATACCAGAGCCAAGGGCACTCTGCCGTGCGTAACGGGATAGACACACTGCGTGAGCTGAATGGAACCGGAGCCACGGCACTCTACGGTGCTGAGTGGGTTAATGACACTGCGTGAGCTGAATGGAATCTGAGCCAGTAGCACCCCTTGGTGCGTCAGATACCCACACTGCCAGAGCTGAAAGGGACCAGAGCCAGTAGCACCCCGTGGTGTGTAAACGGGTACCCCAACACTGCTAGAGCCGAGTGAGACCAGAGCCAATAGCACCCTTCCGGTGCGCCAATGGAGCGTGTATATTGCAAGAGCTTTTCGGTAGACAGTAACGGAAAACCACTGCTCAGCAAGTGTTAATGGAGAGGCTCGGTACCTGAGGCAACAAGCTCTGCAAGTGGGAGGTCAGCATAAGAAGCACAAATCTGACAATTCACAATGTCGCCAAGTGACATAGACGGAGTCACACTGGAACCGGAACACAGGAAGCTGGATACCAAGCAGGAAAGTCAGCCAGGCCGGATCAATCACGGAGCAGGAACGTCAGCCTGGCCGGGTCATACACGGAGCAGGAACCAGAAGAATAGTCAGACAAGCCGAATCGGTACACAGGAACACAGCAACGGAAGCACTGGTACAGGAACACCACGAAAGGGCACCTGACAGGTGCCAGAGGCCCGGTATAAGAAAGCCATACTGGGCGGGCATAAGCACAAGCACTACCAATAGGAACACACCACAGCAGAGAGTGACAGGTAATCACGGGAACCGTGATAGGCATCCAGTAAGGAAGTGCCATCCTCTAAAAGGAGCGTAGTCCTCCTGGCAGTCTGTGCGATAGCAGCGTCCACTTTAGGAAGGGTAGTCCAACTTGCTTGCTCCTCATCTACGAAGGGATACATTAGCTGAAAACGCTTGAATGTAGCACATCTCTTTTCCCCCTGCTTCCATTCTTTCTGGACTCTCTCCTGTATGGAGATATGCACTTGCATCAATGGGCTGGTCTTCTTATATCCAATAAAAGCAGTATCTATCACATTAAGCTCCTTCTGGACCTCCGTAAGACCCAGTGTCTTTCACACTGCTTTAATCAGGAAGTCAACCTTGTCTACTGAAAAGCATCCAGCCACTTCAACTATCTCCCCTTCTTCCGCCAAAGAGCCATCGGATTCAATCTCAAGAACGCTTTCTTCCTCTTCATGACTGCGAGAAGGTCCCTCATCTGGATATGAAAACCTGGGCCTCTTCATGGAAGCCACCTGCATGGAGGAGAACATCTCCTGCATGGAGGACTTCATCCAGGTTAGAAAAAACAAAAATTGGGCTGGAAATTCACATCCTGTAGCACGCTTCAGACAGTCAGTGCATAATTTAGCAGGGTCACTGAGAGGTATAGTATGATCACAACCAGCACAAGGCTTGATTTTAACTGCACCTTTCTCATCCTTCGAGGATTCTCCAGACTTTAGTTTGTCACCCTTAACTTCCTTAGGGTTAGACATAATAGCAGCAGTAGGGGATAACCTAACTAAACTACAGTACAGAGCAGAGATATAACAAAGACCTTCTGACTAATATACATAATATATAACAGTAAGACTAGGACAGTAAAAAAATGCATTTTTTTTTGTTTTGTTTTTTAACACGCTATTTACAGGAGACACGTCTGAATGCTGGGTTGTTTTAAAGGCATCATGACGAAGACGCCGAGCCACCTCTGCGTTCCAAGCTTATAGCACACACCTCACTTCCGGTACCAGGGACATTCCAGGCCGCGTCAGAGCGGGGTGCCAAACAGACGCAGGTTTCAAAGGGAAGGCAGGAAATCAGCGCGTCACTAGTCCAGTTCCCCAACATGTCTCTGGATCACGTTCCTGGTCGCAGCATGATTGCAGGGCCCAGGATAAGGGATGTGCGTCGCGATTAGGCCAGCCACATAAGGTAAAACAAAAAAGATGTTCCGGACGGAAAGAGGCCATTGCCTCCGTCCCCCAGCTTGCGTAGGACCAAATAACTGCAGATGGGGGTACTGACAAATAATTTATAGTTTTCTATTGGTCCTATCAGCTGGGAGGCGGAGACAATTGCCCACATTATGCCGTGTAATGGACACAGAGGAAAAAACGGTCCTTGATTTACAGAAAGTAATATCTGAAAGTTCCGCTTTAAAGTCTGTCACCATGCATCCGTTAAGCGCATGGTGTCTAGCTTGAAAATTCACATCTTACCTTTAAAAAATAGATTCTAAAGAAATCCTTGCTATTTGGAGACCGGAACCCAGGCTACAGCGCAGATATCTTGTCTGCGCACCTCCGCTGTCAGTCCAGGCCTAGATGCACTAAATGTCGATCTGGTGTTGGTATGATATTCTCGTTGTGTTTGAATCACTCCGACAATTCGATCTGCACACACCGATTTATTCACAAAAATTGTCGGATGGGAGGGGAGGGTTGGAGAAGGTCCCTATTAGCATACATGAATTTCGAAGGTCTGTCAATTTGGAAAGGATCTCCTCCCCTCACACATCACCAACATTATGACAATTCTGTACAGCATTCTCTGTGCTTCCCTACCCAGCCAGTAGGGGAATATAGAGAAGGCTTTCAGCACCATGGACGGCAGTGAATGTCACAGGGATGTGCATTGCTCACCCCTGTGGCATTCAAAGGGTTACAATAAACTGAAATAGTACACCAAGCACTACACAATGCCCCCCCCCCTTAATATGTCAACATATATTGCATATATTCAACATACTAACTCCATCCGACTTTCACCTCAGGGACTGCCATTTAGTCAATGAACCTTTTACTACACTACACTTTTAGTCAACATTTAACTATTTGAGTACCAGAGGGGTAGGAAACACATGCTAAGCAATACCTTCCTACCTCTCTGGTACTCAAAGAGTTAAGTGTCGAATAAAAGACAGGTTCGTCCACTAAATGGCAGTCCCTGAGGTGAAAGTCAGATGGAGTTAGTATGTCAAATATATGCAATATATGTCGACATACTAAGGGGGGCGGGGCATTATGTAGTGTGTGGTGTACTGTTTCAGTTTATTGTAACCCTTTGAATGCCGCAGGGGTGAGAAATGCCCATCCCTATGGCATTCAATGCTGTCCATGGTGCTGAAAGCCTTCTCTGTATTCCCCTACTGGCTGGGTAGGGAAGCACAGAGAATGCTGATCAGAATTTTGTAGCTCTCCCTGCTGTTACTCCATAGGAAAGGACAGGGGAGCTCCCAGCTACGACAGCCTGAGGCAGGTGGAGACTGAACTCCGACAGCAGAGGCTGCTATCGGAGTTTACTGAATGAGTCAAGGTGTCACATTATAATTTTAATAAACCCCCTTGCATACAAATGTATCTGATTATGCTTCATTTGCATATGGAAATAAGCAACTGTCAATTCGAAGAATAAAAATTCATGGTAAAGTCACGTCAGATGAATGTCGATGTGGGTATATTTTTGTCGGAGTGCTGGTGAAGTGATGTCGTAGACACTTTGTGAATACTGAGGATGTGCCTACGACACTGCTCCGACAGAACTTTAACATTTGTAGCCCTCTTCTACCTTTATTGCATCCAGGCCCTGGTCTCCTTTGAGTAGCACTGCAGTGACCACAAGGTAAAAGGAAGGGTCTGACAGCGCAGGCACGCAGACAGCACTAACCTTCCCATCAGTCTCCAAACAGGAAGGATTTCTTTAGAATCTGCTATTTTTTTAAAGGTAAGACATGGATTTCCAAGCTAGTCGCTATGTGCTTAGTGAATGCATGGCGACTCAGTAATATCTGAAAGTTCCACTTTAAAGGGGAACATTCACTTCTAAATAACTTTTTACCATATGTTTAATTATGAAACTAGTATTAGGATACTTTTTTTTTTTTTTGCCATTTGCGTACTTTTTATGATATTTCATCTTCAAGCTGAGCACTTCCGCATTATGTGGCGCGCTGAATCTTCAGCACAGCTCTTCATGACTTCCTAGTGCAATTTAATTCTCCTCCCACCTCGTTCCCAGTTGCCCCAGGGAGCACGTTCATGCTTCCATTCGGTGCGGTTTGAATGGCTTGTATCATTACAGCAAGCTCTGTTCATCATACTGGGGCAGCTGAGAGGGAGGTGGGAGGAGAATTAAATAGCACTGGGAAGTCATGAAGAGCCGTGCCAAAGATTCAGTGTGCCACATAAAGCGGAAGTGCACAGCTTGAAGACTAAATATCTTAAAAAGTAACCACGTTTCCTAATACTAGTTTCATAAATAAACATATGGTACAATGTTTTTTAGAGGTGAATGTTCCCTTTAGCTTATTAAATGCTAAGAGGTTCCCAACACAATACTTATTAATGCACTGAATTGTTGATCTAGCATTGAAGGGGGGTAAAAGGCCCCATTTACAAAAAAAAAAAAAAAAAAAAAATCAATAGAAATGTATTTGTTCCCCTTATGAGCAGATTGTTAGCCTACTTGCGCTTGTCCTACTTAGTACATCAGTATCTGTAAGTTTAACAGTAGCTAATTAAACAAAAAAATTCACAGTTACATCAACAAGATAGGTGTGCAAAGCATTGCAACTGGCACTCAAAGTGTTAAAGGGGTAAAGTAGCTTCTGTTAAACTCGCCATTGTTAGGCAAGATTGAATGACGTATCATGCAATAGACAATACTGATCATGGTGTAAGCTGGAGCCTTTCACCAGCATCCCAAGCCCTCCACCCGACCTACAACACAACATTTACAATTTGTCATCATGATCCAGTATATTTTCCCCATGCTTTTGAATATTTATTGGGCCTTATATAAAGAGTGGAGCAGTGCATTAGCGACCTCTCTGGCATTCAAGGAGTTAAAAACTCCATATGTTGGAGTTAATTTGTCACAGAATTGCATCACTTTTTCCCTTTAAACATGAGGCATATTGTTTAGCTGTAGCTCAACGCCAACTCCACTTATCTTCACTAAGACTCACTTAACCCATATTATGAGGCATACTATTTGTTGGCTTGCACTATTCACTAATCTCACTAATCTTGTATTTCATGTTTTCCATGTACCGATATATTCTGTAGGTTGTAAGCACTCAAATTCCTAATCATTATTTGTAATGGTTTCCCTAAATAAACAGTACAGTGAAATAAAACGATGCTGCAGCAATTATTAGCAATATTAACAGAAAAATCACAGCCTCGTACAGATTAAGACTTCTCACACTAAATATGCAGTCAGACTGAAGACTATGAACCCAACCATGCTTTTAAATCTCATCCCACTGACATAGTCAACCTTAAAGAGATTAGCACTGTTACTGTAGGACAACTCGGTCCACGTGGCCTGTTACTGTTTATTTTAACTTTGTTTGAATAAAAAGGCATATGCAGTCTATGTTCTTGTATAAACAAAGTGTGGGATCCATCTCCAGAATTCACACTCACAACTTCTTGTGTGAAGATTTTAAACACTTTACTGCTAAAATATAATAGCCTGGTAGCATGTTAATTTCGGCACTAAGAGGCTTAAGAATACACTGCAGCTGAATAACTTAACCCTTTCATAAGTGCAGGATCAGTACCCTTACTTTTCTGGTGTGTTTTTATATATATATATATATATATATATATATATATATATATATATATATATATATATATACTGGCATAGACGTGTTGGACACCTCTTTGGCATTCAAAAGGGTAAAAAAAAAAAAAAAAAAAAAAAAAAAAAAAAAAATATTATACAAGACCCAGTACTAGGAACACAGGTCATTACTTAGGATTCCCAGATAGCTTAAAGAGTTAGAAAACATGAGATTCTGGCAGTAAGGTCACAAATAAAAGTACAGTATAGTTAATCTCCCTTTTAATTTACTACAGCATAATGCTATTCCATAGATAATAAACAGAGTAAAAGAAAAGTGAAACGGCATGGCTAGTACACCAAAATATTATATATGTAGCAGTTATATCATAAGGAATGATAGTAGAAGCAGGCACTAACAGGACCTGTTAAAAAAAATAATAATAATATGTTATTAAATGCAAAAATATCGATGTTTCGACCCAAACAAGGGTTTGGGTTGAAACGTGTAAATTTTTTGCATTTCATAAAATATTCTTTATTTCTTTAAGTTTTGGAGTGCCCATCAACACGCTCTCTCTCTCACACTCTCTCATTCTATATACACATACACAGGTGAAATGTAAATTGCTGTCAGAGATCTAGTCAAAACACCTGTTTGGTGTGTCAACATTTATAATTGTTCAGAGCATAATATTACTGGCAGAACACACCTGGACTAAGTGATTCCTTATTACATTTAATAAAAAGGACTCGGTTCTGGATTTTACTTACATTTTCCATCTGCTAGCCACACCTAGAAAGGTACACCAAAAAGAAGCAGAAATGCAGAAACACCACTGCACAAATATGTAGCAAAAAAAAAAAAAATTGCTGAAAAGGCAGTGACACTATGATAACATTGGATCAAGGTGCACCCATTAGTGTTTCCCAGTTTACTCTGTCAAAACAAGAATAGACAAGGGATCAAGCAATGAAGCCAGCCACCATGTGTCACTATGGTAGCAATGCTAACACAGAACTATTTGGGAGATGTATAAAAAGCAGTCTTAGTGTACGTTTAAGAACTATCGCTAAAGATCACAACGTTGGGTCATATTTATATTGAAGTTAATTCAACTTGATAAGTAAGTCCAAGAATTTTCTTAGAATATTCTGAAAACATTTGCAACTGAGAATATTTGTTTGCATATATAGTGGTCACTATATCATTCCATTAAGATCAGGTTATACCTGACATTAAGACTTAAAGGGATAGTAATGTTTCACATTGAAAGCAGCTCCAATTAACCTTCATAGTATTTGGGTCATGGAGAGTGTTATTTCAATACTGTCAGAGCTGTAGTTCAAGATTAATTGAATAATAAAGTATCCCCCTCCTACCCCTTTTATTGATGTAACACTGCTCACATTAGAGCAGCAAGAGTGTCCGGATGGATGGCAGAGAGGAACAGTCTTCACTGAAACACAGGGAAAAACCTGTCAAGGTGGGGGGCAGGGTTTTCCTTATGTTCACAGTAAGAAGATCGTCCCTTGCTGTGAGTTGTCCAGTCAAATGACTAGATTCCAGATATGAGGGGAGGTGGCTTACACTATGTAAAAGGGGCTGGAGGGGGAAACTTTATCATTCAATTACTCTTGAACTACAACTCTGACAGTATTGAAATAACACTCTCTATGGCCCAAACACTATGAAGATTACTTGGAGCTGCTGTTTTTTGTGAAAAGTTACTATTCCTTTAATCACTAAAACTGCCTTTATTTTTGGTGAAATTAGCAGATTCCTTTCTAAACATGTTGCAACACAATTCTCATTTGGACAAGGCCATTTCTCTACTTTTCCAAAAAGTCAACTGACCGGCGTTAAAGGGATAGTAATACTTTGTTTTATTTTGTAGGCATTAAAAAAACATGAAGAATGATGTAAGTCTTATCTCTCAAACCTTTATGGTTTGAGAGATATTCACAAGCAAACTTTACCCTCCCGCCCCTTTTACCTAGTGTAAGCCATCTCTTCTCAGATGTGGAATCCAGTCCATAGACCAGACAGATAACAGCAGGGGACAATCTTCTTCCTATGAGAACAATGAAAGCCCTGCCCCCCTTGACAAGTTTTTCAGGTTTTTCCCTTAACTTAATTGAAGATTGTCCCTCTCTGCAGTCTACCTGGGCACCTCCCTTCTGATCTGGCTGAACAGTGTTACATCAGTAAAAGGGGAGAGAGGGGGATATTTTGTCATTGAATTACTCTTGAACTACAGCTCTGACAGTACTGAAATAACACTCTCCAAAGTCCAAATACTATGATGATTAATTAGAGCTGCTTTTATTATGAAACATTACTATCCCTTTAACATTTTGATAAACATTTATACATATCCTTATATCTCTTTGCGAAAATTTTACAGACACGTTCTTAACCCCTAAAGGACCACCTCGCGGCCTGCACCTAAGGACCACGGTACTTGTTTTTTTTGTGATTCAATTCCAGGGTACCCAAGCAGCATGCAGCTTCCATGATGTGCCACTGATCCTTAAGTGCTGGGACCATTGTGACAGTCCTGGCACATCAAGGGTCGTTAAGAGGTTAATAACTACAGTTTTATAAATATCCCCTATGTCTTTGAGAGATTGTCTTTGTTCCTTCATGATCGATAAATGTCTTTTTCCCCTCAATTAATGGGTATTAATATTTCTGGTGGGTGTTGTTGTTTTGGGTGGTTCTGCTTCTCAAGTCCTCATCCTCTCTGTGGGCCAGATGTTTCTACAAATTCTTGTATAAATTCACATATTCACTCTGTCTCTTTTCCCTATTCCCTGAGTTTGCTATCACTGTTACACCCCCCCAAGCGTGCACAGTTGCCGTTACACCCCCCCAAGCGTGCACAGTTACCGTTTCACCTCCCCAAGCGTGCACAGTTGCCGTTACACCCCCCCAAGCGTGCACAGTTGCTGTTACACCCCCCCAAGCGTGCACAGTTGCTGTTACACCCCCCCAAGCGTGCACAGTTGCTGTTACACCCCCCCAAGCGTGCACAGTTGCTGTTACACCCCCCCAAGCGTGCACAGTTGCTGTTACACCCCCCCCAAGAGTGAACAGTTGCTGTTACACCCCCCCAAGCGTGCACAGTTGCTGTTACACCCCCCCAAGCGTGCACAGTTGCTGTTACACCCCCCCAAGCGTGCACAGTTGCTGTTACACCCCCCAAGCGTGCACAGTTGCCGTTACACCCCCCCAAAGCGTGCACAGTTACCGTTACACCCCCCCAAAGCGTGCACAGTTACCATTACACCTCCCCAAGCGTGCACAGTTGCCGTTTCACCCCCCTCAAGCGTGCACAGTTGCTGTCCCCCCCAAGCATGCACAGTCGCTGTTCCCCCTACAGCATGCACAGTCGCTGTTCCCCCTACAGCATGCACAGTTGCTGTCCCTCCTCAAGCATGCACAGTTGCTGTCCACCCAAGAGCTCAGTTACTGCCCCCTTAAATGTGCATGCCACTGTCCCCCCTCAGTGTACATTTTCACAAACCGTGTCACCCTGTACTATTACACATAATACGTCAATATACTCTTCCTTGTTTTGTGCTTGCCTGCACCGTTCCAAGCGATGTCACGACTGAACCGTGTGGTGTACCACTGTCCACAATCCTTTGTGTTGTATGTATGTCCTTTCCCTTGTTTTCTTATACTTCCCTGCTCATTGCTGGTATGAGGGTCCCTCCTACCCGCTGGCCCATTCCGTGCCTTACAGTTCCCATGTGCAGCTAAACGTCACTCCTCTCTTTACCTTGCCATGCTCTTCCTGAAGTCTGGACACATCCCTTGAACTCAGCTGCTTCCTGCCCTCCCTCGTCTCCTCCATGTTTTCTGAGCAGCGAACCCCTAGCTGCCCTGGTCCTCTCTATGACCGACCTTGATCACACTTGTTTGGACCCTCACATACAGTCACAGATAACTCTATTTTCCACTAAAGCACGGAAGGGGATGACGTCACAAACTCGCGAGATTAGATATTAACATCAATATCACGTGAGAAAGCAGCACGTGTGTACGGTAGATGTAGAAGGACCCTAAACATAGAAACCATTGCATAGCAACATGTTAGTACCTACTCTGGCTCTTACGACTCTTTGTAAAGCACAGTTTGAACTGTAATCAAGTCTACAGCTTCCCCGTTATCATAACTATTGTACAGCATTGATTATACCACAGCCACTGAATAATATTCAGTATGCCGCAAACATTCAAAGCAGCACAGCATCCACGTTATTTACGTAGCATTCACTGTAACACTGTTCACCACTGCATATCAAATTGGTAAGTAACCTTTGGTGCTCCAACTGTTGAAAACTACCATTCATATCATCCTGTCAACCAACTGTTGGTTGAAGATGATGGGAGTTGTAGTACCACGACCTGGAGTGCCAAATGTATCGATTTACTTTGGAAATGTTGTTTTCTAGTTCTCAGCAATGAAAACGGTGAGATCAGAATGTTGCATGCACCATGTGGGCGAGGTCAGAATAATGCCTGCATAAAAAGGGCAATATTGTCATGTTGCCTTTTTCATGGTTGCACTCTTCTGACTACTACTTTCCATTCATTTGCTTGAACAAGGACTTCGAGGAGTGATGTGACTGCTGCCCCACAGATGGCATGTGTGTTAGTATTTCCACAGAGGGATAAATAAGCCATGGACAAATCTATTTACTGACGGAGAAGCAGCATCATACCCACCAGCCGGACTTCATGTCAATAACCTAGAATGGCCGGGTTTTGAGAGACCCTGTCAGTCACAGAGGCTAGTAGATAAGCGGGCGGGCAGGTATGATGATGCTTCTTCGGTCAGTAAAATAGGTTTGTACACGGCTTATTTACATACCTGGGAACTTTCAAAATGAGCTGACCCTGAGATTTTGTAAATATTAACCCTTAAATCTCCCATAATATAGATTATCCGCGATATATCCCTGTAATCGAGAGTCACTCCAATCAGCATTAGGGGTGCCACCTTTTCTTCAAAAAAATACTGGCCATAGCATTCCCTCCATAGACTTAATATTAGACAGAAGCCAATTTTTTACCGGCCTGCCGGTAAAATACCGGCTGGGTGGCAACCCTAATCAGCATTCAAGGAGCCATTAATACACAACTTACAGATATCACTGCATGGACACACACAAAACAAGCAGGACTTCTCTCTCTGCCTTTCTGGTACAATTGGCTCCAATTTAGAGACTAAAGCAGCATTTAACTGGAGCATAATATATAACAGGTAGCACTGAACTCTCTCACCCTGAGATTTTGGCTCTTCACCCTGAGACCCTGAGATTTGGGCCAAAACCCTGAGTCTCAGGGTCAAACCCTGAGAGTTCCCAGGTATGCTTATTTAACCCCTTTTTTATCCCTGTTTGGGAATACTAACACGCATGCCATCTGTGGGGTGGAGGCCACCTCTCTCCTCGCAGTCGTTGTGGATGTATTCAAGTAGAAGAGGGAGGTAGTAGTCCGAAGGGTGCAACCATGAAAATGGTGAAATGAGAATATCACACTTTTCATGCGGGCAATATTCTGATCTCGCCCACATGGTGCATGTGTCATTCTGATCTCGCCATTTTCATCTTCTCTAACTAGAAAGCAACATTTCCAAAGGATATAGCAACTACAGAGCATACAATCAACCACAAAATCCCTGTGTGGGAATACTACCACACATGCCATCTGTGGGGCGGCAGTCACATAAATCCTCGTCGTCCTTGTGGATGTATTCAAGCAGATGAGGGCAGTAGTAGTCAGAAGGGTACGACCATCAAAATGGTGACATGAGAATATCGCCCTTTTCTTGCGGGCAACATTCTGATTTCGCCATTTTCATCTTTGCTAACTAGAAAGCAACATTTCCAAAGGATACCAAATTTACCTATACCTGATATAGCAACTACAGAGCATCTGATGTACCACAAAATCCCTGTGTGGGAATACTACCACACATGCCATCTGTGGGGCAGTGGTTACATAGCTCCTCACAGTGGGACATGAGAATATCACCTTTTCCATGTGAATGATACAGTTATTCAGTAGTGCAATTAAACATGACTAAAATTTGGTATTTTTGTGGTCACCAGCAAGTTAAGCACACATTATAAAATACAAATGAAATGTGTGCAAATACACACTCAATTGAGCAAAAAAAAAAGGATGATGACAAACACGCAATATAAATCAACAAAATTGGCCCCAATATTGGGAACTGGCACCCACTAGTAACCTTAGTCTGTGGAAAATTTTAAACCCCAGAGGCACCATCTATCACTAATATCCTCCAGCCCCGTAGTGCACTGGGCAATACACAAACAATACAAATAAAGCAATGAGGAGAGCGATAGACAGTAGCTTTTAAATAATAAAACTACTGAGATGCCATAGGCAAAAAATGCAAATATTTATTAAACATATAAAAATTGTTAAAAAAGCAATCCTGAGCCCCCACTCAGTGAAATAGGCACTCATACATAACCCTATATACTTTAAAATAAACTGGATCAACACTCTACAAGGATTTAAGGATCCAGTTATCCAAGTGTGCATACTGTAAAAAAAAATAAATTAAAAAAATATAATATAGTGTGCACTACAGAGTTATTGGCAATTCCTGTTGTTCTTGGATATGATTAAAGCACAACCAATACGATGCTGTAAGTTCCGTGCTAGTGTAGCGGGCAGGCATACAAATATAAGCAATATGGTAATAAAATATACTACCCCACTGTGGTGCTCTTCTTGTTCACAGTGACTGCAGCATATGCTCTTATGATTCTTCAGCAGGCAGTGCGTGTTTTCCCAGCTTGTGTCTCAGTGACTTAAGCCACGCTGATCAAAATACTTCCACTCCCAACCTTAATTCCCAATGCTGTCTCTCTGCCGTCACTTCTTGTTTACTCTGCACAGGGGTATGTATAAGTCTTGTCCACGTGAATCCAGTCTTCTTACACTATAGCAAGTATGTTGCAAGTTGAAGTCCCCTTTATATTGTTTCTCCACCCACCCCCACAGGTCACATGGGGTTTGCACAAAGCCTTGACTGCATTAAGAATAGGTCAGACAGGCCAGAACACCAGGCCAAAACCTTGCATTTAAAAACCCCAATGCAAATGGTAGCTAATGTGCAAATACATATTGGTGGAGAAGCAATATAAAGGGGACTGAGAGCTCCAGTCCTCTAGCTAAATGTCCACTCCCTGCAGGTCACTGAAGATGAGTCCTAACATGAATGTGTTTGAAACTGTTTTTAAATGTGTTAAATGTTTTTAAATGCACCCTACGCATTACTACAAGAATCTTCAGGGGTATTTTTAACCTAGATAGGAATGATTGTATGAAGAGTTAGGTACTCGCCTGGTATTGGGGAGCCTTGACACGGCATGCAGGCTTAGACATACTTTGGCCAATCTATGCAACGAAGACCCCAAAATTTATTAAAGTGGTATGATATATGCTTTACACAGGGTTCTCATTTGGATAGTTTACATGGAGGAGCTCAGATTTGTTTTGCTTTATGTTTATTTCTCCCCCATACAGAAGTCAGATGTATCTATATAATTACTATGTTTGACAGAAGGACTTACCTAGGTATGATTCCATCATACAGCAGTCAGGTGTATCTATATAATTACTGTGTGTGACAAAAGCACTTACCTAGGTAGGATTCCATCATACAGCAGTCAGGTGTATCTATATAATTACTGTGTGTGACAGAAGGACTTACCTAGGTAGGATTCCATCATACAGCAGTCAGGTGTATCTATATAAATACTATGTGTGGCAGAAGGACTTACCTAGGTAGGAGTCCATGATACAGCAGTCAGATGTATCTATATAATTACTGTGTGTAACAAAAGCACTTACCTAGGTAGGATTCCATCATACAGCAGTCAGGTGTATCTATATAATTACTGTGTGTGACAGAAGGACAGACCTAGGTAGGATTCTATCATACAGCAGTCAGGTGTATCTATAAAATTACTGTGTGTGACAGAAGGACTTACCTAGGTAGGATTCCATCATACAGCAGTCAGGTGTATCTATATAAATACTATGTGTGACAGAAGGACTTACCTAGGTAGGAGTTCATCATACAGAAGTCAGGTGTATCCACATCATTACTGTGTGTAACAGAGGGAGTTACCTACATAGAAGTTTCTTATTCAACACTAATGTATAATCTATATAATCCATTTAACCAGTAGATATAGAACTGCAGTCTTTGTGGAATTACTAGTGTAGTGCTTTAAGTTGTAAGATCTGTTGTGTGACTAGTTTATCCCCATTATAATAGCAAGCTCTGTGGTATCACTTATGTAGCCCTATTTAAACTATTAGCTCTGTTGTACTCTTTAAATATATTCAAAGCAATCATTTTGTCTTCGATTAAGCTGGTACTAGTACCTCTACAAACAAGAACAATGGGACAAATGAGAAAGGATTGCGACAAGGGTGGGGTGGGTAGTAGGCCTGAGTTGGGGGGGCAGTTTGGGATCCTGTCTAGGGCCTTAATCCAAAAGATTAGAACTACCATGGGAATGTGAATGGCGCCACAATATGCCAACCTATTTATAGCAAAATTGGAAGAGACATTCTTGTCCCCATTCCAAATAAAACATCTGGTCTACTTCTGCTATATAGATGATATCCTGATCATTTAGACTGCCAGTGAAGATGAACCTTTGACATTCCACAAAAAATAACAATGCTTTCCTTACCACTATTAATCTCACATTTAGCCACTCGCCCATGCAAACTAACATCGTGGACATTACAGTCAGCATTAAAACATCTTCATCCTGGCATCTTAGAATGGCATATCAACAGACAAGCAAAATCAGAAATGATAATTTCCCATTCACACAAAAAAATCAGTTTTTATAGCCAGGCCCTAAGGTGTAACTGCAAATGACCTGAGACTTGTGATTGAGAAAAACATTTTAAAAATCTCAGGATTGATTTTATCTGTCACAGACATAATGCCAAGGTCACAGACATTCAAATTCAGAAAATCACCAATCTATCCAAAAGAAATCTCCTGGAATACACACAACCACAGGAAGAGAACAGGATGTCATTAGTAGTCACCTATAACACCCGTCAGCACCGGCAGAGTGTGCCGTTGCAGGGTGTTGCTAGGAGGCCCCAGTAGGCCTGCACGTTTCAACATTGGCGTCGGATTAGTCACATTGTTGGCATCTTCATCCTTATATGAGGTGGTGTCGCTCTGAGCTGGTGTTCAGTTGTCTTTTTGTTTTCCTAGTGTTTACAGTGATCCTATTCCTCTCTTCTCTGGTATTGACATTTGGTTATGCTTATATGGTCTTCAGTTCTGTGCTGCCTGCCCCTGCCCCTCTGCTTGGACCTGGATTTCGATTCTGTGCTGTCTGCCTCTTACTCTCTGCCTGGATCTGGACATTGATCCCGTGCTGCCTGCTTTTGACCCTCTGTCTGGGTCTGAACATTGTTTCTGTGCTGCCTGCCTCTGACCCTTTGCCTGGACTCTTGACCCTCCTGTGTTGACTCCTTGTGGATATTCTTCCAGGAACCATTTATATATATATATATATATATATATATATATATATATATATATATATATATATATATATTGGTTTCCAGACCATCCCTTAACCTCTTTTGGGGGGTTGACTCTTTAGAATATATCTGAGCTGGCTGCTTATTCTCAGTGTGGTTTCTTCTATTCTGAATGGGGTTTCACGAAGTGCACATTCTCCAAGTATTCAGTGGGCCCCCCACACCCCTACTGCTATGGTCTGTACCCCCACAACCAATGCAGCATTCTAAAAAGCAACGCACACAGCCCCACAGGGTATTCCACCCAACAACCACACAACTAGACACCATCCAACAAACCAAAACCAGAGAGAACTAGCCCTGGACCATCCAAGCAAACATGTTCCCACACAGAAGAGCAGCCGACTCAGAAAACCTACGCTTTCCACTCACTGTTGAAACCTCAACCCAAACCCAGCAACCCATAGGCATATGTACAGCATACACATAGTACCTAACAGGCACCCCACGAAACTCACAGGGGTGAGTTAGCCTTTTTAATGTTGGCCAAAAGAACCAACAGATCCTCTATGGAAACCTCGACATGGACAGCCTCCTTCAGCTGTTCATCTCATACTGCAACAGCCCTGTTAACCCAGGCAGAGGCCTGTGCAGGTCTATTGCTGTCACACACCTAGACTAGTGGGATAGAAGCCAGAACCTCTTAGATACCCATATCTTTTATCTCTATACATTTTAATATTTTCAAATCAATGTTGTATGGATCTCATTTACTGATCTATAATTTGTAAGAATCTTAGTATGACAAGTTTGATTAGATTTGATCATATCGGTTTTATTTTTTTATATAATACATGCAAAACTTTCAGAAATGTCTTCTACCGAATAGGGTCCCGAGGCGAACGGCTTACCTTTTGGCAACTCTTTTATTAAGAATCTTGGAAAGTTTGTCAATACTTTCATGGCCCTCGACAAGGCCCAAACATCAATGAAAAAAAGTCTTTAACAGACAAGTTTTTGTTAGGGCTGGGAAAGGTAGGGGTCGCTTTCCCAGCCGACCATCAGCTTCCTACAAGATCCAATAAAACCCTCCAGAGGAACTTGCTCACAGGGAGCCAGGCCTCCAACCTCATTCTATCCTCCATATGGCAGAGTATGGAGAGCCAAGAATCCAAGTGGTTTCTCATGTTCCAGACCCTTTCCGGTAAGTACCTTCCCGAGGAAAAATTGGGTGACAGACTCACCCATTTTTTCCACGCTTGATCCCAAATTACCTCGGATTACTGGGTACTACAAGCCATTTGAGGGTATCAAATAGAATTTTATTCAACCCCTCACCAAACCAAACTCCCACCTTCTCTCCATTTCTTGAAAGATTTCCATCTAGTAGATTTAGAAATCTTAGAACTCCATAGGAAAGGACCTACTACTCAGGCCCCCTTGACAGAACCAGATTTTATCAGCAATACTTTCCTGGTACACAAAAAAGATTTGGGGGTACGTCCAGTTATAAATCTGAGAAACCTAAACGCTTTTGTCCTTTACAGGCATTTCAAAATGGAGGGCATCCACTGGCTCAGAGATTTTCTTATGCCATCGGATTGGCTGGTCAAACTAGATCTAAAGGACGCTTACTTAACAATGCCCATTGCTCATCATCAACAGAATCTCCTCCAAAGTATGTTATTAGGGGTCAGATTTTAAACACCTGTCATACTGTGAATCTTATTTAGGCACTGAGTATTGTTATTGAAATGCATAAAGTGCAGGAGCATTTCATATATTTCACTGGTCATTGTTTATGGGAAAATAGGGGTAGGTAGGATTTTCGACTGAATGCTAATTTTTGAATTATTCCTATAGCCATTGTTAGGGCCTATAATTTTTTTAACTCATCTGTATGTGTGGGTTGCCAGGATTGGTGCCTTACAATGTAGGATGAGGGACTGGACGCAAGATATTGGACTGCATACTCATTTGTTTGGGGGACAATATCCCCAGAAATGTCTTCCCCAAAAATAAATGTAAAAACTGGACAGGGTAAAACCTGACATATCTACTTTAATTCCTGGGTTGGCTGTAAATGTAGGAATTTCATGAAAAAAGCCAGCTTGTGAAACCCATTCCACAGGGTCAGGATCAGTGTTAGTACTTAACCTGCCCCTGCATGTACCTATTATACAGAGATACCAACTGTGAGTGTTACTGTTGTGACAGTGAAAATGTAAGTGACCTCATCACTCCACTGATGACCTTTTTAGGGACCAGAGGGATGAGCAACACATTACTTAACAATATGCTATACACCCCTTTTGTCCATAACCCCTTAATTACCCAGGAAGTGTCAGAACCATCATGGGTTAAATAATCACATTGCACCTCAAGGCACAATATTATCATGTCGGGGAGGCTGAAGCTGACTGTTCTAGGACTGGAGCAGCCAGCTTCACTCTTTCCCCATTTTGCTGGGACATGTCATCGCTGATACAGTACCAGCAGAGCCAATGACAAAGCCAGTATACTGTATATTCTGTACATTGCCTTTGTCACTATTTTCTGCTTCTCTTCCTCACTGTGATAGCAAAGACTAGCATTAAAGTAAATTTAAATGGCCAAAGATGAGGGCAATTTTATTAAAATTAGTGGTGCTGAGGGCAGGATTAGGTGTAGGTCACATTATGACCTATTGACACCTCTTTGTGCAACCAAATAAAATATTTTGTGCAAGAACAAAGTATTTTATTTAAACAGACTAATTCGAAACACACATATACTGACATTTCAACAAACATTATATGAATTTTATTGCAGAGGATCAATGTAATACACTTTTATGCACACCACAAAGTCTGATCTCCAAACAGTGGGGCACCAGGGAGGGAAAGAGGGACATGGGGATTTTCATCTCAGAGGGAGTGTACCCCCTAAATCTGGACATTTGGGAGGTATGAACGACCATTTATGCATTTTATCCAGTCCCTAATAAAATTAATCAACTGAGAACAAATTATTACAGGATAACCTATAAAAATTAATTTTTTAAATCATTTTTCTTTATTATTAACAAAGTAAATTGGTTATCCATATACATGTGGTATCAAAATAAAGCCATATTTGTGCTTAAAAAATGTGTATCATTTGTTTGGGTGAACTAAATGAATTAGAGGGAAAATACGGTTGAACAAAGGCATACTAAAATGGCCAAAATTGATCTGGTCCTCTAGTGAACAGAACCCTTGGTCCTCCCTGGTCCTTAAGGAGTTAAAGGTTTGAACCAAAATGCTAAACATAGAATACTCAGAATATAGGAAATGAATACTGTACGGAATGGTAAGAAACCATTCATGTTGACTTGTGGCTCTTCTGTAACCAGATTCCCAGGGTGGAATATGAAGATTATTTATAGTTGTCCATAGATAATGTTGGAAAGGATTCTAGCCCCATTAATGTCCTTATTACCTAGCTGCCCCATCAATCTTCAATTTGCTGACCCTAAATCTTGCACTCAAGGGTATCAGCAGAGTGCTGTAAGGGAGAGAAATTGATTGAAGACTGTGTACTTGTACGTTCAAAAGAAGGGAATGGGTTCAGATTTAAAAATAGCATACTTCATATATGCAACAGATTAGTGACATGAATAGCATGAACTTTTTTAGAAGCTATCTCAAGTGAATAGCTCAGTACCCATCTCTAAAATCTAAAGTAATCAACATATAAAACATTGCATCTTAAGTGGATGCAGTTATATGGTTTATACGTCTGGTTGCCAGTCTTCAAATTAAGGAAGACTTTGATGAAGTATTTGGTCTGTCAGTAGCAGGGCTGCGCCTTCTTCTGTGATTGGACTACAACTGCCATCATCCTCAGCTGACCATTGTCTTTAGTTATTATATAAGTAGCTGTAGGAAAAACAGAATTATAAAAATAAGAAAATACTTGTGATGTAGGTGGAATTCTGCATTTTGTAATAAATACTGGGTCTTATTCATCAAGCTGGAATAAACTGCACCATAAGGGGAAACAAAAAAAGCCCAATATTCCAATTGATTTAAACAGGACTTTATCTCCTTGAATGCTGGAAAGGTCACCAACACATAGAGAAGAAATACTTTGGAGAACATTATATGGATTAAAACCCCCATTGAAATGAATGGGATTTTCATTTCCTCTCTATGGGGCATTAGTTTGCTCCAGAATTTCCCCTCTTTATTTTATTTTTTTTTATTATTATTATTTTAATGACAATGATTTTATAGATTTATTTGGGAGTGTGAAAGATCAGAAGGAACAAAAGCAAATCAAGCAAAAGTCATAAACAAGGCTTTATGAAAACTGGCAAATCTGAAAAAGAAAATTAGAATAAAATATTTAAAGCAGTGTAAAAAAAGCAAACAGAGGTATAAAAACAAACGTCTTGAGCATTTAAGATGTCAAAAGGAGCACAAATGATAAAAAATATAGGACATGCTGTAGACAGATATAAATGTATGGTTTTCTTGCCTTGATATAACTTATACAGTGTGTAGTGTTTTAAAGGGATAGTAATATTTCATTTTATATTTATTTATTTTGTAGGCATTAAAAAAAACATGAAGAATGATATAAGTCTTATTTCTCAAACTTTTATGGTTTGAGAGATATTTACAAGCAAAGTTCCCCTCCCGACCCTTTAACCTAGTGTAAGCCATCTCTTATCAGATGTGGAATCCAGTCCATAGACCAGACAGATAACAGCAGGGGACAATCTTCTTCCTAAGAGAACAATGAAAGCCCTGCCCCCCTTGACAAGTTCTTCAGGTTTTTCCTTATCTTAATTGAAGATTGCCCCTCTCTGCAGTCTACCTGGGTACCTCCCTTCTGATCTGGCTGAACAATGTTACATCAGTAAAATGGGCGGGAGGGGGAGACTTTGTCATTGAATTACTCTTGAACTACAACTCTGACATAATTGAAATAACACTCTCCATAGTCCAAATACTATGATGATTAAATAGAGCTGCTTTTGTTATGAAACATTACTATCCCTTTAAATATCTTTTCTACAGGCCTGATGAACCAATTTTCTTTTACTGTATAACAAGTCTAGAGATAATAAAAACAATATAAAGAGTTCATTTTAATTAACATTAACTTTGTCCTTATTCTTTATTGATGACACCACAGTTGACATCAGTTGCATCACTGATCACAGATATGACATTAGCAATAGCATAATGGATGACACTAATAACATTACAAATTAGATATTATCTTCAATGGGGGGGGGGCAAAGTAAATGTTTTCAAAACCCTAACCACAACTTTGTTTGAGTATGAACTGAACATTACCTTCTAATTTCTATAGTATTTTTATGAATTTAGTGTATTTGGTACATTTTACTGTGAACCTTAACAGAGTAGCCTATAGTCAATCAAACACTTGAGACCCTGTATCCATTTATGAAACGTGACTGCACTCTGGGTATGTACTACAACAGGAGTAGATAACTCGGTCGTCAAGAGCTACCAACAGTACAGGTTTTCAGGATATTCCAACTGGATCACAGGTGAATCAATTAAAGTAACAGAGTCACTGATAATCCACCTGTGATGATACATGGATATCCTGAAAATATGTACTGATGGTATCTACTGGGGACTAGGGTTATCTACGCCTGTACTAGAGTGGATGAACACTCTAGAGGTCGCTCCAGCTTACAGGCAGAAAGCCTCCATCATCAGAGGAGGCTGGATAGAGGCAGGGGAGCAAAGGAATAGTGACAGATTGCGGTACAGAGCAGGTAACCGCAGTCTGCCTGGAAGTAGGGTGCAGGTCACTGTGTAAACAATAATTTTTGGCTAAATAGGGTTTTAAAACAGAACGTAATAATGAAATCCACATTTTCACTATATAACCTAACATTTAAGACACACTTGTATGGGATGATAGATCTCATTTAAGTGTGGCTTTTAACTCCTTTAATGCAAAACTTAATTCAGTTTAAAAATTGGCCATCCTTCACTACCACTAAAATGCTTCAGTAGCTCAGAGGTTGATACTTTCCTAACTGCATGACAGATCCAGAGGTGTCTGTTGAAGAGTAGGGTGAAGGCTTCTTGTCTTTGGACTGTGATCAGTGACTGGTTCTGTTGGGACTATGAAGGGCAAACTACTTAACTTCTCAAACCCGATAGCTCCAGTGCGATTGCTTAGAGTCTAAGAGGGAGATTTAAAAACATAGAGTTAAGCAAAAATATGCGGTAAAATGGCTGTAACAGCATCTTCAGTAGTTATAAAACTAAGGACTGTACGCCATGCAGCATGTTTAAGAAAAAAATGGAGTAAACAGTTTGTAAAAAGTTGTGCAGTGAATTTATAAAGAAAATTGCAACAATTTTACAACAGAATTTTAACCAAAATCTTAACTCCAGGTATATGTTGTCCTTAAAGGGGAACTTTCACCCCTTAATAACTAAATCTCCCCTTACTGCTGACCTGGCGACTAGCTGCTTAGTAGCGCTAGTCGCCAGAAATCTTACCCCGTTCTCAAGATTTCGCCGTTTGAAAGGATCAGGAAGCACGGACGTCTCTTCACAGTGACGTCCGTGCGCCTGCGCTGTCAGTCCCTTGTGCACCGTACGGTGCACAAGGGACTGACAAGGGACTGACAGCGCAGGCGCACGGACGTCACTGTGAAGAGACGTCCGTGCTTCCTGATCCTTTCAAACGGCGAAATCTTGAGAACGGGGTAAGATTTCTGGCGACTAGCGCTACTAAGCAGCTAGTCGCCAGGTCAGCAGTAAGGGGAGATTTAGTTATTAAGGGGTGAAAGTTCCCCTTTAAGCATTTCGTCATTAATATCAGAGTCAAAATTCCTTAAATAATTTATAAACAGGACTTCACGATATCTCCAGTTGCGAGGACTTAAGGACTGTTCCTTAAAAAGTGCTAGGAATGTCTTTTATCAGTCTTTTGCTAGAACGTCTTTTATAAATGCACTCTGTACAATTGCACTTGAGATGCCAGGAAGTTTGACCATATTTTTTAAAAGCAAACTGGAGTTCTTCTGGAGTAAACCAACTGGACCATAGACGACAAATAAAAATGTCTGTTAAAAGAAATATGGCTTTTAACCCCTTGAATGCTAGAGAGGTCTACAATGCATTGTGACTCAATGCATTGGAGACCTCTCTGTCATTCAAGAGGTTAACAAAGCTCTGTTGAAGTGCATGGGAATTTTGGAATATTCTTTGTCTCCGGTGGTGATGTTGGTTTACCCCAAAATAACTCCAGTTTGCTTTTAAAAATGATGGGAACCATTGCAACCTAATACTTTTCTACTGGAGCCCTGCAGCAGGAATTTTTCATATGTATCCTTTCTTAAAGCAGTATATGACAACTATAGTTAAAGAGAGCATTTAACATAGATAAATGATATTCCCATTTACAATATTAAATATGTAAGTATATATTGTTAATTGCTAGTCAAATACAAGAAAGCAGAGAACCTGCATCATCCCAGAAGTCTTTATTCTTTTGCTGGTGCTTTGGAGTAAGCAGAAGGTGAGAGAAAACAGGAAAGGTGTAGAAGAAGATTTCTATAAAGAATTAAATAGATCCATGGAAACAAGCTAATAATCATATAATTATGCAAAAATATAATGAAATGTATGCTAGCGTTTGAGACAAATACAACTATAATCTTCCTTCAGTTCAATTTTGACTTGAAACTAAATTTCTTTGCAAGGAACCATGACATATTTAGTCTCAGCACATCAATATTTAACACCACTTCCCATGAAAGACAAGTCTTAAGTTTTAACGCTTTAAGGGCCAGAGGCTGTGCAGAATATTACAATGCAATGTGCGTTGTACACATTTGTGGTCCTTAAGGGTTTGAGACAACATGAACTCTTCATGATCATAGAAACACAAATAAACAGAGGGCACTAGCCTGTATCACCATGGACCATCATATCAATCTCTGAATCCATATATAGCATTAAAGATGTTCTCACTTACATGTCATAGGGAGAGGGTATGATCCATAAATAAGTACAAGACACAACTATCTTTTGGGATATCAGACCACAGCTTGATTTAACTAATTTCACTCACATTATTATTGTTCTTATTCATACTCAACAGTAATTAATCATTAATCGATAATCAATCATTAATTGACAAACCAAGCATGGCCAAATTGTAAGGGGTCATGCTACGTCACCTCCCACAACCTAAGCCCGGGGTAAACTCCCAAAGGGCTTCTGTCCGAGGATAAAATCCCTTAACTTTACCACTTCAGTTATCTATCTCCGAAAACCATGCAAGGACTATCCGTCACGAGGCTCGACTGTCAATAACTTGACCAGTTGTGCCCTCCTCCACCACGCCCGACTGTCCATGCCGGGACCAGTGGGCCCCCCACACCCCCTACTGCTATGGTCTGTACCCCCAAAACCAATGCCGCACTCTAAAAAGCAATGCACACAGCCCCAAAGGGTACTCAACCCAATAACCACACAACTAGACACCATCCTACAAACCAAAACCAGAGAGAACTAGCCATGGACCATCCAAGCAAACATGTTCCCACACAGAAGAGCAGCTGACACAGAAAACCTGTGCTTTCCTCTCACTGTTGAAACCTCAACCCAAACCCAGCAACCCATAGGCATATTGTGCAGCATACACATAGTGCCTAACAGGCACCCCAAGAAACTCAACAAGCCCACTGCCCCACATCAAGCACCAGACAAAACACCAAAGTCACAACCACTGCCTGTCCAAACTCACAATAGCAGGTTTTTGTTTGTTTTTTTTTCTTCCTCCCCTTCTCCCTCCGTGTACAGTACACACCCCCAACGTCACCCAAGGTGAAAAACTGCAAAATTGTGCACATTATACCTGAGACCTTACTGTAAATTAAGCCACTATTTTGTAATATACATAGTCTTATGGAAATTAACAATATTTGTTGGTGGCACAGTGCAGCTTACTTTCTGTGGTAGGCCAATGTTACCACACACTGAGCTATGGTTGAATCTAGGCAGAGCCCACACACTGAAGCACTTCTATCGGCACAGCAAGTGCTATGTTTGGCCTTGGACAGAACCAATTACCAAGGGATTAGCATGAAGTGCCACATTGCCACCAAATTTAAAGATGAATCTCTCAAAAACTACTTAAACAAAATGGTGACACAGACCAGAGTAACCAGTCACCCCGCCTGCCAGACCAAGCCAGCCCCAGAGGGTGATAACCACCCGCGACTGAAGTCCAGTGCAACTTCCACAATAGGAAACACAACTGACCCAATACCCCCATCTCCAAAACAGAAGAACCAGTTACCCCGCTTGCCAGAGCAAGCCAGCCCCAGCGGGTAACGTAACAACCCGCGACTGAAGTCCAGTGCAAACTGTCAGAATAGGGTGTTCCGGCCACGCCAGGGGCAAAACAGACACTGCCAATCAACAACTGGAATGGGCCACTGGGAACTGAAGAACGTCCCCCCAACTGCACTCCCTCCTCCAACCTCGATGATAGGAGGCAAAGAAGAAGGACCGCCATGCAACCGCATACCGGGTCAAATTCCACAGCACACCAGCAGCGTACACCTCACACGCAATAGGACATCCCCCACCGCCTAAAGGAAGGCAACTGGACACCACTGTAGTCTTCAGGGAGCCCCCAGCAAGCCGCATAACAGCACATAATACACCTGAAACATAAGAAATCTGTATCACCAAACGAAGTAAACCCGCAGCACTGAATGCACCCGGGGGAACAGCCACCTACAGCAACTCCATATGCAGCCCAGAAACCAACGAATTCTGGGCTGATGCCCAGAAAGACCATCAAACCTCATGGTGCACACATGAATATGTCACACCATCATCGTGCCTATATGTATATATAGACATAACCCATAAATACACGCACACAGATATACACTATAATCAGAAGCAACCCAGGATAAGCATGTAATGTAATGGTTTAGAGATCATGAGTAAGCGTTTTGTACGCGAAACTAGTGGATCTATTTGAACATGCTGCCTTACATCTAGCTGTGTATGCTATACCTCATTCGAGTCTCTCCTTGTCTCTGTATATGGTCTGAAGACACAGGTATATTTTAAAGCTTTAATAAAGATTGATGTTTTTATTTGTAGTTCTTTGTATTTATGATTGTGATGCATGAATTTTTTGTCCATATGCTGTATTTTTGGGAGTCTGTAGGGACACCCATCTACCATTGAACTCTTCCTTCATGCCTTAAAATATCAACTGGATTATCAATATATATACAGTGGTAACGTGTGCACTTTGTTTGGTATTGAATTAAATGTTACACTGCATTTTCTGGAATAATACTCTTTGAAACGAATACATCTGATCTATACTGGAGTTAGAGCCGCTGAAATCCAAGATTTCAATAAGCATGTAATGTACCCCAGGTTATTATCCAGGAAGGTCAAAAGGTGCTCTACTATTGTTTGAAATTAAAAATGACTAAAATAAATATGGGTGATTTTGGGCAGTCTTTTCAAAATCACCTGTTTATTACAAAGTGACAGTTCTTTAGAAGACAGCTAAGGGTGGTGATGTACTAAAGGTCGAAGAGGGCTCATAATCTTGATGTTCTGTCGGATCAGTGTCGAAGGCACCTGGACAGTATGCACTAAAATATCTTCAACATCATATCCCCATCAATCCAATAATAATCTACCCACATCAACATAAATCCGACATGCATTCGACAGGTTTACGAATTTCCACTTATCACATAATCAATGGCCTATTTCCATATGGAAATGCAATATAATATGGAAATGCAGCATAATGAGCCATTATCATATTCATGTGGGTGTGTTCACGTGTTAATGTGGCTGTTCACCACATGCAATAAGCTACAATAGCTGCCTCAGCTGCCAGAGTTCACAGTCCCAACTTATCCTACATGAGGCTGAAGATGCTGGGATCTCCCTGTAGTTTCCTATGCAGTAACAATCCTCAATCAATCATACGCATGGAGGGTTGTCGAACTGTTTGCAATGTGGAAGGGATGCCCTCCTTTACACATCACCAGCAGTAGACATCCCTGAAGTCTGAGAGCATTCTCTCTACTTCCTCAATTGGTCAGTAGAGGAGTGGAGAGGGTTCTTTAAGCACCACAAACAGCATCACTCCTTTAACCCTTTGCTTGCCATAGGAATATGCATTGCACACCCCTGTGGCACTCAAAATGTTAGAAAATTCCACCAACCAATACACAATCATCCACCTAGCTCTGTGTCATTTTTCATAGTCATATATGCAGTGCACTCCCATTACTAAGCAAAATGGAATTTAACTTCTTGGCTGGTAGAGATGTCATATCTAAATTTTAATTATCAGTTGTGTTATAGGAGAATGGATCAAGTGGTTGTTGGAGTTACTTTATCACGATTTTAGAAACATTTAGAGTTAATTCCACCTTATGTTTGGTGTATAAGTATTTTGCAATAATTTACAGATACTTAGTCTTACTCTGTCAGAGACTCATTTTACGTGACACTGACATGGGTAATGCATAAATGTGTATTTGCCACATCACATCACGTGAATGAAACAAGTTTGGCATTTCTGAACAATTTTATTTTAGTGCATACGGCCGTATGTGTCTATATGGAAAAGGTGAAGTACTTTAAACACAACAACAAAATCATATTGCCACAACATTGATCTTTAGTGCATCTCCTCCAAGTTCTCCTTAAAATTCTATATATAATCCATAAATACTGAAAATGTGGTCTATTACAAAAGTATTACCAAGCTGAAGCAAATTAAATAAATGAATGGGATGTTTGCAAGCCATACTTTAGTAGGATAAAAAGAGCAGTAAACCTTTCGTATGAAAAAAAAAAGAAAAAAACATGCTGTAGGGCTTTTTTCATCTGTGTAAAACATGGCTACTCTCACTAGGGCTGTTTTAAGACCTTCTGAGGCTCTTGCAATAATTGTACAAGGATGTTCCTCTATATAGTCATATGTATTCCTTTTATCATGTGGGGAATGCAAGAGAGAGGTTGTGTATATAAAGAGTCTGTATGTCAGGATGTGCGTGTATGTAATATTATACATTACATTCAATGGTAAAAAATATTGTTAATGCCTGAATTAAGTTCTCACTAAAACATAGAAAAGTCAGGAAATGCAGGTTAAGTTGCTGATGACATTGCAAATCCTATATAATAATTCGCTAAATGTGTGTTTGTCAGAAGCTGTCATGCGCAATAGAGACGGCTACGAGCGTTGCAGTCATTTGCCCTACAGACTGCCTGCATTGCGGCTGATAATGGAGCGGGTCCAATTTTAGACCACAGTCCTCTCTGCGCACTGAAGGTACGCTGATAGGACTACATTCTGAATTCGGAGCACCCGCTCCATTATCAGCCGCAGCAGGGCAGTCTGTAGTGCGCATGACTGCACCACGGCCGTTGTTGGGTGGCACTGTGGCCCGTGTACACGGTCTCTTCAACTAGTGACATAATAATTGACATACTGATGGCATCACATATTACAAATGACAACCTCAAGTACACCTCATCTACTGACCCACCGGTACCAAAACTGTTTGCAATGTAATGGTCCACATGAAATCTGCTTGCAGTGTGACCCACCGTGAGCGATAGAGTTTGTAATTTAGTGCCTCACATCAACAAAAAGAGCTTGCAATCCAGTGACCCACATTAAGCAGCAGAATTTGCATTCTAATGACCTGCATGAAGAAACAGTCTGTTGACCCACATGAAACAACAGAAATTGCAACCTAATGATCATAATGAAACAACAAAGGTTACAATCGAGCAGGGACCTCCATGATTCAACTGGGCCACAAGATTGCAAGCCATGTTGTTTAATGTGACATGCCTCAAACATATATATATATATATATATATATATATATATATATATATATATATATTTATATATTTATTGAGGCTTCAGAAAGCGGTGTAGTGCCATGCAATGCGTTGCCAGTTTTATAGTTTTTATTACAACATCAATGTTGTTTATTTTATCTGTGATATATTTGGAATACATTTTTTTGGAATTAGATACCATGGAGGTCCTGTTACATATGGAGTGTTTGGAGCAGTGCTGTGTTATACACCGAGTGAGGACGGTGAGATTTCCTCACGAGCCTGGTAGTGAGCTCAGAATATGCCCTGTTGCTGACATTGGATAAATGTGAGTACATTTATTATTATTTATTTGTAACAACAGTTCCCCAGCTATATTACACTATTGGGCACTATCCCTGTGTTTTCTGTCTTTGGAGATTCTTGTGCCACTAGGAGGGAGTGTGAGGAGGATCGGCAGCCCTAAGAATATTGAATGTCTACCTGCATCTGGGGCAGGTGTAAACCCAGTACGCACATTTGCTGTTTATCATATATTTGATCAAGCAGCCACTATATTTGTGAGTACCCATGTGTGGGGTGTTCTCTGTGGTGGTGGAACAGATATACTGGTTTTATTGCACTAGGGCGCTCCCTATTGCTTTCCTGTCTTGTTTTTCCTGCATGCCTCAAACAGGGATGGTTATAGACACCAACATTAAATAGAAATTAACAGTAAACGGTAATACCATCTCTGAGGGACTAACTGGTATGTAGCTTCCAGCTGGGAGGCAGATGAAACTGTTCTAAGCTGGAAGTTCTTCCAACAATCTGAATGGCTGGGCTAGAACTGTATTATCTGTCACTCAGGCCAAAGCTGGGTCCTCATTTTTGTACTGGGCTGTTGCAACTTTGCACCACATTTGAGGTACAATGTGGTGTCCTACAGAATGACCCTGGCCTGCTATATTATCTGTGCGGGCTCATTCAGGCAGCTTCTGGCTGTCTGAACCAGAAATAAAGCAATTCATCTGGAGGGTAAATGCCCCCTTCCCTCCCTGACCAGCACACCACTGCCAAAACAATTCAGAAATGCCTTTTACAAAAGTGATTGAGTACCTGGCACTTATTAATTATAATACATTTTACATATCACATGACTAAATTTGTTGCAGTGGTTCTTTCTGTTACTGCTCCTGTCATTTTGACAGCTCTTGAATGGGGATGATATGAGTTGGAGTCTGGCAGCAATTGGAGAGCCTCACATTGCCCATAACTCCACTCCACTATGTTGTGCTAGTTCTTTCCTTGTGTTCCTGCTCCTATCAGATTGCCAGCTCTGGATGGTCTCTACTGCAACTGTGCACCAATTGCATTATGTCCATACATTCTTTTGCTTTTTGGAATTTTATCACTAATACCTGTGGTTCTACTGATCCATTTTACTAACTTTAAAAACAAAACAAAACATGCAGTACTCATCAGAGCCTTTCTGACTAAAATGTTGGGGACAATTCATAAGCTAGTCTATGCTTTAAGTTTCATTATACTTTATCATAGACACAAATGGGAAATCTTTGTTTAGCAAGTTTGTTAATTGAAACCTTTGTTCAAACCTAACTGTAGAAGCCCTATAGAGTTTCTCTAATATGGAAAGAAAGTAAGAGTAAATCCACTGCAATCCACTGACCTTCCCACTGAAGAAAGAGGAAGTATTTTTCTTGACACAATGGAAACCAAGATCTACCAGGTCAGATTAATTGATGCAAAATAGACCATTTGGCTGTCAGGCATATACAATAAATCAGTGGGGATAAAATCAGTGTCACCGTCAAAGAAACAATAGGAGAGATGCCCCTGCTTCAAGGAGCTTACAGGATAAACATGAAAGCAGAAAGGATGATAAGACCTTCCCTTCAATCTGCTCCTGAAATTCCTCTCTTGACCACCTATAAGGTCTCGTATTGCTTATAAAATTCTTCTCTCCTTTAAAGGAATAGTAATGTCTCACAGAAAAAGCAGCTACAATTAATCTTCATAGTATTTGAGCCATGGAGAGTGTTATTTCAATACTGTCAGAGTTGTAGTTCAATAGCAATTGAATTAAAAAGGCTCTACCTCCCACCCCTTTTACCTAGTGTAAGCCATCTCCCCTCAGATGTGGAATCTGGTCACTTGACAATCTTTTTACTGTGAGAACAATGAAAAGCCTGCCCCCTTAACAGGTTTTCCTAATGCTCACTGAAGATTGTCTCTCTCTCAGATCCATCCAGACAGTCTTGCTACTCTGAGGTAAGCAGTGTTATATCGGTAAAAGGGGCGGGAGGGGGGTACTTTATCTGTTAATTACTATTGAACTAAAACTTTGACAGTATTAAAATTACACTCTTCATGGCCCAAATACTATGAAGATTAATTGGAGTGGCTTTTATTGTGAAACATTAGTATCCCCTTAAGTCACTTTCTTCTTCAGCACCTTCCTCCTTACATTTCTGCTCTTACCTCCAGCTACATCCCTTCCCATCACCTGCATTCTTCTTAAGGGATCTTTCTGTCCTCTCCTTACAGAATCTGGGGTGGACTGACCATTCGGGCATTCGGTCACGGACCGAGGGCCCGCAACCTAGGAGGGCCCGCCATCACCAGATTCCCCATTATAATGTTACTGTCGGACTTCCCATCCAATTGCCTGTAGGGGCCCGTCTGCGCACATTTAAAGCAGCCGCGCTGGCCTCACTGTGCTCCGTGAGGCACTGAGAGGCCTCACTTCAATAATATACAGCCTCCCATCATGCTGCCATCATTAAGGCAATAACAGTTATGTGGATGCGGTTCCAGGATGCCTCAACTCCCCACACAAGATTGAAATATCTTTGCTTACAAATATTGCTTGCTGCCAGAGTCCAGACTCACTGGAGTTGTTACTGTCTGGCAACTGCAGGCAGCAGGTGCTTCTCTCTGTGCCTCTTCCTTTTCTTTTTGCATGCTACGCGAGCATGTGGTCTGTGCAGCATGCGCATGAGGTCATCACGGCCCGCAGGAGCGTGTGATGATGAGGGGATGGACTGTGGAACTCAGCAGCAGAGCCCACCACAGGACATCAGGTGAGCCTGCCAAAGAGGGCATGCAGCAGGATCAGGACCACTGGGGACTCAGAGACTCACCAGAGGACAAGCACAGCAGTGACAGTGACACTGACAGGCAGTACAGCAGCAGCAGCACACAGAAGACTCACCACCACTCAGCACACACACAGCACAGGTAAGCTATATTGGATGGCCTGGTACTGGGGGTACTGGATAACCTGGGGGAGGTAATGGATGGCCTGGGGTATTATTGGATGGCCTGGGGTGGGGGTACTGGATGGCCTGAGTGGGTATGGCTTTGAGGGGGTACTGAATGGCCTGGGGGGTACTGGATGGCCTGGAGGGGGGTACTGGATGGCCTGGGGAGGTAGTGGATGGCCTAGGGAGATATTGGAAAGCCTGGGGAGGTACTGGATTCCCTGGGGTTAATGCATGGCTTGGAGGGGGTACTGAATGACATGGGGGGTTACTGGACCTGGTCCAGTACCCCCAGGCCATGCAGTACCCTGCCAGTCCATCCAGTAACCCCCAGGCCACCACACTTTTGCAAATTATATATGACACATTGTACTTGCTACAGGCACAGCCACTAGGCCAGACATCCAGCACACCCTTAAGCTAGCCAACCAGTTGCCAAGCAGTCTCCAGCCAACCATCAAGAAGCTAACCAGCAGTGTTAGGTTAGTTTTATTTATTTTTTATTTTTTCTAACCCTTTGAGTGCCAGATCAGTAGGCACAGCATCGCAAAGCTATGCGTTGTGTCTCTGTCACTCAAAGGATTAATACCCCCTTCTGCAAGTTATTTATACTATGTTATACTGGGGTGGGGCCAATCATGTTATGGGGTGGGGCTTATGATGTTATGTGGGAGGGGCTAATGATGTCACTGGGTCAGGGGGCCCAGACCTCTTTTTTTTGACCAGGGGCCCTGGGTCCTGTTTGTTCGCCCCTGTACACAACTTGAACCATCTCTCGGCTGCAGTCTTGTTCACTGGCTGCCTCTTGACTTTGGAATGTGCTCCCTATCACCACTCATGAATCATTTACACTCATCTCTTTCACACATCTCCTGAAAACCCACTTGCCAACGAAGGCATCTCAATAACAGTATTCTCATTGTGCCACCAACAGTCACATTAGAATCATTCTGCACTTCCTTTACTGAAGCCTTGTACTTGCGCTTATGATCCTCTTCCTACTGTCTCTGTATTTTTCCATGATTACTAATTAGATTATAAGTTCCTTGGGGCAGGGTCCCCTTCCCAATGTATGATTCCATTGGCTGCAGTCCCCCCCTCCAAGAATGCAATGATCGTACTTTAGCCTGATGAAATTAACCCAGTCCTGTATTTTTGTATTGTACTTTAACTAGAAAGAGCTGTGTACATGTATGGAGCTATATAAATAAAGATACATACATACATACAAATTTACAGCAGTACCTCAGATAAATTCATTGTAAGTTGGAAAATCACAGAGGATGTTCCTCCATTAGGCCCTCCAATACTTCCCACCTCACAACTATAAAAAATTCAGATTTCCCTGCCATTCTGCAACATGTAGTTGAGACAGAATGTAGAAGGATAGAGCTAGAGATATGTTCTGTTCCCTTCTGCACTGTGTTTGTGGGCTAAAATGAGTAAGAGGAGGTGGAGGAATGCTGCTGCTGATATGGAGGAATTCAGTAGCGACAGCAGAAGTTCTAGTAGTAGCAGTGCTCATCAGCATAACCCACCAGATAGTTCTGCTACCAACCTCACCACATCTCCTGTGACTGAGAAAGCCCAGAGCCCACCAGCAGACAATAATGCTGTGGCAGCTGCTGCCATCCCCCACCACCACCACATATACTGGTGTGATTCAGAGACAAAACAGCCCACCAGGAGATAGCGCTGCTGTCACTAGCACCACCACCATATCTCCTGTGACTTAGAGTCCACCAACAGCACCAGATAATGTTTCAATTGCCAACACCCCAGCAGATAGTGCTTCCACCACATTCCCAGGGTACTGGCAGGATTTTCCAAAAGGGGAACCACCACCACAAATGTCTGACTGTTGCCCCAAGTCATAATAATTGCTTTTTGTGATGATGCCAAGTGTTCTGTAAATTGTTGTGATGTCCTTGTTGTTAAGGCTGAGGTTATTACCCTTTTGCGTGCTTGCTTCCTTCTCTCTATGCTTTCTTGTGGTATTTTTGTCCTTACATTCTCTCTCACGTCCTCCACAATGCAATCTGTCCCTCGATCTATAAGAATTTATCAAACACCCAAATGAGGTCTGGAAAATACTGTTATCAGTAATTCTTTTATATAATCTCAAAAACGACTACTATCCCAATCTCCAGAAGTGCATAAATCTGGATTAAAAAACACCAATACAACCACAAAAATAGGGAGAGCGCTTGTGAGATAAAATAAATACAATATTTATTTCAGAAAAACAATAATATTAATCTGCTATTAAATCCATACAATAACCACATAAAAATATACTGTTTATGGTACCATAAACTAAAATAACATTGACAAAAATAATCTAAAAATACCTTATCACTAAGAAGGATAAATAGATCTAAGTCTAAATACACAATAGGATAACTAGACTTCCCAATATGTATACCGGTTAAACAATATCTCAAGATAAATCTTCACTATGTAACAATTGATATAACACTGATGTTCAAAGTAAGTCACTGCAGCTGCCCTTTTTGGATATAGCAGCTGCAGTGACTTTCTTTAAACATCAGTGTGACCAGGATGGGAAACCTGTATACTGGAAAGGAACCGGACAACAGGCCATCAATGCAGATAAGGCTAAACTGGTAGAGCCAAGCCAGATGACAGGATCCCTAGGATCTGGTCCAGGTAATACTGAAGGAGATGTGCCTTGTACCCAACAGAGGACCACCAGGAAAGATGGAGTCCATAGATGGAAAGGCTGCAATAGCCACAAATAGGATCTGATGGCACACCTTACTGGGACAGAGAGAACAACCCAGGGAAGCAACAGAGAAACCTGAGCGACTCAGTATATGAATGGAGGGAACCCCAAGGGAGGTAAGGACTGGGCCTGAAACAAGACCACACCAACACCTAGGACAGAGATAACCTCCACATCACTGAGAAGGTGGGTATAGAACACACAGGACCCTGAGGAGACAGGAGAAACCTAAAATGTAAAGCAAGACCACAGGACAGGCCACTAGCTGAAGGTAGCCAAGAACACTAAAATAGCTGAGTAGGAAATCCCCCAAGGCAAAGGCTTGGTCCTGGATGGCTAAGGAGCAGAGTAGGAATGCAACAGGCCAAGGATGTGGGACAAGACCGCTAGCACAGGAGACAATGGAAAATGGGGCCAAAGCAGAACTAATATAAGCACCAGAGCAGCCGGGTTAGTAGTGGAGAAGCTGCTAACTAAATGAGTGGCTAAGCCACGTGGAAAATAGAGGATACAGGGGAAAGAATAAGCAGCAAGCCGAGGGGACAAGGAAGCAGCGAGACTGCTGGACCACTAAGGCAAGGCTGCTGGTAATATAAGTGGAGAAGCTGCTGAGGGCAAAAACAAGCAGCACAGCCACGAGGCCAGAAAAGCAGTGAAGACGCTTGAATACACAGCTAGTCTGCTGGAGAAGAATTAAGAGGATAGGCCACTAAGCCAAGAAAAGCCACAGTGTGTCACAGCTTACCTTGTTTACAGAGTCGCCGCTTCAGTGACGCTCGGCGTCATTCCACTCATCATCTGCAGGCACGAGGCTTCAGAGTGAAGCAGGCCTCTGTTTTATGCCATGCTTCCTGTAGTCTCCTCCTACCTACTTCCTTCCTCTGAGCCTGCTCCTCCTACCTACTTCCTGAGGAGGGGTTTAAAGGGCAATCTGAGTCCTGACTCACTTGCCCTTGCGTTGTTGTATGAAGCAGTTCTATTACCTTGGGCTCAGTGTATGACCTGGCTTGTCTTCCATCCAATCTAGTGCTGACCAGTGGCTCTGTCTGACCATTCTTTTGCTTACCCTATAGTGGACACCCATTCTGGTGCAGACCTGTGGCTCTGGCTGACTACCTGAACTATGTATGACCTGGCTTGTCTGACTACCCTCTCTGGTGCCGACCTGTGGCTCTGTCTGACTATTCTGTTGCCTATTACCCTACGGACATCCAATCTGGTGTGGACCTGGGGCTCTGGCAGACTTGCTGTGATACTGACTGCAGGCGGGAGTCAGAGATATGATCCATACTGACTGCAGGCGTGAGTCAGTATTCTTGTTTAATCGGATCAAGATCCTGTGTTCCTGCTCCTGTTCCATTCCAGTTCCTGTTCCATGATTCCAGTAGAGACTACCAGTGGCTGAGGCCTAGTCTCCGGCAGTGAGGTCAAGCTTGGCAGCCTACTATTCCTACTATTAGCAGTGCTTAAGGGTTTGTGACCCTCTGCTTGTTCCTGCTATAATTCTATTGTGTGCTATCTTTCTTGTTGTTAATAAATTGCATTTAACTATACCGTACTGACTCTTTAATGTTTCTGGGGAAACCGTGTCACAGAGGAACAGGCAGTGGGCAGATAGGTGGGGGGGGGGCAGGACCACAATACAGAAGGGCATGTATGCAGAAGCAGAGCAGGACCGTCAACAAGGCTGAGCACCAAGGCAGAAGCAGAGAAGGACCGCTAACAAGGCAAATGAACCTCCAAAGAATAGTCAAACAAACTGTGGTCATACACAGTAGGACTCAAGCGAAGCACAAAGGATCAGGCAAAAATGATGCCTTTCACTTTTTCAGTATACTATATGCTTTTAAAATATATATGCCTATGATATTTGAGAAAGGGATAAATCCCCGAAAAGCATCATATATCAGGCTCTTATAGCCAATTATATGTATTGACATTTTTTTCCAATTTTGGCATTATATATAGATTTTTAGCTGTATTTTTAATAAATTTGATACTATTACTAGAGGATCCACTGTTTTTCTTTTCCTGAGAGAAGCGACTGAAACGGGGCAGTCACAACTTACCCCGTTTGAATTGGCTGGTTGTACTCACAACCAGGTATCTTGCATAGTAATTGTGAGTATTGTTCTAATATTGGTTTAATATTGACTGAAGAAAGCCATGGCAGTATTTGCTGGTGGTTTGCGCTCTTCCTGTTCATTTGTTCTCTGTATATCAAGGTTCCCTGCAAGCATTGTGGGATAACTTCAGAAGACGCAGCATCCATCTACCTATTGAAGAGACTGAGTGGGGGCAGTCAGAGTCCCCCACCTGCCTATGTTGATCACTATTAGTAATTGATGCTATTGTGAGTACAGTGGTGCTTCTGTGGAGGTCTTTCATTGGCAAGACATATTGCACCAGGGAGCGCCCTTGCTTTCTTCTTCTTAGTACCAAACCACAACTCAGGAAGCACCAGAATAATTGGGCAAGGAGAAGGAGGATAAATGACACAATTTTTAGCAGCTCTTACTTCCAATAACTGGAACATATGAACCAGGCCAAGGTCCTATTTCAAACCAACAGTCTCATGTGGAATTACTGTACATGTGTGTTAACAATCGGTGAAATGGTACAGGTGCTTTTAAAGAGCTTTCCCTTCTAGCTCATAATCACAATGTAGCAAAAAAACTGAAGAACTGCACTTCCATGCCAAATCCGCATTCAGAAAAGCAACTTTATTGTAATGCATCAATAAAAACATCCTGACTTTGCCCCACTTTCCTAAAGTGGGGTGCTTTGGATATTTTTCTCCTAAAAAAATAAAAAATTAATAGTTAAATAGAGATCTATGAGTAATAATATGAGTAAAGATAAGGCTTATTATGTTAGTTGGGAATTGTTACTTTCTTGTTCACAAGTTTCTTAATACCCACCATATATGGACGAAAGGTATGATGCAGGAATGGGTCCTGTAGACTTACCTAGTTTTTTTGAATGGGATTTACTGTTTTATATGTATAGAGTCAGTGAAGTGTGTTGTATGTTTCTTGTTGTTGATATTCTGATGCCGGGGGAGCTATCTATGGAGAATTGGAGGGGAAGAAATGGTTAGACTGTGTTCAGTCAATGTCTAGGGTATGAATTTGCCTCAGAAGCTTTCCATTGTCTACAACTTCCTGTTGAAGGAAAGAGTAAATTTTGGATTTTTGAAGGAGACGCATTGGAGACGATCAGATAAACTATCTTGGGGAGGGAAGAAATTTCCAATTGTTATTCATGCATAGGACATGTATAAAAAAACAGAGGAGTGACGATAGTTTTTTCTGATTGTGTACAAATTTTGTGATCCAGAAGGGAGATATTTGTTTGTAGTTTGTAATATAAATGAGGAGCAGTATATGTTGGTAAATGTTTACTTACCTAATATAAGGTCAACATCCCTTTTAAGACAAATTATGGAAGAGGTAGATAAGATTAAAATGGGGTGTTGTATAATAGCTGGAGACTTCAATTGCATAATGGATATTGATCTGGATAAAAAAAATGCGTAAGGGAGGAATTATTGATAAAAAGTGCAAGCAAGGGCTCTTAATTCTATAATAAATGAATTTGATTAATATGATATCTGGCTGGGTTATCATGCTTTAGAAAGAGATTACACCCATTTATCAAAAGTGCATTTGTCATACTCCCGTATAGACTTTGTAGTAGGGAATCATATACTGCTAAATAAAACTAAAATATAATATTAAAAAACAATACATGGTCTGACCATAGTATTATATTAGCAGATATTAAAGATCTGATTAAAATGTCGAATAGAACATCATGGAGGTTAGATGACAAGTTGATTTTCAATACAGAGAACAAGAAATATATCAAAGAAATGATAGTGCTTTTTTGAGGAAAATGACCCGGATGATACTTCACCAGCTAATAACCGGTGTACATTTAAATCAGTTATGAGAGAATATCTGATTAAAATGAAGAGCAAGATAAAGAGGGAGAAAGGGATGGGATTATCAGACCACTATATTTGTTTTAATGATTTATCAGTTAAGAATAAAAAAATCACCATCTCAGATGCTGTATTTGGAATTATTAGAGGTACAAAAGAAAATCAACGAAAAAATAATGGAATAAATAGTACATGATATTGAAAAATTGATATCTAGATTCTATTATAAAGGAAATAAGACTGACAAGATGTTGACCAATAGATTGAGAAAGGATAAAGCTAAGAGTCGGATTAATAAATTGTTTGATGGACAAAATGTACATTTAAAGGGATAGTAATGATTCATAATAAAAGCAGCTCTAATTAATCATCATAGTATTTGAACCTTGGAGAATGTTATTTCAATTCTGTCAGAGTTGTAGTTAAAGAGTAATTCATTGACAAAGTATCCCCCTCCCGCCCCTTTTACTGATGTAACACTGTTCAGCCAGATCAGAAGGGAGGTGCCCAGGTAGACTGCAGAGAGGGACAATCTTCAATTAAGATAAGGGAAAAACATGAAAAACTTGTCAAGAGGGGCAGGGCTTTCATTGTTCTCCAAGGAAGAAGATTGTCCACTGCTGTTTTCTGTCTGGTCTATGGACTGCATTCCACATCTGAGAAGAGATGGCTTACACTAGGTAAAAGGGGCTGGAGGGGGAAACTTTGCTTGTGAATATCTCTCAAACCATAAAGGTTTGAGAGATAAAACTTATATTGTTCTTAATGTTTTTTAATGCCTACAAAATAAAATAAAGATAAAACGAAGTATTACTATCCTTTTAATGTCAGAGAAGATTGGAGAATGTTGTAATCTATATTATGAGAAATTATATAATTTAAAAACTAACACTCCACAACAAAATGTAGATCAGTACCTGGCTAAGACTGAGATCCCTCAGATATCATTGGCGCAAAGGGAGTTATTGAATATACCTATAACTGAGTTAGAAATTAAAGATGAAATAAAGAGGTTAGATAAATATAAGACATCAGGACCAGATGGATTTGGGAATTTGTTTTATGAAACATTTGGTTTTCAACTGGCAAGGCATTTGGCTAATACTTTTAATGGTCTAGTTGATCAGGGTGTTTTTCTTAAAGAATTGACTAGAGTGAATTTACTGCCTATTCTTTAAGTAGACAAATCTGCAACCGAAGTTTCCAAATATAGGCCAATTTCGTTAATTAATGTTGATATAAAACTTTTTTCAGCAATCCTAGCAAATAAATTAAAAACAGTGTTGGGAAATATAATTCATAGGAATCAGGTGGGCTTCAAAGTTGGGTATCACGGTGCCCGTGTTATGGCTGGCGACATTGTTACTATGCTTCTTCCTGAGTCTTTCTTATTGGCTATCATGGTGTTGCTCCACCCAGTAAATACCTTTATATACTGAGACCTGTCACTTCTGCAGTGCCCTTTCATGGTGTTTCCGTTACCAGCGCTTGTTCCAGAATTCGTGTGTTTCCTGTGTATGACCCGGACTGTCTGACTACTCTGCCTGTATCGCTCCTGCTCTGTGTACCGACCCGGATTGGCTGACGTTTCTGCTCTGTGTACCGACCCAGCCCGGCTGACGTTCCTGCTCTGTGTACCGACCAGGCTTGGCTGACGCTCCTGCTCTGTGTACCGACCCGGCCTTGTTTCTACCCTTCCGGTATCCGGTTGTGGGCCTTACGGCAGTCTCTCTCTCTGTCCGCGGGCAGATCCTCTGTTGCCTCCGTTGCTGCTCAGGCAGCCAGTTACTGTAACCTGATCAGTATTGTGCCTTGTGATCTCATCCGGTGTCGCGTGTCCTGCTGTAGCACCACGGTATGTTTGACCTATATTACCCTAGCTGAGGTTGGCCTCCTGGGCGCCACACGCTTTCTCTATCTGGTACTCGATTCTAGGTCTGAGCGTTCGTTAACCCCTTGTGGGTTGGTGCCTGGCACATTGGGTACAGCTTTAGCAGTCGCTGATTGGCATTACTCATTGCCTCCATGGCAGTCCTCCTCTGGCAGCTCCGGTAGTCAGTCGTTGTCCAGGTTCCTCATTGCTGTTGCTGCCTTTATCGCTATTGTGTCACTCTCTGCGTAGAGAGTATATTAAGGGCCATTGCGCTATTAGGGCCTACCCGTCCTCCCGGCCTAATAGTAATCATTATCTGAATCATTTGGACTCACACGAATTGCGCCTGACCTGTGTCAGTATAGTATTGTATATATATATATATATATATATATATATACTGGACCTGTGAGGGTACTGATAACTGAAACCTGTCCTGTGTCAGTATTGTATTGTATTATTTATATATACTGGACCTGTGAGGGTATTTTGTACTACTACTTGTCCTGTGTCAGAAATATACTGTTGCATACATACTGGACCCACGAGGGTTATTCATTTGTGGTTTTCTTTAATAAAATTGCATTTTACCCAAACCTTCCGTGTCTGAGTATTAATAAAACCATTACATTGGGATTTTATGTCTAGTGTATTACTTAGGTTTGGTATACAGGGGTGGATACAAAGGGCAATAATGTCCCTATATGTTAACCCATCATTTGAATATATGCTCAAGTTGGTTTAATATAACAAATGGAACCAGACAGGGGTGCCCACTGTCACCACTCCTGTATATTATGTCCATTGAACCACTGGTTATAAATATTAGAAAAAACTTGATGATTAAAGGCTACCCGACAAAAAAATCAGGAAGTTAAAATTAGTCTTTATGCAGACGATATTTTGATTACTATTGTCAATCCATTGATGTCAGTGAAACATTGATGATGGAGATTCATAATTATGGTTTAGTATCAAATTATAAAATGAACATAAATATGACCATTCTTTTGTATATTATCTGGATTGTCATACAAAAGCAAATGAAAAGAGAATACAAATTTAGATGGGTTATATCTGCTTTTGAATATTTGGGTATTCATATTACTAGGGATATTAAAGAGGTAATGGAATATAATTATATGCGTTTGTTGAAACAGACGAATCAATGGTTAAAAGAATGGAAATATAAGGAATTTACATGGTGGGGGAGGATTAACATTTTAAATTCCTATATAATACCAAAATGGACATATTTAAGTTTTATGATACCATTGGGGGTTTCAGATCAATGGTTGAAGATGTTACAACATAGTTTTAGTAGCTTTGTGTGGAAAAATAAGAGCCCTAGATTAAGCCAGAAACGACTAGTTTATGGAATTAATGATGAGAGCCTTAATTTTCCAATTGTTAAAGATTATTTTTGGGCAGGTATAATCTGTCATATTTATAGAATACAATTGGAGAATTCTAAAAAAGAAGGTTGGTTCAAAATAGAAAAGGAGGTTAGTGGGCTTAAATATTTAAAAGCTTTGATCTGGTATTGTAACGGTTTGTTCAACACAGACACAGTGGTTTAGGATAAAACACAGTTTTATTGAAATCATAAATAATAAGATAACCTTCACAGGCCCTGTAGTACTTCAGCAGAATAATACAGACAAAAGACAGGTTATTTGTGCATATGCCTACACAGGTCCAGTATAACTAGAAAGTTCAGAGTGGTCTTATACTGACACAGGTCAGGCAGGAAAGGGTGAATACCCAGAGCAACAGTTCAGCATGGGTTAAAGTTCTCCAAAAGGTGTAATCAGTCTCTGTGCAGAGAAGTCTGTGGTGAGTTCACTTTGTAATGCCCAGTATGGTAGAATAGTGCAAGTAGGAGACTGCAGTGCAATAATGGAGACCAGAGCACTTGCACTCCACCAGAGCAGTAACTGAGACTAAGACACACTGCTGTAGCAGTCACAGAGGCAACACAGATGCTCTGCAAGAGCCTAACGGAAGACTCAGTAAGTGGCACACTGCCTTAGCAGTAACGGAGGCAACACTGTCACTCTGCAAGAGCTAAACGGACAGTACAGCCAATGGCACACTGCCGTAGCAGTAATGGAGGCAACACTGAGACTCTGCAAGAGCTTAACGGAAAGTTCAGCCAATGGCACACTGCCGTAGCAGTAACGGAGGCAACACTGAATCTCTGCAAGAATTAACGGAGGGCTCAGCCAATGGAACACTGCCGTAGCAGTAACGGAGGCAACACGGAGGCTCTGCAAGAGTTAACGGAGGGCTCAGCCAATGGCACACTGCTGTAGCAGTAACGGAGGCAACACGGAGGCTCTGCAAGAGTTAACGGAGGACTCAGCCAATGGCACACTTCCGTAGCAGTAACAGAGGCAACACGGAGGCTCTGCAAGAGTTAACGGAGGACACAGCAACTGTCGCACTGCTGTAGCAGTAATGGATACTAGGCCCCAGGCACAGCGGAAGTCAGAATGTCGCCCAAGCGACACAGTGAACACTGGAACAGGAAAACCGGGTCGAGTCACGGAGCAGGAACGTCAGCCAAGCCGGGTCGGATCACGGAGCAGGAACGTCAGCCAGGCCGGGTCGAATCACGGGAGCAGGAGACAAGAAGCAGAGTAGTCAAACAAGCCAAGTCGGTACACTGGAATCCATGAAGCTCAAGTAGGCACTGGTACAGGAACACCACGAAAGGGCACCGGATAGGTGCCAGAGCCCAGTATATAAAGGCCATACTGGGCAGGCCAAACGTAGATCAACCAATGGGAGCATTGCATAGCAAAAACTGACAGAAAGCAGCACAGGGAGCACAGGCACATTGATAGGTATATTGGAAAGCAGGATAAGTAGGATGATTAAAAATAGCAGTGATAAAAGTTTTATATTGGGACAGATGGTAAAAAATTGGCAATTAATAAAAAGGCTTTGAAAATCGATTGGGGATTGCCCCCATCTGCCCCAATATCAACCTTGGAACAGAATATTGAAGATATTAATTTGGATTCCTGGAAGTTAAAAGGTATTGAAAATATAAATCAGTTGATGATTTTGGGTAAGTCTAAGCCCTTTCATCAATTTGAACAGGAATTTAATTTTTAATTATCTTAGACTAAAGAACTTTTTGGACAAAAAGATAATGTATCCAGGGGAGGATATCGGTGAAGTTATTGATGATTTGTTTAAGGGAAGGAGAGTTGATAAAGTTATATCGAGGGGTCTCAGATTGATTAGGATATCTAAACCCTTGTATAAATTTCCGGTTATTCGTTCTTGTGAAAAGGATTTGTGATGTGAAATAGATTTGAGAGATTGGTGTAGGGGTTTTTGTGCGGTCACGATGTCGGTACACTCTTTGAATGTATCAGAAACTTATTTTAAATTGGTTAATAAATGGTATCTAGATCCAACCAGGATGAATAAAATGTCCCCCCATTTAACAATATGGTGGAGATGCAGTAGATATGAAGGGACATATTTGCATATTTGGTGGGGTTGTGTGCATATTAAAACTATCTGGAATAAGATGTTTGACTTGATAGAAGCTATGAAGAAGCTATGACATCTATTACATTGGAGAAATCTCTGAAAGTTTCTTTGTTATATCTGGAATGGCCACAGATGCTGGATAGAGTGAAGACTTTTATTGTTCACTGCCTGGTGGCGGTAAAAATTATTATTGCACGACATTGGAAACAATCTATAGATGTTGCATGGCATTTTGTTATATATCAACTGAAATATTTTCAATAGCACCACTAGAGATATCATAGCAACCCAATCTTGTGGTATAAATACAAATACCCCCTCCCTGCAGTTTTCAACAATGTACAGCAGTGTTATTGTGACAATATGGCCCTGGCGTCTCTGCCACAGTAGGTATAACAGTTCAGACACGTTATCGTCTGTGGGTTTCTTTCGCTAACCTGCACAGCTAACCGCTATACTAAGCACTAAGACCCGGTACTTGGAGTCGTGTATCCACCGGCAATGCAGGATATACTGCACTGATAGCTCTGGTTCTTATAGGATAGTCTATCTATCTAGTCCCCTGGCACTTCTCTATGAGTAACTGCTCTATAGTGGAAGACAGAGAGACAAGCATGCTCCTTCTTGTAAAATCATGAACTGCTTTATTTTTAACCAACACAGCATTTTAAACAGTTGAGGAAAAAAAAGGGCAGTCACATGGACAAACATGACACGCTTGGGTTAACATCAGACAAAGGATACTAACAGAGGGGGAGGTGGACACAAGAGTAAGACTCTAGTCACCTACTTTAGAAATCTCCAGGGGGAGGGGAGTTAGCACAAACAGCAACCCTGTATACATTCCATTCTCCACGAATAGATGTTCCCCCAATAAAACCATCAATGTCGTCTGATAGTCATATGCCTTTGAGTTTGGGTGGGGAAGCTTGAAAACAGGCTTGCATGACTATCTATTTTCTCTATACCATTGAGTATTAGTGTCTACATGATCCCAGCCAGGGGGAGGAGAGGCTCCACCTCTTGCACCGTGTGACCTGTGACAGTCCTGTTCGTCACACATCTCCCCCCAAAGAAAGTCCTGCTGTCAGGCTGGGACCCTACTCTCTGGGTCGCAGGCTGCAGGAGGACAGGGCTATCCCTAAATTCTCCTGGACAGTCCATCTGTGTTGCCGTGGGACCTACCATTTCAGTACTGAATGGTAAAATGATACTGCTGAAGTACCAAGCTCCACCTCAGCAGTTGCCCATTGTCGCCTGGCACCCAGTTTAGCCAGCAGAGGGGATTGTGGTCAGTTACCACAGTGAACTCTCGGCAATAGAGATAGGTCTGTAGTTTCTTGAGGGCCCAGACTACAGCAAGGCACTCCTTCTCTACGGCTGAGTAACTGACCTCGCGATCCAGTAGCTTCCAACTGAGAAAAGCCACTGGATGTTCGTCCCCCTGATTATTCACCTGACTTAGAACAGCCCCAATGCCATAAGTAGAGGCATCTGTTTACACTATGAATCGTTTTGTTTAATTGGGGGCGACTAACACCGGGTGGGAGCTTAGGATTGCTTTTAGTTGTCGGAAGGTGAAGCCACACTCTGGAGTCCAAGTGACCAGTCTGGGCTCTTTTTTTTTGTCAAGTCTGTCAGGGGCTTGGCAATGGCGCTATACTGGGGTAAAAACTTTCTATAGTACCCTGTGGTACCCAGGAAGGCTAGGACTTGCTTCTTAGTCTGGGGAACAGGCCACTGACTCATCGCTTCCACTTTGGCTGGGTCTGGCCTTAATTGTCCTCCCCCTACCCAGTGGCCTAGATACTGGACCTCCCCCATAGCAAGGCTGCACTTATGTGGCTTGATGGTCAGTCCTGCTCTCCCTGTCCTGTCAAATACAACTGCCACTTGGCGTACATGATCCGTCCACGATGCTCTAAAAATAGTGACATTGTCTAGGTATGCACATGCAAAGTTGTGGCAATCCTGGAGGAGCTGGTCAACCATCCGCTGGAAAGTGGCGGGTGAGTTCTTCATTCCGAACGGCATTACCGAAAACTGGTAGAGGCCGAACGGAGTGATGAAGGCAGACTTCTCCTTCGCCTCCTCTTCCAGAGGAATTTGCCAGTAGCCCCTGGCCAGATCTAATGTCATCAAGTACTTAGCCGCCGATAATCTTTCCAGTAACTCATCAATACGGGGCATGGGGTAGGCATCTGTCACAGTCTTATTGTTCAGTCGGCTATAGTCCACGCAAAAGTGAGTGCTACCGTCATTCTTGGACACCAGCACTACAGGCGATGCCAAGGGGCTCTGAGAAGGCTCAGTCACACCCAGGGACAACATCTTGTCTATCTCCTGGTGAATTGATCCCCTTCCAGATTCGGGTACTCTACAGGCTGTCTGCTTCAGCGGCGCCTGCCTGAGCTGCTGAGCCTGATCCTCCGTCAAGTCCTTGGAAACAGCAATAGGGGGCACTTGGGGGTCTATGTTGGTCTTTGGTAGCAAGTCGGGAACCACGTCCTCCTCTCCTGGGTAGTCCTCAGGCAGACATATCTCTAGGACCTCAGCGTCTCACTCTTGGTACCCCTTCAGCATATTAACATGGACCACATGTTGGACGCGCCGTCCGTGGTCCATGGCAACAACATAATCAGTGTTGCTAGGCTTCCTTACAATTGTGTGCGGACCAAGCCAAGAATTCTGCAACTTGTTTGCTGGGAAGGGTACCAGGATAAGGACCTTCTGCCCTGGGACAAACTCCCTAGTCTGAGCCCCCCGGTCATACCATACCTTCTGTTTGGTCTGAGCAGCAGACAGGTTCTGCAGGACTAGCCCAGTGACAGCTTCCAACCTTTCCCTCAATTCTAACACATAGGGGACTACAGGCACCTCCTCGTGGTCATAATCCCCCTCCCAGAATTCCCTCAGAAGATCCAGGGGCCCCCGCATCCACCAGCCAAACAGGAGCTCAAATGGTGAGAACCCTGTGGACTCTTGCGGAACCTCACGGTAAGCAAACAGTAGCAAAGGGAGCAACGTCTCCCAATTCGGTTCGCAATCAGCGAAACTCCAGCGCATGGTCTTTAACGTACCATTAAATTGCTCGCAGAGTCCATTGGTCTGCGGGTGGTAAGGAGCGGACCTGAGCTGCTTAATACCATAATGTTGCCAGAGCTGATGCACCAGCTCTTGACATAAATTGAGTGTCCTGGTCGGATAGAATTTTGATAGGGAACCTGACGCAGGTGAACACAGTCACCAAGACGTCCACCACTGCGGCCGCAGTAATCCGGGACAGAGCTGCAGCCTCAGGGTATCTAGGGCATAGTCCGCGACCATGATTATGAATCTCTTGCCAGACTTACTCTGGTAGGCCAAGGGCCCCACGATGTCTACTGAAACCCTTTGAAAGGGAACCCCCACTATGGGCAGAGATTGGAGAGATGCCCTCCCCTGTTCCTTCCCTTTGCCGATCCTCTGGTAAGCATCACAGGAGTTGCAGAACTGAGAAACTGCCTGTGAGATGCGTGGCCAACAGAAAGCCTTAGTCAGTGACTCCCATGTGGCCCGCCAGGGGGACCTCATGGGCCAGGGTCATTATCTGGGTTCAGCAATATGAGGGGACATTGAGTTGGTGGGTCACCTTCCACTCTTGCTCTGTCTCCCTCACACTAGTCTCCCTGTACAGTAGTCCCCCAACCCAGAAAATACTCTCCCCCTGTGGCCTACCTCCCCAGTCTCTGCTCTTTCCCTCATCCCAGCCAGGCTAGGGTCTACCAGGGTCTCTTGTCTCAGTACAGTAGGGTCAGTCCAGGTGGTCTTGGTCAGGTCAGGTGGATCTCGCCTTACCTGGTCATCGGACAGAGTGGGAGTGCCGCCTTCGTGGGTGGAGGACGGAAGGGTAGGGTTAACTCGTATAGAGTCACTGTCCTCGACAGCAGCTGCCAGCACCTGTTGTAGACCCCAGGGCTGATGCCAGGGCCGCCGTGTGAGGGCCCTAATGGGACGACAGGGGTGGGGTGCTTCATGGGTCTTCCTGGTCGTCATCTATGGGGCCGAACAGAGCCCGCGACTGAGAAAGATCCATTCCCCGGGGGTAAATCCTTGGCTTGGGCAGCTTGTGCCTGGGTCACAACCTTGACAAAGTAGCTCTCCATGGGGCCCAAGTCTTTCCCCAACAATACATCCACAGCGAGGGATTTCAACACTCCCACCTCCCTGTATCCATTGCCTGCTCCCCAATCCAGCCAAACACGGGCCATGGGGATTGAAAGTCATACTCCACTGGCGACAGAGATCACCTTTTGTTGGGGCAAAGGCGAGACACCTTGCAACAAATGAGGCTTAACGACTGTCACAAATGCTCCTGTGTCTCGCAGCCCTTCCGCTGGGATGCCATTGACCAGCACCTGCTGGCGGTGGTGGCAGCTTGGGTCATCTCTGGGCCACTGCACGGTCCTCACCGGCACCATTCCCAGGTACCGGGAAGGCCAGTCCGAACAGTCCTGGTACTGGTCTACCTCCTCTTCCCCTTCCTCCCCAACATTCTCCACCCCATACCACTCCCCAACAAGCTGGACAGGCCTGGCACGGGCAATAGGGTCACGGGCCCAGGAGCGGCAATTCTTCACAAAATGGCCCGGGCGCTGGCACCAGTGGCAAACAAGCTGGAGCCTCGCCCCAGGACTCTGTGTGGGTCCAGTGAACCCGTTGCTCCCTTTCTGGGATGCTGGCCCTGGCATCGGTCGCCAACCCGGGAACATTGCTGGGGTACGTCGGTTGTGAGGCAGAGTAGCTGGGGTACATGCTCTGGCCTGGCTGCCGGATGTTCCTGGGGCCCGCTAGTCGAATTGGAGCAGTGGAGTGTGGTGTTGGCTCCGTCAGCGGCAGAGGTATGATCAGTGGGGCTGTAGGGGTCTTGGGTAGCGTATCGATGCCGGGACCCAGTCCGCGGGCTCGCTTAAGTGTTGCGCCAACTCTGCTACTGCTACGGCTGTGGTGGGATGGCGATCTTGGGTTCACTGTCGCATTTCCAAGGGTAGGATGGCATACAATTGCTCCAACATCACCGCCTGCTTGCAGTCTTCCCAGGAGTGCACCTCACCCCCTGTCCACCACCCCTCCAGTGCATGTCCAATCTTCTAGACATACTCTGGGATGGTGTTGCCCGGGGTGGGTCGTAGATCTCAGAACTTAAGCCGATAGGACTCAGGAGTAACCGAGTACCTGGCCAGCACAGCTCGCTTCACAACCTGATAGTCCTCCCATTCCTCACAGAGAATCGCTCGGCAAGCCTCCAGTGCACGTCCCGTCAGCCTCCCAACCAAGAGGGGTACCCTGTCCTCGGGTGGTAGGCGATTCAAGGCACACTGCCGCTCAAAGTCCTGTAGGAATCTGTCAATGTTGCCTTTCTCGTTGTTGAACTTGGAGAAGCTATGGACGGAGACCTTGAGGCGGGTATTTGCTGGTTGGCTGGACGGGGAGGCCACCGTAGGGAAGGACTCTGCTTGTTATTCTCGATCCTCTCTGGCAAGGGCAGCATCTGCTTTCTCAATCAGGTCCAGCTCGCTCACTCGTCCGCCCCTCGCCTCTCTGTACTCTTGGACCTTGAGGGCCAACCTGTCCACTCGGGATAGGGGTACGATGGCATCCGGTTGCAGCTCGGCCATGGTTCATTCCTCACCATCACTCTGTGCTCTGGTGTGCATCACGGGGTTTTCTTAGGATCTGGGGGTCTCTGTAATGCAGGTTATCCCACAACACTACCACCAGTTTGTGACGATCTGGCCCTGGCATCTCTGCCCCAGAAGGTATAGCAGTTCAGGCATGTTATCGTCTGTGGGTTTCTTTCGCTAACCTGCACAGCTAACCTCTATACTAAACACCAAGTCCTGGTACTTCGAGTGTATCCACTGGCAATACAGAATAAACTGCACTGATAGCTCCGGTTCTTATAGGATATTCTATCTATGTAGTCCCCTGGCCCTTCTCTATGAGTAACTGCTCTATACTGGACAACAGAGAGACAAGCATGCTCCTTCTTGTAAAATCATGAACTGCTTTATTTTTAACCAACACAGCATTTTAAACAGTTGAGAGTAAAAAGGGCAGTCACATGGACAAACATGACACACTTGAGTTAATATCAGACAAAGGATACTAACAGAGGGGGAGGTGGACACAAGAGTAAGACTCTAGTCACCTACTTTAGAAATCTCCAGGGGAGGGGAGCTAGCACAAACAACAACCCTGTATACATTCCATTCTCCATGAATAGATGTACCCCCAATAAAACCATCAATGTCATCTGATAGTCATATGCCTCTGAGTTTGGGTGGGGGAAGTTTGAAAACAGGCTTGCACGACTATCTATTTTATCTATACCATTGAGTATTAGTGTCTACATGATCCCAGCCAGGGGGAGGAGAGGCTCCACCTCTTGCACCGTGTGACCTGTGACAGTCCTGTTCGTCACACTTAGGTTACATGTTTTATTTCTTCTCATTTTGTACTTGAAATATAGAATGGTCCAAAATGCAAAGAAAAATTTTATTGCTTTGGAAAGGTGAGTTAAAACTAAACTTAGAGCCATAAGCAGAAAAATTATTTCACAGTCAGTTGGCACTTGCAGAAGGATTGCAGATGGCGCAGCTGCATCTAGAGCAAGGAGGGCTGCAAACTAGAGCTCTGAGCTGTATCCATATTCGGAGTCTATGAAAGAGCACTGGAATCACAACATAGTAGGTTTAAATAGGACAGAGATGCGTGCTCAGAGTGAACAAGAACTGCAGGAAATTTTAAATGCTGAACTAGGGAGCAGGTTCTCACAAACTTACATTAACGCCAGAGCATAACTACAGGTGGTGCAGAGGATGCAGTTGTGATGAGCCCAGAATCCAAGGTGACCCATCATCCTTTGGGCTCAATAATTATGGCCCTAGATAATATTTGTGTGTTAAGGGATGCAGATTGCATTGGGCCCTTCAATAGTTAGTTACAATAATGTCCTATTGTTTACTTCATAGTTCTCACTCAAACGTACAAAAGCATTGAAATTCTGGGTTACAGTTTATACGTAACATAATACAACTTGTTCAAACATAAAAACATAAAAAAGCAATAAAAAAACCCTCCAAAAAAACAAATCAAGCACACAAATCGTGCTTCATTTAACCAAACATTACAGAAAAGACTGTGAGCAAAGTATGCTTGATCCAACCAAAAATACATTTTCTAAAATAGTGGAGATGAAAATGCAAAACACTAAAATGTAACTTTAGTTTGTTGATTTTTAATACCACCCCCCCCCATGATTTCTTTAAATAAGTTAATTGTTATTTTATGTTTACTATCATCAACAACGCTCAGGAGTGGTGCAAACATTGTTGTATGAAATACAAAATTCAAATGTAGGCTTTTTTCCTTTATATTTTTGTATATAGAACTAGACATTATCACAATATATAATTTGGCAAATAAACCAGTAGAAGGTTATAGGTTCAAAAGCATTGGGGATTGCAGTGTTGCTATGTTAACACCCATAATATGGTGTGGAGGTCATAGCCTTCACAGCTGAGGCACTCCTCAAAATGTAATGCCTACTCTACATAAGGGTATTTCTGTCCCTGTTCTAAAAATGTCTACTTTGTGTCAGCAATATAATTTTTTTATGTTACCCAACACAGAAGTATATTAATATCCAATTTCTACTGCTTTCTTATTCTAGCCCTTAGTCGGATATATTCTATTTGTCATTTTACATTTTAGTGACAATATTAGTGGCTTGTTTTATATCCACATATTAAGCTTAACAAACGATACATTCAAAATGGAATTAGGCTTCACTCTCTAAATCTTTCTAACAGATAGTCTTTAATGCTGATATAGATATTTCTGTGACCCTCGTTGCATTAGAAAAAGTGAAATATCCTCTTGAATTTCATTATATTGTGCATTTCAATGTTTGTACAGATGAGATGACATTTACAAAGAATGAGTAAATGTTATAAAGTTGGAATGATGCACACAGCCTCAAGGTCATTTCAAAGTAATTAACACTTTGAATCCTAGAGAGATGTGTTGCAATGAGTTAGATACACCTCTGGAAACCAAAGGGTTGATCAGAATCTTTCATATACAAACTGTATTTCTCAGTACTGTATTAAGCAGTAAGAAAAACAATACACAAAACATAACATATCCTCTCTACTGGGTTGGATTTGATTACCTTTGAGTTGTCATTGTATTTAATTCACTAACATCCTTAGTTTATTCTGAAATATCGATATAAAACCAACGATAAGTGCATCATTTGCAATATAATTCAACCTAAAAATATAAGTTACTAATGGCTGTTCCAGTGCTAATACTTATTTAGAAACATTTGCTATAGAATTACATTTGGAGTTACGGAAAACATATTGGCTTAACTCTTTGAATGCTAGAAGTATGTAAAACACATTTCTTCATAGTACTCAAAGGGTTAAAGAAAATGTAGCAATTGCAATTATTATTAACATGACACCATATTCCGCAGTAGTGTACAATGGGGTGACAATCAGTAGACATTTCCACTATTAAAATGTACTGTACCAAAAAAGAAGAGGTAATGAGGTCCCTGACCAGAAGAGCTTGCAATCTGTAGTTAGTGAGGCACAAATAGGCACAAGGGGAAAGTAAATAATCATATGGGGTCCAGTGGGCCCCAGCAATGTATCCACCAAATCAGTTTTATTGGGTTAAAGCTGCAGAGCTGGCTTCAGACAGATTAATATTTTAGGACTGAGTATATAAGGACCTTAATAAGTGAGTTTTGTAGAAGCTTTTGAAACTTTGAAGATATATATGTTTTTGGTACATGTTTCATTAGTGGAGAGCATCACAAGCAATGTATTGCAGCCAGAAGTTGTACTAGGATAGTTGACTTGTAGATCATCAGTGGCAGGAAGGAGGGATTGGAGAGTATTTGGAAATGGGACTGGTAAGCAATATGAATATTTAAATTTGTTTGTATGTCACTAGTCAACATTAGTATTTTAGTAGGATGCAGTGCAGATACATATTTCCAGTCAAGCAGAAGTTGAAACATTCTCCATAGGTGAATTATTTTGACTGTAGCTTGTGGTACTCTCTTTCTAGCTCACTGACTCTGTCGAGTAATTCTAAATTATCCATCAGACCTACTAGTTGTAGCAAAGCTATGTGAATGGGAACTCTGTCTAGGGATGTGTGGAGGTGCAAGGTAAGTTGTAAACAGAAACAGAAAGACAAGCATGTGCCCTGTAATGGGCATATATAGTATTTCTTAATAGATACGTGAGATTTTAGTTTGACAGATTGGCCAAGTCACATATTAACTTGCCACCCCATCAAGGTATCTCACTTTATGGCAAGTCCTACTCTAATACATCTATGAAGCCCTATCTAAATAAAAATAAAACGTTCCCTGGTGAGATGTTATAATAAACATTTTAGAGGGGGGCCCATTAAATATGATTTTTGTAAAGCTTGTGGGTCCCAGTGTGTTGCAATTAAAAACAGAGGACATATAATAAAAAAGATGCAAATTAAGTCCTTACCTGATTCATAAAAAAACAAATGGGCCTGCATTGTGTTAGTACATATATAGGAGCACTGTGGACCCACCAGCCCTCCCCATAAGTAAATGTTTTTATCCACCCACACAGATCATGTGAGGAATAATTCATTACAAACAAACAGGGTGCATGAAAGCTAAGACAGACTTAAAGCCTTGTCCTTAAAGGCCAAGAATAAGGAAAGAAGATAAGAAATATGCAACAGAATCTTTTGTGCATTGGTGTGTTTTTAGGTTAGAAGCAAGATCTGCCTTCTTGAGACGGGCATGGAGACTTACACTTTATATTAAATTTAGCATTGAGAGTGGAGTGAAATTTATCCTGCCTGCCCGTTCTTTGTGCATGATTGTCATAGCATGCCAGGCATCTACCTGTAAGTTGGTTTTAAAGGGAGTCTACTTTTGAAGTTAAAGGGATAGTAATGTTTCATAATAAAAGCAGCTCTAATTAATCATCATAGTATTTGGACTTTGGAGAGTGTTATTTTAATTCTGTCAGAGTTGTAGTTCAAGAGTAATTCGATGACAAAGTATCCCCCTCCCGCCCCTTTTATTGATGTAACACTGTTCAGCCAGAGCAGAAGGGAGGTGCCCAGTTAGATTGCAGAGAGGGACAATCTTCAATTAAGATAAGGGAAAAACCTGAAAAACTTGTCAAGGGGGGCAGGGCTTTCATTGTTCTTATAGGAAGAAGATTGTCCCCTGCTGTTATCTGTTTGGTTTATGGATTGCATTCCACATCTGAGAAGAGATGGCTTACACTAGGTAAAAGAGACGGGAGGGGAAACTTTGCTTGTGAATATCTCTCAAACCATAAAGGTTTGAGAGATAAGACTTATATCGTTCTTCAAGTTTTTTAATGCCTACAAAATAAAATAATGATAAAACGAAGTATTACTATCCCTTTATGGAAATTATGGAGCTAATTATTGGCCAGTGGCCAGGAAGGTAAGCCCCAGATTAGGTCACTGGTTGTTTTATCCTATTCACTGAGCTGTTGTGCAGCTGATAAGTTATTATGCTGATGGAGTTATAGAGTTGGGTTTTGGATTGTTAAAAATGGTTGCTGGGGTAAACATTTTTAATTTTATGTCAGACATTTTTCAGGCTTAAGTGGTTATGTATGCGGGCAAGTACTTGTTTAAATAAATTTAATTTGTTGTGTATATTTATTTATTGTTGTATATTGTGTTTTTGATTATGTATGTATGTATTCATTCTTTATTGTATTTATCATTGTCACATGTCTATTTAGTATGTATTAGTTTTGTACTTTTGTTATATTATGTGTGTGTTCATTTGATTTGTTTTTGTATTGTTTATGCAATACATTCTTCCAGTCCAATTATATGGGCCATCACTTGTTGTTCCCCACTGCCCGTTTCCTACTGAATGTCCCCATTAGTCATTTAGGTTTATTATATTTCATCTACGTCGGATCCATGGTTGTGCGCTGCGTTTCAGTGCTGCGTTCCATCATATGGGTGGAGGGCATGTTGTGGGTGGAGGATGCATTCCACCCTGATGGGATGTGACGTGCGTCTGGTGCGCATCGCACAGACCTGGATCATTTCTTTTTTCGCGGGGCTTGTGATTTTCCCCGGTGGATACATTTATGATGGAGACATCAAAGGAGGTTTCGGACGGTGGGTGAGTGATGTCCTTTTGTATAAGATTTTGCCAATATATGTTTTTAAAATATATCTTAGCTGCCTGAGTTTTGAGAAAGGAACTTTGTGTTCCGAAATGCATCAACAGGTTTATATATTATATACACTATTTATATTGACGTTTTTGGCAGAAAATATAATCTTTTTATTAATATATATTATATATATATTTTTTTCATTTGGATTTGGATTTTTTGATTTGCATGAATGGTAGCCGTTTCTGGGGCGGCTTAAGAATACCCCGTTGGATATTGCTGGTTGTATCTACAACCAGCACAACTATCATTTGTGGTGTGAGTACATGATCCACTGAAACTGAACCTTAAGAGGAATTATTTATTGTTGGTTTGTGCTCTTCTGCCCTTTTGTTCTTTTGTTTAAATAAAGTTTGTATATGGTTTGTTAATATTTTATAAGAAAGCTGTGGTTTTATTTTCCCATACTTTTTATCTTGTGTTTTATAATACCTTTTCTAGTAACAGAGACAGAATACCTAGTGCCATAGACAAACACTTTGCAGCTGACAAGGAGAATAAAAGTTCTTTTTTTTTTTTATGAAAATCTTATTGGCTTTGGCCGTTATTAAAAATAACTGTGTTGCTAAATTCATAGCTCTATAAAAATCTCTTATTAACTAAAATTAGATGCACATTTCTACATATATATTGACAAATGGAACAATTAGTTCAGCCTAGTTCTTTGGTATGATACACTGCTTTTCTTGCATTTTGTCTGCATCTGAGCCATGTTGATATAAGCCCTGTTCCTAATAACTAACACAGGATTGTGTGAGGGCTTGAGAATGCTTCAAAAGCAGGTCATTGTCAGGATGTTGGTTGCAAGGATACATAGTACCTTCCAATAGATGTTAGCGTTTGAAGGATTGCGAATGAAGCTTGGGAACATGGTAACTGCTAGGAGTGTTTATGCTGCAGCAGAGATGTAATAGAATTGTTGGTCGCAAAGCCGGATATCCTACTTCAGTTGAGCCAAAGTTGGATCAGGATAAACACTTTCACCAGCCATGGAGGCCATGCGGGTACTGGGATGGTGGTTTCAAAGGCAGCAAAGCAGAGGAATGCCTCTAGAATAACAGGAGTAATAGTATTCAGTAGACATTGTCCAAAACCCTGGGTTACAGTAGTGTGATGGGGTAATACCTTTCTTTCCCAGATAATCTTATGTTCACCCCACTTCAAAATGATATCTTGTAGAATGGTCTCACAATGAGAGTTAGATATAAAGCAAGTAATATTTATTATGGCTAGGTAAATATCAGATACAGATATTATGTCAATTAGCTTAACATGATACAGTTACAATTACAAATCCAAATATAAGCAGAGTATACTAATAATGCTTGTAATAAGATGTTACATACCAATCACCAATCAGTCTTGATTCCTAGTACCTAGTATCTCTCTTCATTCAATACTAATTGATTGGGTCACTCCTGTTATATACCTTTTTTCAGGATGGCCCAACCAATAATCATTATCTAATAGTAATCATTAGTCTGATAACAGCCATTGTTAGTCCAATCATTATTATCTTACATAATTATTAGTCTAATAACAGACGTTGTTAGCCTAATCATTATTATCTAACAGAAATCATTAGTCTAATAACATCAATCGTTAGTCCAATCATTATTGTCCAGCAGTTATTAGACATCATTATCTAGCATGTACAAAAGGTCATTGTGGTGTGTCATGCTTCTCTTTTCTATAGGTGAGTTTTGGTGTTTGTCATTTGGTAGAGGCTACAGATGCATTGTCTTTCCTGAAGGACTTTTAAACATAGTTAACCCTATTGTTGCTGGACAAAAGTATATATATATATATATATATATATATATATATATATATATATATACTAGCAATATGTGACGGCGTTGCCCGTCATTGTAGTAGGGTATAGGGTTGCCACCCAGCCAGTATATTACCGGCAGGCCGGTAAAAAAATTGGCTTCTTTCCAATGTTAAGTATATGGAGGGAATGCCTTGGCCAGTATTTTTTTGAACAAAAGGTGGCAACCCTAGTAGGGTATGTGTTATGTAGCATTTTTTGTTTGAAATGTTGTAGGTAGCATGTTGAAGGTATTTTGTAAGAATTTTTTGTGTTTGTTTGTATTGTACATTTCATTTAGCTGTATTGACTGATGATGTTTTTTGTGTACTGTGTGAAGCAGAAAGAATCATATTGCACACATACATAGACACACACAGATACAGTGACATATACAGACGTTTATCATACATACACATGTACATACATGCGTACACACACACACACACATACAGATATTATTACGGTCCTGTAAGTGCCAGAGGGGTAGGCAAGGCATTGCTCATTGTGTTGCTTAATCCTCTGGCACTGAAAGGGTTAACCAGCTGTCCCAGTATGTAGCGAGAGTCATGGAGTCCACAGTCCCTGAAGTGGACTCTGTACATGCACACTCAGAGGCTGCCAGACAACCGCCGGCCCGGCTCCCTGGCCAGGAAGACGCCTCGTCCAAGAGCGTTACTAGGGACGCAGCCCAGGCACCGAGAGCGGGAACTGAGGAGGGATGGTGTGTGTGGTTGGAGCAGGGATGGTGTATGTTGTTGGAGCAGCTATAGTGCGCCATGTATATTTTTTGTGCCAGGGTACTTACACAATGCAGGTGTGTGACTTCGGGCAGAGAGCGGCGGTGAAGAAGCTTGTCTGTGTAAGAGTGTGTACTACAGAGTGGCCCCAGCATGGTCTGTCTCCAGCCCCTCAGCCCCGGGTAGTAGCTGCATCCAGCTGCTGCTTGTAGAGAGCTCCTTGAAGGGCTGCATGACCAGGCTGTTGTGAGGTGGAGTGTTGTGTTTCATGAAGGGGGAACATGAAGGATTTGGTACTGGGCCTGTCTGCCTTCGAGCTACATGAAGCAGCTGGGCTTCCTGCAGCAGAAGCACATTGTGCACCAGGAGCCGAAAGCATTGTTGTGTTGCGGATACCAGAAATGAAGGTACACCAGAGCCGATCCCCCCTCTCTTTGTTGGATCAGTTCATTGTGTGCCTCAGGTTGGTGGAGGGACCCCTGGGGACTCTGTGTGTGTGTGTGTGTGGCTTTTGTGTGTGTGGCTTGTGTGTGTGTGTGTGGCTTGTGTGTGAGTCTGTGGTGTAGGAGCGAGTGGCAGCCATTTTGTTTTTTCAGTCACATGGATAGTGGTGGGCGGGCTGGATAGTGGGGGCAGGCCAACTCCCTGAATGATTTAAATCACTCCTCCATTGAATCACCCAATGGGAACAGTAACTCCTTACTTAAGCTGAGGTAACATAGCAATATAACACACAGTGGCTTTTCAGTTGAGGCAACGTAGCAATATGCTGAGAGATCAAATAGAAAGTGGTGTTTGAGGCTTGCCCTCTGTAACATACAGCAAAGCATCGCTCTCCCTTTAAGGAGAAAGGGTGGGAATCAGGAAGCAGGAAGTGGAGGAGTGACAGTTGAAAACAGACAGTGAGGTGACTGAAGAGACGAAAAGAGTTAACCCTTTGAGTGTCAGAGGGGTATGCAATGCATTGCAAAGCAATGCGTTGCTTACCCCTCTGGCACTGAAAGTGTTAAATAAAAGAGTTGCTATTAAGTTTATCCCTGAGTTTGTATTTTATAGAAACATTACACCCTCGTACTGAAACAGAGTGTATGGAGGGTTACATTTATCTGTGGGAGGTGACACAGAGTGTATGGAGGGTTACAGTTATCTGTGGGAGGTGACACACAGTGTATGGAGGGTTACAATTATCTGTGGGAGGTGACACAGTGTGTATGGAGGGTTACAGTTATCTGTGGGAGGTGACACAGTGTATGGAGGGTTATAATTATCTGTGGGAGGTGAAACAGTGTGTATGGAGGGTTACAGTTATCTGTGGGAGGTGACACAGTGTATGGAGGGTTATAATTATCTGTGGGAGGTGAAACAGTGTGTATGGAGGGTTACAGTTATCTGTGGGAGGTGACACAGAGTGTATGGATGGTTACAGTTATCTGTGGGAGGTGACACAGTGTGTATGGAGGGTTACAGTTATCTGTGGGAGGTGACACAGAGTGTATGGAGGGTTGCAGTTATCTGTGGGAGGTGACACAGTGTGTATGGAGGGTTACAGTTATCTGTGGGAGGTGACACAGTGTATGGAGGGTTACAATTTTCTGTGGGAGGTGAAACAGTGTGTATGGAGGGTTACAGTTATCTGTGGGAGGTGACACACAGAGTGTATGGAGGGTTACAGTTATCTGTGGGAGGTGACACAGTGTATGGAGGGTTACAGTTATCTGTGGGAGGTGACAAAGAGTGTATGGAGGGTTACAGTTATCGGTGGGAGGTGACACACAGTGTATGGAGGGAGGTGACACGCAGTGTATGGAGGGTTACAGTTATCTGTGGGAGGTGACACAGAGTGTATGGAGGGTTACAGTTATCTGTGGGAGGTGACACACAGTGTATGGAGGGTTACAGTTATCTGTGGGTGGTGACACAGTGTGTTTGTGGGGTCATGATCCTGAGTGAGAGTGTGAGTGGACCAGGAGAAGTTATTGATATCCCCTATTTCAGGAGAGAGTGGCAGCTATATTTTTTTGTCAGTTGGATAGTGGTGGGCGGGCTGGAGGGGGCAGGCCAACTCCCTGTATGATAAACACACCCCCATTGAATCACCCAATGGGAGCAGTAATGTCCCCATTGAATCACCCAATGGGAGTTGTGTCTCCTAATGAGACATAAATTATGTAATGAGGCATTCTGTTCAATGTGTGTTTGTTTTCTGAGGAGACATAAATTATGTTCTGTGTGTGAGGTACCATAAATTATGCAATGAGGGTTATTCTTTTATATATATAGATTATATATATGTAAACAGTCAATGAGTGTGCACTCCAAAACTATAAGTAAATCAAATCAATTGCCTACGTGCATCTCATAGAAAATCATATACAGAGTGGGTTAATGGTTAAAGAACAAAAAAACAAGAGCACTCATAGGATTTGTAAAAATGAAAAAATGAAATTTATTGAAATGCCGTCTTCATATCAAGATCAACGTTACGGCTCCATTGTGGAGCCTTTCTCAAGACAACTAACAAGAGATATATGTAGGTCTTATATAGAAGAATAGCAGAATAGCGCCAAAAAACTACAAGAAAACGCTAAGTGATGTTACTTAGTGTTTTCTTGTGACTTTTTGGCAATCCGGGACACTTGGACACACTAGGTCCTGGTTATCAGGCAGCATAAACAGAATTGTGGTAGGGGAGGGAAACCAGGCTCAGAACCCGAGAATCAGGCAAACACAGACAAGGTATCAAATCATATAGACGGGACCACTGTCAGAATGAATAGCCATAATCAGAACCAGAGAATCAGGCAACAGGACAAAGGTCAAGGACAGAAAGGGAAGGCAAGAACTACTGAATGAAGCAGCCTGCAGAACTAGCGCCAGCTGACAGGCGGTGTGAGAATGTGAACCACCAACAGTCAATAGAAGACTATGGCAAGCAACAGACAAAAGAGCTACAAAAGCCCTGCAGGTCACACCTCCAGAGTAATCTTATTCATAAACACCACGAGATAAGAAAAAAGCACATTTTTTGAAGTAAAGGGAAATGTAACCCTTCATAAAGAGTGACCATAGGACATGTGCAACCTCCACCCCTCCTTGCATGGTGTCTCTTGATATCCTCATCAAAATATTTTTTTAATGTTTCCTAAAATAAATGTGCAATATCTCCCTTATGTTTTCGCCTTGCTATATATGCATAACCCCTTAGGGATAAATGAATGTTCGGCAAACATTAGCTCCCTCCCTCCACCATACAAAATGTAAAGAAAATCATAGACTGAAAAGTCAATCCAATGTGGAAATATAGATCTGAATATTCCAGAAAAGCAACACAGCTTACACCTGTAACTATTTAACAATCAGTGATAATGTCAAATAAATGTTTAAATATATTCAGTAATTAAAGGTCAACGGGGAATGAAGCAGTTTATATTTTTATACAGTTTTCATTTTGTGTACCACTATGTCACTGTTCCATGCATTTAAATGTGTTGAGCAATATATATACATATTTATAACTTATGGGTGATTACAAAGTGTTTTAATTACCAGTAGTGGGACTAGAATGGTTTTCTAGTGAATGGCAGCTAATGTTAAGAAAATATCCTCAAATGTTATGTTGGGGAAGTTAATGTATAATAAGTATTTATTGATGTAGAATCAAAGGGTCATATTAAGAAAGCTAAAGATTAGCATTTCCAGGTCAAAACGTATTCCAAATTTCCATTAAAGGAATAATAATGTTTCACAAAAACAGAGGCTCACAAATGTACCTCAGTTATTATATTGCTAGTGAGGTACATTGCAAAATAAGCATTGTTGACCAAAAGTCTCGTTGTTGGTTTTAGTTCCCGCATCTCGTGCAAAATGGCGTGAATTGTGGGAACATCAAAGGGAAAAAAGCAAACTCTAGTTGTTTGACAGTGTCAAACAACGAGAGTGAGCTAAAACTAATCAGACATGTAACACCTGTCATCCACTGTGCTCATCATTAATCTTCTCTTCTTTCTTTTGTCTTCTCTTCTGTCTTTGTTTCTTCAGTCTTCTTTGTTCTTTATTGCTGTTAAAATAAAAAAAATCCATTAGTGTTCAGTGAATATCAAAAAAGAAAGATGCGACCATTACCCTTTGAGTGCCAGAGGGGTAGCCCTCCAGCGGTCAAAGGGTTAATATGGGTCACATCTTAATGTCCGCTGCATATATAAAATATAATGTTTCAAAGATTGCAAATTAAAATGTCAATGTGAAATTCTTTACCCCACTTTGCCTCCGCCGCCAAAAGACATTTTGAGCTGCACAGAACCCCCCCATGCCACCTCTCGGGCCGTTGCCCTAGTCAGACTACCGGGATTTTGAACTGAGACTGGCTTTTATATGCAGTCTTCAACTGGCTGGGAAGTGCTTTTCCAGCCAATTATCTTCTAGCGGGGTTCGTCATCCCCCCACATCATTCCTCACATGATCCAGCTCACTGCCCTGTTACATTCTTAAAACAGAAAACATTCTTATCATGTAGTAAACAGACAGAACAGCATCTTAAATAAACTGTGCAGTATAGGGTCATATAAAGTAGTAAATAAACTGGCCAATATAACCCAGATAATACAGCAATATGTCAATTGATAAATCAAGAATCCACCATGAACCAGGAGCATTGGGAATGGTGCTAATTAAACCCACAACATGGTATGGTGGGTTTGGTCAGCGTGACTAAGACCCCTCTCACAATATGGTGCTCTTGGTGTTTTCCTACATTATATTATGGGAAATCAACCCTATGCATGTAATTTATTCTAACCAGTTTGGATGACAATTGACTGTAATTGTTCAGATGAAATATAGTTATGAAGTAGTTTACTGTGGGTTAGTAGGTAATTCTCCATACCAGTGAACAACTAGAACCTATTAGAAAAAAGCAACCCCTACATCTCTTCTAAATCTTTTACAGCTATCTCCATAATATTATTCAGGCTTGCACATTGGGAATAAATGTTCAGGAGTATTTGTGAGTGGTATCTTCTATCAATTAACTTATTAACCTTAAGTTCCTTCATTAAGTTAAAAGTCAGTTGGCTGAATGATCATCACCACATTATCAGCCTAGCGTTTTCGAGTATTACTGGCTTTTAACAGCTAGGGCTTCTTGAAAACAGGTAAGTAGTTTATTAATTCTTAAAAATATGATATAGTTATCTGCAAGAAATGAACTTCATTGGTCAGATGTATTTCTCCAAATTACCACAAAGATATTTAAATTGGTGCTAGAGTCTCCTGATACTTAATTGGAGCCTTGGAACCGGACTGGTGTTGCAGCTTAAATGATGTAATTCAATCTAAACCTGCAGCAATAATGTATTGTCCTAATGTATATGTTCAATATTTGAATATTTATGCAATTTTTTTTTATCACTGTCTACATTTCTGGTAAAAGTTAATTGGTTTATTATAACAATGCCCAAGGATAAGCAGAGGCTCAGCTTTACCTGAAGAAATCTAAGGTGAGTACGTGAGGGGAAAAGTGACTACATATTGTTACATATATCATGTAGTACAATTTCCTGGAAATGTACAACCTTTCTGGGCCATATACTTCCAATCTAGACCTCACCATTCCACATGGTAACACTGGGGCCTTTTGTTGTGGCCTAGAGGAACTTTGTTACCCCTCTCCTACAGCAGAATCAGAGTCCAGAGCCAGAGGTCAGGGTACCAGAAGACAGCAGTGTAAGAGAGCAAGCCAGAGGTTAGGATTCCAGAGGTCCGCAGATACAAACTCCGGAGCCAAAGTTCAGTCAGTGTACCAGAGGAAGCAGAGTCAATCCAAGCCAGGGTGTCAGGATACCAGGGCTCAGCAGAATAAATTAAGCCAGGATTAGTTTTCCAGCAATCAGCAGAGTCGGTCAAAAGATACCAGTGATCTACAGAGAAGGGAAAGAACAAGTACACAGGATAACAAGGATCAAAACTACTCAACCTTGAGATGAATGTGCTGGAGGAATACATAGAGGTGTAGAGGCTATGTCATCATGTCACACACCATTAAACACCACCCCCTTATGCATAGTGCACAGGGCAGACAATCAAGTCAACCAGATCAAGAAGCACCAGCCACAAAGAGGACTAAACCAAGAGCCCCTCATCCTGGCAGGAGAGGAAGTAAGGATCCTCCAGGGTCCAATGTGGGCGCAATAGTAGGAGCCTGACAGTAAGGGATAAGAACAGTACCAGCTGATGAGGCCAATAGAACATTGCAGTTTAATGTAAAACAAACAAACATAATTGAGTTGTAATGTCGCTTGAAGGAAAATTTCCCAGAAATGGAAGTACCCTTGTTTTACGAAATAGAAAGAATCCTATAATATATATTTTGTCATTTTTTTTTTTTTTTTACTACTCCTTTATGCTTTGCTATGCAATTAAAAGCATTAATGGATGCTGTGTGCCCTGTTTTCTACCTGTAAAAGCATGATTACTCAAGCTGTATCACTATAGTTTAGAACTAGTTCCTACCTACCCTTCAGTAATTAAATGTCATTTAATTACCAAATCATGGGTTACTTATAAGCATACCTGGGAACTCTCAGGGTTTGACCCTGAGACTCAGGGTTTGGAACCAAATCTCAAGGTCTCAGGGTGACAGGCCACATTCTCAGGGTGATCAAATCCAGTGTGTCCTCCTATATGATTTACACCAATTTACTGCTTATTTATTGTCCAAATCCATGAAATTTCTATCAGAAAGGTAGGAGGACAAGTCCTGCTTGCCTTATACGTGTATAAGAAGTTATATCTCAGAACTGTAGCATGTGAAAGGTTCCTTAAAAATTGATTGGCTTATCTCTGGTTTAGAGCAAACATTGACATAACACATATGATCTGCTTTCTTGTGGGCGTTAAGGGATAATATTTCAAATATCTCAGGGTGAGCTCATTTCAAAAGGTATGCTTATAAGTAACCCAAAATAAGCCTTGCATAATGTATTATTATATCATTCCATGGGGCATGTAACAATGGTTTCTAACTAGCTGCAGTGATACCAAAGTTCCTTTAAATGAGATCTATACATACTGTAGACGCAAAACTAATCTGTGCCTCCCATAGAAAAAGCTAAACTAAATTAAGATACATCAAAATATGCAAAGTCAAACCACATAACAAAAATAACACATTGTGAAGGCAATAGCATTACTCAAACATAAGCTAAGTAAAAAAACAAACCTGCGCTTCTCCAGACAAGTTAATCAGAACCCTGTATAAAGCATATATTTATCAATGTGTTGATACATTTCAAAATAATGAGGTTTTTGTTGCATGTTTGTATAAAGTATGTTTAAGCTTGCTTACCTCGCCAGAGGTTCTTAAAGGCATAGTGTGTGTGTCCTCCTGTTTGACTTCCTGTTCCTCTTATTAATTTGTAATGAATGTATTATACAGGTCCATGAAGCTTGTAGTTGTGGGTGGGAGAGACCTATAAAGTGGACCAAGGGAGCTCCGGGCTACTTGGGTCTCTGCCTACTGCAAGCTTACCCTGTTCAAAAGAATGTCTTTCTGTTCATATTAGATATTTTACTTTTTTATGTTTTTAACTAGGTGCTTTAATTCTAATCTTTCCTTACAAGAATTCTTCAGAGGCAATTCTAAATTTAGATCAGGATGGCAATATGTATCAGATGACAATATGTATCACATGTCAATATGAATTAGATAGGACTCGCTTGTGATGGGGTACTTTGGCGAGGTAAGCAAGCTTAAACATACTTTATCCAAACTATGCAACAAAAACCTCATTATTTTGAAAATTATCAACATGTTGATATAATAGATGCATTATAAGGGTTAATATTTGTGTAACTTGTATTGAGAAGGGCAGGTTTGTTTTTTTTGTTTTAGATTTTGCTTTAGGTTTTTTGCCTAGTTTGGGAACTTGGAGGATCCCTTCAATCCTTGCTGCTGTTAATACCTTATTCACTTGGGTTGTTATTTTGAATGTATATATTATATGTATATGTTATGATATTACTCAAACATAGCAACTACAGTACAATCATCATTAAGAACTATGGGCTGCTGACAGTTCAACAGAATTTGTGGTCTAGACTCCATCTGTATTAGTCATTTAGTTCTACTGCCATCTTGTGGATGTTTAGCTAACTGTTTTAGTGGCATATATCAAAAATGTCATTACAGTATGTCCTAGATCTTTTTAATGCCGTGCCATTGGTAACCTGTTAAATTCTTTGTCATTAATTTTCCTTTTGATCAGCTGTTTGATAGCTGACCTATATCTATCCATGTGTATTTTGAAAGGGCTTGATGTACTGTTGATATAGAGAAGTAGGGACAAATAATACTATAGATCAGGGCTTATAATTTTAAGTCCTTTGCTACTAGCCAGACCTGAAAAGTTACTCGCCACTGCAAACCAAAATATACCCACCAGGGCTGAATTTCTACTCGCCAGGGCTAAATTTTCACTTGCCATTGGCTAGTGGCGAGTGGAAATTTTGAGCCCTGCTATAGATTACATAATCACTTTCACATCAGATGGCTCCTGATTTCGTAAGTCTTGTCATCTTTCATATTTGTAAATAATCATGTTTTATTTGACAACAACATATAATGCACTTGATACATCAAACAGTTTGTTCTTTGCAACCAAAGAGCCTTTTTATATTTCTCCTTAGGATCAGATTTAACTAATTGATCTCCTAATACTGATATCTCTTTTGTACCTAAACAATGGCCAATATCTTTGTTGTTGAACAGTATGCTCCAATATATCTTTATGGTAATCATGAAGTATTTGGATACTGATATAGAAAACTCCAGAACAGAATGGAATAATAATTTTGATTTTACTTTTAATCATTCCATGACTTTCTTGGAGTTCCTTGTACAACCCTAGTGTTCTGGTCTCTAAATCACATTCATTCCCTCAATTACTACAAGTACTCATTCCCCACACAATCCATTAACCTCTCAGATGTTAGATCAGACATAGTGTTAATGTCCCTAAGGCAGGGATTCTCAAAATAGAAATATTCATGCTGAATACTACTAGCGTTGGATACCTCTCTGGCATTCAAGGGGTTAAGATCCACATTTAAATCAATAGAGATTGGTAACCTTTTTTTTGTTCCCTGTTGGTGTTCTTCAAAGCCAAATGTTTTTAAAAACAGTTTTTACAGTATTGTGCATGTTGTTTTGGTCCTGTGTTGTTTTCTATAGAGAGGCAATATAATAATAATAAGGCTAGTAAGGTTATATAGATCATGTCTAAGAAAAAGCAAATCCACGTGACTAAAATCTGGGCAACTCTGCCCTAAGTCATTAGATGGGATAATATTAAAAAAAACAAAAAAACAAAAAACATAACCAATACCACAATGGGTAAAAATAAACCCTGGGTCACTGAATCCACAGACCTCCTACTTCTTTTAGGGGCCAATTTATAGAGGAGGGAGGAGATCCCAAAAACACGCAATTTTTGCCGTTCTGAGGATCTGCATTTTGGACCAGACCTGTTCGACTCGGACGAAATTCGACAATAGTCCGAATTATTCGGCCGAAGTTAACATACTTAAAATGATGACTCTCCCTTGAGGTGGCAATAAGGTACTTGACCTGCCTACACAACTGTGAGACTGGATGTGTCACTCTGAAAACTATTAAAACAAATTCCTAATATTTTTATATTTTGCACCAGAACAAAGATGACTTTCCCTTGCAGTGGCAATAAGGTACAAATGCTGGCTGCCTGCCTATGCTACCTGCCTACCTACACAACAACTGGGCACTCTCTATCTCCTTCTGCTCTCTCTGAGGAAATGCGGGTGTCTGAAGCATCATTAGTCCAACCCCCATCATGAAACGAAGAAGCTAACTGGACTAGAGAGGGAGGGAAAGTATCATGTGGGCGGGTAGTCGTCACCAAATTTCCGAATTTTTGATGACATTCTGAACCAGGGCTTTTTGGATTCAGTTTTAAAAAAACGAACAACTTTTTCCTTTCGGACGGCCCGCATGATGCAGAATGATCCTTATTCGTCCAAATTCCAAAATCGTCCGAACCGATTTGCACAAATCTAACATCTATGTATGAACCTATACTTTCAATGAAAGACATAGTATCATATATATGTAATACCAACAGTTTTCTAACAATAAAAAGGCATATACATTAAAAATAAAGTAAAATACATATCTATATTTAAAGATATGTGTAAAATATTTATATATACAGAGAGTTTAGCTAGAATAAAGAGAGGTTCAGCTAGAATAAAAAATTGCTAACTTCTAGTTCCTCATTTAACCCATTTGGTGCCAGGGTATCCAAATTAAAAATCCAGCCTGCCTCTTGTCGGCACAAATGAGAGAAATGGTTAGTGGAGGTGGTGGGAATTTGTTCAATCCCAATAATGGTAAAATGATTCAGACCTCCTTTTGGACAAATATTAAAGTGTTTAGGAACCATATGCTCGGTGGATTTAGTTTTTATGAGGTATCTGTGTTCATTTGATCTCTCTCTTAATGACCTAGTTGTACAGCCAATATACTGGAGACCACATCCACACGTTATCATATAAATCACAAAAGTTGTTTCACATTTTATTAAGCTCTTAATCTGAAATATCTTTTTATTTTGATGTCTCTGAAAACTAGTTATTTTTTTTAAATAACTTGACAGTTTGTGCAGCGTTGATGTAAACACCTGTAGATTCTTACTGGTGTTTTTGAACCAAAGATACCAATTTTCTTTTCGTTTTCTTTACGTTTTTTTTGGTTTGCTCGGTGCCAAATGTCCACGGATATTTTTTTTGCCTTCTTGTATGTAATTTTTTCTTTTTCTGTAACAATATCTTTTAATAGAGGTTCCAATTTTAGGATGTTCCAGTGTTTTTTTTTATCACATCTCTGATACGATTGGAATGTTCATTATATTGTGTGATTATAGAAGGTGGTCTTTTTATATCACTGATTTTTCCTCTTTTCACCTCAAGAGTTTTTTTTTCTTGGGAGATTTAGGGCTTTATTATACACTGTGTCCACTATAGTTGATTTGTAACCTTCAGCAAATGCACAAGGGGTGGAGCATTGCAGGGAAGTGAGAGTAAAGTAGTAGTTCAAAAACTGGCTGCAGCAATAGTTGCTGCAGCGTGTGCAATTAATAATAATGATCCCTCTCCTACAAGGGAGGGTGCAGTTTGTCAGGGTCCCACCAAAACTTCCAGCAACATCAGTGTCAGTAGAAATAAAAAACCATATAAGAAGAACACTGAAGATGACAACAAGTCACATTCAAGTGTTGATGATGGCAACAGTATAATAAAGGAAGGTGTAGCAGCTGAACCGACTGCTGCAACAGATAGTGAGACAAACAAGTGCCAAAACACCTGTCCTCAAAGTAGTAGCAAACTTTGTTAAAGTAAAAGTAAAAATAAATTGTTTGACTTGATTACCTCTTTATTACACATAGACATTTGCCGCTGGCCAAATTCGCAGATATAGGTAATATCACCTGGAGTGACCATGCACCTGTCTCCTTGCGGCTCTTGATCCCTTCCTTGTCGGGTCGTAGTTCTTGTTGGCGACTGAATGAATCTCTTCTGAAAGATCCTGGAGCCTTGGCTGAACTGAGGAATACACTTTCCCTTTATTTTCAAGAGAACGCTCTAGAGGGTTCTTCTCCGCCATTAGTCTGGGAGGCAAACAAGGCGGTGGTGCATGGACATCTTATTAGTCTGGGAATCTTTCGTAAACGGCAGAGGGCGGCTCGCATGGTGATTCTCCTAGACAGGATATCTGTCCTTGAACAGTCTCATAAAGCGTCTTTATCTCCGGAGACGTACCAGGAGTTGGTTAACTGCGATCGGAACTGGCAGTTATATGTAACGATTCAATGCAGAGGATATGCCAACTGGTTCGCAGCTTGTATTATGCACATGAGAACAAACCTGGCAGACTCCTAGCTCGTGCTCTTAAAGCCAAAAAATCACAATCTTTTGTTCCTAAGATCAGATCTAGCACGTCTTCGTTGTCTCATCGGAGGCGTTTAGAGCTTATTACCAGTCTCTCTACAATATAGTCGACCCTTCTGCAGCTCCGGCCCTGCCAGATATGATGTTGGCGATTTCTACTTACTTGGATAAACATATGTCACGGACCTTGTCGACGCATGAGATAGCCTCTTTGGACCGACCTTTGACACTGGAAGAAGTAGATTTGGCTACCAAGAGTACGCCGACGGACAAGAGTCCGGGTCCAGATGGTTTTGCAATCTCCTACTACAAGGCCTTCTGAGATATTCTTCTCCCACGTTTTCTTCTCGCCTTTAACTCTCTGTCTTCCACGGAGCATCTAGCCACTCACTCATTGGATGCCCACATTACGGTTATACCAAAACCGGATAAGGATCCGGAGTTGTGCTCCAGCTTCCGACCCATCTCGCTCCTAAATGTCGACGTCAAACTATTCACCAAGGTCCTGAGTATGCGTTTACGGTTGTTCCTTCCTGACCTGATTCACCCAGATCAGGTGGGATTTCTCCCCGGCCACGAGGCCCGAGATAATACTGTTAAAGCCATCAATTTGATTCATCTTGCTCGTTCTCAGAATATCCCGACTGTGTTACTTTCTACGGACACGGAAAAGGCATTTGATAGAGTGAGCTGGCCTTTTTTGAGAGGGGTCGTCCGCCATATTGGTTTGGGGGATCGGATGTTTCAGTGGATAGCCTCCTTATATCGCTCTCCTGTGGCTCGGGTTCGGGTAAATGGTGTCCTATCGAAGCCTCTCACTCTGTCGAATGGCACCAGGCAGGGATGTCCTCTGTCTCCACTTCTATTTGTTTTAACGTTGGAACCTTTCCTTAATGCCGTCAGCTCCAACCCATCGATTCATGGTCTCACGCTCTCTTCTCATACCTATAAGATCGCAGCATTTGCGGATGATCTATTATTCTCCTTGACTCAGCCTCTGATTTCAATACCTAATCTGCTACGTGAACTTGAGATTTATGATCACCTCTCCCATTTTAAGGTTAATATGGACAAGTCGTCAGCCTTGAATGTCTCGTTATCCGAGACTTTACGTGATTCCTTACGGTCCTCTTTTCCATTTAGGTGGGCCTCACATAAGATTAAATATCTGGAGACTTTTTTGACCGATTCGTCTACTCCATCTTCTTTATTCGAGAGTAATTTTGTTCCTCTTCAGTCTTCTGTGCAGTCTGACATTCGGATGTGGGCTAAACAATGTTTATCTTGGTTTGGTCGGATGGCGGTGGTGAAAATGAATATTCTGCCGCGGTTTTTGTACCTTATCCAGATCTCCCGATCTCCCTTCCTAAATCATTCTTCCGTAGTGTCAGGAGAATGCTGTCCAACTTCGTGTGGTTGTCCGGGTCTCGTCGTTTGGGTTATACCTATTTGATCCGGAGGAGAGAGAGTGGAGGCATGGGTTTCCCGGACTTGGAGACATACTACCAAGCTACCATACAGGCAAGGGTGGTGGAATGGACTATCCCGGCCGACAAGGTGTGGGTCCAGTTGGAACAGGGTTTTCTTTCGGTACCTACTCAGATTGCAGCGTGGGTGTTGTCTGACCGGGGGATATCACTTGATTCAACGCATCCCACAGTTCCGAATATGTTGCGGGTATGGCATAGGATATCCCCAACAGAAGGTCTTCTGATTAGATCCTCACCTCTCTTGTCTCTCACTTGCAATTCGGTCTTCCCACCAGGGAGGTCTGGTGCAGTATTTAATCGTCTCCTCCCGGGGGGTCCGCGATTCCCCAGATTGGGAGATGTTACGCGGGAGGGAGCACTCTTGCCCCTGCCCTCCCTGCTTGGTGGAGGGGTTTGCCATCCCTCAGCACCATATTTTTATGCCCAACTTTTGCATTTTGTGCATTCTTTGAATCCGGTTCCATCTACTTCTCCTGTCCAACACGTTTTTGAGGATATATGCCTCTTCCTGGACCCCACCGTAAGCTAATATCCACCCTTCATGGTCTTTTACTAACCTTAAAATATTCTTCTAAACCTCATTTTATCCGTTCCTGGGAACTGGATTGTGGTATTGTGTTATCGGAATCTCAGTGGTCCAAGATTTCCCTTCTGACACATCAGTGCTCTATGTCCTCCAGGATTCAGGAAAATGCTTACAAAGTATTAACCCGATGGTATAGGTTTCCGGCCTTGTTACACAAACTTTATCCCACTGTCCCAGATATATGTTGGAGATGTAAACGCCATAGGGGCAATTTCATTCATGTGTGGTGGTCTTGTCCGGCTCTGCAGCCTTTCTGGCAAATGGTGGTTGAGACGATTAGAGAGGTGTCGGACCCTACAATTCCTATGGATCCTTTGGTTCTCTTATTACATCATACTACACACCCTATACGCACCTATGCTCGATCTCTCACTATACACTTGATTAACGCAGCTAAGGTCCTGATTCCTAGATTTTGGAAGCAGTCGTGTGCTCCTTCCTTTGGGGATTGGGTGGCCTCTATAGAGGAGATTCGGTCTTCAGAGGACCTGGTACACACTGTGGATGGTAGGGGGTTAATTCATGCTTTTCGGTGGTTCCAGTGGGATGAATTTATGAGGGGAGACTCCTTCCATAGGAGACTGCCTCAGCATAGTTAACATGTAGCATTTCTTGTTGGGCCTTTTCACAGGTTCCTGCGGTGAGACTTCCACTCTCCCTTTTTTCCTCTTTCTTTCTGTTACTTCTATCCTGTCCTACTCTTCTTCTTATAACCTGCTCTGCTTCTCCTGTCTCCCTCTTTTCTCTCCTAAACTCTTCCCTAGCTTTAGTGACTTCAAGTATATCTCTCTGCACTATGCTCCTTCATGTTTGTGATTTATGTGCAATGCTGGTTGATCTCCTGACGGATCCGATCCCTAGTTTTGGGATATATGATGAGGGCCGGTCGGTGGGGTGTCGTGGCGATGGTCTAATGCCCTTGCCGCGGGGTCCCAGGCGGCTGGTCCCCTGAATGATGAGGGTTGTGGGTCTGGAAGTTTAGATTCGGAGGCTTGCCCGGTGGCTTCGTCCCCTCTACTGTTGGGGGATTGGGTCGCCGGTTTGCTTTTTAGTTCGCACATATTTTCATTATAGTACATATTTCCCATTATGGACGCAACTTGTGCTTGTATTGCTGCAATTGTTCTTTTCACTTCTGTTGTCTTATATGTCCTTCTTCTCTTGTTGTAAAGCTTTAATCATAAAATCAATAAAACGTTATTAAACAAAAAAAATAAATTGTTTGAGACCTCTAAAAGCTTAGACAAATATAAGGGTAGTAGTGGGCAAGAACTGTCAGGTGATGCTGATGCTGCTGAGGATGACTTAATGATGACTGATGATGATACAGATCTAGAATATATCCCTCCAACATCCTTCTCTTCTTCAGATACAGATGAAGTTGAGAGTGAGGGCTATAAGTTTAGCAGAAAGTCAAAGGCTGAATCTTCTAACATTGAAAAGGAGCACTGTGCCTGTCTATAAACTGTTTGTGAAAGCCATTGGAAATTCTGACCCTGTACAAGCACAGATGTCAAAAAGCACACAGTCACCCTATCAGTCATCATCAGCATCATTGCCTCTTCAAAGTCCGAGTCCCACTCAGCCACACACACACCTGTTTTGAGCAGGAGCAACAACAACAGCAACACAGGTTATTAACATCCACAGTGTTAGATAAGATGAGTGCCTCTGCTGCTGCTGCTGCTGTAAGTGCTGCACCTTTGACACCTAGTAGTAGTGGCAGTAGAATTACATTAAATCTAGCCCTAGTAGTAGTAGTAGCAGCAGCAGCGCCTCAGGAACCCCTCAGTCCATGAAGTCCACAGTATGGAGACACTTCACTCAGGATCCTAAAGCTAAGCATGTTGCTATCTGTTGTCTGTGCAAAAAGCACGCGAGCAGGGGGAAAGCAGGCTCACCCCTAGGCACCTTCTCTATGAGATCCCACCTGAAGCACAGCCACAGGTTTGACTGGGAGGCACACTATCAGCAGGCCAAAGGTGCTGCAACTAGCAGAAGCACTTTAAGAAGTTTCCAGGGCTCTAGGGCAGAAAAAAGAAGTAGTGAAGTTATTTATGTGTCAGAGAGTGTGCTACTGCCAGTGCCAACAGTTAGTTCAGTCCACATAACACCTATGGGTCCTGCTGCAGAGGAATATGATGACTATAGCTTTGGTCTAGGAGATGACAAGAGTCATAGACTGCCCACACATGCTGCCTCTACTGCCACCACCTCCTGTAGTCATGTTGCTAAAGCAATAAAGTTTCAGGCTTCTTGTGCCATGTCCTGCCAACCCACATTGACTGAGTCCCTGGGAAGGAGTCAAAAACTTCACAAAAACAATCCCAAAGTATGCCTGTGGAATGGCAAGGTTCCCAAGATTTTGGTAGTGGACATGCTGCCATATTCTTTTGTAGAAAACCGAAGTTTCAGAGAACTGATGTCATGTGTAGCTCCACGCTGGAATATCCCAAGCCGCAGTTATTTTTCCAGGATGGCTGCACCTGAATTGTACAAGCAGGTGGTTAGTGTGGTGGGCAAAGAACAAATGCATTCTGCATGCTAATACATTTTTCAAGGCATATGTTGCTGTAGGACTCACAACTTTGACTTTCAGCCACTAATTTCTAACTACAGCTCTCACAAGAAGCAATATTGCAATGGGAAATGTAATACTTACAGGAAATATAGTCAAAAAAGTGTTAAAATAGGTGTAAAATTTGTTAAAATAGGCAAAAATTAGGAACATTTTGCATAGGATAAAAGGAGAAAACTTTCCAAAATAAATAGAAAAATCTGCAAGTTTTCGCGAAAAATCAGACGAGAAATTTTTCCCACTTTTTGCCCACCCCTACTAAATATCCCTTTTCGTGTCATTAAGGTATACTATATTTTGGCTGTTCTGAGAGAACAATTTTTAACCCTTTGAGTGCCAGAGGTCTCTGGCACTCAAAGGGTTACATTTTTTTTTTTTTTTTCGCTGTTATGGTTTTTATTTTGATTTAATTGATTTTATTCTTTATTTTTTCTCATATTGTTTTAGTACCCTTTTATGAAAGTATTTATTTATAGTGGTCATTGATTATAATGTCTTATTTTATATACACAATCAAGAGACACATTCATAAAGATTCTATCACTACATAGTTTATTATCTGTGGCAGGTGTTGTTCACCTTTCCCTGGGTTACCTTGCACAGCAATTTTTTTTCTTATTTGATTTAACAGGGGTTTTTAACACCATGAATGCTGGAGAGGCCACCAACGCATTGCTTCACAATGCACTGCAGACCTTTCTAGCACTCATGGGGTTAAAAGCCCATTTTAATTAATGGGATATTTCCCGAAGATTAGAGGAATAATAATTCACTTGTTGAGCCATGCTTTGGGAATCAGGCCTCCAAGTTGGGGCTCGCTTCCCATGCTGCACTGCTCCTCCTGATGCCTAGCTGGCCCTGTGGTGATGTTCGTCACCTTATGCTAAGGTGACCAGGTATGCCTTTCAATACAAGACACTAATGAAAATTCCATTCTACAGGCAGCACAGGGATCAGTGTAACTCTGCATTTTGTATTTCACATATATGGATACCTAGGGCTTGATTCCATCCTCACTGGAATTTCTAAAAACTGGTGACAGTGGTTTTGACAGCACAGTCTGCCATTAAATTAACTGCGCTGTCAAAAACCACCGCCAGTCAAAAATGCCCAACGGGCACAAAATTTGCCCCCATTGGACACCACATAAAACAAGTAGAATTTGTTATTCTATTTTATGTGGTTTTGTCAACCCCTGCTAGAAGCTGATTGGCTGGGAGGTACATAAGCACACATCTCAGCCAGTTGGAGGCTGCCAATCATTTTGAACAGAGACTGGCATATAAATGTCAGTCTCTGTTCAAAATTCTCTCAATGCGACTCGGGCAATGGCCCGGCATGTATTGAGTGTGTGTGTGTGGGGGGGGTCTGTGACTGTAAAAAAAAGAGAAAGAAGAGAAGAAGATCAGAAGAAAGAAGACAGAAGATTGAAGAAGATGCACAGTTGATAACAGGTAAGTGTTACATTTCTGGGTGTTAGGATAGTGTTAGGGGTAGCATTGTTTAAGTGTTCATGTTAGGGATAGTGTAGGGATAGTGTATGGCAGGTGGGGGGAGGGTGACTGTTTTGAACTCACTCTCGTAGTTTGACACTGTCAAAGAACGAGAGTTGGCTATTTTCCTTTGATGTTCACACAACTCACGATATTTTGCATGCGTTGTGGGAACAAAAATAAACGAACGTTTAGCCACAACTTGAGTTTTTGCCACCAACGCTTGTTGATCCATATACAGGGCCAGCTATAGAAAGCTGCGGAACATAAGTGGTTTTGTCACTTGGTGTTTTTTTTTCCCATATTGGCTGTTTTACTGGGGAGAATAGAATCGATACCCTGGTCCCCTTACCTTACCTTACGTGTACAAGAATGGGAACAAACAAAAATTCCCAAAAATTTAGACAGACCTGATCCTACTTTAAACTTTTTTGCATTCACGAATTAATTACTATTAGCATTTTATTATTATTATTATTAATTAATAAAGTTTTTTTAAATTAGCAACCAAAACACAGACAATACAATGAACCAGAGGTTTAAGTGTGGGAGGGGAGCAACTTTACAGGATGCCAGTCAGGAGGAAAAGGACGTGGGAGAATTCATCACTCTTCTTTATAGCCTCCTGACTGGGACCACCCCAGCTAACTCACATCCTGCTGCCCACTCAAATACAGCTTTCCAAAATTCTTACTGTTTAACTGCATGTGTGCTCAGGAATACTCTAGTTCTTATTACATCAGCCTCAACATCTTCTGGCAACTGAGGAGTTACCATTTTCTTTACGCTTCCAAAAGCATTTGGGTACCTGACTTGTATATTTATGTGACTATTGTTAGAAATGACTAATTGGGTTTGATTAGCTTCATCATTAATATTCTGTCCATAATTTAACATGCTTTAATAAAACACCCTAAAGTTGTATAATGATTAGATTTCAGGAATATGTGTTTTGCAATTAAGTTCCTCTTGATTTTGATATGCAGATTAAGAAATGGTGGTCTCATTTAAAAAAAGAATTGCCCTTATTAACTCAGCAGCATACTCTGAAGATTAGGTAAGAAATCCCACATTCTTTTCTGTATGTGCTAGTTAAATGTATTTCAATCAAGCCTATGTGGGCAAATCAGATGTGATTAGTTTAAGTTCACAGTCATCCTATCTAAATGAATAATGTGTCACCTAACATTGCAAAAATGTGATTAATAGTTTATCAGTTAATTAAAAATGATGTTTCTTTTTTTTCTTTTTTAGAGAAATGCAATGAAGGTATTATATGTGTTAATCAGAAATGCTAATTATTTTTCACTTTAATCTGTTCTTTATTCTCAGTTCCAAATCCTAGAAACTAGCATTTATATATTATAGTGGCTTAATTTAAGCAGTTAGAATGAATTACTTTATTTTAATATAAAACACTTGGCAGATGGTATCTGAATAAAAAATATATAGAGATATTTGTTATTGTTCTCTGTTTATTAATAAAGGTTAACCCTTTAAAGTGTACTTTATACCATAATACAAGTTTAGAGAATCAAAATCTGTGGACTACCAATTTCTTAAAAAAAACATAGTGTTAGAGAAATTAACTTATATGTAGCACAATGTGGCAGATTGTGCTAATGCTGTGCACATTATGCTGTGGTATTAGCCCAGTGTATGGATTATGTCTAGAATCATTCACAGCACAGTGTGTTGTAATATTGGCCCAGTACAGAAACTAATCAGCATAACATGCCACATTGTGCCATCAATAAATAGTGGTTAATTTCTCAAAAACTATTTATATTGCAAACAAGCAGTCTGCTCAGAAGCTTAAGGCTGATAAGCCACCTCTGCATGACTCGTGGGTCCTGTCCTGTTTCTGCCAGCAGGCGGTCAATGCCGTCTTTTTCAAGATGTGCGGATGTCTTCAGTGATGGACCAGTAGGTTTGACAGGTTTTTTTTGGAGGGGTACAGCATAGAGTTCAAATCCCTTCCACCTCACCACTTCTTTTTTTGACTTTTTATTTATTGAAAAGAGATATGTACAATCACCATTTAAAAGCATCATGTAAAACTCTATGCAAAGTAGAGAAATAGAACACGAGTTCAGAAGGATGACAGGCATTCAGAATATTACTAATGTTATATGAACAGGTATATAGTAGTCTGCTGAGAGTGCAATAGATGCTGAAAGAGTGTTAAATTAGACATGTTAATGCAAGGAGTATATAAACAGCAATATCTTGTATCCATAATTGTGATGTGGATTTTAAGTGTCATCGAAACCGAGGGTAGCGATAATAAAGTGACTAGGAGAGTGGGAGAGGAAGAAGACAAAGGTGAAGAGTAGAAGTCAGCTAAGAGAAATCAGAACAGCATAGTGTCACACACAAAACAGTACAAGTGAATTTAAACCAATTTTATTAAGCAACAGTTAATAAGTATACTAGAGTAATAACAAACACTTCCTCAATAAGAGGGGAGATAGACATAAGGACAGTGTCTAGTCCACTACCCAGGAGCTGACACTGAACCACCATAGGTCTATGGTACTGAGTCTTAGAACCAGACTTGGCTCTACCACAACAGGAAAGAACGATAAGACTAGTACAGGAGCGAACCCAGCGGAGGCACAGAGCGTGAATAGACCACCGATACCAATAACGTAACTGATACTACCACTCGAGGCAGCAGAGTAGGTGCTTAGATACATGCAGTCAGATAGGAGCGTACTACTGAGGCAAGGAGTGAGACAAGCTGCACTCTATCTTACCAAAGGCAACTAGGAGGCACAGAGTGTAGGCAGCACCGCAAGTGCTAAGCCAGTCAACAGGTAAGCGTAAGAGATGAGCGCCCAGGAGCGAGACTAAGTTGCACTAGCTGCCCAGAGGCAAATGGAAGGCACCAAGCGGAGGCAACCTGCAAGCGACCAGCTGATGGCTGAGCTACTAGGTAAAGGAGTGCACCCTGGATCACCCTAGTGATAGTCAGACAGGAGCGAGGCACAAACAGAGCATCAGTCAGACAGGCCACGGCAGGAACCGGATCGGGTAGTCAGCCACAGCAAATGTCAGCACGGAGTGGGTAGTCGGACAAGCCAGAGTCATACACGTATCAGGAAGTCAGCCACAGCCAAGGTCACAACCGGAGCGAGTAGTCAAGCAAGCCAAGGATCGAACACCAGGAGACAACGTAAGCCAAGAAAGGGTCAGAGGAACAAACTAGATGCACACAGGAACACCACAAAAGGGCAACAAGTCCTAGCCTCAATGAGGTCTATAAAGCAGCAGAAGGAGGCGGGACCCAATTAGGCCCAACAGAATAGGCCCATAAATAGGCGTCTGTGCCAGTGCCTGAAACATGACTATAGTAATGAAGTAGTGGCTGGAGGCCATGCCGGCCGGCAGCCATACAGAGGTAAGCACAGGATCACCTAGGCCTCAAAGGGAGACTGTGATAGTACCCCCCCCTTAACAACATCCTCCCCGTGGAAGAGGACTGGTCTTAAGGGGAAAATGAGCGTGGAATAAGCTGATCAAAGCAGGAGCATGCACATCGCCAACAGACACCCAGGAACACTCCTCGGGACCATCCCCCTTCCAATGTACCAGGTATTGGAGGTGACCTCTACTTCTGCAAGAGTCCATAATTGACTGTACCTCATACTTCTGCCTGGGCCAGTTCGAGTCAATGGCCAGGAGGACAGGTACTGGGGTGTAAAGGTTGCAAACCAAAGGTTTAAGCAGGGACACATGGAAGACATTGTGGATAAGCATACCAGCCGGAAGCTCCAGGGCATAAGAGACAGGGTTGATCCTACTCAGTACCCATTACGGGCCTACGAACTGAGGAGCCAGCTTCTTACAAGGCACCTGGAGGTTGAGGTTATGAGAGGACAACCATACCCTATCCCCTTATCACGGTGCCCGTGATTGCTGCATTACTATGTCTATCACCTATAGGGGGCTCCCATTGGCTGCTTGCCTTTAGCCCACCTCATATTGCCTATTTAAACTAAGCTTGGGCACCCTTTGGTGGCCCTTTCGTGGTGTCTCTGACTCTTTCATTACCACCATGCTACAGAAGCTTAATTGGCCTCTCAGCTGTGTTCCTGTGTTCCTGAGTTCGAGCTGTTCCAGAGTCTGCTGTCTGCTGTGCTGGTTCCAGGACCTGTTCCGGTTGAGTCTCCTGAAGCTGCTGTTTCCTGCTGCCTGTCTCCATTGTCGTTCCTGATCCAGTTGGACGACCTTGCTGGTTCCTGTCATTTCCTGAGCCTGGTTCCTGCAGCGGTGGCGACATTGCTCCTCGGTCACCTGGCGACATACAAGTTTGTTGGTTCCCAGCACGCGGGCGCTGGTTCGCTCCATTGCCTCACGGCATTACACATTGAGATTTGTTGGCTCCCAGCGTGCGGACGCTGGTTCACTCTCAAGCCTTGCGGCTATACATACAAGTCTGTTGGTTCCCAGCGCGTGGGCGCTGGTTCGCTCCATTGCCTCACGGCATTACACATTGACATTTGTTGGCTCCCAGTGTGCGGACGCTGGTTCGCTCTCAAGCCTTGCGGCTATACATACAAGTCTGTTGGTTCCCAGCGCGTGGGCGCTGGTTCGCTCCATTAACTCACAGCATTACACATTGACATCTGTTAGCTCCCAGCGTGCGGACACTGGTTCGCTCCCAAGCCTTGCGGCTATACTATACAAGTCTGTTGGTTCCCAGCGAGCTGGCGCTGGTTCGCTCCATTGTCTTACAGCATTACACATTGATATCTGTTGCCTCCCAGCGTGCGGACACTGGTTCGCTCTCAAGCCTTGCGGCTATACTATTCAAGTCTGTTGGTTCCCAGAGCACGGGCGCTGGTTCGCTCCTTTGCCTCACGGCATTACAAATTGATATCTGTTGGCTCCCAGCATGCAGACACTGGTTCGCTCTCAAGCCTTGCGGCTATACTATACTAGTCTGTTGGTTCCCAGCACGCGGGCGCTGGTTCGCTCCTTTGCCCCACGGCATTACAAATTGATATCTGTTGGCTCCCATCATGCGGACGCTGGTTTGCTCCATTGCCTTGTGCCTATACTCTATTTGTCTGTTGGTTACCAGCGTGCGGACGCTGGTTCGCTCATTGTTACTCAGTCTGTTGGTTCCCAGCGAGCGGGCGCTGGTTCGCTCCCTTGCCTCTTGGCTTACTACTTAGTTATACGGATGGTCCTCAGTGTGCTGTCCAGTCCTACACAGCTAGTATTCAATCTATACCCAGGTATTGGGGTACATAACTAACTGGTATATTTGGGCTGCGTATCATTACTTTACATCTTAGACTGTCATTATCATCTGACAGTTATTGTGGCCACTCCGGTTGTCACCTCCTCCTTAGGCTGCCCTGCCCGGTATATTGGTAAGGCCGGTAGAACCTTCCATCATTCCACCTTAAGGTTGCCTTACCCGGTATTGGCAGGGCCAGTAGAGCCTACCATCTCAGTGTTCCTTCAGGCTGCCTTGCCCGGTATATTCAATTCAAAATTGGCTACAGTGCGTGTGCCCTTTCGTATGGTCATTAGCTGTTTTGCTGGCGATACTGCCCTGGCTGGAACATCAAAGACCCTGCGGACTTCTCCCACAAATTCCGAGAAATTGTCCTCAATAGGCTTTCTTGTCTCCCATAATGGATTAGCCCAAGCAAGGAGTGAGACAAGCTGCACTCTATCTTACTGAAGGCAACTAGCAGGCACAGAGTGTAGGTAGCACCACAAGTGCTAAGCCAAGCAACAGGTAAGCATAAGAGGCAAGTGCCCAGGAACGAGACTAAGTTGCACTAGCTGCTGGGAGGCAAACAGAAGGCACCAAGTGGAGGCAACCTGCAAGCGACCAGCTGGTGGCTGAGCTACTAGGTAAAGGAGCGCACCCTGGATCACCCTAGTGATAGTCAGACAGGAGCGAGGCACAAACGGAGCGTCAGTCAGACAGGCCCCGGTCAGGAACCGGATCGGAGAGGAACAAACTAGATGCGCACAGGAACACCACGAAAGAGCAACAAGTCCTAGACTGAATGAGGTCTATAAAGCAGCAGAAGGAGGTTGGACCCAATTAGGCCCAACAGAATAGGCCCATAAACAGGCGTCCGTGCCAGTGCCTGAAACATGACTATAGTAATGAGAAAGTGGCCGGGGGCCATGCTGAACGGCGGCCATACAGAGGTAAGCACAGGATCACCTAGGCCTCAAAGGGAGACTGTGATACATAGACCTTGGGGAAAGGGGTAGAAGATGTGTGACCGGATGGGAGTGTTGCTCAACAAGCCTACTGGCTGGATTGGTCTGTTTGATACATTGTAGATCGGATAGGAGTGCTAGAAAGCTGAGCATTAAAGCAGAACTTTCATCAGATTACAATAGAGTCGCAAATGATAATTACATTAGCGATATGCACATACCAAGTTTTATTTTCAAGAATAATTGCTGCATTAAACAAAAATAAAAGCTTCTATGCAGGCAGGCACTGGGGAACAGCACAGACATCTTGCAGAGTCTGCGCTGTCCGTCCCCTTCAACTCCTCGATTGGTGAGTTGAATGCCTTTGTGCTGAAAGGCACTGGAAAGGATTGACAGCGCAGGCGCAGAGTGCACCTACAGCAAGATCCCAGCCAGTACCTGTCTGCATAGAAGGTTCTATTTTTGTTTAATGCAGCAAATATTCTTGAAAATAAAACTAGGTATGTGCATATCGCTAATGTAATTATCATTTGTGGCTCTATGGTTATCTGATGAATGTTCTGCTTTAAAATCTATCCAGGGTTGTGATTCATTCAAGAAAGAAGGTATTCAAGAAAGAAGGTAATTTGTTTCTTAATAGGGCATATGTTTTCTTCAACTGGGATGCATTTTCAATGCAATTATACCATTGTTGTTGAGTGGGAGTTGATGTAGACTTCCAATAACACGGGATAAGAAATTTGGCTATGTTTAGTAGATAAAATAGTAGTGGCAGCTGGTTCTTTGAGAGTGGATGGTGGGACAGGTAATTGTGGAAAAGGAAGGTCATGGGATATATGTACTGTGGACCAATAGTGCTGGTTGCCAATACAGTTTCATCAAATATGGAGGAATCAGTGATAATTTATGGCACTAAGGCTTGTTAGAGTCACAATGCTGAGGAATCAATGATTTTTAGGACTTTTAGCAAACACGTCCCCGAAAATAGTTTTTTTGTAGGCCTCTGTTGTATATTTAAAGAAAAAGCCCTGAGAAAAAATTATATGCCCTACTGGTCTAGTGCCAGCAGGTCGTGTTATAATGGCCAGTGGCAACTGGCCATCAGCAAATGCCATGGTGTCATTGCACCATTTTGACTGCTGTTCTTGCTGCTGCAGCAGGACGATTAGGCAGCTCCAAGGGAATGTAATCAACAACAGCAGTGATATGGGTGATGATGAATCATGGTTCCATTTGCCATTTCTAGCTCCATGATGCTCCTAAGGCAGTAACAGCACCCCAACTAGCTCCAACCACTTCAGGTATATGTGGAGAAAAGAAGTTGGCCAATAATGATCCTTCTTCTTCCCCCTTCCAAAATCACTGGTGAGTTGTTAGAATATAATTTTTTCTCTTGAGAGCAGGAAGGAACTGTGCCTCTCATGAGCAGTTTCATTGTGCACAGTGTGTGTAGGAAAGTTGTGAAATAAGGGAAGGACTGGGAACAATGGGCACATCTGCACTCACATCAAATATCTGGCACAACTGTAGCCAAACACTTTGATGCTTAGGTCCAAAATGTAAAATCAATAATCCCCCCCCCAGAAACTAAGTACGGCTGCTGTCACTGTGCCCCTTGTCCTCTCCCCGCTAAAGACACTTGACAACTTGCAGTGTTAATAATAATGATGAACCTACCCTGCAACCAGATTAGCGTATTCTGCAGGATGAAATCTCCTCAGATGCCTCTTGATGCCCTGGTTGTGATTATCCTCCACCACATTGCCATGTGTGGACATAGTGTGCAATGGGTGGACACAAATCACCATATCCATCTACAGAATGGATATCAGCTGGTGGGGGAGGTAATGATGAACAAGGTGGATCATGAAAAGATGTTGCTACATCTTCCCGTGCCCGGACCCTAGCATCAGAAGGTGATGGCGAGCCACAGCAGTGCATGATGTCTTTTGTGGGTATTTGGTTTTAAAGTGCTTGACATAAATGTCATGGTGTCTGTATTTCATATGTGTATGAGGGAGGTTGTGTCAAGGTGCGTTCTCTCCTTTCTGCTTTTCACTGACTTCTCACAAATCGTGCACAGTGCTGTACCTGATGATGGCACAGTACCTAGAACACCAGGGGGAGGGGAAAAGTGGAGAAGAATGGCCTCTTTCTTCTTCTCCACAGTCCCCTTCACTGCCTGGAGCAGAGGATGATGTTGCTGCTGTTGCTGCTGCTACCTCAGAATCAGCACTACAACTAGTATTGCTGCTGGCAAGTGGAACCTGTCCCAATCCCGCATCACTGTATTCCATGTTTCACAGTGGTCTGTGACACACTAGCCTGCTCATCATCATCCTGCTGCCATTGCAGCTCAGCAGCAGCAACAGGAATCTGCAACAGGGAGCTGCAATTGGACATTCTCTGGAGCTGGTCATGACAAATCTCTCACTTGTCTCATGTCATGTCCCTGTCTCCAAAAATGAAGGGGGACCTTCTCTGGTGCCACCACCCTCCCCAACTATCTCTGGGTCCATGTTTCTTACTGGAATGGGTGTTGGTAACCGCAGATGCCAACCTGCCAGGCTGGAGAGCCACCCTGGTTCACCCACTGACACAGGGTCCCTGGACAGGGAGGAGACTCTTCTAACAATCAACATTCTGGAAATACAGGCATCCACCTGGCACCTTGCCTCTGGTCCCATGTGCTATCGGGCACACCATTGAGGGTCCAATCAGACAATACTACATCAATCACCTACATAAATCACCAATGAAGAACAAAAAGCAAGTTCGACTGGTTGGAGATTCGGGAACTGTTTCTAAAGGCTGAAGCTCATGTATCAGCCATCTCAAAGTTCACATCTCAGGCATGGAAAACGTGGTCACGGACATTTCTGGATCACAGAAATAGGGAACTTAACCAGATGGTTAACCAGATTGGTTTCAACCATCAGTGGATCTCTTGGTGTCCAGTGAGAATTAGAAGGTTCTTCTATTCTGCACCAAGAAGGAGATTCCTCTAGTGCTTGCATTGTCAATTCCATGGAACTTCCATCTGGCATATTTTTTTCCACCGTTTCCCCCGACTACCTGGGTGCTGAGTAAGATCAGGATGGAGAGTGCTCAAGTCATTCTGATTACCCCCTTTGGGCCCTGTTAGGCTTGGTTCTCATTCTGTCCATCACAAATCCACTGAGGCTGGATCCCTGGCACAGGGATCACTTTGTTATTATCAAGTGGAAAGGTTGGCTTTGATGGCATGGCTCTTGAAGCCAACATCTTCAAGAAGAAAATATTTTAAGCTACTGTCATCTTCACTATAGTACAGGCTAGGGAGCCTGTATCATGTTACACCTATTATAGGATCTGGTCTCAGTCTTCCTTTGATTCTGGCTTTCCTTCAAGATAGAGCCAACAAGGGTCTCAGTCTAAATTCTTCTAAGGTTCAGATCCCTCTTTTCTTTTTTAAAGGCATATTATTTTTCTTCCTGATGTCAAAACCTATGTTCTAGGGTGTGTGTATGGGGGGGGGGCTCACACATAGCCTACCTTCACGGTTCCCACTCCTCCATGGGATTTGAATCTGGTATTAGGAGTTTTCCTGAGGCCTCCTTCTGAGACTCCTTCAGAGTTGCCGAACACAATTTCTCTCTTGTAAACTCCCTTTCCTAATTTTTCTTATCAGGACAAGGTGATTCTTTATACTACTAGAGGTTTTTGCTCAAAGGGGTCTCAGATTTTCATATCTAAAAAGCAAGAGCAGGAGCTGCATCTACTGGAAGTGATACTTTGGTTTTAGTACTATGTTCATCGTATGCAGCTTTTGAGGAAATTTGACTCTCTTTTTTTCATTCCTGGGGGCCCTGAGCAGGCAAGGCTGCAATTACCATTGCTTCTTGGATCGAGGCCACTATCCAACAGGTGTGTGTGATCAGAAAAAAACATGTTCCTTTCCAAGTCACAGTGCATTCCACCAATTCTGTGGGCACCTCTGGGGCTTACAAGAATCAGTTCTCTGCTGAGCAGCTGAGTACGGTGGCAACATAGTAGTCTCTACGCACCTTCACCAAATACTATTGTGTCAATATCCTGGCTTTGGTTAAGGATAGCTTTGGCCAGAAGGTTTTTCAGGCAGTTGTGCCTGTTTAAAGACTCGTTTCCTCTCTTTATGTACCCTGTTGATTTTTGTTCTTGTTCAGTTGCTTGGTGTGCAAGTTTGGTATCCATTGACACCTGAGGTTTGTTTGGTACCAGTTAGTCCTGTGGAATACTGGTATACAGTTGAGGTTTTTTTCTCTTTTTTTCCTTCCCTGGAATCTGGTGGATGGTTTGGCATATGCCCATGGCTCATGTGTTCCACATTAGACATAAGAAAAAAAAGAGGATATTAGTGAACGTACAGTTAAATACTTTTCTTTTAGTCCATGTGAAACACAGGACTCCCTCCTGGATTTAAACCATGAGGTTTAAGTCCTTGGGCAGAGGGGTCCTCTTGGATTTTTTGCTTGGGAGATTTCATCTTCTCTCTCACTTTTGTTTATTTATGATACTTTGCTATATGTTGAAACTGAGGTGTGAAGGATAAAGCTGGAGGGAAAAGGGTTGTCTCTGCCTTATAGGTCCTGCCTTTTTTTGAAGTGCCCTGCCCTCTGGAGGAGGTAACTTTACCCCATGGTTCCAATGTTCTACATGGACTAAGTGAAAATAATTTAACAGTAAATTCACTAAAATCCTCTTTTACTCAGCAACATTGACTGAATACTGTATATACTTTTGCTTTAAACAGTACTGCTATTCCAATTCTTGAATAATATTTAATGATTTTCTGTCTTTGCTGGACAGAGAAAATATTTTAGCCAGCCTTTTTTGAAACTAATAATCCTATTATAAGATAATGACCTTAGTCGCCTCATGTTTGATGCAGAAGCATGAGTAACTCAAAGGCGGTTACTCTACTTTAATGTTTTCCGTTTGAGCCCCTTTTAACCTCACAGTTAGCTAATATATGTTAATTCGTACATGAGCATGCTGCCTATTTTATAATGGTAGGATCGATTTCTAGTAAATGTGAGAAGCAGGATAAGAGACAATGAAAACATTTCTCTCTGAGTCAATCAGCACATGCTATCCTCAAACAGTAAGATGTACCAAACTGTGTACATTATGGTACTCAAAGGTTGGGATTTACTAAGAAGGGCAGCGGAACATAAATAATTTCACTTTCATTCTACTTGCTAATGGGATTATGTACCTAGCAACAGACATTTTTGCAGATTTTTCTTTGCTTCTCATCCAGTTGCATAATACTATTAAAGTCGATAGGAGATTAATAAAACAAGCTTGTCATGAATGGATACTTAACACGCAAAAAGTATCCATTTATGTCAGACAGTCAATTGATTTTTTACTTGTTCATTTTATTTTTCACTTTGTACCACATAGAGACATTAGTAAATCCTAGATAATTTTGATTTGGTCTTATTGCAATGCAGTTTGTAAAACAACAGTTTTACAGACAAAAAGGTCTTTCTGCAGAAAAAAGGAGATTAAAAAATACCCTTGATAAATGGAGCTTTCATTCCTTTGAGTGCTACAGTGGTCTCCAACACATTGCAAATCAATTTGTTTGAGGACTCTATAGAATTTAAGGTGTTAAAACCCATTTCAGTCAGAGGGAATGTGTATTTGTCCCCTTTGGTGCAGCTGATATGCTTCACAATGTCTTCTCTTTTGCTTTTTGTATAAGGTCACAAGGCTGGAGCCCTCAATCTGTGTGATAAGCACAACTCTGAAGCCCTTGCCTTCTTCAGGTACAGCCCCCTGGATTAGATTGATTCATGAATCATGATATGTGGATGTTTTATAGTAGAACTTCAAGACCTTGTGCAGCAAAAGTTTTTCTTTCTGCACACCCTTAATCCATGCAAATTCACTCATCAATTTCAATCTATTATATTTGTTACAAATGCATTACAAATGCCTGTCCTTACATCTGTATGACAATTGGAAACTTGAGTTCTTCCAGCTGTTGTGAACTTGAAGTCCTATAATTCTTGTCCAGTCAACAGATGTGATGGGAAGTGTAGTCTCCAACAGCTGAAGGGCCTGTTACTGTTTCTCCGCATTCCCCTCTCCTCTGCCTCGCTGCTTCCTCTTTTGGTGCGCTTGTGTGGCTTGAGTCTTTTATGCATATGTGCACTCCGATTCCTGCTATGACGGCGCAGGCGTGCTTCTGTTTTTCCTGGCCCTCTATTGGCTGGCCAGGTCAAATGGCCTTTTTCCCTGTGTCATGTCTCTGCTGGTTTGTCTTCCCATTGGCCTTTCCTCCATATTTAAACTGCTCAAACAGTGCTGCATTTGCCAGTTCCACAAGCTTGTTCGGAGTTCTTCATGTCCCTGTGAGACTGCTTCTGAGTACCTGTTTCTGGCACCTAACCCGGATATCCTTCTGACCAAGGCTCTGATTTGACCTTCTGGCATCTGACCTGGTTATCCTTCTGACCACTACTCTGATCTGACCTTTTGGAATTTGACCTGGCTATCCTTCTGACCAGGGCTCTGATTTGATCTTCTGGCATCTGACCCGACTCTCCTACTGACCATGGCTCTGATTTGACTTTCTGGCATCTAACCCGGCTATCCTGCTGACCACGGCTCTGATTTGATATTATGGCATCTGACCCGGTTCTCTTACTTGCCACGGCTCTGCTTGACCTCTGGTATCTGACCCGGCTAGCCACTGACTATTCAAGTTCTTGTTTCCGGTCCAGTTCTATTCCAGAATACCCTGGCTCTGTTTTTCTACAGTTCCCAGAGTACTCCCATCCTGGTTGCACCCTGCTCATCTGGTATGGAATAATCTGGTTTCGTGACCAGCATCTTTACACAGCTTCGGCTGCAGCAAGGGAGTACCTGGCACATCAACACCGATCCCAAGCAGTGCACACCAGCAACTGAAACAGTGTCAGGACTAAGGACTATGAAGGTTCCTATTCCCTGCGTAGTGACAGGACCTCAGGTTACCCATCACTGATCTATTTGTTATCTGTGTAAGACATGTTATACATAAAGCTGTATCAAAAATAAAACTGTAAACAATCAAAATGGGGTAATACATATTTATTCTATTAATGATTTATACATAAGGGTAGGGTGCAAGTAAGGCATTTTAAATGGAGATATAATATAATTTAATTTATTTACAATAAGATATTTCACGTTGCATAGGCTCCACAGCTTGGAGAGTTTATAATACTTGATAATTTATCTTCCCCTTATCAAAAGGGTCAGCTTGGATTTATTACATGCAATGTGATATTATTGGTACTGAGGTCACTGGGCATTGTGTTTGGAGGGTGGAAAAATAAGAGGAATAGTGAGAAAAAATACTTTACAGAAGAGTTGATAAATACATGAAATAGCCTCCCAGCACATGTTGTAAAAGTTAAAAGAGTAAATGAGTTTTAAAACTCTTCTGATAGCTATATAGTTATAGCAACTATTCAAAGTGATGTGGATGCAGTGGCATAAAATAGGCAATGGATGTGTGAGCAGGTGACCTGTCAGGAGAACCACTATGTCTAGCACAGGGCTGAGAGGATCAGGTTCTGACATCCATTCATTCTTTTTTCAGCATCCCTACAGGAAAATTACCGAATCAAGTAACTCCAAATTTTTCATAGTGACATATCTTATGGGGTTCACTATTGAAATGACACGCTCTATTTGGTGACCATCAAAAGGGCTACATCAGAAAATAACCTGCATCAAAAGTGCAACATTTTGATGTTACTCTTTTAAGGGTTGCCATGTAGGTGATCTGTGAGCACTGCCATGTAGATGCAAAGAAAACATAGGCTTCATCTTTATGACATGTAATGGTACAGCTACCTAGTGGTGGTGCTAGGAGCTCGATGTACCAGCAAGTGACCCCATTGCGGAAAAACCCCACAGCTAGTCTAATGTAACAGCCATGTCCCCTATTTATTGAACTCTCTGTCTGCACGATGCTCTGTACATTATCTTATCTTCCCCTTGTGATAAAACATCAGATCTTATCTTCCCCTTGTAATGAAGCCTATATTTTCTTGTGGCAGTGCTCACAGATAGCCTACATGGGGACCCTAAAGTGGGCAACATCAGAATATCACCCTTTTGATGCAGGCAACATTCTGATGTCACCATTTTGATGGTCCCCAAATAGAGGATGACATTTCAATAGGATACTCCACAACAGGACCTGACTTCAGCATAGGTAATTGCTCTGCAGTACTACGGATGCTGCTTGATATTAGCCAGGAGTCACATTCAGGAAAGAAGCCACGAACAAAGGTAAGTGCAGGGGAAAAAATCAAAGTTATGTCCAGTTAAAGAAACAGAGCTGCTAATAATATGATACCATGACATCAGAGACCAGGTTTTCATAATGCATCGAAGACCTCTCTATCAGTCAAGAGTTTAAAAGAGGAATTTTTATTCGTCCATTATGGTGCAGTTGGTTTGCCACATAAATACTTAATTTCCTCTTAAGTACATCGCCTCATACTGAGACTGATGTACTCAGAAGAAATGTGTTGAATAGTCTATAACAGCTCCATTTAAGTCCTTGGCAATTTAGGGATTTCTGTGTTCCCCTTTGGTTTGCTCCAGGATTTCTTCCTAGTACCTCTCTTTGTATATGTGTGTGTATCTGTTTCTCTTTGTATATCTCACTCACTTTGTGTCTCCATCTCTTTCAGTTTGTCTCCATTTTATTTTGAATATTAGAAGCTTCATCTCAGTCAATAGGAATGTGGGGAATTTTTATTTGTCATCTATGGTGCAATGGGTTTGCTCCCAGTTAAAGGTATAGTAATGTTTCATAATAAAAGCAGCTCCAATTAATCTTTATAGTATTTGAACCATGGAGAATTTTATTTCAATACTGTCACAGTTGTAGTTCAAGAGTAATTGAATGATAAAGTATCCCCCTCCCACCCCTTTTACTGATGTAATACTGCTCACCTCAGAGCAGCAAGGTGGTGTCCAAGTGGATTGCAGAGAGGGACAATCTTCAATTAAAATAAGGGAAAAACCTGTCAAGGGGGGTAGGGTTTTCATTGTTCTCACAGTAAGAAGATTGCCCCTTGCTGTGACCTGTCTGGTCTGTGGACCAGAATCCACATTTTAGGGGAGGCGACTTACACTAGGTAAAAGGGGCAGGAGGGGGATACTTTATCATTCAATTACTCTTGAACTACAACTCTGACAGAATTGAAATAACACTCTCCATGGCCCAAATACTATAAAGATTAATTGGTGCTGCTGTTTTTGTGAAACATTACTATGCCTATAAGGATGGGTGAATTTTATTTTCCTGTGGGATTTTTGTAGAAAACACTCAATTTGCCACTTTTATCATGAAAATTCATGCAACTTGATTAAGTCTAATATTTTCACTTACCTTAAATTTGCAGCGTGAACTTTGTCTGTAGTGTGTTTCTATGTCTACGAGTGCACTGGCTTGGGGGATCAGTATGTGTGTTCGATGGAGGGTAAGGCTGGGAGGAGCAGTGTGTATCTATGGATAATGTGAGGCAATGCCGGGGTGGGGACGACAGTGTGGGGTTCTATGGTTACTGTGTAGTTCTATGGATAACATGAGTCAAGGCTGGGAGTACATTGTGTGGTTCTGTGGAAAAATGAGACAAGGTTGAGGGGGACATCGTGGTTCTATGGATAACATGGGGCAAGGCTGGTGGCACATTGTGTGTGGGGGTGTGTGTGTGTGTGTATGTTTGGTTCTCGGGATAATGTGAGGCATTGTTGCAGGGACAGTGCATGGCTCTATGAATGAGGTAGAACATTGCTGGGGGGATGTGGGGTTCTATGATTACTGTGTGGCAAGGCTGGGAGACAGTGTGTGGTTCTACGGTTAATGTTGGGTAAGATTGTGGGGACAGTGTGTTAATGGATAACATGAGGCAAGGCTATGGGGGACACTGTGTAGTTCTATGGATAACATGAGGCAAAGCTTGGGAGGACACTATGGTTCTATGGATAACATGAGGGAAAGCTGGAGGGATAGTGTGTGGTACTATGGATAACATTGAGCAAAGCTAGTGGGACAGTGTGCAGTTATATGGGTAACACGGGGCAATGCTGCAGGACAGTGTGTGATTTTATGGATAACATGAGGCAAGGCTGAAGGGGAAAATGTGTGGTTCTATAGATAACATGAAATAAAGCTGGAAAGAGAGTGTGTAGTTCTATGGATAACATGGTGCTTGCTGGGGGGAGGCAGTAAGTGGTTCTATGAATAATGTGGGGCAATGCTGCGGGGACAATGTATGGTTCTGTGCTTACTATAGGGTAAGGATGGGGGAACACTGTGTGGTTCTATGGATAATGTGAAGCAAGGCTGGGTATGCACTGTATGGTCCTATGGATAACATGCGACAAGGCTGAGGGGACAGTGTGTGGTTCTATGGGTAACATGAGGAAAGGCTGTGGGGCAGTGTGTGGTTCTATGGATAACATGAGGCAAGGCTTGGGGGGGCAACATGTGGCTCTCTGGATAACTTGAGTGAAGGCTGCAGGGACAGTGAGTGGTTCTATGGATGATGTTGGGTAATACTGGAGGGACAGTGTGTGGTTCTATGGATGACATCGGGCAATCCTGGAGGGACAGTGTGTGGTTCTATGGATAACATCAGGCAAGACTTGGTGGGACAACATGTGGCGATCTCGATTACTTGAGAGAAGGCTGTGAGGACAGTATGTGGTTCTATGGAAAATGTTGGGAAATCCTGGAGGGACAGTATGCGGTTCTATGGATGATGCTGGGCAACCCTGGAGGGACAGTGTGTGATTCTATGGATGACGTTGGACAATCCTAGAGGGGCAGTGTGTGGTTCTGTGGATAATGTGGGTCAGTTCTGGGAGGAAGGTATGTGGTTCTATGGTCAATGTGGGACAAGGATGTGGGGACACTGTGTGATTCTATGGATAACGGCATTGAAGCGGGGGGCATTCTGTGGTTCTATGGTTAATGGTTACTGTTGTCAAGACTGGGGAGCAAGGCAATGCAAGCAGCATCTGGTTTTATGCTTAATATAGGTCATGGAGGAAAAAAATGTGAAAACTGCACTTTTTAGATGGAAAATTGTGTTTTTCACCATTTCTCCTATGGGCCAAAATATTTCACCCATCCTTATGCCAAGTGTGCTCCAAATCTTCTAGTACCTCAGCCATAAGTGATAGGCTTGTGTGGTCCCACACAAGAGAAAAGATGGACTTCTTGCAGTTACCTGCTTTATAGTGCATGTTTTCCTCACACAAGCTAAAGTCCACTTGTCTGTTTTTTTAGACTCTACTATAATAAAATATGTTTTATTTCTAAACTGCGTGCCTTTTTGGGCCACATTTAATGTGCCATTTATGCATTTAAAACTGGGAATTGCTGTACTAAAAATGACACATAGAGCAAATTAACATGCTTTTTTATGATCAAATATCCCGTCATTGCTATTTCCATCTTTGACCCTCCATATGCACCTCAGGGGGTGGAGAACATAACCGAGGGAGAATTCACAATCTTATGGGCCATATTTTGCATTTTTCCAATTAAAACTTTGGATAGCAAAATAGCAATAGTATTAGAATAATTAATGAGGGGATTAAATATCACATTATCCTGGAGAAGGAGACATTGTTTGATAGAGAAACTTGGGGCCATATTCAATAAGCTAAAGTGGTACAACTCTGAAGCAAACCAGCTGAACCATAAGAGGCAAATAAACACTCCTAAGATTCTACTTAATTTAAAGGAACTCTAGCACCTAAAATGATCTGAGGTCATACACACTTAAATAGATTACATTCCATGTTAGCCTTTGTAAAAACTTCCTATTTGTTTCTGGATGCACATAATCTAGTCTTACATTTGCCCTATGGGGTCTCTCATATTTGTCTTATAAAAAAAGGTCCCATGACTTTAATTACAACACCACTTTTATATGTTTCTCAGAAGTGTTAGTGTTGTATTGTCTGTTAATGGGCCTGGAAGAAGATTTCAGCCTTTCTGAATTGAAAGTACTATCCTCACTACAGTAACATAATTAGATGTGCACAGTTGACAAAAGTGCCTGTATAGTTTACTCATACATTAACAATGCAAGTTTAGAATTAGATTTTAGCAATGCGTTGTGTACCCCTCTGGCACTCAAAGCGTTAAAGGAAGTAAAAGCTCCATTTAAGTCATTGGGGATTTTCATGTCCCCTCTATGGTGCAGATGGTTTGCTCCAGAATTGCACTCCCTTAGCTTACTGAATACAACACTTAGGACCTTATTCTGGAGTAAACCAGCTGCATCAGAGCGGAGAAATAAAACTTCCCATTGCTGCGTTTTTTGACCCTTGAATATAACAGGGAAAAAATATGTTCATGCATTGGAGACATCTCTATCATTCAATGGGTTAAAAAGCCACATTTATAGCAAAGGAAGTTTGGGGGAATTGTTATTTGTCCTTTGTGGTGCAGATGATTTGTCCAAAGTTGCTTTTGTGAATAAGCATATATGACTGTGGTAACTAGGAAAACCAATTACATGACATCCAGACACAAACATATCAGTTCATTTGAGAAGTCCTACTGCAGCATCCATCTTCATGTAGAGGACTGGATTTCTCATTAGGCAAAATAGGCAGATGCCTACAGAGAAACTAAAGCTTATGTTTAACAGTGCACCATAGGAGATATATAAACATTACCATTTATTTGTGGATTTTTGCCTCACAAGTGCTACAAATGTCTCCAAAACATTGATTCATAATGAAAGTAAACCTCTTTACCAATTTAGGGCTCGATTATATTACCAGCGCTAAAACCGGCGTTACAAGAAAAACAAGTAGCGTGAATTTTGCAAACGTGTTACATCGGTATTCTATTGCAGAACCACAGTAGAACAAAACTGTCGTAGACAGCACTTTTCACAGTAGTAACAAAACTGGTGCTGTCTGTTTTTCTCCGACTACCGCCTACAAAAAAATGCACAAAATGTCAAAATCCAAGGAAATAGGTGTACATTTGACGACAGAAAGATCAAGTTCAGTGTTAGATGTGATCTCCACATAACAAAATCCAATTCCGACTTACAGTGCTTTCTTTCACCATATTAATTCGACGAATATTGTGCTCCCATGACTTTCTTCTGACATTTTTCTTCTCCTATTATATTCGACAGGCCCTCGTATTTTGTATTGCAAGATTAACCCTATGAGTACCAGAGAGGTATTGTAATGCTTGCCAACCTTGCCAACTCATGCTGTATGTTACCGAATTTTAACTCTTGGAGAATAAAGGATGTTTATTTTAACATTTGCGTGTAAGAGAGTGTTTTCTGGAAATTCCTGGAGTGCAGCTGTAATCGTTTGAGAGTTCAGTGAATTGTAACATTCGTGGGAGGACCGAGATGGCTTATAGCACCCAAGTACTGTCAGTGTGTCTTAGGACGGTTGGTATGGTGTGGTGGAGGCTGTGGTGTGTAAGCACATATGTCTGTTTTTGGCGTGATATTCCCACTAGTGATTATTGGTGATTGTCATGACCACTTACTCCATCAAAGTAATTGATTTAATTCTATTTACTACTGTGTCAATACCTACCATATATTTGGACACTGAATAGCTCCCTTCTTTGTTTATATTTTCTTTGCATGTTGGACCGACATCATCCTTGACTGTAATTGAGTTGGTGTTTGAATGTTCTGTGTGGAGACAGCACAATATCCTCTACAAGTTTTTATCATAGTTACCTTTGTTGAGTACCTATTTGGTTTTGTCTATATATCATATATTTTGGTCATGACAATATAAGCCTATGAAGTATCCCATTTTGTTTTTTCTTTTTCTTTTAGATTCAGTGTAGCCATTTGTCCACTTTTTCCCCTAGTTCTGGACATGGCTTGTCTATTTACGCACAACCCTTGTCATCTGACCACTGCCAACAGCATTGTCTGCCTCCCTCTTCTCTTCCAGACATCTTTACCAAGTTCAGTCAGTTCCAGACAAGTCTGCCCTAGTTCCTTGATGTTTTTGGGAAGAAGGGAGCTGATGTTACTACCTCATGGGGTATATAATTGCCCGATAGAAATTCTCAATGGAACGATAATTCCTTTTGGGCTTATCTACCTCCTCTCCGAACCTGAACTAAAAGTTCTAAAGGACAATATTGGTAAACACCTTGATAAGTGATTCCTTTGTACTTCCTCTTCTGCTGAAGCTGGTATATTTTATTCATTGAAAAGAATAATGATGGTATTCATCAGTGCACTGACCGAACAACAAAACTGTTAATAATTTATTCCCACCAGTACTGAAGGGAACAAAATACTAAATGTGTGCTTATAGAGGCGTACAGCTTTTTATGGATCAGGGAAGGTGATGAACGGAAGACCACTTTTCAAACAGTATCTTGAATACAGTCATGCCTTTTGGATTATGATTCTCTCCTGCCACCTTCCAGCACCTTTTCAGTGACATTTTCTGGTATCTTCTTGATCAGTTTATGGTGACATATTTGAATGACATTCTGATTTTCTCTTCCACACTTCAGGAACATTGAAAATATGTCAAGAAAATGCTGTTTATGACATCCACAGTTGAGATCCTGGGATTTCTTATTAGCCCTCAAGGCATTAAGATTGATTACAAAAAAGTGTCTGCAATTCTTGATTTCTTTGCACCAACGCACAGAAATTAGTTTAATGCCATACTGGGTTTGCACACAAGTTAATTCAAAATTTCTGCTTACCCAGTTGACCAATAAAAATACCCCTTTCCATGGACACCAAGATTAAATAAAGGCATTACCAAGGCTCCTATTCTTTGACGTTCAGACCTAGCTCTTCCATTAATTGTAGAAATTGGTGCATCTAAATATGCAATAAATGCCATGTTATCTCAGAGAAGTGATCTCAAAAACCATCTTTTTTCTCAAAAACATTCCGCTCAGTAAGCAAAGTTGCTGACCAAGTGTTACTTACCATCAAGGTAGCTTTAGAGGAGTGGTGTAATCTCCTTGAAGTTGCTCTCATCCATTCCTCACCTGCACAGATCACAAATATCTGGCGGACATGGAAACCACTAAAAGACTGAAACTCCATCAAGCCTGTTGTGCTCCATTCTTCTCCCTATTGCTTCCATATAACCTACTGGCCACATATTGTACAGCTGTCTCTCTATCTCTCTCTCTCTCACTCCTGCCAGTTTTCTTCCAACCAAGGTTCCCCTGAAGGGCAGTTCTCTATTCTTTCTTTTTAGCACTTCATTACACCTAAAAAAGACTTGGCCAATCATCTCTATTTCACTTTTAATCAGTTCCCTTCTGCTTCTTGTTAGAAGCCTCTCCTCCTTGAAAGTGGACTCTACACTTACAATAGGGAAATCTATATTCCTGAGTTTTTTCAACTTGAGGTTCTACATGATAATTCTTTAGGAATCACCAAAACTCAAGATGTGGTTCAAAGGAAGTTCTGGTGGCCTGGTTATCCTGAAAATATATTTCTTCATGTACCACTTTCGCTAAGCTAAAAGGACTCTCTCACTAAACCCCAGGGTAACTGCTGCCTCTCTCCATCGATACTAAATCCTGGACCTCCACCTTCTTGGATTTCATTGTCGAACTCACTAAATCCAAGGGCCAAAACACCATTCTAGTCTCCTTTGATAGACTCACAGAAATAGCCTACAAAAAAACCCAAACCCTAAAAAGGGTAAGGCAGTGCACAATTTCAGATAGAAGAAGTCAGAGATGCTCAACTAGGCTCATGAAGGTATGCAAAAGCTCACTGGGATTGTGTCCTCATGCCCAGGGTGCAATCTCTTTTAACTCACAAATGCCATACACAGAGGCAAAATATTCTGAAGTATATCATACAGGTCCTGCCAAAATGACAGTCTAGCCACGAAATGCCGGACAATTGTTCTCGGAACAAGGGAGGCAGCTAACCCCAGACATACGTTTCAGCCTTGTTGGGCCCTGTCAGTGAGGAGCAGCTGACCCCTCTAGGCACTTATGTTCAGAGAAGAATTGTCTGGCATTTTGTGGCTGAAGTGTCATTTTGGCAGGGCCTGTATGAAGTGTTTCAGAATATTTCTTCTCTGTGTATGGCATTTGTGAGCTAAAAGAGATTGCACCCTGGGAGAGAGGAGACAGTTCCAGTGAGCTTTTGCATACCCTTGCAAGCTCATGAGCCTAGTAGAGCATCTCTAACTTCTTCTATCTATATGCATATTGCTCCTAGGGTTAGTCACCCAGTCGTGGACCCCTTGCTCACAAGTGCCTAGAGGGATCAGCTGCACCTCTCCGATGAGGCCCAACAAGGCTGAAACGTACGTCTGGGGTTAGCTGCTTCAGAGAAGAATTGTCTAGCATTTTGTGGCTGGTGTCACGGTACACTTATGATAAAGAATTACACAACACAGGTACAGGTGAATTTAACCAGTTTATTAAGATCAATATACAGGAGCAAAGCACTTCCCCAACCTTCCCAGGAACAGGGGTGAGGACAGTGCACAGTCCACTACCCAGGAGCTGACAAACGAGAGCACGCAGTAGTATAGCACAGGTACACCAAGAAAGGGCAAATAAGCCCAGTATTCAGGCCAGATATAAAGCCAGAGGAGAAGGTGGGACACAATCAGCCAATTAGTGCCGAAGGCTACAAAACAGCGAGTGTGACGTCAATGATGCACGCCCTCGACAGAGAGGCCAGCAGACAGGAGGCCGGCAACGCCGCTGCCCGCTCGCCAGAGGGAACAGGAAAAGAACTCATACCAGGCAGGTAATAATCACAGGCACTGTGATAGCTGCACTGTCATTTTGGCAGGACCTGTATGATGTGCTTCAGATGGCATTTGTAAGCTAAAAAGAAATTGCACCCTGGCGTGCGAGGACACAGTTCCATTGAGCTTTTGCATACCCTTGCAAGCTCATGAGCCTAGTTGAGCATCTCTGACTTCTTCTCTCTAAGTGCACAATTTCAACCTTACTTAAGAAGAGACAGGAATAAGCAAAAAGAATGAAATGCGATATAAAGAATATATATATAATAGATTAAGATAAAGAGCTACAATTTCCTATTGGTAGGAGTGTGCAGCCTACCACAAAAAAACAATGGATAACCATAGTAAATCCAAAAAACGGGTATAAAGAGAAGATCGCTATTATCTTAATCAAATAACCAATTTATTCACAATATATATTTTGAAGGACACTTATATGAAATAATTAAAAATGTAAAAAATTCAAAGTTAAAATAAACACTGTTCAATATAAAAATAAATATATTGTCCATATAATAAAGTCCTCATGCAGACATCTTACTAATATTAATAATAATGATGTTAGATGTGGATGAAAGATATGGAAGATGCAGATGATAAATGGAGATGGAGCAATATGATGAAAAATAGCCGACTTATACCAGCCTTACCACCTCTCAAGTCCTAGTCCTCTTCCGACTATATACTGTATATCCTAGGATATTGGCTCCAACTCTGCACTGCTTGCCCACTTGAATATCCTGGAGGCTGTGGTTTGAGGGCAGGCAGATGTTGTCTCTATCTACACAAGGTAGGTAGTCCAACTAGATAGATGTTTCTCCTCTACTCCATAAGCAGACTACCAACTACCATATAGCAGGCAGAGCTGGTATGAGACTCCCTTCTTTCACTTTATTTAATACTAAGTATGGAAGTGCAGTCTTGTTTTTTGCGGGCAGTGGACGACTAGTTTGTTCCACAGTCTTTCAGTAAAATTCAGAAATAGGATACGCATACATATAAAATATTCCAACTGATATTCCAATGATTTTCACAAATGCTCTGACACTTCTTCTGGGTATAGTATGGAATAAATAACAATTGTTTGTCCCTTAGCATTTTTATAAATGTTGTGCCAAAAACAGACTACATCATGGGTATAAGTTTCTCTTTTAAGATTTTTGATTGTTCAGCTAGAGAAGAAGCCTTCATTGAACAATCAAAAAGAGAAATGTATACACAAAGGATATCAGCACAGTTAACAGAAGATACTTACCAAGAGGTGAAAGTGATGAGTATAGAGGAAGTGCTGTCCAAAAATAAAACGATAAAAATAAAACAGATAAAGACAAAAATAATGGTCAAATAGTACAAACAAATAATAACAATAAGTTTGCTAAGTTTATCACTAGATATAATACATCAAACAATAAAATTAGAAAGATTATTAAAAAAATTTGCACATTTTACAAGATCCTCTATTAAAAATCAGATGTCAGAAATGCCACAAATAATTTATACCAAAAATAAAAATCTAAAAAAATATTTTTTCTAGAAATAAGCCCTCAAATAATAAAATCAATCCTATTATCCATATAAGTGTAATGTAGTTAAATGTATAATTTGAACCTATATAGATCATAGGAAAGCTATGCGTTTTAGATCTATGGTATTGCCATGTCGAGCACCACAAGACATTACCATTGGCTAGCAAGAAGAGGTCCTGACAGGGCAATGTTGGAAGCGGGCAGCAGATGCAAGCATGCCGCACGCTGGGACCCTGTCAGACTGTGTCAGACCCAGTAGCGAATGTAGAGGGATTACAGAATTTGGACGGACCACAGGAGGCTATGGGTAAGCGTGGAGGAAGATACTTATTTTTTACAATACTATTTTTAGTTTGCTTTATCTCATAAATAATTGATAATTCAATTAACAATATAATTCTTTTATATACCAATTCTAAATTTGTGTTCAACATCCCATCTTAAGTGTAGTCTGTAATACAGATTTGTCATATAAAATAGGGTTAATCAGTGCTTCTCTTAATAAGGGGTTAAACTGGCAAATACTTCATGATGCAATATGTTTTTTGGCACAACATTTATAAAAATACTAAGGGACAGGTGATTGTTATTTATTCCATACTATACCCAGAAGAAGTGTCGGAGCATACTCAAAACACTATTCCATATCCTATGTTAGAATTTTGCTGTAGGCTGTGGGAGTCTCAATCCAGCTCTGCCTGCTGTACGCTAGTTGGTAGTCCACTTATGGAGTAGAGGGGAAACATCTGTCTAGTCAGGAGACTACCTACCTTGTGTAGGTAGAGACATCAGGGCATTCAAGTGGACAAGCACTGCAGAGTCAGGACCAATATCCTAGCACCTTGGATATACAGAGGAACAGCACTATATTGTTGGGAGTGGACTAGGACATTGAGAGGCTGTAAGGCCGGTATAAACCGACTATTTTTCATCATGTACCTCCATCTACATTTATCATCTGGATCTTCCATATCTTTCATCCACATCTAACATCATTATTAATATTAGTAAGACGTCTGCATAAGGACTATAATATATGGACATTATATCTATCTATATATGGAACAGCATTGATTTTAAACTTGCATTTTTTACATTTTTAATTATTTCCTGTAAAAGTACCCTTTAAAATATACATTGTGAATACACTGGATATTTGGCTAAGATAATAGCACTCTTCTCTTTATACCCGTTTTTTGGGTTTACTACGGTTATCACAAAACTAGCCCATTTAATCTCTGTACCACATCAACCGTCCACTACAGAAACGGCAACCCTGGTAATTAAGGAGATAGTCACTGCTTTCCCTCTGTAGTGGTATAGAAACATAGATTTTGCTGACAGATAAGAAACAATTGGCCCATACAGCTTGCCTATTTTGGTATCAAGATAAAGCACAGTCTTACACAGTTCTCAGAATAGACATGTCTATCCCAATTATTTTTGAATTTCTTTCTGTATTAGACCCTATCACTTCTGTTGGGAGGCTGTTACATGAATCTCTAACCCTTTCCATAAAATAGTACTTACATACATTACCTCTGACTCTTCCACTCCCTAGCATGGCCACTTGTTCTAGTATTTCCCTTTTTCTGAAAAATTCCTCCCTCCAGATCTTTATTAAATCATTTAACCCCCTTAAGGAACAGCAATCCCAGGATGTGTTGTCCTTTAAGAATCACATAGGGAAGTATGAGGCCAGGCACACGTGACTGATCACATCTTAGCGGCACAAGGAGTGGGCAACTGATAGTGACTGCGGTCAATGTCAGTCCCCTCTACTACTCACAGTGCTCCCACAGGAGAGCTATGAGAATACCTGGGAACTCTCTGGTTTTGCCCCGGATACTCCGGATTTCAAACTGAATTATTGGGTCTCCGGGGCAATGTGTGAATCACCGGGTGGGCAGAGTTTAAGTAGAAACTCTGCCCACTTGTGCTCCATCCCGCCCAGTTCCTCCCACTCCCCGCCCTCTTACCTCCATTTTTCAGGGTTTCTTTTTTTTTTTGGTCCCGGCCCCCCCTCCTCTAGGCCCCGCCCCTTTTATGATGCAAATCGCGTAATTTTCCTCCCCGTTGGGCACTGACAGGGTTACCCTCCGGGTAACCCTACCTCAAAAGTTCCCAGGTATGGCTATGAGTAAAACATATGTGATGTGCCAAGACCGTCATTGGTCCTTTAGACAAGGACAGCAGTGACACTTCACTGGACCTTAAGGAGTTAATATATTTAATGTTTTCTATTATATATCCCCTTTCCCTCCCCCATTCAACAAATATACATATCAAACTATTTGAAACTCTCCTGGTAACATTTGTCAAATATGCCTTGCACCATGTTAGTGGCTGTTTTGTGAATTGCCACCAGTTTATTAATGTCCTTCTGGTGATGTGGTGTCCACAACTGTACACAATACTTAAAGGGATAGTAATGTTTCAGAATAAAAGTAGCTCTAATTAATCATCATAGTATTTGGACTTTGGAGAGTGTTATTTCAGTTCTGTCAGAGTTGTAGTTCCAGAGTAATTCAATGACAAAGTGTCCCCCTCCCGCCCCTTTTACTGATGTAACACTGTTCAGCCAGAGCAGAAGGGAGGTGCCCAGGTAGACTGCAGAGAGGGACAATCTTCAATTAAGATAAGGGAAAAACCTGAAAAGCTTGTCAAGGGGGGCAGGGATTTCATTGTTTTCATAGGAATAAGAATGTCCCCTTCTGTTGTCTCTCGAGTCTATGGACTGCATTCCACATCTGAGAAGAGATTGCTTACACTAGGTAAAAGGGGCGGGAGGGGGAAACTTTGCTTGTGAATATCTCATAAACCATAAAGGTTTGAGAGATGAGACTTATATCATTCTTCATGTTTTTTAATGCCTACAAAATAAAATAAAGTTAAAACGAAGTATTACTATCCCTTTAAGGTGAATCCTTACCAGTGATCGGTAGCAGATTTCTATTGAATACAATAACATAACTAAACCAGATCTTTGTTTGAAGTATTAAAACCTAGATAATTATTCTTTGGACCAGAGGGGTGTGCTTCTGGTTTAGTAGTTCATTGCTTACCTCCTCTTGTCGTCAATAGGTTAAGGGCCACTCATTTTTGTAAGTATACTATTTCTTTATATATCTGTAATAGGCCTCTCCGACATTAAAAAGGTTAATAAATAAAGACTATACAGGAAATAGAGGACTTTCCATCACATATCAGAAAATAGACTAAGCATAATATGTACAAAATAATTCAAGACCAGAGGGGAATTAGAAGCACTGGTGAAAATATAAGTATGCTCTTGAAGTAATGAAATGAAAGTATTCTTGATTGGCCTCATTTGCAGCAGTTCAAAAGCTGCCCATCAGCATCGCTAATGTAACAAAGTAGAAACTGGAAGCTGTTGCTACGACAAAGTGTCAGCAGTAAAACAGAATAAGTCAAGAACTCCCCTCGTCTTACAGTCAAAAGGACCTCCATGAATGGACAGCTTGCTCTGATAACGTGTGTGGCTGAAAATACAATGAATAGTATCTGTATAAGTATGATGTACATCAGTGAGTTCTTCTGTTACAGTACCCTTTACTTTCAATCTACATCCTTATGGGACCCCAACAATTAAATGTCATAACCATACCTGGGAACTTCCAATTGAGGTCTGCCCGGAGGGGAGTCCTCTGGTGCAGCAGGGAGTGACAATAGTGATGCGGACTGCGTCAAAAAGGGGCGGGCTTGACAGGAGTTGGGGGGGCAGGGCTTAAAGGTGACACACAGAAGGTTGGGGAAGGAGGAACACCGGGAGAAACAGCAGATGTGGGCAGAGTTTCAATAGAAACTCCCCACATCCGGAGGAATCTGCCTCTGCCCCGGAGACCTGGTAAAGCTCTGTCAAAACCGGAGTCTCCGGGGCAAATCCAGAGAGTTCCCAGGTATGGTCATAACCCACTGATTCTCAACATTGTTCTATAGGTAAAGATTTATTGATATCTCTGCTTGATGACATGTGGGCCACCAAAGGATCAGTCATTGTGATTGATCCCCCTGAGACTCACTGCTATAACTCCTATGAGGTGAGAGGACTCCAGTGTATTGAAAAGATCTAGGGCTTGCAAATCCATTTCTTTGACCTCTCTAAATGACTAACTTCATATCAGTATCAATTGTATTATACCAGTTAGTACAGGTAACTTACAAAAAAGACTATTATTAAAATAAAAATTACCAACAACACAGAAATGTCTGAGTTCAGACCTCGAGGGCTATCAACAGGCTAGGATTATAGGATATCCCTGATTAAGCACGGGTGAGTTGGTCAGCACCTCCTTAAGTTTAAATGACCCTCCTGTACTCAAGCAGGGAAATCAGGCCTGTTAGTAACACTTGATAACTGACCCTCAACGCCCCTGAACTAACTGTTACTAGACAGTATTTTCAAAAGAATTCTGAAGTAATTCTGGGGCAAACAATAGCACTATAGGGGAGCATGAAAACATTCCACTGATTTACACGGGCTTTTAGCCCCTTGAATGCCAGTGTGTTCTCCAACACATTGCTTTGCAATGTTTTGGATACCTCTCTGGCATTCAAGGAGTTAAAACCCCCGTTTAAATCAGTGGGTATTTTGGAAATGTATTTAGCTGGTTTGTTCCAGAAGTACTCCAGTTTTCTTTTTGAAAATGGGGCTATTTTATTGTGTTTGCTACAACTTAATAAACAATTGCATTGTTTGAAATGTTGCAAATGCAGTCACTAAGCCAAACATACAGGGTGGGGGTTATCAGGAAGCAAACCAACTGCACCATGAGGTGGATAAAATCACTCATTCATTTAAATGGTGTGTTTAACCTCTTCAATGCCAGAGAGCTCTCTAGCAGTTTGTGATGCAGTTCACTATAGACCACTCTAATTTAAATCAATGGAAATGCTGGGGATAGTTTTAGTCCCTTATAGTGTTTTTGGTTTGCCTCAGAACTGATTGTCTTTGCCTTTTTGCATTGTCTTCCATTAGTTATATTAGTGAGCAGAACACCTTCAAGTACCCCTAGGCCTCCATTGGACACAGTATTGGAACCTCTCTAATGTCTGTTTAAAACAGATATATTCACCGAATGCACAGCCTAAAAATCACAAAGAAAGCACTGGGGAAGATGCAGTACATAATGCTAAAACTCTCGTTCCTGTTTTATTCCAGGGAACCTCTTTTTCAAGTTGAAAATAACTTATGTACATTAGTTAATATAAATATCCATCCAGCTGTTGATGGACTATAACTCCCACCATCCTCAGCCAGGTATTGGCTGGCTGAGAGTGTTGGAAGTGGCAGTCCAACAACAGCTGGAAGGAAACTCTTTGACCACACATGTTATTTGTTAGTAAATGTTTCTGAGCCAGTATTTAACCCAGTAGTTTTCCACATAGGTGCAATGGCAATAACACTACGTGGGTTGTTGTAGCAACAGTGCCACAGTAAGATTTCAGACCATAGAGTACTGTACCCAAAGTCAAAGATGCGATAACTTTTGAAGAAAACATCAGCAGTGAAAAGTCTGCAATATTTATTTTTCAATATTGCGCAATGTTATCCCTTTGTTATTGCATTTAATTTAACTCCTTGGTTGCTAAGACTTATCGCAATGCATTTGAGATGTCTTTACCATCCAAGGGGTAAAATACCACACATGAAAGCAAAGCAGTGTTTTCAAAATATGTATGAGAAATAAACATACGTGGGAACTCTCCGGGTCTGCCCTGGAGCTGATTACCGGGTCTCCGGGGACAGACAATGATTCTCCGGAGGTAGGGAGTTTCAAGAAATTCTGACCACTTCTGCTCCTTCCCACCCTGTTTTTCCCATTTCCCACCTACTTTTGTGACATGTCCCTTAAGCTCCGCCCCCTCATGCGAGTAAGTCCAGCACCTTTTGATGTGAATCGCGTCATTTGTATCCCCCAGCTGCTCCACATGCACCACATCGCCACTCCAGAAGACAAAGTTCCCCAATATGGAAATAAATATTAGGAAATGTCAGATTCTGTAAGAAAGCACAATACAAATAAGACTGAAACAGGGAGTAACTAATAATAAATCATACAGTTATGTTCAGGTAAGAGGAAAATATTAGGAAATATTATAATTGACAAAGAATGGAAAAAAAACAACTTGGCTGTATTTAGAAAGCTAAAAGTGCAATTCTGGAGTAAACCAACGGCACCATAGGGAATAGCTATAAATTCCCCAAATTTACATTGATTTAAGTTGGGCTTTTAACCCCTGAAATGATAATGAGATCTCCAATGCATTGTGAAGCAATGCGTTGTAGATTTCCCTGTTATCCAAGAGGTTTAAAAATCCAGTTTAAATCAAGGGGCATTTTTTTGTTTCCTATAGTGAAGCTGGATTGCCCCAGAATTTCACCTATTAGCTTTCTGAATACGAATCTATGGTCACTGCCATATTAAATGTTGAAAATAATACATTCAATGAAATACACTGCAAATCACTTGTATCAATCCCACTATAGTGTCCCGTTGTCTTGTGTTTACAATTTGTTGTTCTATTGTCTGGCCCAGTGTTTACTGTAAACACCACAATTATTCACCCATTGTCCCTTTGTGTAGTTATGTGTATTCCCATTGTACTGATGTCTGGAAGTTCTGTATAAAATGTCCCAGCCTGATTCAATAAACTGAGTCCATCTTGGAAACACGAAGGTGTCCTGGTATCTTATTGCAGACGTAGCTACCACTCTGTAGCCGACCTCAGGAGGGAGAGACCCTGGAACGATGGTCTATGTCAGTCCAAGGATTTAGCCTTCCGTTACCTTAGTATTTATTATTTATATATAGCGCTCTCCTTTACTATTACAGACTAATTTATAAGCGCATATACTGAAATTTAAACAAACATTAATGTAAATTTTATTACTGTGGAACACATACACACACCTAAAAGAGGTACACCAGGTAGGGAAGGAGGGACATTGGGATTTTCATCTTAGAGGGACAGTACTCCCTAAAAAGGGGGGCAAAAACTCCTATTAGAAATTAACCAGTTGAGCACAAGGGTTTTTTTTTTTTTTGCCTCAAACTGAAATCTACGAATAATGGCACTTCCCACTTCTCAAATAAATTCCTGTGAAAAGTGCAGTTTTTCTGCTTTTTTTCACCTAGCTCATTTCATTGACATCAATGGGAACACTGACTTTACACACAACGCATAGCAAATATCATTTTATTTCTCAAAGGCACAGTATAAAAGGGGCATGAGGGTGCCTGTGTTGGTGGGGTGTAGAGAAAGAAGCAGTTGAACAAAGAATGTTTTTTTGGAGGGTTGTTTACTGGGATTGGTGGCAGTTAATAAAAAAATAAATCTTAATACAATTAAACCCCCCCCCATGAGACATTGTATAAAAACAGTCTGAGGAGGGTGCCTGTGTTGGTGGGTGGAGTCTGGGGAATGAATCAGCTGAACAGGGAATTTGTTTTGGGGAGGTTCTTGACTGATATTGGGGAGACAGTTAAAAAAAAAAATAAAACATGAAAGTTGCATGTAAAGTGATAGAGACAGGAACCCCCTGACATAAGCTGCCACTGGGGTAGACTGATACTTGACGTGAGTATTTTGTAGTTGATGATTTGTTAGATTTGTTGTTAGAGACCCAAGCCCTGAGGAAACATTGGTTTGTAGGACTTAGAACTGTTTGGCACAAGTCTTAAGGAAACATTGATTTGTAGGACTTAGGCTTGTTAGAAACAAACCCCCAAAAATAGGGGTTTTTTTAGAACTATGGGTTTTTTTATTATTTTTTGTATTTTTTTTTTTTTAAAGCACAAGTCCTGAGAAAAAAAAATGCCCTAGTAGCCATTGTCAAATGCCCTAATGTAGATGCGGAATTTGCAACTGCTGTTCTTGCTGCTGCTGCTGAGTTGTTTAAGCAGCGGGATGATTAGGCAGCTGAAAGACAATGGAATCAACAACAACAGTAACATGGGTGATGGATGATGAAGGTTCCACTTGCCACAACTAGACCAGTGATGTGTCTGAGGCAGTTGCAGCACAATAAGTAGTCCCCAGTATAAGAGGAGAAAATAAGAAGTTGGCCAATAATTCTTCTCCACCTGCCCTCCTCCAAAATCATGGGTGTGTTGTTATTACAATAGAAATGTTTCCATTGAGAGCAAGAACTGTGCGTCTCTTCAGCAACTGCAATATGCAGAGTGTGTGTGGTAAATAACACCTGGGGACACAACTGTATCCACCATGACACCAACAACCAATTACTGCTGCTGTCACTATACCCCTTGTCCAAACCATGCTAAGGACACATGACAACATGCTAACAGTTTAATAGTAATGATGAACCCTCCCTGCCACCATCTTAGCACATTCTGCAGGATGGAATCTCCTCAGATGCCGCTTGATGCCGTTCTTGGGATTCTCCTCCACCACACTGGTACATGTGGTCAGTGCAACACACGATGTGCAATGGTTAGAGACGAACTGCCACATCCTAACATCTACAGAGTGCTATCATTTGGCGGGGGAGATAATGCTGAAAGAGATAGATTGGCAGAAGATGCAGTTACCCTAGGGGAAGAAGGTGATGGCAAGCTAGTTGTTTTGTTCGTCATTGAACTTCCAGCCTCTGCCTGTGTTTCTCTATTCTTTCTCCTCTTTGATCTCTGCCTCACCTCTTATTGCCTTTCTGGAGAGTCAGGGGGTACAGCAACAGCGGTGTTTGATTTCTTTGGTGGGTGTTTGGCTTTAACATGTTTAACATAAATGTCATGGTGTCTGTGTTTCATGTGTGTTATCAGAGTGGTTGTACCAATGTGTGTTCCCTTTCTCACTGACTTGACACAAATTGTGCACAGTGCCATTGGTGATGACAGCACTGTGCCTGCCCCAAGTGAAAAACACTCCCACATTCATGATTTCAGGGGATAAGGATAGGGAACAGGTGGAGAAGAATGGCTTCTTTCTTTTTCTCCTCCACATTCCCCTTCACTGTCTGGGGCAGAAGATGATGTTGCTGTTTTTGCTGCTACTGCCTCAGAATTAGCACTGCAACTAGGATCAGGAGTATTACTGCTGCTGACAAGTGGAACCTGTCCTAGTCCCATATTACTTGTTAACCCCATTCCCACTGTGTCCATGGTGGTCTGTGGCACATAGTCTGCTCCTCAGCATCCTGCTGCCCTTGCAACTCAGCCATAGAAATTAAAGCAGTTGCAAATTCCAAAAATTCCAAAAGCTCACTCCTGGTGGTGGTGGTGATGCCCATCCTCATCCCTGTCTCCCATTCCTTCTGAGTTGCTCCAATGTCTCCTCCACCCTAGCTTCTCCTCCATCATCATCACTACCACCACTAGTCCCTACGTGCTGCTGCTCTATTACAGACATCTCAGTTCTGGTTGGAAGAGGTGATGAGTATGACAGAGGGTCCCCTAACGGCAAACTTGCCATTTCTTGATGATGTGAAGAAAGCAGCCGGCAAAGGCAGCTGATCTGTGCTCATGGTGGTGGTGGTATTATTGCTGCGCCTGCTATCCACCACAAGTTCTGGCTTCTTAAGGATCATGTGCCACCTGGACACTGTCATAAAGGCAAGGGGACTCCCAGTACTAGAGGAATGGTGTGGGCTCCCTTGACCGCTAGTTGGGATGCTCTCAAATGCTTTCCCTACCACTCCCCTAACACTAGTCCCACCAGCTGCTTTACCATTACTGTTACTACTACTAACACCAACCACATCAAGTTCAGCCCCTGAGTCTTCCTCCTCACAGTCACTAATAGTATGATGATTACCCCCTCCTTCACTTCTAACACTAACAAGCTGCTGGACCTTTTTAGTAGTAGTTCTAGCACTGGAGGGACTGCTTAGGAATGGCAAGTGTTACTTAGGGTCCCATGCTGACACACTTGGCATCATCCCTTCCCCCTCCTGAGTATTACAAGACACACTAGCAGCAGGTTCAGCACTGGTGGCAGCAGGTTCAGCACTGGCAGCAGACACAGCAGTGGTTGCAGCAGTGGCAGCATGTCTGACAGCAGGCACAGTGCTGGTGGCAGGTTCAACACAGGCAGCAGGCACAGCACTGGTGGAAGCATGGGAAGCAAGTCTGACAGCAGGCACATTACTGGTGGCAGCAGGTTCAGTACTGGCAGCAGGCATAGCACTGGTGGAAGCAGGGGCAGCACATCTGATAGCAGATACAACACTAGTGGCAGCAGGGGCAGCACATCTGACATCAGGCACAGCACTGGTGGAAGCATGGGAAGCAAGTTTGACAGTAGGCACATTACTAGCGGCAGCAGGTTCAGTACTGGCAGCAGGCACAGCACTGGTGGAAGCAGGGGCAGCACATCTGATAGTAATGGCACAGCACTTGTGGCAGCAGGGGCAGCACGTCTGACATCAGGCAAAGCACTGGTGGCAGCAGGGGCAGCACATCTGACAGTAGGCACAGGCAGCTGACCTGTCCTGCTCTCACCACTATCCTTTTCTTCCTCCCTTGACACTAATTTCCCCAAGACCCCTAGGAGTGATTTAGTAGGACTGGACAGCATTGGTTCTGTAGTGCTCACTTCCTCCTCAGACTCAGACTCAGTGGACACATAAGGGTCCTTCCAGTCCCTCCTTTTATTATTTTTAAACTTTTGCATAGTGATAGCAGTCACTATGAGCCTCTTCTGCCTCAATTTTCCAAACAAATCACAGCAGAACAGCACAGCACGTTTACCTCACTCTGTAGCTGCTTCAGTTGTGTTCCACTTCCTGGAATACGTCACGTTTTTATAGCGAAAAACACAAAAATCAATATGCAGAAACTTTCTAGGCATTGAAAAATGGCAAAGAATTTTGGCCAACAGGTGAAAAAAATTTGAAAATTTTAATTGCTTGTTTTAAAGCGGATTTTCCCACAAAAAAGAGGACAACAACCTGTTTTTGCAGAATTTCTCGCAGGAACATGACGAGACCTTTCCCCCATCCCTATTTTTATCAAATGAAACAGCAGGTTATCCTTATAAATGTGGTATCAAAATAAAGCCCTACTTATTCTTAAAAAATGGTATGTAATTTCTGTGGCTGGACTAAATCATTCAGAGGAAAAAGGCAGACTTAAAAGGCCAAAATTGCTCCTGAAATGTCAAAAGCCCATGTCACTAAGGGGTGAAAGTGTTGCTAACCCTGGTGGAAACTGGTTTCCACTAAATGGGCAAAAGTCAGGATAATTACTAAACATGACTTTTTGCAAAAAAAATAAATAAATAATAATTTTTCCTATGTTTCCTATGACTGCAACAATTCTCACCACAATATTACTTCTTCTGAGGGCTGCAGTGGAGACATAAATAGCTGAAAGTCAAAGCTGTGAGTCCTACAACAACATATGCATTGAAAAGGTTGTTTGCAGGCTGAATACTTTTGTCCTTTGCCCACAACACTAACTTCAGCTAATATAACACTGGCACAACCATACTTGAAAAATAATTGTGGCTTAGGATATTCCAGCAGAGTGCAACACATGACATCAGTTCTTTAAACCACTGTTTTCAACAAAAGAAAAGAGCAGCATGTCAACAACCAACATTTTGGCAAGTTTACCATAGGAGTACTTTTGCATTATGTTTGTGTGGTAGCAGTATGTGCAGGCACTCTATGTCATTTCCTTAAGCAAGTCCATAGTCATCATACTCCTTTTCAACAGGAGCCATAGGTATTATTTGAAATTAACTAACTTTACGCAGTGGCAAACTCTCTGACACATAAATAACATCACTATGTCTCTTATCTGCCCCAGAACCCTAGGAACTTTTTGGAGTGCTTCTTCTAGTTGTGGCCCCTCTGACCTGCTGATGGTGTGTCTCCCAGTCAGACCTGTAGTTGTGTTTCAGGTGTGCTGTAAGTGCAAGACATCTCACGTGATAGGACTGTCACAGGTCCTTTAGGCAAGTTTACCGGCGACTGTCCTGACACGTCACCGGTAGTAAAGGGGTTAATAACCTGTGTTGTTATTGTTGCTGCTGGTTACTCAACATAAGTATGTGTAGCTGACTGGGGCTTGTACTTGGAAGCGGTGGCAATGCTGATGATGACAGCTTATAGACAGGCACAGTGCTCCTTTTCAGTGGTGGAAGATAAAGCCTTTGCCTTTCAGGCTAACTTTCTGGCCATGTCATCATCTCTCTCACTCTCAACTTCACCTTTATCTGAAGAAGAGGAGGAAATTGTCATGCCTTCCTCTTCGCTGCTGGTCTCTGCGGGCATTGCGGCGTCCCCTCTCCACTTCTGCATCTCTGCCTGCACTAGCGTGGTGACGTCATCTTCAGCCCGCACTTCCGGGTTGTGCCTTTATAAGTCGCACACTGCCTCTGGTGTCCTGACCCTGCATCCGTCTGACTCTTCTCTTGCCTTCTGATTTTGTCCTGTTGATCTCCGTTGCTGACCTTGGCCTGTCTCTGGATTCCTCCTTGTCTCTTGTTGGGTTCCTTGCTAACACTGTGGCTGACCTGTACCTGTCCTTCGCTTCCCCCCTGTACTCCAGCTCTGTTTTCCTGCAAGCCTCCTAGTCCTACCCTTACATTCCTGTTCTCTATTACAGGTTGTCCAGCCTCATCTTCAGGAATCCTTGCCTCTGCCAGTGCCCAACTAGCACTCTGCTATACCTTCCCCAGGACCTGCTCCTGGTTCTCTGGCCTCCTCCTCATGAGTCCCTGCCTCTGCCAGTGCTCAACCAGCACTCTGCCATACTTGCCTCTGGACCTACTCCTGGTGAGTCCTCCCTTAGTATATTCTTGTTGGAATAGACCTTCCCTGGGGCTGGTGGTGGTGTCCTCACTGTAGTGCGTTATCCTGGGCCTTCTTCAGCTCAACTGAAAGGGGCCATCTGGCTTTGGGGACAACACCTTTACACGGCCTTGGCCACAGCACAACGCACTACAGGGGGCCTGCAAACACCAGCCATGCGCCCCAGTGGCGCACTGAAGCCTTCACTTCACCAGCCCTTGTTGGAGGAGTCGCTGTGTCCGGGACTGTTACACTATAGTTGGTAGAGTGACTGGGTAGGTAGAGTCTGAGTCTTCGGGGACCCTGACATTATAATCGCGCCACCCTCTTATGATGGCTACTGACGCCAACTGGCACTAGCTGAATAGCGCTACCTCCTTTAGGGTTACCCCCACAAAATGACTATATACACCAATCACCAGAACCTGGCGTATCTGGCTTCGGCCAAACGCTTATATGCCCGACAGGCCCGGTAGTCACTGTTCTTTTCTCGTTTAAATTTCTCCATCTCCTATGTCCCAGGTGCTAAGAATACCAAGGCTGACGCCTTGTCTCGTCTCCAAGTGTCATCTGTTGTTACTACTGCTGTGCCAGACACTATACTACCCTCTTCTTGCTTCTTTGCCTTCTTGGCTACCAGGATCTTGCAGTGTATCCTCAGCCCCTGCTGGAACTCCTCACTCTGCTGGGGCATTGTTTGTCTCCTTGCCATACCATCCAGAGGTCCTTCGTTGGGCCTATCACTCTTCTGTTGGTGGTCATGCTGGAGTGTCTAGGATTTATGAGCTGTTGTCTCGCCATTTCTGGTGGCCACATAACAGAACAGAGGTGGCTTCCTTTGTTCCTCTTGCACCATATGTGCCCACATGAAGACGTCCCACTGCAAACCACTAGGGCTTCTTCACCCTTTGCCTGTTCCTGCTCTCCCTTGATCCCAAATAGCGATGGATTTTATTGTTGATCTCCCATTCTCTTCTGGCAAGACCGTTATATGGGTGGTTGTCAATCACTTTTCTACGCAGAGCCATTTTGTCCTGCTACCCAAACTACCCACAGCCTCGGATCTTTCTGACCTCTTTGTTTCCGAGACTGTTTGTATCCATGGTGTTCCCATTCATATAACCTCTGACCGGGGTCCTCAGTTCATCTCTGCATTCTGGAAGTCGTTTTGTGCTCTCTTGGGTGTCACTTTACAATTCTCATCTGGCTACCATCCCCAGATGAATGGCCAAAATGAGAGGAGGAACCAATCCTTGGGAGCACTTCCTGCACAGTTTCTGAAACCACCAACAGGATAACTGGTGTCATCTTCTTCTCCTGGATGAGTTCTCCTTTAACTCCCACCACCACTCCTCTTTGGGTTGTTCGCCCTTTTTCGCTGCTCTGGGTTCCAATCCCAGTCCTGCTTGTCTCTTCGGGGGCTGCTTTGGCACCTGCTGCCGAGGTCCATGTCCAGTCCTTAGTGGACCATTGGCGTCGGATTCGTTCCTCTTTGTTGGGGTCTCAGATACTCCACAAAGTCCAGGCAGATGGTCATCTGGCTTTCCACTAGGAATGTCCGCCTGCGTCAGCCACCTGCCAAACTTGGTACCCGCTTTCTAGGCCCATTCCAGGTGCTCCATCGGCTCTCTCAGGTTGTATATCGACTGGCTCTCCCTTCTTCTTTGCATATGCACCCGGTGTTCCACATCTCTCTACTGAAACCGTGGTGCCCTGTGCACCCTTCGCATCCCAGGATCCTGATTCCCAGGCCCATGGTTCTTGAGGGACAGGAGGAGTACGTCATTGACGCCATCCTTGATTCACGTTTTTTTCATCGCCGTCTCCAATATCTGGTTCATTGGTGCGGATATGGTCCCAAGGAGCACTCCTGGGTTCCGTCTTTGGATGTCCATGCTCCTGCTCTCCTTCGGCGTTTTCATGCTCATTTTCCCCACAAGCCCCGTTCTGGCCTCTGGGGACAGCCCTAGGAGGGGGGGAGTGTCATGCCTTCCTCTTCGATGCTGGTCTCTGCGGGCATTTTGGCGTCCCCTCTCCACTTCCGCATCTCTGCCAGCACGTAACCACGCTAGTATATTCTTGTTGGAATAGACCTTCCCTGGGGCTGGTGGTGGGTGTCCTCACTGTAGTGCATTATTCTGGGCCTTCATCGGCTCAACTGAAGGGGGCCATCTGGCTTTGCGGCCAGCAGCTTTACACAGCTTTGGCCGCAGCACAACGCACAACAGGGGGCCTGCGATCACCAGCCACCAGCCCTTGTTGAAGGAGTTGCTGTATCCGGGACTGTTACACTATAGTTGGTAGAGTGACTGAGTAGGTAGAACCTGAGTCTCCGGAGACCCTGACATTAGAAGAGTCAGACAGATGCAGGGTCAGGACACCAGAGAGCAGCAATTCCAGGGGCAAAACTAGGGTCAGTAACAAGGCAAACACTGGCAGAACGGCACAGTACAAATGCTATAATCTCCAGCCGCACAGAGGCGGCGTGCAACTTATAAAGGCCCAACCCAGAAGTGCGGGCTGAAAATGATGATGTGGAAGTGGAGAGGGGACGCCGCAATGCCCACAGAGACCAGCGGCGAAGAGGAAGGCATGACAGATATATTCTAGATCTACATCATCATCATCATCAGACATCAGTAGGTTATCCTCAGCATCGCCCGCCACTTCTTGCACACTACCCTTATATTCCTCTAATCTTTTAGAAGTGTCAAACAATATATTTTTACTTTTACTTTTACAAAGTTTAATACTCCTTTGGGAAACTGGTGTTTTGATTCTTGTTTGTCTCATTGTCAGATGCAGCAGTTATTTCAGCTGCTATACCTTCCTCCATTATGCCATCATCAACACTAGAATGCAACTCATTGTTGTCGTCAATGTTCTTAAATGGCTTCTTTATAGTACTAGTGCTGGTGGTGGTGGTGGTAGAACTTTTGATGGAATCTTGACAAACTGCATCCCCCGGAAGGAGAGGTCTCATCAGCATTTATTGGACACGCTACAGCAACCATGGCTGCAATCAGTTTTTAAATACCACTTCACCCCCACATCCCTGCACTGCTCCACCTTTTCCCCCTCCCTCTTCCCCTTGTGCATTTGCTGGACAATACTCAACTACTGTGTGTGTTCAACAAAATTCTCAATTTCATATCCTATCTATCAAGTCTGACTCAGTCACACATACATATGTGTATATATATATACATATATATATATATATATATATATATATATATATATATATATATATTTATTTTTATACAGTTGTCCACAAAATCAACAACTTCTTTCCCCAGACTTTCCAAGCACAGATATATTAACATCAAGATCAGAAAGGAAATTGCTTGGACCACAAATGTCTGTGTCTTTTAATTCAAATCAGTCAGACAGAATTTTGGGGTATTTGGGGTCAACCTCCTTTTCTCCCTTCTCATACCCCAGGCACATAAAACACAGAGATAATAACAGCAAGATCAGCAAGGAAATTACTTGAAAACACTTGCCTGTGTTTTTCAAATCAAATCAGTGAAACAGAATGTTGGGGTATTTGAGGTCAACCTCCTTTGCTCACATCTTGCACCCCCATACATGTCCAACACAGTGATGATAACAGCCAGATCAGGAAGGAGGTTGAATCATGGCTCTTTTTGTCTTGCCAGTCAGTCACACCTAATTTTGGGGTATTTAGGGTCAACCTCCTTTCTCGTTTCTTCTCCCCCAGAGTGCCCCATGACTCCCCTAATACAGAGACCATATGTCCTACCTAATCTTCAGATTTACTTTATTTGTTATTTTCTCTAGTTCAAAAATGTGCTGCTTTCACTTCTCACCAACACAGAATGGCATGATGTGAGAGCCTAACACCATTTTATATGCCTGAAGGAAAATAAAATAAAACTGCCATGTGGTGGGGAGAAATTCAGTCTTCACGTTGATTTCAATGCTATGAGCTAGGCAAGAAAAAGTGGGAAAAACTGCACTTTTAGCTCGTAATTTACCCTAGACGGGAAGTTAAATTTTTTACCTACTTTGGTTTGAGGCAAAAATTTTAGCCCTTCCCTACTCATAAGTTGTACATATAGTGCAGCCACTGGGTTTAGAGGCTACTGACAGATGAGCTGCACTAGTGAGTTCATAAATTTAACCCATTTACCCCATGAGGTCTGAAATTAGTGAGGCCTGTGCGAAGAACGAGAGCCAGGCCTCCTGTGTGCTTGAGTCCCAGCATGAGTTGGGGTGAAGGTGGAGCAGGAGTCCACTCCCCTCTGGATCATTTTCCAGAGCTGAGGACAGGCTGAGTAGTGTGTGGGGCTCCAGGAAGAGAAGCCTCAGGCAGGAATCGGTTGCTGGGGAGGAGGAACATGGCGAGGAGGTGTGACTGGGATGGCAATTCTGGTGGCTGCAGTTTGCAGAGCTTTGAAGGGCCAATTCATTTTTAATCCAGTACAGATTTTATAACTGTGTGGACCAAGAGGGTTGGGATTGTTAGAACAACGTGAATTTAAATCCCTTTTACTTCCATCCACATTACTTATGGGTAAGGACTGCTGAGGTCTGAAATGCATTAGATGTCTGTGGCCTAGTATCCCTGGTCTGTATCTATGTTCTTTTGTTTTTAATTTATGAATAAAGTCTGTATTTTTTCTCATATTATGACTACAATCCTGAGAGCGGATACTTTGATGCTTGGAGTTCCCTCGATCCAGCACCAGCTGTCTTTACCTGGTTGATGTGGTTGGAGATACATTGTTGATTGGCGTTGTACATCAGGAGTGAGTGAAGTTCCCAGTTTGCATGCCCATTTACCACACATGGACACAGTGTCACCCCTGCACCGATGCTCTTGCCTGTCTTGTGGCCTGTCGTTGCCACTCTGTTCTCTCGGAGCAGTGCTCCGCACTCCTTGGTTTATGAGCTGGCACGTCGTCAACCATGTCACATGGCTGCGCCTATTTAAGACAGCCGCTCCAGCTATCGAGTGCACTTTCACAGTGTTCCCAGAGAGTGTGCACACAGTTCAGAGTTGCTCTCAGTGTATTAACCTAGTATCTTGCCTAACTTGTTCCTGAATCTCTGTGTATGACCCTTGGCCTTGCTCTTGACCATTCATTTGACTGCTGTTAACTCCTGCCTGCCTGAATCACTGTGTATGGCCCTTGGCCTTGCTCTTGACCATCCATTTACCTGATGTTAACTCCTGCCTGCCTGAATCACTGTGTATGACCCTTGGCCTTGCTCTTGACCATCCATTTGCCTGCTGTTAACTCCTGTCTATCTGAATCACTGTGTATGACCCTTGGCCTTGCTCTTGACCATCCATTTGCCTGCTGTTAACTCCTGTCTATCTGAATCACTGTGTATGACCCTTGGCCTGCCTTTGACCATCCATTTGCCTGTTGACCAACTGTGCAAGACCTTTGGCCTTTTCGGACTATTCTCAAGCCTATATTCTTAGGAGAGTTCACTCTATTTCTCGTAGCCCCTGTATGCTATCCTCAAACCCTACTTTGTGAACTCTAGCCTTCACTCTCTCCTGCAGAAGGATTAGTATTTCCTTTTGTTAATTCTACTGGTTCTACTGTTAGCTTGAAAGTAAAACATTTACCCTTTGAGTACCGGATTGTACATTGGAAGAAACTTTCTGGCAGTGCTTGAGCAGGGCCAAGACTTATACTAATCCCTGCAAAAAATAATTATGCAGGTGTACTCAGAAACACCAGTAGATCTGGCTCCGTGAGTATTACCATCTTTTTATGAGATCCTAAGAGCGCTTGTGTTTGTAGAAACTCTACTTACACTTCTGTTCTCTTCATTCATAGTGATGTCTGTGTATTCCTATCCTGTGCTCACCTCCAGCTTCTCTGGGGTTTGTCATCCAGCCTTGAGGCTAGCACCTTTAGTTCGTCCCTCGCCGCAACACAGGTCAATTATTGTCACATCACCTACACTAGGTCCAGCATCATCTGTCTGGACGTTGCTTGGGTACTAGTGGCAGGAGTGGTGCTCTGGCGTCACTACCAGTGTCTATCTGTGCCTGCGGCCTGGCCGCATCTTGTACCTCCCGTGGCTGGCCGTGTCCTTTCCCCAATTGACGCGGTAGTGCAGTAAGTTGCTGGAGGCGACTCATCTCCTCAGTCAGCAGCGTCACTTGCAGGTGCGCATTTGTATGTATGATGTAAGTACCTTTCAAGATCTTGGGCGACTTGAGACTCCTCCCTGCTACTTCCTGTAGAGGTTAAAAGGGGCAATGGACTGCTAGTCCAGTCACCCTTACGTTGGTGTTTGTTGCAGTTGTTTATTTTCTTTGTAACACTCCATGTATGACCTAGGCTTGTCTGACCATCCATCCTGGAGCTGACCTGTGGCTCTGTCTGACTAGTCTTCCTGCATTATCCTTTGGCTTAGCAGACACCCAATCTGGTGCAGACATGTGGCTCTGGCTGACTACCCGATCCGTGGATGACCTAGGCTTGTCTGAGCATCCATCCTGGTGCTGACCTGTGGTTCTGTCTGATTACTCTTCCTGCGTTACCCTTTGGCTTAGCAGACACTCAGTCCGGTGTAAACCTGTGGCTCTGTGGCAGACTTTCCTCTCTGGTTTTCGTGCTCACCATTCTGAGACTACCATTGGCGTCCGCCTAGTCTCTAGCATAGAGGTTACTCTAAGCGCATCCTATTTCTGGTAGGAATTGCTAGCTTCCTCATTACCCTCTGTAATTGCTACTATTTTACTATCTGCAATTATTACTCTCAATAAAGGTGGTTTTATAATTACAGTACTGACTCCTGGTGCATTCTTGATAATCGTGACAATTATAGACAGTCTACATACCTCAGCAACGCTTCCTAGCGTAATACCTCAGCATTCCATGTTCTGCAGGATACCCACGTTTGACACACAGCTAATTACATGCTTAATTTCTAAAGAGTGTACCTGTAGCGGTCTAAGTGTATTTGTTTACCGTAATTCCAGGAGTACCAGGAACCACTCTACTCTCTCCCATGCGGTTTGTGGAAGCAGTGTGGCCAATGGTGCCAGGTAGACTTGTGCGAATTGATTCTGAGACATTCGGAATTAGTCGAAAATGGGATAATTCTGAGACATTCGGAACATCAGACACTCAAGGGTCGTTCAACAAAAAAAGATCTGACTCCGAGCAGCCCTGGTCTGAAGGTTGTCGAAACTTTCAGAAATTTCGACATTCGACAGATTTCCGAACGTTTCAATGACTTTCGGACCAGGACTGTTCAGAGTCGGATCGCTTTTGTACTACCTGCGCAGCTCGATTACTTTCTCTCCATGTCTCTAGTCCAATTCTATTCTCCGTTTTATGCACTACTTTCCATCTTTGTCTATATTCCAATAAGCTTCTTTGTTTCATGATGGGGGTTGGACTAATGACACAGTCAGACAGCCTGCATTTCCTCATTGCATTGTTGGAGCTCAGAGAGAGAAGAAGAGATTAGAGAGTGTCCAGTTGTTATGTAGGCAGGCAGATAGCATTAAGCTAGACATAGGTAGGCAGCCAGCATTACTGCCAGTTATTGCCACTGCTAGGGAGAGTCATCTTTGTTCCTGTGCAAAATATAAAAAATATTAGGGGTTTCTTTTAATTATTTTCAGAGTGTCAAATCAGCCAGTCTGACAGTTGTATAGGCCGGCAGGGTGCCTTATTGCCACCGCAAGGGAGAGTGATCTGTGTTCTTTAAAAAAAAATATTAAAAATACAAGTAATTTGTTGAACAATTTTCAGTCACACAGCCAGTGTCGCAGTTGTTTAGGCAGGCAGGGTGCTTTCAGCCACCACAAGGGAGAAACACCTGTGTTGGTTTTGTTAAAAATATTCAAAATACAAGTTATTTGTTTGAATAATCTTCAGAGACACACTGCCAGTGTCAAGGTTGTAAAGGCAGACAATGTGCCTTTTAGCCACCACAAGGGAGAGTCACCTGTGCTGGTTTTATTAAAAATATTCAAAATACAAGTTATTTGTTTGAATGATTTTCAGAGTCACACTGCCAGTGTCACAATTGTATAGGCAGGCAGGGTGCCTTTTAACCACCGCAAGGGATACTAACCTGTGTTGGTTTTATTAAAAATATAAAAAATACAAGTTATTTGTTGGAATAATTTTCAGAGTGACACTGCCAGTGTCACGGTTTTATAGGCAGACAGGATGCCTTTTAGTCACCACAAGGGAGAGTCATCTGTGTTGGTTTTATTAAAAATATAAAAAATACAATTATTTATTTCAATAATCTTCAGAGTGACACTGCCAGTGTCACAATTGTATAGGCAGACAGGATGCCTTTTAGCCACCACAAGGGAGAGTCATCTGTGTTGGTTTTATTAAAAATATAAAAAATACAATTATTTATTTCAATAATCTTCAGAGTCACACTGTCAGTGTCACAGTTGTATAGGCAGGCAGGGTGCCTTTTCGCACACAGCAAGGGAGAGTCACCTGTGTTGGTTTTATGAAAAGTATTAAAAATACAAGTTATTTGTTTGAATAATCTTCAGTGTCAGACTGCCAGTGTCACAGTTGGAAAGGCAGGTAGGGTGCCTTTTAGCCACCGCAAGGGAGAGTCACCTGTGTTTGTTTTATTAAAAATATTCAAAATACAAGTTATTTGTTTGAATAATTTTCCGAGTCACACTGCCAATGTCACAGTTGTATAGGCAGACAGGATGCCTTTTTGCCACCGCAAGGGAGAGTCACCTGCGTTGGTTTTATTAAAAATATAAAAAATACAAGTTATTTGTTTGAATAATTTTCAGAGTCACACTGCCAGTGTCACAATTGTATAGGCAAGCAGGGTGACGTTTAGCCACCGCAAGGGAGAGTCACCTGTGTTAGTTTTATTAAAAATATTCAAAATACAAGTTATTTGTTTGAATAATTTTCAGAGTCACACTGCCAGTGTCACAGTTGTATAGGCAGGCAGGGTGCCTTTTCGCACACAGCAAGGGAGAGTCACCTGTGTTGGTTTTATGAAAAATATTCAAAATACAAGTTATTTGTTTGAATAATCTTCAGAGTCAGACTGCCAGTGTCACAGATGGAAAGGCAGGTAGGGTGCCTTTTAGCCACCGCAAGGGAGAGTCACCTGTGTTTGTTTTATTAAAAATATTCAAAATACAAGTTATTTGTTTGAATAATTTTCAGAGTCACACTGCCAATGTCACAGTTGTATAGGCAGGATGTCTTTTTGCCACCGCAAGGGAGAGTCACCAGCGTTGGTTTTATTAAAATATAAAAAATACAAGTTATTTGTTTGAATAATTTTCAGAGTCACCCTGCCAGTGTCACAGTTGTATAGGCAGGCAGGGTGCCTTTTCGCCACCACAAAGGAGAGTCACCTGTTTTTATTTATTTATTTATTTTTTTTAATTAAAAACTAGCAATGTGGGCCGGCTTTGCCCGTCATGTTATGACCGTTTTCACATTTGTGAAATGTAGACACACTGATAAACACAGACATGTGGCACTAATATCTCCTAAAGATAGACACTTGGGAGGTATGAAGCAGTAATATCTCCTAAAGAGAGACACTTGGGAGATATGAAGCAGTAATATCTTCTAAAGAGGGAGACTTGGGAGGTACGCCATTGCATCAATGTTGTTTTATTTCTCCTTTACTTTAGGTCAGAATTGCAGTATTTTTCCTGTGTGTGTTTGGGTTGTGCAAATGGAAATCAGAAAATAAAAGGAACGTTATAGCAGCATTTTAACCCTTTGAATGCCAGTATGCGTTGCAATGCGTGCACACCTCTGGTACTCAAAAGGTTAAGGTATAGAGAGGCATGTCAGAGTTAAATAGCAGTGGGAAGTGTATTCATACCTGGGATCTTTGACATGTGGAGTACCTGGAGGGGACTCATGTGGTGCTGATGTGGAGAGACCAATGGGGCAATTTGGGGTAAAAGTGGGTGGCATTTAATTGTGAGTAGGGGTGGGGCTTAACATAAATGTGGGAAATTGTTAGTAATAGGCTGAGGAAGGAGGAGAAGTGGGAGGGAAATGCAAGTTTACAGTGTGAGGCGTTTGAACACACTCCTTGAGGGGTAAAAGGAGTCAGTGGGATAAGTGTGTACCTGATGGCTGCCTGTCATCTGTGTTGTATGGCAAATGATGACAGCCAAGAAATAATTGAGCAATGAGGACCTACCTTAACCCTTTGAGTGACATTTTGTTCCCCTGGTGCTGCAGCTTCTCTTTAGTGGCTGTACTACAGGTCCTGCTGAGGCCACTGGAAGTCAGAGTGAGTGACTGTGTGTGTGTGTCAAAGTATATATGTGTGTGGTATGTGTGTGTGCTTTGCGCTTTTTCTTTCCTGAGTTGGATAGTGTATGTGTGTTTGTCTGTGGTGTAGAATCAAGTGGCAGCCATTTTGTTTTTTTGGTGAGTTGTATAGTTGTGGGCGGGCTGGATAGTGGGGGCAGGCCAACTCCCTGCATGATGAATCACCCAATGGGAGCAGTAACTTCTCCTTACTGCCGCCCCTGGATGTGTGTGTCTCCTAGGGAGACATTAATTATGTAATGAGCTATTCTGTTCTATGTGTGTGTGTCTTCTGAGCAGACATAAATTATGTTCTGTGTCCTGAGGAAACATAAATTATGCAATCAGGATTTCTCTTTTACATATATCTAGATTTTACCTCTGAGACAGAAATGGCACATGCAACAGACAATATTAAAAATATCTGAAATAATTTGCCTGAATAATTTTTTTCAGATTGACACATCAGCCAGTCTGACAGTTGTATAGGCATACATGGTGCCTTATTGCCACCACAAGGGAGAGTCACTTTTGTCCCTGTGTAAAACTTTAAAAATATAAGTCATTTTTTAAAATCATTTTCAGCGCCGCTAAATAGTGGCAGTATTGGGGACTTCAAAGGAAAAAAAGCTAACGATCGGTGCCTGACATACTGTCAAGCAATGATCGTTAGTTAACCAGTGTTACACTTACCTGTCATCCACTGTCTGTCTCCTTCTGTCTTCTCTACTGTCTTGTATCTTCTGTCTTCTTGCTGTAAAAACAACCCAGAAAAGTATAAGTCTAATGCATAAATATCAAGCACACTAATACATAGTTTAACCCCTTGAATGCCAGAAGGTTACACAACACATTGCAAAGCAAAGTGTTGCATACCTCTCTGGGGCTCAAAAGGGTTAAAGTATGTATTAGTGTGCCGTTGTTCAAATATTAATTGCCTATATGAATATTAAATGTTAAGCCAAATAAGATATTCAGTAATGTCAATTATAATGCTATCATAAAATATCCCAATAAAATACTTAGCTTAATATTAATTGCTGTGTGCAGCCTCTGAGGCTGAGGCAGACACAGTATCATAATAAAGACCCCCCACTTCTTCCACATGGGCCGATGCCCGTTCCACTCTGAGGGAATTGGAATTGAGACTGCCCTTAGATATGGGAAGTCTTACCTCAAATTCCCTCACAGCCATTGGCTGGGATATGCTTATGCACTTCCCTGCCAATCCACTTTGAGGGGCTGTGCTTTAAACTGATTGGCTGGGAAGTGCATAAACATATCCCAGCCAATGACTGTGAGGGAATTGGAGGTAAGACTGCCTATATCTAAGGGCAGTCTCAATACCAATTCCCTCAGAATGGAAAGGTCATCGGGGGGAGGTCTTTGCTGTATGACACTGTCTCCACCTCAGCCTCAGAGGCCGCACACAGCTAGTAATATTAAGTTAAGTATTTTATCGGGATATTTTATGATGGCATTATAAATTATATTACTGAATATCTTATTTGGCTTAACATTTAATATTCATGTAGGCATATTAATATTTGAACAATGTCACACTAATACATACTTTAACCCTACTGAGCCCTAGAGAGCACTGAAGGGGTTAAACTATGTATTAGTGTGCCAGATATTCATGCATTGTACTTATACTTTTCTGGGGGGGTTTTCAAGCAAGAGGAAAGAAGACAGAAGATTAGAAGATAGAAGAGAAGACAGAAGGACAGAAGAGGACTGGTATGCTGAAGACTCTGCTGGACCTCAGGATGAATGGTAAGTGTTACTTGTTATGTGATGGTTTTTTTTTTTTTACTTAGTTGGGTTAACCCTATGAGTGCCGGCACGGTGATTATACCCCACTGGCACTCATGGGGTTAATTCTACTAACATTTGACATTGTTTTGGAGTGCTTGGATGTATTGATGTGGGGCTTAGGGCCCCATTTCAATACACCTACTGGGTTTTTTTTAACTTTATTTTCCTTTCAGTTTCGGCATCAGTTGTTTGAAGATGCGATAAGGGATTCAAGTCAGAAAAAAAGTAGGTCTTAACTTTCCTGCAATAAATAGACTCCTTTATCGGATCTTCATAGCTATTGCAGACAATTGAATTGCAATTTACAGTGTGTTCATTATTTCCTATGGATGAAAATACCTCTTAACTTTAACACCCAAAAAATGCCGTCGGCAGAAAAAACAGCAGTCTCCAACATTTGAATCGAGCCCTGTAAGTCTACACACCTCCCTTTCACTCCTTACATTAATTCCCTCTGTCCGCCTCCTTCCCTCTCTGTCCATCCGCCTCCATCCCTCTCTGTCCATCAGTCTCCTTCCCTTTCTGTCCCTCTGCCACCCTCCTCCTCTGTCAGCTTCCCTTCATGCAAATCTGTGTCTGTCTCCTTCCCTTTTCCAATCTCTGTGGCAATTGAAGGTTTAAACAGAAATAATACACCAAGCACTACACAATGTCCCCACCTTCGACACCCTCCCCCTTAGTTTGTATCGATATATATTGCATATATTCGACATACTAACTCTATCCCACATTCACCTTATAGACTCATATAGTAGTGGAACCTGTCTTTTATTTCCTACCTCTCTGGTACTCAAAGGGTTAATTGTCGAATAAAACACAGGTTCCACTACTATATGAGTCAATAAGGTGAATGTGGGATGGAGTTAGTATGTCGAATATATGCAGTATATGTCGACATAGTAAGGGGGGTATCGAAGGGGGGCATTGTGTAGTACTTGGTGTACTATTTCTGTTTAAACCTTCGAATGCCACAGGGGTGATCAGTGCACATCCCTATGGCATTCAGTGCTGTCCATGGTGCTGAAAGCCATCTCTGTGTTCCCCTACTGGCTGGGTAGGGAAGAGCAGACTCATGTTATCCCTAACTCTCTGTTTTATTTTCCCCGACAGTGGTTTTCTACTCTGACTTGTGTGATGTTCGACAAAAAAAATAGGCGTTAGATTTCTGGAGTGAAATGTTGCAATTTAACTCGCGTTAGCCCTAACTCCAACATTTGAATGGTTTTTGGCTTCGCTTGTACATTATCCTCTATGGTTGAGATCTTGCTGTTCTGGCGATGTGTTTCAGAACTGTCGTTATTTTTACTAGTGGGAACATTTGCATTGCTTACTGGCGATACAAAACCACCGTCGCCAGTTTTTTCTGCCGACGCCAACATTTGAATCGAGCCCTAAAAACTTACAGGTTGGTTAAATCTCGGTTGACTGACTAGATGGAAGAAGGAAGGATCGTTCATCACACTGGAAGGGTCATCTCCACTTCATCACCTCCTCATAACACTTTGGTGTATCTCTCCCCTGTTTGTATCTGAAATACATGGACAAAAACTATACTGAAGTTGTAAAATTTACTAAAACATGCAAATAATAATAATAAGTAGAATAAGAATAATAAAATTCCAAAAATAAAAATTTGAAAAATCAGTGGGGTCAGTGTGGGTGCCTTCTTCCTCCCCTTGTGTGAGGCCCACGTCCAGGTAGGTGGCACCTACTACCACTTGCTGCAGGCAGGGCATCAGATGATGCCAGGCTGCTGTCTGATGAGGTGCTGCTGGGGGCGGAGGCTGGCCCTGAATGCATGACACACATTGTCAGGAGGCCCAGGATCAACCTATTCTGCTCCAGCATTTGTTGAAGCAGAGCCTCGTGACGGCGCATGTCGTATCCCAGCTGCCGCCGTAAGCTACTGATGTCAGCTGAGATCCCATACATGGCTTCCAGGGCCTCTGTGTACTCCTGGCTGGAAGGGGGCTGCTGCTGTTGCTCTTCATCAGATCCAGCTGTGGGGAAAGAAGAAATGCAAAACAGTGAGCACCTCTCTGGCACACAGATGTTTGATGGATTTAGCAGGGTGATTCTCAGCAATGGTCCTGTTGTCTAGGATGCACAATCATGCCCTCTAACCACACCAACAGTGCATGTTGTCAGGATGTGCTCACTTAAACACAAGCGGTATTGACATTCACTTGTGTTCAAGTGACAACATGCACTGTTGGGGTGGTTAGAGGACATGATTGTGCGTCCTAGACAACAGGACCATTGCTGAGAATCACCACACAAAATGTGTTAACGTGGATGTGTCACCTATTTATAACATAGCCTAAATAGTTATGCTACATATCGAATACTTCTAAAACGTTATTTATTTTTTATTTTTAAGTTTTATTTGTTGTAAATTTAACTTAGAAAATCTGTCCCCTACCTATTTCTGTATAGACTGCGGTTACCTGCTCTGTAACCTCAGTCCGTCACTCTGCCTCTGCTCTCCTCCCTCCTCCAAAGACGGAGGCTTCTGTCTGCAAGCTGGAACGGTTTCATTGGCAGAGATCGATATCTAGCCAATGAGACTGCTCCAGCTTACAGACAGAAGCCTCCCTTATCGGAGGAGGGTGGAGAGAAGAGGCAGAGTAGTCTATGCGGAAGTAGGTAGGGGACAGACTTTCTAAGTTAAATATACAACAAATAAAACTTTTTTAAAAAAAGTGAATAATGTTTTAGAAGTATTTGATATGTAGCATAACTATTTAGGCTATGTTATAAATAGGTGACACAGCCACTTTAATTTGAGGGGACGCAGCAAACATGTGGTATTGTTGTGGCCTGAGAACAGGATTGACCACCCCTGCTATGAACAAACTGACAGGTCAGGTTTGCCCTTTAGCCTTGATTGGACACAGGTGGATCATCACTGTCATTGTGATTGTTCCACCAACACTCAATTAGTGCTAGCCTGCAAACAGGAACTGTAGGTGTGTGCTATGGCCTGGAGCCAAGCATACGTGTGTGACAAGATCATGGCATGAATAAAAATCACATAATGATATTTGTTCATGCCATGATACTGTCACAGGTGTGTGTGACAAGAACAAAGATCACTACAGGGACTTTGGGGTTTTTGTAAGGGAAGGGGAGACAGGTGGAACACACACGGGACAGCAGATTTAGGATTTTACTTACCATGCACTTCCTCTTCCATAGCCTCAGGAGTAGAGGCAGACACCCCCAGAGGTATTTCATCATCCTCCTCACCAGATGCAGCCTGCGATGATCCTGAGGAGATACAGGACATTTCGCATGTGTCAGATAGTTATATGGAGCCTTAACCCATTTCAATGCCAGAGGGGTGCGCAACAATTTTGAGAATGCATTGGGTACCCCTCTGCCATTGAAATGGTTACAACAACCAGAAACACAAAACACAGAACCCTTTCCACAAACATAAACCAAGAACACACAACAAAAGACATATTAGACATTGAACGGATGTACATGTTTTGGCTGGAGGACATATTACAATTTACTATCCTCACCTGCCCTTTCCACATGGTGGTTCCCAGGTGCACCAACAGGGACCTACAATCTACCATCTTCCTGTCCCCCCTCTTCCGCCTACTCCGGCATGTCAGCTGGACCTATTTTGGATACTGAGGGAATTAACATGTGATGAGAAACACTTACTTCAGTAAATGTTTCAGTCGTGTAAGCATTCAGGTGGGATAACCTAGTTATCAGGATTTACTCAACAACAGAGAGGCAAATTTGGCCTACGAAGCATCACTGTAATGCATGGCAGGGCTTCAACATACCAAGACATCCATCATGGTGCATTAGCTTGCGTCCATCATGCCTACAATGTTAATGGCAGGAGCATGACAAACATTTCTTACATGTGCTCCATATGTGCATTAGTGGGATATTTAACCTTTGGAGCAGGGCCGGACTTGGAATAAATGCCAGCCGTGGAAAAAATTGCTTACCAGCCCCATATCATTGCGGTGCAGCCGACCTGGTGAGCAGACGCAGTGCTCTTCTTCACGCTGCGTCTGACGTCACCTCCATTTTGCCCCCCATCTCCACTTTGCCCTCAGTCTCCACATTGCCCCCCCCAATCTCCACATTGCCCCATCTCCATATTGCCTCATCTCCATATTGCCCTCAGTGTCCACATTGCCCCTCAGTATCCACATTGCCCCTCCACATTGCCCCCCCAATCTCCACATTGCCCCCATCTCCATATTGTCCCATCTCCATATTGCCCTCAGTGTCCATATTGCCCCTCAGTCTCCACATTGCCCTCAATCTCCACATTGCCCCCCCAATCTCCACATTGCCCCCCATCTCCATATTGCCCTCAGTCTCCACATTGCCCTCAGTTTCCACATTGCCCCTCAGTCTTCACATTGCCCCCCAATCTCCACATTGCCCCATCTCCATATTGCCCCATCTCCATATTGTCCTCAGTGTCCACATTGCTCCTCAGGGTCCACATTGCCCCTCCAATCTCCACATTGCCCCCATCTCCATATTGCCCTCAGTGGCCACATTGCCTTCAGTCTCCACATTGTGCCTCAGTCTCCATAATACCCCTCAGTCTCCACATTGCCCCCCCAATCTCCACATTGCCCCATCTCCATATTGTCCTATGTCTCCACATTGCCCCTCAGTCTCCTCATTGTCCCTCAGTCTCCACATTGCCCCCTGTCTCCACATTGCCCCCTCAATCTCCACATTGCCACAATCTCCCCATTGCCCCCCAATGTCCACATTGCCCCCCGTGTCCATTTCCTACCTCCCTGGTGGTCCAGCTGTGTGGCATGAGAGGTCTGTGCCTCCTTCTGCACAGACCTCTTTACTGCTGTTGCTCCTGCATGGTCTTCTCTTCAGTAATGCAGAGTGCTGGGAGATTATGTCATCTCCCAGTGCTCGACATTACTAAAGTTCAGACGAGGGAGCTCAGCTGCTACAGGTCTGTAAACGTCGGTACGGCATCATGGATGCTGCTTGCAGTTCAGCGAATGCTTCTATAAGTTTGGTCAGACCTGTCACTTTCTTCATGAATGCTCTAGATGTGGGGGTGCTCCAAGAAGCAGGGTGAGCGAGGGGGTGACCTGTGGGATAAAGCAGGGTGACTCTGGTGTGTCTCAACAGATTGCGTTTATGACTCACTCAGTATCCTAATTGGGACAAGGCGGGTGGAGGAAGGGTTCATGAAGGGGTTTTGGATTCCATTCCAGTAGAGGGAGGTTGGGCAGGTTTCTGGTAATCTGAAGTCTGCAAAGAATCTTCCACAGGTGGTCCAAGAAAAACCTTGCCTTTTCCTAACCTACGGGTCTCCCTTTTGGGTGTGGTTCCTAAAAAGGAACTGGGAAAATTAAGAATGATTTATCGTTTGTCGTTTCCCCGTGGGGTATCTGTTAATGATGATATTGATAGGGATTCCAGAAGTGTTACCTACACCTCTTTTGACAAGGCCATCAGGCTTGTGATAATGACAGGTCAGGGTTCCTTGCTAGATAAGGCCTATATTGAGTTGGCCTTCTGGCTATTATCGGTTTATTCTTCTTGCCATCAATGTGTGCCTTCCCATGGGTGCTCTCATTTTAAAACCTTCAGTTTGTTTATTGAATGGGCTGTGTGGTCAGAACCTGGTTTCCATTTTATCATCCACTACCTGGATGATTTTCTTTGCATTGGTCCCCAGGACTCGGCGGTCTGTTCTTGGTTGTTGCAAACACTTCAGTAGGTGGTCGACGTCTTTGGGGTGCCATTGACGGTTGAGAAGACTGTGAGTCCGGTTACCTGCCAGATTTTTTGGGGCATTGAAATTGATTCAGCAGCCATGGAATGCCTGCTCCTGGGTGACAAGGTACAGGATTTGATGGATTTTGTGCTCGTGTTCCCGGGGGTTCAGAAGGTTAACCCCCCTGGGAGTAATATCACTAGATCCATATATAAAGGAGAAGTGAATATATGTGGGGGAGACAAGAGAACACTAAGAAGAAAGCGGAAGAAGGAAAAAGGAACCATAGGAATTGACCAAGACTGGAGGTCAGATCCAGTCAAGGCTTGACATTAGAGGCGAAGGTGGCCTCTGGAAAAAGTGAGTACCCATTTGGAAGGGGGGTGTCACAATTGTTTATATACTCCATAAGAAATACGGATCACATTTAGAGGGATTTTTTGCGCTGTCCCCTTTTCTCTTTCCTTTGCATTGTTTGTTCCGGGTGTATGGAACCGGAGGAGGGCGCTTCCGACAGCCTATAGGACGAAGCTGCAGCTAATCCTGGGAGAGTTTTTTGAAGGATAAATAAGGATCCACTTGGAGAAAAAAGACACTATAACCCCAATACCATTAATGGACTTAAGGTTACCAATTGTTTTTTGATATAACACAAATCATTTATCACTGTGACTTAAGGATATATTGAAACCAACCAGGTATTGGCAGAGATAGATAAGAGCGCTTGAATGTGGTAGAAGACTTATGGTATTCTCATATTTCTTGGAGAAATAAGAGGTAGTTGGAGAATTCGATAGCAGACTATCTTTATCACTGCCAAAATCAAGGTTATTGAAGTAGTTATTATTGAGGTGCTAATTTTGGAATACACTTTTTTGCTAAGCAAAGGAAAATCTGGTAAAGAACATAGAATATTCAGTATGAGTTGTTCAGCTATATTATTGAGGGAAGAAAGAAAAGAAAAAATGTTAAATTACTTCATGAGGGAAAACAACAGAGTGGAAACAAAAGACACAGTTGATTTAAAAATGGTTTGTCATAAATTAGAGCAATTGCTAATAGCGGAAATGAAACATTGGTGGGATACCTTCTCTCTTGAAAATTATTTGGAGAAAAAGTTGATTCCTAGAGGTTTAAGAATTTTTAAACAACCATGCTTTCAAAATGATGATTTTGTTGGGGGGTGGCATGAAATTTTAGACAATTGTTCTTTTAATCTAATGAGATATTTAATTCAGTATAGACAGAAATGTTTGAAGGACATAGAATTAGAAATAATAGACATACAAAAAGAAATTCAGCCTTTTGTGGAAACTACTCATTTTAAAGAATTAGATGGAAATAAAGGTAGAGCATTAGGTAAGGTGGAAATGGAATTAAAGAATAGAAAAGAATCTAAAATGGAGAGGGATGAAAAAGATTACAAACAGAACAAAGTTAGAAATTGGAATAAAAGAGGAGGAAATAGATTTCAGAGGGGAGGTTTTAGAAGTATGGGAAAGCAAAAGGTAGAAAAAGAGAGTGATCCCATTTCAAGTACCTCAAATATAAGATCTAATGAACCCATAGTAAGAGGGGAAAGTGGGAATATGAATCAAAAAGACGTTATGGGGAGAGAAAATTGCAACCAGGATTTGAGGAAAGAGAAAACCAACCCCCTTAGTGGGGAAAGTTGGATAACAACAGACTCCCGAATAAAATCTGATAAACCACAAAGAACCCCTAGAACAGCTCTATCAACTAGATCAGATAACTTACAGAGAACCCCTACAGTAGGAAAAATTCAGATTGATGGAGTGGAATGGATGGATAATGGGGAGGGGATAAAATTGAGTAACAGATTTGAAGTATTAGGTAACACCAGAGAAATAATAAAAAGAATGGATGAAGTGGTTAATGATGTAGAAGAGTTAGTTCGGACTATCCCCACACCTTCAAAGGATAATCTAGTAAGTGCAGAAAGAAATACGGAAAAGTTCACTAGTGGTACAGAACAGTCTCATATTTTCATAGCAGGACCCTCTTTTTTGGAACACACTCAGGAGAACACAGTGAGATTAAAAACAAACAAAGGGAAAGTTCCCAAGAACAGTCAAGAACAGAAAGGGATGATAACAAGGAAAATGAAAGAAGGAGAAAAAGAAGAGGAAAAAAAGGAGGTAACAAAATAAAAAATATGATAAGGGCATTGTTACCAGGAGAAAACAGAGAAGGGGTATATAATTTGTCCACACAAAAAATAAAACCAGCTGAATTTAAGGTCTTAAGAAGAGGACTAAAATATGCACCGACTAATAAATCCAATGATTTCCAATTCTTTGTGGATTTAAATAAATTCACAAGGAGATTATCTCTAAAACGGTATTTTAGTATTAAAGATGGGCAAATAAGAAATGAGATGGAGGAGTGGGAGCCCAGTATTAGCGTTACAGAATTGGAATTCAATGAACAGGATAATGAGTGTCTTAATGTATTAGAATATTTGAGAAATGAAGGGCAGATTATAGGGGATGTAACAAAACATGTACCAACAAACTTTAAAAAGAAGTCTAAATTCTATCCAATAAACTATCGAGGACCCTATGTGGACACATTCATGAAGGTGGTGATGGATGAATATAATCAAACTATTAAAAATAAACAATGTAAGAACTATAATATGAATAAAGGTGAACAGCAGGCAATGAGAAATTTGGCAGAAAATGATTGGCTGACAATAAGAGAGGCTGATAAGGGGGGAGCTCTAGTGATACAGGATACGCAGACCTATATTCAAGAAGGGTTAAGAATCCTGGGAGACAGAGAATCCTATCTCTTATTGGAGGAAAGCCCTGCAGCCGATTTTTATGACCAATTTAAGATTTTGATGGATGGGGCGCTCGAAAGGGGTATAATAACCAGGGATGAATATGGCTTCATAATGGTGGAGGAACCAGAGGTACCATTCTTCTACCATATACCGAAGCTACACAAATCCCAGGTTAACCCCCCAGGACGCCCCATCATCTCAGGAATAGGTTCACTTACGTCTAATCTATCTGCCTTTCTTGATCACCATCTTCAGAGATATGTTGTAACACTTCCAGCTTTTTTAAGGGATTCTCAAATGGTTTTGGATAGAATGATGAGGACCACATGGAAACAAGGAAAATATCTGTGGGCGACACTCGATGTAGTGTCATTATATACTTCAATAGAGCATAATTTGGGTTTGGAGTCTGTAGCCTTCTATCTAGATAGGGATGAAGATATGCCACTACAACAGAAAGAATTCTTATTGAAAAGTATAAAATTTATCTTAAATCATAATTTTTTTGTATATCAAGGGCACTACTACCTCCAGACCAGGGGCACAGCCATGGGCACCAGATTTGCCCCCTCGTATGCCAACCTCTTTATGGGTTTTTTTGAGCATACCCATAATATGAGGGAGGGAGGTTGTGGGGGGAGACTGGTGTCCTATGGACGTTTTATTGATGATGTGCTCCTGGTCTGGGAAGGCAGTAGAGAATCATTAGAAATACAAATAGGCATTTGGAACTCAAATGATAGGGGCATAGGATTCACCCACTCTATTAGTGATCAAACCATAGATTTTTTGGACCTCACTTTGACTAATAAAGAGGATGGTACTATAGGCTCTTCTGTTTTAAAAAAACAGGTGGCATGTAATCCATATATAGGTGCAGACAGTTGTCACCTACCACGGTGGCTTAAAAACGTTCCCTATGGACAATTCCATCGGTTACGAAGGAATTGTAGCGAATTAAATAAGTATGATAAAGGATTTTATACAAAAGGGATACGCAGAACAAGAGGTAAACCAGGCGTATAACAAAGCACGAAAATTGGATAGAAGACGATTACTAACTTCCAAAGGAAAAATAAATAGGAAAGGAACTGGAGGTATCCCTTTTGTAACAGGATTTAATGTATTCTCAAAAGGTATTGAAAACATCTTACAGAAACATTGGGGAATATTGAGACAAGACCCCCTACTAGTAGGAGAATTAAAAAATAAGCCACAAATTATATATAGAAGAGGTAGGAATTTAAGAAATATAATAGCACCAAGTAGGCCAAAAAAGATAAAAGTCCAGGAAGAACAGAAGGCAGGGATGAATTTTCTACCCAAACCACAGATGGGAAACTATAGATGCAATAATAGGAGATGTGGAACATGTGAACACATGGAGCATCGAACCCAAACCCATAAGAAAAAAGGGGAGGATATATCTTTTAAAATACAACAATTCATTAACTGCAACTCCTGTTTTGTGATCTATAGGCTAACCTGTGGTTGTGGAATGCAGTATATAGGTAGAACAACAAGAAGTCTGCGTGAGCGTATAGGAGAACATCGGAGGAAAATAAATAAAAAAAGTCAGGATCACAGTGTCCCCAGGCATTTTGGTCTATGTGAGAAGGGGAACATTAAGAATTTAAAGGTGTTGGGTCTGGAAACCATTAGCCAAATGGTACCATATAGGTACAAGACTTTATGCAAAAGAGAGGCGTACTGGATATTCAGACTGAACACCTTAGCCCCCCATGGATTAAATGAGGAGATAGAATTGTCATCTTTTATATAAATAATATAAGAAAAAGGAAAATGAAAATGAAAAAGAAATTAAATGTACTAATGAAAAATAAACATTAGAAGGAATTTGGAAAATGATATAGAGAAAGATCATATAATATAATTTAATCAGTCTGGGGGTAGTGTGGACTGGAAGAATATATAGGAGGTATTAGAGTTAGGTAGGAAGGTAGAAAAGAAACAAGTATTGGTATTTGGAATGAAAAGTGTAGAGAGTGGGAACTGAAGAATAAAGAAGCTGGGAGGGTATATAAGGTGAGCGGGTCAAAATGTGGACAAAATGAAATTAGCGGAGACTCAATTAGTGGAGAAGAGTTTATTTGTTTACTCAAAATTATAAATAAAATCGGGGTAACTTATAACGTCTATGAACGATGAACCGGAAGTAGATATAGGGAGATTTTACTTAAAGAGGATGAAAGAGTGAGTATCAGAAAGAGGCTTGGTTTAGGGAAGTCAGACCGGATATGACCTATAGCACATAGAGATAACATACCGGTAGTACATGTGTACGACGAACCGGAAGTAAAACAAACGACTGACACCGGACAATGGAGTAAGAAGTGAGTTTTAATTTTCTATAAAAGGCTGTGTTTCTTAAAGGTATGTAATGCCCTTGAGGAAGCGATAGAACATCGCGAAACGCGTTGGGCGATTTATGTTTTATGAGTATCTTTATTTGTATGTTATTGTAATATATTGGGATTTTAAGGAGCATATTTGTTATCACCCAATAAAACTGGAACTATAAGGTTCCTTGATTTGAACATTGGCAATAGTGTTTCTATTAACCCCCCTGGGAGTAATATCACTAGATCCATATATAAAGGAGAAGTGAATATATGTGGGGGAGACAAGAGAACACTAAGAAGAAAGCAGAAGAAGGAAAAAGGAACCATAGGAATTGACCAAGACTGGAGGTCAGATCCAGTCAAGGCTTGACATTAGAGGCGAAGGTGGCCTCTGGAAAAAGTGAGTACCCATTTGGAAGGGGGGTGTCACAATTGTTTATATACTCCATAAGAAATACAGATCACATTTAGAGGGATTTTTTGCACTGTCCCCTTTTCTCTTTCCTTTGCATTGTTTGTTCTGGGTGTATGGAACCGGAGGAGGGCGCTTCCGTCCTGGGAGAGTTTTTTGAAGGATAAATAAGGATCCAATTGGAGAAAAAAGACACTATAACCCCAATACCATTAATGGACTTAAGGTTACCAATTGTTTTTTGATATAACACAAATCATTTATCACTGTGACTTAAGGATATATTGAAACCAACCAGGTATTGGCAGAGATAGATAAGAGCGCTTGAATGTGGTAGAAGACTTATGGTTCAGAAGGTTACACTGTCTCAGGTTCAGTCTCCCCTTGGGAAGCTGAATTTCACATGCCATATTATACCCGGCGGGGAGAATTTTTAGTTGCATCTGTCTCATATGAAAGCTGGTACCACGAGTACATATAATTTTGTCTGGGTTGAAGGCTGATTTGCAGGTATGGGACCTTTTTCCTGCAGAGTACTTTGGGAAATCAGTATGGTAGTCAGTACGCCTCAAAGCGGAGGTTAGTTTCCATTCTGATGTTGTTGGGTCTGTGGTTTTTGGGTAATTTTTGGTCCTGACTGGAGCACAGAGCACTGGAACTTGTCATGGGTGGATGTGGGCTTGATATCCAACTTTGTCTTGTTGGAACTCTTCCCCATCATTGTGGTTGTGGAGCTCTGTGGTGCATCCCTTCAGAACTGGAGGGTGGTCTTTCACTGTGACAACTTTGGGGGGTGGTTCAGGATATTACTAATTTGTCGGCCTCCTTCTCTCCGATATTGGTGCTTCTGAGCTTCTTAGGTTTAGCTTGCCTTCAGTTCAACTTATTTTGGGAGGGGGTGTGAGAAATGTTGCTGCTGACTGACTGCCTCATTTCCAGATGGAAGACTTCTGGAGGGGTTGGCCGCCGGCCAGGCTGGTGCGAGTGGAGTGCCCTGCATTCCTATGGGACCTTGGACAGGCATAATGACTGAGTGGTTGCAGCATTCCATAGCTCTGGCCACATGGGTGCGGTGTACTCGAGCATGGGAGAAATGGTCACAGCTGTCAGAATCTGTTGGGGGTTTCCCAGATGATGCCAGCCTCTTGCATGGGGTCCTGTTCCTACTCTGTTCTTGTAGGGATGTCACTAAAATGTTGTGGTTTGCATGGTCCTGTGGGTTATGAGGAAGGGTATCAAGGGGCGGGACATCAGAAGGCCGCTGTCAATTTCGGTATAGTGCCAATTGATGCTGGTGCTCCAGGGGGTTTGTACGTCGTCATCTGAGGCTTGTTTGTTTGGTTTTTTAGTCTGGCATTTTTTTAGCACAATGCAAATAGGGGAATTGGTTTCTAAGAATAAGTTTCAGCCCAAGGGGATTTTGAGGGAGAATGCCCTGTTGACTCCTGGGGAGCTGAGTTTTAAGCTTGTTCGGTCTAAGACATGTATGAGCCTGGGGTTCGGATCTGCTTTTCCTTCTTCCCCTTCTGCCTGGTTTCTCTTTTAAGTGAGTATCTTTCTGGCCACCCTCCAGTTCTGGGCCCCCTCCTTGTGCACTGAGATGGCTCCCCCCTTACTCATTACCAGCTTGTTCATGTTTTTAGCCTGTACCTGCAAAAGTTGGTGGTTCCAGCAAGAGAGTTTGGGGGCCATTCCTTTCGGATTGGGGCATCAACTGAGACGGCCAGGTTGTGGCTTCCGGGAGAGGTGGTCCAGCGTATTGGGAGGTGGGAGTCGACAGGTTTCTTTTGGACATTTGAACCCTGAGGAAGTATCACTCCAGATATGAAACACGTAGGATCGGGACCCTTCTTGGCAGCAATATTATATCACAGTGCCACGCTACACCAGCATCGACTAAGCAGACTACCAGATCTTTCAAGATGGGAGGTATTTAATTTAAGTGCACAGCATAGGCCTCTGCCCACTACGGAGTAGGAAATCAATGCACAGGACCCACCCTTGTAGATTGTTTCATATGAAGGACTAGAGAGAAGCCAAGAAATCACCTGCATCATACCTGCCCGCTATATTAGAAGATTAAGGTACCAACTGGTTCATATATTGGATGTCTGATACGATGTTGGTTACACACCAACTACTGTGAGCTCATGTTACTTTTAAATATTTTTAGTGATGTCACTATATTTTTATAGCACTATACAGGCTTTGTCTGCTATTGAAAGGACATTCTTGTATATACTTATTATAGGGCTATATGTATGTCTTAATTTTTTTATATTAAATTGTTACATTATATATCGATAGAGTTTCCAGCATACTCCTTTTATATTTTGGTTTCTTTTGTATGTTAGGACAGACAAGCTCTTTACTGAGTGATTGTGGGTTTTTTGTTATAGGTAAAAAAAATGGGGAGGGGTGTTTACTATTATCTCTCTTATTCCATGGTTTTCGCACTTGTGTTTGCAGGTGTCTCTCTTCTGCAGGTGTGGAGAATCGGCCATTTCTACATTTTCTGGGGGTGAGGTGAAGAGCGTTGGTGCATAGGAATGGCCTCCAACTTGGTTTCAACACCACTGAGGTGGAGGTTTCCTACTATGGGTGCCAGGGGATGTGATCGTGCAATTACTTCAGGATGTAGTCCAGTTGACCAAGTTGCAGTGTGGAGGCCCCAGTATACTGGTGGTTCACCTTAGGAGTATTGATTTGGGGATGTTTCCTGTGTGGGTTCTGGGAGAATGAATTTAGAGGGATTTGGGTAAGCTTATTGTTATTTTTCCCTGTTTTGTGGTAGCATGGTCTGAAATGCTGACAAGGAAGGTGGGGGACAAGGTGGAAGATTCTCGAGAACTAGATTGTTGCTGAATCTGCCTCATTTGGCTGATTTCTCTGTATGTATTAGGTTTCTGTGGTGTGGCGTTCCACCATAGGGTTTTTGAGGATCAAGATAATCGTTCGGATTTAAGTGATGGGTCAATTACACACTGGCTTTGACTTTTTCAGTTTGGAACTTATGTGGGGCATTGAGCAGGTCATCGTGTTGGTTCGGGGGAAGGGCTTACTTGCTAAGATGTTAGGAAGCAGGCCCTATGGTGGTGGGTCCTTGCCTTTATTGGGGTATGTTTGACATGTTATCAAGAAAATAAAAGATAATGGTTCTTTAGGTAGGAAACCCTAAGGATGGTTTGACCCAGAGCGATGTCGCAGGTGGTGATGTTACCCATTGGGAACTAGTGTGATCTGGCCAATTGGCTTAACCCCATTTTAAGATGGCGTGGTACTCTAATGTTTTAAGCATTAGCCCAGTCCATTTGGCCATGATGGGGTATCTGTATTATGGCATGGGTTTTACCGGTCAAGCTATATGCTTGTAAGAATGTACAGTGAGGGAAAAAAGTATTTTAACCCCTGCTGATTTTGTACATTTGCCCACTGATAAAGAAATAATCAGTCCATTATTTAAATGGTAGGTTTATTTGAACAGTGAGAGACAGAATAACAACAAAATAATACTGAAAAACGCGTTTCAAAAAAGTTATTAATTGATTTGCATTTTACTGAGTGAAATAAGTATTTGACCCCTTTGCAAAACATGACTTTAGACTTGGTGGCAAAACCCTTGTTGGCAATCACAGAGGTCAGACGTTTCTTGTAGTTGGCCACCAGGTTTGCACACATCTCAGGAGGGATTTTGTCCCACTCCTCTTTGCAGATCCTCTCCAAGTCATTAAGGTTTCGAGGCTGACATTTGGCAACTCGAACCTTCAGCTCCCTCCACAGATTTTCTATGGGATTAAGGTCTGGAGACTGGCTAGACCACTCCAGGACTTTAATGTGCTTCTTCTTGAGCCACTCCTTTGTTGCCTTGGCCATGTGTTTTGGGTCATTGTCATGCTGGATTACCCGTCCACGACCCATTTTCAATGCCCTGGCTGAGGGAAGGAGGTTCTCACCCAAGATTTGATGGTACATGGCCCCGTCCATTGTCCCTTTGATGCGGTGAAGTTGTCCTGTCCCCTAAGCAGAAAAACACCCCCAAAGCATAATGTTTCCACCTCCATGTTTGACAGTGGGGATGGTGTTCTTGGGGTCATAGGCAGCATTCCTCCTCCTCCAAACATGGCGAGTTGAGTTGATGCCAAAGAGCTCGATTTTGGTCTCATATGACCACAACACTTTCACCCAGTTCTCCTCTAAATCATTCAGATGTTCATTGACAAATTTCAGATAGGCCTGTACATGTGGTTTCTTGAGCAGGGGGGCCTTGTGGGCGGTGCAGGAATTCAGTCCTTCATGGTGTAGTGTGTTACAGATTGTTTTCTTGGTTACTATTGTCCCAGCTGCCTTGAGATCATTGACAAGATCCTCCTATGTAGTTCTGGGCTGATTCCTCACCGTTCACATGATCATTGAAACGCCACGTGGTGAAATCTTGCATGGAGCCCCAGACCGAGGGAGATTGACAGTTATTTTGTGTTTCTTCCATTTGCGAATAATCACACCAATTGTTGTCACCTTCTCACCAAGCTGCTTGGTGATGGTCTTGTAGCAAATTCCAGCCTTGTGCAGGACTACAATCTTGTCCCTGACATCCTCGGACAGCTCTTTGGTCTTGGCCATGTTGGAGAGTTTGGAATCTGATTGATTGCTTCTGTGGACAGGTTTCTTTTATACAGGTAACAAGCTGAGATTAGAAGCACTCCCTTTAAGAGAGTGCTCCTAATCTCAGCTTGTTACCTGTATAAAAGACAGCTGGGAGCCAGAAATCTTGCTGATTGATAGGGGGTCAAATACTTATTTCACTCAGTAAAATGAAAATCAATGTATAACTTTTTTGAAATGCGTTTTTCAGGATTTTTTTGTTGTTATTCTGTCTCTCACTGTTCAAACAAACCTACCATTAAAATTATAGACTGATCATTTCTTTGTCAGTGGGCAAACGTACAAAATCAGCAGGGGATCAAATAATTTTTTCCCTCACTGTATGTGTGTGTGTCAATATGTTAGTTATTCTAGTAAACAATGTCCTCTTCTCATCCAGCAATGGTTTGTGTGTGAGTTCTTTTCCTTATACCCTTTGCCTTTTACACGCCATTTAAAAAAAAATGCATTGCCACCAAACAAGAATATCAGAGATGTATTATGTCTGCTGCTACTGAAAGTAGCATGCATTCAGGGTGCTGGAGAACACATTAATTTTTGAAAATTTACTTGAGCATACATTTTTGTTGGTATGTATGTTTAACCCTTTGAGTGCCAGGGGGTATAGAACGCCTTGCAAAGCAATACTTTAAGGTCTGGGTGGGTGCGCGATGCATTTCCTTTGCAATGCATTTCACACCCATCTGGTCCTTAAAAGGTTAATTAATCTAATTGAATCCTTGGTTCCTGCAATATTTATGTTTTGGATAATTACTGGTTTCTCACCAAGCCCAGGTTGCACAGAGCAGTGAGAAGTTACATAGAATATCAGAGTGCATCATTACAGCTTCCTAGGTGTCTTTTTCCAGTTATTTACATTTATCAACATAATAATGTAGATACCTCCAGTGCCAGGGTTTTCCCAGATTTCTTGGCACAATGGAAGTGTACTAGGTAAAATCATATTTAAAAGGTTAACTCGAAAGATGAATTGTTGCTTTATCATTTATTTATACTTATGTTCCTGTGTAATATAATCTGGTGGGTCTGCCTCAAACTGGTTACAAAATAAATTGCTTATTTTCCAGATTATATCTAAACAGCTTTTTTTGTGGTAGAGAAAACATGTATTCTATTTTTCGAAGCTGTAAAGGAATAATTTATTCAGCGCTAACCTCTTCCTATTTTTGATTATAGGAACAGAAAAGATTTACAACATGGGCAAATTAAATTCATCACAGTCTAAGCCAACTATATTTCCCCAGCTATTGCATCTTGGAGGTGGTTGTTTGGGACCATGGAAGAAGTGTGAGTGATGGCTGTCTCACATTAGCATCAGCCATTTTTGTTTGGCTGTGGACCATATCAATCAGTCAGCGGAGATTATAAAGTCCTGACAAGCTCCAAAGTTGCATGTGTGAATGGTTTACACAGCTGCTCCTTTTTTTCGGTGCACATTAGGCATGCTTCAACTTACCATAGATGGGTTCAGCACAGTGTCCCTGTGAACACCACCGTTGTGGGCAATATATTTAATTTGGGTGCATATAGTGCAGCATTAGTATCTGCTCTAAAATCACCCATGTGATCAGAGCCTTAACATGCTTACATACTTCTTTACTGCCTAGTTAAAAAAAACTCTGCTAAAATTAAGAGGGGTGTAATAAATAAAATGAAATAGCACCCTAAGACCTACATAAATTAAGGGAAGTGAAAAAAAACCTCAGACGTCTACATTAGGGGTAGCAAAGCCTGGTCCTCAAGTACCACTACTACCATTGCAGATTTTCAGAGTACCCTGCTCAAGCTCAAGTTGATCTGTCATAGGTGCTGTCTCTTTAATCAAACTATATTAAGCAGAGATATTCAGAAATTGTGGCTGATAGCTCATGATGAGATATAATCCCTTGACTCTACTTATCAAGTAGTGAGATTTAGTTAATAAGCTTTGGCAAATGAACCCAACACAAAAGCATAGTACTGAACCTTTTTTTCTACGTTGAAGAGTTTCTCTCTGATAAATTAATATTTTTATTAATTGTAACTTTTTTGGCAGGTGTACAGGGGTTACTCAGCTAGCTGCAGTATCACATTATTCCACTAGGTGGCAGTAGACGATTTAACATTTATATGCAGAAAATAACTTTGGAACTTCTGTTAAAAAAAAACAACCGGAGTAATTTTCAGTCAAAACAACTGAACAATGGGGCAAATGAAAGATCATTAACTTATATGGGACTTTTAACCACTTGAATGCTAGAGAGGTTTCCAAAGCATTGTGAAGAAATGTATTGGAGATCGTTCAAACGTTTAAGGTATTAAAAGCTCCATTAAAATAGGTGAGAAGCTGGGGATTTTGTACTAGCCAATGGCTAGCTGGGGACTACAACTATGGGAGAGGTAGTTCCCAATAGCTGGAGGCCCAAAAATTGACTACCCCTGGTCTATAGGAAAACGCCATCACCTCAGCCAGATTTACAGTCTGGAACGTTTTCCAGTCTCGTTACAAAAGTTAATAATTTAAAAACAATGCTGACATCTCTCTATTAGCTAAAATGTTAATGTCTGTGATTGTGACAGTGTGAGTTAGATCAGGCAGCAGGAGGGTCCAGCCATTACATTTCTCTTACTGGTGTATCATTCAGTTGACAAGTGCTCTGCATATGGGAACTTGGCTCTCCTCTGTGTGTATGCTACTTGTTGTGCTCAGTTAGTTCTGTCACATATCCCATTATTTTCATTTCATTTCAAGGGGTTAATTCAGGGATAGTCAATTGCTGGATCACCATCTGTTGCATACTTCATTTTCCATCATTCCCAGCAAGCTGGTTAGGGATTTGAGTTGTAGTATTCAACAGTTAGAGACCCAATGTTTGACCACTCCCAAGCTGTTATGATACAGATAGGAGCTTATTCTTGTCATTGTTTTGTACCAAATAAATGCCTTTCACAGGGTCGGATTTCCAGTCAGGCTATGTGACTGCCTAGAGAGCTAGATAACAGGAGCACCCCATTTGTGTTGGCCACTCCCACATTCTGGGTTGTGGGTGTGGCCTGTGCAATCGCAATGTCCCTGCACCAGTTTACATACCCCATTAATGCCTATTGTTAACCCCTTGGACGACTGAGTTCATCAACACATTGAAGTGCTTAAGGGGTAGAACTGACGGTCTCTTACTTTATCACCATGTGAGTGAAACAAGACTTCATATAATGTTAACCTATGTGGCCAATTTCACATGCAGTCCATTATTTAACTACTTGGATGCTGGGATGTCTCCAATGCATTGCCTCACAATCCCCTGCAGCTTCTCTAACAGCAAAAGGTTTAAGATATTCTGATGAATCAGATACATTAGAATACAATGTCAGATTTTATAATTCCATCCCTAAGGGTGACATTAAAATATATGACAGTTGTAGAAGGACCGTCTAATATAACAATGAAAGGATATTTTTCAACTGGTTAAACATTGATAGTTATTCTTTGACATGTGTTAATCTTTTATAAGGTATCCAGAGATGGCTTTATGTTTAGATCTGATAGATAAGGATAAGATATTCTGTATAAGCTCTTTAGCACCACCTTCTGTTCAAGTACAGCTACAACTAGAAAAGCAAATTGTATAAGTTGTTAACACATATATCTACTTTATTAACTGTTATTGCATATGACAGATATAATATAACACTTGAGGACAAGACAGGTGAGTGACATATTGCAAAAATATAACCCTCTGGTCTTCAAGGAGTTAAAACAATAAAATGATTAATGAACTGAAACAAATAAAGACACTGAAAATAAGATTAAATAATAGGCCTAGATCCTATTCCACCAGAAAAAAATGTACTGGGCAGCTATTTTCTACATTAGAAGATATTTTCTAATGGTTAGATTTGCAATCACACTTTGACTGAGTCCTGAAAATCGATTGTCATATTCAGGGGCATAACTATAATGAGTACAGAGGGTGCAGTTGTGCTGGGGCCAGAGTCAAATAGGTTCTAGTTATGCATTTTTTAATATATTTTTGTATTTGGGGCCCAAAAATGTTTGTACTGAGGACCTGTAATTACAAGTTACATGACTGAACACATTTCATTTATCAGAAATAAACAGATACATCTTTGGAATCCTTTTGATCTGAACACAGGAATTGTCAGCAAAGAAAACGCTGCTAAAAACTCCAGACAGCCTTGTAGGTCTAGTTCACATGAATGACAAGAACAAGTTTCAAAGACTAAATAACATTGGCTTCTATGACGGAGTTCCCATGGGTTGCTTCAACAAAGTTACACATAAAGTAGCACTATAAAATCTGCTTATAAATAATTTATATGATCAAATGAACCAAAAATAAATTAAAACACAGACACGCCACCAATCCAAGCTATGATTAAACTGCCTCCACAAACACACACACACACATGTATATATATATATATATATATATATATATATATATATTCCCCAATGTCTGTGCACACAGTATAAACAGAGGTAACTTGCCTGGGTGCCAGTCTGAAATCCAATTACATATACAAGTACGTAGAGATAGATCACACTAACAGGTCTTTTCCAAGGTGAAAAAAGTGCCGATTTATTTAATCAGTTTTGGCCCTATATATCACTAAGAAATATACAGTGACATTAGAATGCACGTAAGCACAACAGGAGGAAATAGATTTATCTTTAGGGTTAAGTGAAATACTTAGCCTCCAAAGCAAAACATGAAAAAGACAGCACTTCCTGCCTTGCAGAAAAACTTAGGTGCAAAGTGCCTTTTTCCACATTTTTGACTTCAGTGGAATCAATGATAATAATTTGTTTCCCTCCCACATGGGGAGTTTTCCCAGGAAAAAAATGTTTTGACAGATAGATGACAGAGACAATCAAGAGATTCCTTGACCTGTGCTATGATTGAGATTGACAGTAACAGATATTAGAGACAAAGGCACCATACATTATTTTCAGACAGACAAAGTATCACTGCACATGCTAGCAGCTCTGTTGTGTATTTTACAGTAAAAATCAACTCTTCTTTCATTATGTCCAAGTCCACCAAACATACTAAGGGCATAGATAAGGGCAAAGTAGGCTGAGTGTTAGTAGTAATAAAGTTGAACTCCAAAAACTGACTGAAGCCATAATTGCTGCAGCTTATTCAATAAATGATTAGGAGGAGGCTGTTTGTAAAATTGACATGAAGAGTTCCACCACCACCAGTAATAGCACTAAACCCTTGTTGCCAAAGAAAAGGAGAGTTTAGAAGTTAAAGCAACCGCTGTGTAAGAAAGTGAAAGTAACACCCCATCATAAAGTAATGGTCATTGCTCTATAAATCCTCCTAAGGAGAAAAGTAAAAAGAAATTTTTTGAGACTCCAAAACGCCTAGGATACAAAAGCAGTGTGGAGGAAGCTGACAATGCTGATGATGACCTAATAATTGATCAACATGATGTCGATATAAAACATATCCTGCCATTGTCCTGCCCTTCTTCTAATACAGTAAAAGAAGAGAGTGAGATTAATGATGATATGGCCAACAAATTACCTGAAATGAAAAGGCTCAAATCTGTCACCATTGAATTGGAGCAACATGCCAGTTTATAAACACTTTGATACATCAATTGAATAGTCTGATTCTGGACAAAAAAACATGCCTAAACATATATACTCATCATTTCAGTCATAATCATCATCAGCACCTCTTCCAAGTACACCTTCCCCCAACCCCCAGCTACACATACAATATTGTTGACAAAGCAGCAACATCCACAGCCCTAGCTATGATGGGTGCTTCTGCTGCTGTTCAAAGTGCAGTACCATTGATTCCTACTGCTAGTACTACTGCCACATCTTTCCCCTGTAGTAGAAGTCCCTCAGTAAAACCTCTATGAAATGTACAGTATAGAAATATTTTGCTCATTATCCAAAAGCTAAGCATGTTGCTATTTGTTGTTTTGGCACAAATGTGTGAGCAGTGGGAAAGCAGGATCCCATCTATACACATCCTAATTCAGATCCCACCTGGAGCACAACCACAGGTCTGACTGGAAGACAACACAGCTACACATCAGATGTGCAAAAACTAGTAGCAGTTGAAGTATTCTAAAATTTCACAGGTCTTAGGAAGACATAATAAATAGTAGTGTTATAGATATCTGACAGAGTGAGCCAACAGTTTCTTAATTTACAATACCATCCGTATGTCCTGCTGCTGTAATGTGTAAACACAGAAGAGCACGACTGAGTTTGCTGAATGAGATCACATGAGTCTTAGTCACCTCACCTGCCAACACACCACATCCTCTACTGCCACTAGTCAAGCTGCTAAAGTTGCACAGTCCTTCTTCTATGTACTGCCAACATACATTTACTGAGTTCTTAGAAAGGAGTCAAATGGCAAATCAAATGGAAAAGTTGCCAGAATGTTGGTGGTTGACATGCCCCCAACATTTTGCTTTTAACAAACAAACATCATGTTTTGCACCCCACTGGTATAGCACAAGCCACAGTTATTTTTCAATCACAGCTGTGTCAGAGTTGTATGGTTCGCATGGTGGGTAAGGAACTGGAAACATCATATTGTGTCAGGATCACTTCACAGGACAGCAATCTGCAAGGAACAGCCATCCCATCCACTTACACCTTTTAGCTGCGAGTTCTGTGATTAACAGTTCTGCCACCAGGAGGATTTGCTAGAGCCATCTTCTTTCACTACCTTGTTCCCTGACCCTGACGTTTCAGCTTGTATTCTGGATCCTTCTCCTTCATCTGATTGGAGGAGCTTCTCAGATCAGCTGTCTCCCGGGGAGAGGTATTTAAAGCATCTTTCTAGTGCACATAGCCTTTCCTGCTCCTGATCTATTCTTGATTTGTTATCTGTACCTGGGCTACCAGCCTCGACCTGGACATGTTTTGTGACCTTGCCTCATCAGTACCGCTCCTAAATCTTCTACCTGTATCTGCTAATCTGATCCTGCCTGGCTGTACTTGGTATTCAGCATTTACCTGCCTGTAACTGATATCCAGTACCTGGTGTCCAGAACTTGCTAATCAGCAACAACCTGCCTGTGCCTGCTATCTAGTACCTTTTTTCCCAACAGGAATTTTGGTGGAAAACTTGCAACTTCCTGCATTTTTCCACAAAAATTCCTACCTAGTAAGCCTGTAAAATGTCCTCCTTTTTGCTAACCCTTACAAAATTTCTCACATGAACTTTGCCAGTTCCAGTGGGGAAATTAAACTCATTATTTGGAGGGTTGTTTATATCAGTGCAGTGAGATAAGGCTGGAGGTCAGTATATGTGGTTCTATGGCTACCAGTGCAGTGGGACAAGGTTGGGAGGCCATTGTGTGGTTCTATAGCTACTGTGGGACAAGCCTGGGTGGCTTAATATTCATGGTTCTATGATTACCAGTGCAGTGGGACAAGGCAGGGGGGTTAGTGTATGGTTCTTTGGCTACTGTAGAACAAAGATGGGAGTCAGTAAAGCAGTAGTTAGTTAGCAAAGTCAGACCCTCCAGCTACTTTCAAAATACAACCCCTATCATTCCCTACCAGCCATTGGCTGGCATGGAATGATGGGAGTTGTAGTAGCTGTAGGGCCTCATGTTGCCATCTTGGCTACTAGACAGTGGGACAGTGGGACAAGGCTGAGGGGTCAGTATGTCTATGTCTACAGTGGGCTGGGGGTGGGGGTAGTATTGGTGGTTCCATGGCTACCAGTGAAGTGGAATAAGGATAGGGGAACAGTATGTGTGGGGTTCTATGGCTACTATGAGACAAAACTATAGGTCAGTATATGTGGTCCATTTGCAGTAAAACAAAGCTGGTGGAAAAAAAAAAGAAAGACTATTTTTTTAAACAGAAAAAAATTACAGCTGTCGCTGTTCCCCCTGTCTCTTCCCAAGGGCATCATGAATGTAGACAAAAATGGAAGAGTTAGAGTAGAGAAACCTAGCCTGTGCCTTCAAGTTCAGTGGCGAGTGAAACACCTGCCTTGTCATCAGCTTTTTGTGTTAGGGTCCAGGCAGGAAAGACATAGCAACTGTCCCTGCCCCAGCACCCTCAGGGTGCTCTACCGCCTCCTTTTCTGGTGTACCACCTCCATCATCGTTACCTCCCCCACCAACTGATCGCAATTCTGTAGATGCAAGGATGTGGCAGTTCATATCCACCCACTGCACATTGTGTGGTGTGCTGACCACACATGATTATGTGGTGGAGACTAATCACAAGCAGGGAATCAAGGAGCATCTGAAGTGATTCCATTTCACAGAATATGCTAAGCTGGTGACAAGGAGGATTCATCATTATTACTAAGTCTGCTAGTTGTTATGTGTCGTTAGTGAAACAGACAAGGGTCATAGTGACAGCAGAACTTTGCTTATGGGGGTTGATTTGAAATTGTGGACCTAAGCATCAAGGTGTTTGGTTGCAATTGTGCTATCCCCAAACAGGGTACGCAAACCTTTGTTACTTGCTTTGGAATGCCTCCTGTAAGATTGTGGAAAAATAGGGCTGTCAGAGGAATCCCTATCTGAAGATATATATGGTCTCTCTGAGGGAACTTTTTCTGTCTTTTTTCAGGAAAGGCCTCCTCATCAGAGGAAGAAGGTCAGTAAAGTCTCTTAGGAACAGCTAATTGCACATAGAATGGCACGTTTTGGACTTCTTTTCCATGGAACCAGTTGTGGTGACCAAAGCTGCATCTTCTATGGAACTTGTCTAGAAAAAATTCTGAGGTGAACAAGATCTCGACAGATTCCTCAAGAGGCTTCCTCCTATCCAATAGCTGGTGGTAGGTGATATCCTCCCGAGAAACAAATATTTAATGAGCTCTAAGTCCTTTGAATTTGTAGAGAGCTATGAATGTAGCTTGATTACTATTAAAGGTGCAGTATCTGCTAGGACAAAATTGAGAAGTATACTGGCATGTTGTCATGATTCTGTCCTCTCCTCAGCCTGGTGCAGTACCTCACAGTGCCACTGCCTTTCTGTGATGCTGTTGTAGGCTGCTGCACTCAGACTAAAGAGATCTGATTCTGTTCCCAGTTGGCCCTATCTTGCAATCACCTCCTCCCTATTTAGTTCAGTCTCTCCCCTTCCTCTGGGCCAGATTATACGGATCGGTTCAGTTTCTTTTCTTTTGGGCCTGCATCCTGAGTTCCTTGAGCTAGCTGCATCCTGAGTTCCTTGAACTAGCTGCACCCTGAGTTCTTTGAGCTAGCTGTACCCTGAGTTCCTTGAGCTAGCTGCACCCTGAGTTCCTTGAGCTAGGTGCATCCGGAGTTCCTTGCGCTAGCTGTACTCTGAGTTCTTTGAGCTAGCTGCACCCCTGAGTTCCATGAGCTAGCTGAATCCTGGGTTCCTTGAGTTAGCTGCACCCTGAGTTCCTTGAGCTAGCTGCCCTGAGTTCCTTGAGCTGGCTTTTTTGCTGTGTTCCTGAGCTGGCTGTTTTCCTGTGTTCCTGAGCTGGCTGCATCCCTGTGCCTTCTTCCTTTGTTCCTGAGCTAGGTATTCCCCATGCCCAGACGCCCTGTTCCCCATGCCCAGAGGTCCTGTTCCCCTGTTCTTTTCTGTTTCATTGTATGTATGTATGTATCTTTATTTATATGGCGCCACACAGTGTACGCAGCGCCTTACAATAGACATATGTTACAATAAATAAGAGGGGATGAAATAAGTGCGACATTCATAGAAACAATGGGAGAGAATTCCCTGCCCCAAGGAGCTTACAGTCTAAATGGATAAAGGGAGACATACAATGGGGTAAGAGGGTGTTAACTGCTGAGATTACAAGTGCTGAGTTTGGCCAAAGGCAGTGCATGGTCCTAGTGCTCCAGAAGATAAGACTTCAGGGTAGACTTAAAGACAGAGGGGGATTGTTCTAGGCGTAAGGAGAGGGGTATGGAGTTCCATAGGTATGGAGCAGAAAGCGAGAAAGGTTTGAGACGGGAGAGGGCAGAGGGTGTGGATGGTGCAACAAGAAGTGCATTGTGTGCTGAGCGAAGGAGGCGGCCAGGAACATAATAGGAGATGAGGGAAGAGATGTAAGGAGGGGTAGCAGTGTGGAGAGCGTTAAAGGTGAGAAGAAGGACTTTGTAATTGATGCGCTGCTGAACTGGGAGCCATGACAGATGTCTGAGAATTATGTGGGCAGGTTCAGTTTTTGGGGAGAGTGTGGTGATTCGTGCAGCTGAGTTTAAAACAGATTGCATAGGTGAAAGATGAGTAGCAGGGAGGCCAGTTAGTAGGATATTGCAATAGTCTAAGCGGGACAGAATGAGGGCACGTATAAGAGTTTTAGTAGTTTGTTGGGAGAGGAACGGGCGGATTTTAGCAATGTTACGGAGAAAGAAGCGAGATGATCTAGCCACAGAGTTAATGTGAGGGGAGAAGGAAAGAGAGGAATCAAATATGGCCCCAAGGCAGCGTGCTGAGCTGACCGGATCAATATCAATTCCATCAACTGTAATGGTGAAGCTAGGGGTTCGGCAAGGTCTTGGTGGGAAGATTAGCAGTTCAGTTTTGGCCATGTTAATCTTCAGCTGACGCTGTGCCATCCAGGAGGAAATGGCCAAGAGGCAGTCTGAAATTTGCAGCTGGATTTGTGGTGAAAGATCAGGAGTGGAGATGTAAATTTGGGTATCGTCAGCATATAGATGGTATTTAAAGCCAAATGAACTAATAAGTTCACCCAATGAAAGAGTGTACAGTGAGAAAAGCAGAGGACCCAGAACGGAGCCTTGAGGCACCCCCACAGACAGAGGGACCGTGGAGGAGGTGTTATTGTTAGAGGACACAAAAAAGGAACGTTGTGAGAGATAGGAGGAGAGCCATGAAGCAGCTTGATTTCGGAAACCAAGACTGTGGAGAATTTGAGCAAGCAGAGAATGGTTAACTGTGTCAAAGGCAGAGGATAAATCGAGTAGTATAAGTATTGAAAACTGTCCTTTGGCTTTTGCAGTCTGGAGATCATTAGCCACCCTGCAGAGAGCGGTCTCAGTTGAATGACCGCACCGGAAACCAGACTGCATCGGATCCAAAAGACAGTTAGAGTTGAGGAATTTGGTTATTTGGGAGAAGACCAGGCGTTCTAGGAGTATTGAGGTAAGTGGCAGAAGGGAGACAGGTCGATAGTTAGAGAGACAGGAGGGGTCGAGGTTAGTCTTTTTGAGCAGGGGTTTAATTTGGGCCTGTTTGAAGGAAGAAGGGAAGGTGCCTGTGGAGAGAGAAGTTTTGAAGATGTGTGTTAATATAGGTGTAAGGACTGGTGCAAGTGGTTTGAGTAAGTGGGAGGGCAAAGGGTCCAAGGAGCAGGTAGTGAGGTGGGTAGATAGGAGAAGTTGAGAAACTTCTTCCTCTGTTATTGGGGTAAAACTATCAAAGTATGATGAGGGGGGTTTGGGGAGACAGAGTTCGGAGGCAGATGGAATAGTAGGAATCTGTTTTTGAATAGATTCCACCTTGTGCTTGAAGTGATCTGCAAAAGCTTGAGGTGAATGTATGGGGTGAGAGGAAGCAGTGGAAGGATGGAGCAAGGAGTCAAAGACCGCAAAGAGACGGCGCGGGTTTGATTTATTGTTGTGGATTAGTATGGTGTAGTATTCTTGTTTAGCTTTTGATAAAGCAGAATGCAGGCAGGACAGCATAAATTTGAAGTGGATGAAATCTGCATGTGAGCGAGATTTCCTCCAAAGGCGTTCAGCAGAACGAGTGCAGGAGCGTAGGAAGCGGGTGTGGGAGTTGAGCCAGGGTAGTGGATTGACTTGACGGCTCCGTTGTGGTTTCAGTGGGGCAAAGGAATCAATAGCAGAGGATAGAATGGAGTTGTAGGAGTTAACTAGAATGTCTGTGTCAGAGATGGCTAGCAAAGAGGAAAGATTAGAGTTAAGTGAGGCGCTCATCCCAGCAAGATCAAGTGAGCGGGTTTCCCTTATAAATCTGTTGGTGGGAGGGATGGGGGAAGGGGCAGTGTGAGAAAGAGAGAAGGATATAAGATGGTGGTCTGATAGAGGGAATGGGGAAACTGTGAGAGAGGAAAGGTCCAGACCCTTAGTAAAAACAAGATCGAGGCAGTGACCAGCTTTGTGAGTGGCACTGTCGGTCCACTGCTGGAGATCAAGGGAAGCGGTTAGATCTAGAAGACGGGAAGCCCAGGGGACAGAGGGGTTGTCAATATGACAGTTAAAATCACCCAGAATAAGGACAGGATTGTCAGTGGAGAGAAAGAAGGAGAGCCAGGATTCAAAATCTGAGAGAAAGTTTGAAGGAGAAGAGGAGTTAGTAGGTGGCCTGTATATTACAGCCACGCGCATAGACAGGGGGTAATAGAGCTGGATTGCGTGTACTTCAAATGAAGAAAAGTGCACACATGGTGGGATTGAGAGGGTCTGGAAGCGGCAGCGGGAGGAGAGAAGGAGACCTACCCCCCCACCTCGACCAGTGGATCGAGGGGTGTGTGAGAAGCAGAACCCTCCATGAGAGAGTGCAGCCTCCACAGCTGTGTCCTGTGCAGATAACCAAGTTTCTGTGAAGGCAAACAACTGCAGTGATTGCTCACAGAAACAATCATGAATGGGGGTTGTCTTATTAACTATGGAGCGGGTGTTCAACAGAGCACAGGAGAAGGGGAGAAAGGAGGGTGAATAAAGAGGAATGTTTATGAGATTTGAGGGGTTAGAACCCTCCAAGTTGCGGTGGGAGGAAATGGTGGGCTGTGGCTGATAGCAGGTGGGTATGGGGATTGGGCCGGGATTGGGAGCAATATCCCCTGCAGCAAGCAGAAGGATAAGACAAAGGGCAGAGATGTGGGAGTGGGATTTGTATTGGTGCTTAGGAATAGGGACTGCAGAGGTAGAAGGGGTTAAAATCTGGAGAAGTGTGTAGGAGCAGACAGGTGTGAAGGGGAGGAGAGAGGGAGAGATGTGTATGTAGTTTGTAAAGTCAAGGGGAGAGCTGAGGCTGACAAGAATCCTGGAGAGCACTGAACATATAACAACAAAATAAATAGCAGATGTAAACATTGCAAGTCCAAATCTGATGCCAGAGAAGAAATGTCTTTGCTGATTATCTTCTTACAGGTGCTCCTTACAGGTAATGAAGGATTTCTGGTGCCTTGTATTTTGCCTTGTGTGTTGTCCTCGTTGTTGAACTCAGTTGTTAAACTCTTGGAAACACTTTAGAAGAGGGGCACAAATGCTCTGCCCCCAGCAAATGCTTTCCCCCAATGTGTGTCCAGATATATAGGCCACAAACTATTGATTAGCAATCAAACTATCAACATATCAAAGGATGGAGCAAAAGGCTGAGGGAAATGGAAGGTGTGAGAGGGAAATTAACTCTCCAAGGGAATGCAGACACACAGTCTATGAGCTAGCAGGGTTGATAAATTAGATACACAAGATGTTAATATCTGTTCATACCCAGACAAATATAGCTCCAGCCGCACCAGGCACACAAGGGGTTAATATGTCAACAAGGCAGATGATACACTGTTCATACCCAGACAAATAAAGCTCCAGCCGCACCAGGCACACAAGGGGTTAATATGTCAACAAGGCAGATGATACACTGTTCATACCCAGACAAATATAGCTCCAGCCGCACCAGGCACACAAGGGGTTAATATGTCAACAAGGCAGATGATACACTGTTCATACCCAGACAAATATAGCTCCAGCCGCACCAGGCACACAAGGGGTTAATATGTCAACAAGGCAGATGATACACTGTTCATACCCAGACAAATATAGCTCCAGCCGCATTGAGTGTTCTGTTGTGCATTATTATTTCACGTTCCTTATGTCTGTATATATATATATATATATATATATATATATGAAAGCCTCATTGCATAATTTTTGTTTCCACAGGACACAGAACATAATTTATGTCTACTCAGAAGATACTCACACACATAGAACAGAATAGCTCATTACATAACTTATGTCTCCTTAGGAGACACACACATCCTGGGGCAGCAGAAAGGAGGAGTTACTGCTCCCATTGGGTGATTCATTATGCAGGGAGTTGGCCTGCCTCCACTATCCAGCCCGCCCACAATTATACAACTTACCAAAAAATCAAAATGGCTGCCACTTGATCTTACACCACAGACAAACACACATACACTATCCAACTCAGGAAAGAAAAAGCAAAAAGCATAAAGCACACGCACACACACCACACACATATATACTTTGACACACACACAGTCACTCACTCTGCCTCCCAGTGGCCTCAGCAGGACCTGAAGTACAGCCACTGAAGGGAAGCTGCAGCACTGGGGAACAAAATGGCACTCAAAGGGTTAAGGTAGGTCCTCATTGCGCAATTATTTCTTGACTGTCATCATTTGCCATACAACACAGAGGACAGGCAGCCATCAGGTACACACTTAACCCACTGACTGCCTCAGGGTTGTTTATTAACTTTTACCCCTCAGGGAGTGGGTTCAAACCCCTCACACTGTAAACTTGCATTTCCCTCCCACTTCTCCTCCTTCCCCAGCCTATTACTAACACTTTTCCACATTTTTGTTAAGCCCCGTCCCCTACTCGTGATTAAGCCCCGCCCACTTTTACTCCAAATTGCCACATTGGTCTCTCCACATGAGCACCACATGAGTCCCCTCCAGGGACTCCACTAGACAAAGTTCCCAGGTATGAATACACTGACCACCACTATCTAACCGAGGAAAAAAATAAAATGGCTGCCACTTGCTCCTACACCACCCTAATACACAAATGTCCCACTCATACAGCACCAAACATACACATACAAAACCAGAAAGAAATATGGCTGACACACACACACACACACACACACACACAATAACTCACTCTGACTCTCAGTGACCTCAGCAGGACCTGTAGAACAGCCACTGAAGGGAAGCTGCGGCACCAGGGAAACCAAATGTCACTCAAAGGGTTAAGGTAGGTCCTCATTGCTGAATTATTTCTTCACTGCCATCTTTTGCCATATAACACAGAGGACAGGCAGCCATCAGGTATACACTTAACCCACTGACTGCCTCAGGGAATGTGTTCAAACCCCTCACACTGTAAACTTGATTTCCTCCCACTTCCCCTCCTTCCCCAGTCTATTACTAACACTTTCCCACATTTATGTTAAGCCCCGCCCATACTCACAGTTAATCTCTGCCCACTTTTACCCCAGATTGCCCCATTGGTCTCTCCACATCAGCACCACATGAGTCCCCTCCAGGCACTCCACATGTCAAAGATCCCAGGTATGAATACACTTCCCACTGCTATTTAACTCTGGCATGCCTCTCTATACCTTAACCCTTTGAGTGCCAGAGAGGTGCACAACGCATTGCAACGCACTCTGGCATTCAAAGGATTAACATGCTCTATAACGCTCCTTTTATTTTCTGATTTCCATTTGCACAACCCAAACACACACATGAAAATACTGCAATTCTGATCTAAAGTAAAGGAGAAATAAAAATTGATGTAATGGCGTACCTCCCAAGTCTCCCTCTTTAGGAGATATTACTGCTTCATCCCTCCCAAGTGTCTCTCTTTAGGAGATATTACTGCTTCTTACCTCCCAAGTATCCCTCTTTAGGAGATATTAGAGCCACATGTCTGTGTTTATCAGTGTGTCTACATTTCACAAATGTACGCCCAACGGTCATAATGTGATGGGCAACACCGTCCCACATTGCTGGTATATATAATATATATTGGTTTACCCTTTAATTGTGTGTGTACTGGTTTTCTTGCTTTATTTATGTTGTTTACTATGGTCAGCACCTCTTCCTGACCAAAACCCATATATATGAAATTTGTTTTTATTTTTGAACTCAAACAACTTGTTCAAATAAAAATATATGTAAAATATTTAATGAGCTTCTTGTGTTGCCAAAGAATGTGGTAAAGGCATTACTTTCAATTATTCTTAAGCTGGTGATATCAGCTGGTAAACTCCCACCCAGTCCTCTCTGCTTATGTGGCCTCTTTACATTGCCTTCAGTGAGGTTGACTTCCAATTGTGAGTGATGGTTGTATAAAGGGAATAATGAAAAGTTGATGTTAGAGGCTCTAAAAAAATTAAAATAATATGAATATATGAAAAACTGTGTATTCTTTTTTTTACGATTGTGATGCTACTTTGGAGTCAATGACAGGCCCCCCTAATGCTGTATTTGTAAAGAAAACTATTTTTCATTTAGGAGACACTTTCCACACTGCAGAGATGACAGACTGATGTATTCCAGTTTCTGATTTAGCTGCAGAAGCTGGCTGGCAGATCTCCTCCACCCCATGTAGAAAGGTCTTTGGAACCTTAGTAGGATCCATAGTCTATATGGCTAACTGAAAATCTGTCTTGATGCCCGGCAACGCTAACCAAATCTCTAAATTTAGCTGCCACAGTGAACTGCAAAATGCTGGGGAGTGGAGCTGAAGCGTGAAGCTAGAGTACGCTGACAAACCATTTGGCCAAAGCTGGGTAACTGGAATGTTGTATAGCACAGACCAGTTGAGCCAAACTATGCTCAGTTTTTCTCAATCTGACAGGGTCTGTAGAAATGGTCATAAGTGGAATTATAGAATTTATTGCCAAGCAGGGATCAACAGGACTAGACAGGATACTAAGGACTAGAATACAGGATCTGAATACAAGGAGTAACAGGAGCCTGGCTGCAACACAAAGACTGGACACAATGTGGCCACACTGCAGAGAAGCTGCAGTACAGGATAAGAACACTGGTGGAAATGTAGCGGAAAATGGCAAAATCAGCACAGCTGGAGAGCCACCTGAACTGGACTCATTGCCACAAACACTTAAAGGTACAGTGGTCCTCAATACCCCGGCATACAACAGCAAGTGAATCGAAGGGGCAAACAAATATCTAGCACAAGCCTAAGAATGTAGCACACCAGAGAAATAACCAGGCTGGAACTAGCAGGAGGCAACACACTCAGAATCAGTCAGAGAAGGACTGGTTCAGCAGCCGCAGGCAAAATTGTAACAAGACAAGAGCAGATTCAGTTAAGTAACTGCAGATCTATACTGGAGCAAGTAACAAACAATGCTGTAGAGAGGTACTGGATTGATTAAACAAAAGCATATCAGTGCAGGAACGGGCAGCAAATTATACCATTGGTTGATGCAGGACTGCTTCGGCAATGGTGAATCACTGCAGGAACAAACAGTAAACAATGTGGTCAGAAGGATTAGTTGAGCAACAGGATTGATACAGCAGCAGTGCATCAATGTAGGAACAAACAGCAGACTAAAGCACTGTCAAAAACAAAAGTCGGACAGTAACTGGAGAGCAGGAGCAAACAGCTGACTTACACAGGACAAGGTCAAACAGGAAGCTTTGAGCAAGCACCATTGCAAGGAAGAGGTGGTCTATATAGGAGACCAGGTGACACGCAAGCTGGACTGAACACTGGATCAAGCCACAAGCAGGACATATGGAAATCTCTGGACTGGACTGTTACATAAAGTAAACAGCTGTACTTAATATGCTATTAAGAATTTGTTATTCTATAGTAAGGGAAGATGAATCCCTCAATAAACAAAGCTCCAGTGACCTCCCTTGACATTAACCTAGGATGGGTATCATTGAGGATTCTTATGTGTATGGACTATGGAATTATATATTGCTTAGCCCATTAGATGTTTTAGAGTTCACCACCAAGAGATGCCATTATAGCAAATACAATATATAATATTAACAGGGCATTATATGTTGTCAGGAATCTCCTGTTCACCCTTCTGGCCTGTTTGGTTTTTCTGTTTGCACCTATTTTGGTCTGCTTCTGTTAGGATTCTCCTGTTCAGCCTTCTGGCCTGTCTCTGTCTGGTTTTTCCATTTGCAACTATTCTGGTCTGTCTCCCCTTGCATCACTTCCTCCTCCTCCTGGGATTCTATTGGTCAGCTAGTACTTATAGCCTTAGGCCTCTGTTACCATCTTGCTTGATTATTCAAGCTTGTTTGTGGATAGACCTGATTTCATTTTTACTTTGACCTTGACTTGTGTATTTGGATTGTCCTCCTGGTTGTTTACTCCCTGGCTGTAAGCTGCTTGAATACTCTCTCTCTGCAGAGGTATAGCACAGAGAATTGTGTAAATAGTAGAAGATGAGCTGAACCTGCGACAAGGACCCAGATAAAACCTGAAGATACTGATAAGGGACAAGAGGAATCGTATACGGAGATGGTCCAGAGGTCAGAGGCAGGCGGAACAGCAGCGTAAGCGTTGGACAAGGCCAAGGTCAGGGCAGGATAAGAACAAAGCAAAATCTGTGAAACAAGCAGAGGTCAAAAACAGAGGATATAAAACAACAGAGAGGAGCGAAACACTCCTAACTCTTAGGAAAGAACCCGACGAGTGAGCATGGAGGCCCGCGCGTCAGCACACTTTATAGTGCTCCATGCGTCTGACATCATTACGGCCAACTCTGCTAAACCCAGAAGTAGTCGGGTCTTGCAATCGCGCATGCGCGAGCCGGCCGCTGGATCAGAGGGATGGGAACCGCAGAGGAAATGGGTAGCGATCATAACACTGGCTTACATTTACTGACTACTTATTCTGCTTATCTCTTATACCCCATTCACTCCCGGTGACCTCGGCTTCATTTGACTATACTTCTACTTGATTCCATCCACACCATCTGGTACATTGGTATCTTGGGCCTAGGGTCCGAGAGGTATTTATTGTACTGTATTACCTGTATATATATGTTTCCTCTGAACCAGGCAACAGGCGCTACTTATTCTTTTACATACATCCATATAGTTACCTTTGATTTGGGCCTCCGCATCTGCCTAGGTAGCCCTTGGCTGACTCAACTCGACAGTGTGTTTCTACCTCAGGGCAAGACAAAGCCGAGTGTGCATCTCATCAGTCCCATCTCTTAGAGTTCAGGGGTGCTCTACTGTGGTCCTGGCCTAGGTGTCAGAGGTAGCAGGGGTGAGTATATTTATCCTTCTTGTTGATCTGTTACCTTGACTTTGTTGTCCTATACTCCTTTGGGTACTTGTGGTGTAGGAGTCATACAAGTAAGTATTAGTCGATCACTTGGTGGCAGTAGTGCTCTGATTTACTCTGTTTCTGGAGTTAATAAAGTTTTGTTGATTCACGGTTGTAACCGTGGTTGTAAGTCCTTCGTACTTGTTATTGCTGTCCTACTCCATCTCCTTCACCACTGCATTGTAAGAGATATTCCTTACATGTTTTGAGCAAACCTCAAGCAGTTCCATCCTGCTACATTTAAAGGGCTAGTTTCTATTGCCTATTGCCCTATGGTCGAACCTTAAGCAGTCCCAGACCGCTACATTTTAAGGGATAGTCCATATTGCCCTACTGGCAAACCTTAAGCAGACTCAGCCTGCTATTTTGGGCAGATCCTGTTCGATTGAGTGTGAGCTTAGAGGGTGTGTATCTGGGGTCCTCACTGGATCCTTTGTCCAAGGCCAAGACTGGTGCGCATCTGATCCCATCCTGGTTAGAGTCCCGGCACAACCGAGACCAGACAGCTGCCTTTGTGGCCAGCACCTTTATCCGGCTTCAACCGCAGCAAGGGATAGGTGCTACCATCAATGTTCCCGAGATACACTCCCCATCGCCTCTCTCAAGCTACATTAACTTCCGGACATTTGGACACCTGGATACTGATCTTTGACAGATGTATTTTCATTTTGTGGAAATGTTGAGCTGAAAAAGATAAAGAGCTGTTGGTGAAGGGAACACTTGGGTGGTGCTGAGAGGCATTGTGCACAGATATGAAGAGAAGCATGTAGTGGATCAACGGTTCTCACCCCTCCCCTCTGGGATCACTTACAGGTACTTAATCAGATGCTCAGTCATGCAATTAACTCGTCTTGCACAAGCAGGGAATCCTAAAGACATGGCCTTTGAGGAGCCATTGAGGATAGGGTCAGGATGCAATCACTGCAACAGACAACAGTATTTCCAGCTTACCTTGCAGGCTTGTGATTATCTGTGGACACATTCACTGTACATGGTACAATCTGACAAAGCAACAATATGAGATGTTAGATGATTTGTTTTGTTTGGTTTTGTTTTTTCTTTTGTTTATAGTGTGACAAGATATTATGCAGTCCTACACTTCTACAAAAGAAGTAAAGTGCTTCATACAGAAATGTCTCAAAATGTGATAATATTGTAATAAAACATTGACATGAGAAAGGATTGTAAAGTGGAATATATCTGATATATTAAGGAGACAATTACATGAAGGTGCAGAAATTCCTATTTATTTGGATACTTTCGTACACCTGTCAAAAAGGGGTTAAACCCCATCCCATAACATTGTGTAATACTTGTTGTTGCACTTAAAGGGATAGTAATACTTCGTTTAAACTTTATTTTATTTTGTAGGCATTAAAAAACATGAAGAATGATATAAGTCTTATCTCTCAAACCTTTATGGTTTAAGAGATATTCACAAGCAAAGTTTCCCCTCCCGCCCCTTTTACCTAGTGTAAGCCATCTCTTCTCAGATGTGGAATCTGGTTGTAAGACCATACAGATAACAGCAGGGGACAACCTTCTTACAGTGAAAACAATGAAAGCCCTGGCCCCCTTGACAAGCTTTTCAGGTTTTTCCCTTATCTTAATTAAAGATTGTCCCTCTCTGCAATCTACCTGGTCACCTCCCTTCTGCTCTGGCTGAACAGTGTTACATCAGTAAAAGGGCGGGAGGGGGACACTTTGTCATTGAATTACTCTTGAACTACAACTCTGACAGAATTGAAATAACACTCTCCAAAGTCCAAATACTATGATGATTAATTGGAGCTGCTTTTATTATGAAACATTACTATCCCTTTAAGTTCTTGGATCGTAGAGACGTCTCCAGTGTATTGCAAACAGGGGAGCTGATAAACTATGGAAAAGGGGTGCGATTCCGGGGTAAACCAATTGTACCATAAGGAACTAAAAAAAAACTCACATCGATTTAAATGGGGCTTCTCATTCCTTGAATGCTAAAGTGTCTCAATACATTGTTTTTCAGGGCAATGGAGACCTCATTAGCATTCAAAACCAAAGATACTGTTTGGATTTTTTTCTTAATTTGCTATGGTGCACTTGGATTTCACCAGAATGAATTCTCCTTTCCTCAGTACAAACCCAAGGAGATAATGAATGGGATTAGGCCTGTTACAAAACAATGTGTGAGACCTTTACTTATCTGTGTACAAAAGAAGCCCGTTTTCGCCTCATACCTACTTTGATTAATAGTTAAAGGGATAGTAATACTTAAAATGTAAAAAAAAAAAATATTGTAGGGTTTATCCCCCTGAGTAAAACAAGTGTACTCCCACTGCTGAAAGGTGTTTTATTCAAAAGTTATTGTGGCTCAAACCTGAATTTTTTAGGTGTAGTATCACAGTGGCCTGAAATTGTACAGTGGCGCTGTTGTTACACCATACTATGGAAATTTATGGTCAACTTACCAGATTTGTCCATAGAGCCGCCGTCTAATCCAGGAACCAGAATCTCATGCCATCAGCCATACAGCTGACGTATGAGAAAGGGGAGGGAGCGAAGAACTTTATTTTCCTATATCTCTCAAACCATAAAGGTTTGAGAGATACGGATAAGTGCAAGTACTCTCTTTTAATTGTATCTACCATATAGTTAATACTTTGTTTACTATCCCTTTAAGTATAGTATCCCTTTGAGTGCCAGAGGGGTGTGAAGCACATTGTGCCAATGGGTGTTGTGTTGGCATATTATATTCTCCTTTTTTTCTTTTTATTTTTCATGCTATATTTACATGCATTCTGCTTCCTTTATCAAGGCCTCATTGCTCACATATTGGACTTGATTCCAAAGCTGAATATTTTTTTGTATTTATTCTCCCCATCTCACTTATTGTAGCCTAGATTGCATTCCAGCCAAAATTATTCACAGATGAGACATGTGCCACATCACAAGATAATCTTGGCGGACTTGTAGAACCACTAGATTGAGAGGGAGCCCAGGACAAAAACAAACAAAAATCTGTTTTGGAATGATCTGTGCCCATGCAGAAATGCTTGCAAATTATCTCAAAACAAAGCCCACAAAACCACAATATAAGCATGCAGATACCCTCTTGTTCCACTGAGCAGGACTAGGCAGTTTAATCAAGGGGTAATAGCACACTGGTTACCTGTCTGAGCCTTTCCTACTATTCAGATCTAAACTTTCCCTGATTAAGCCCTATATTGCTAGATTGCCAGAGTAGCCAAATCACTCAATGGAAGGTCAACCAACATTAAAAATGTATATATATATATATTCCACCAACAATCCCACAGAGCTGATGAGCTCTGACTGTATAGGCTATTCACTTCATATTATTTTTTAACATTTATCAGTACCAAACAAAACACAGTATAAGGCCAGAATCCCCCATATTAAGTTTAAAAAATTGTCTAAGGAAGGGCACTGGGGACACCTAACTCTAAGTATAATGAACGATTAGTATGGGTTCCAAAGACCCCCATATTGATGCATACATGAAAGGGTCTAAGACCACTTCATCTACCCTCCCTAAGAGAGAAAATACAAAGCAGATTAATATGAGGTCTGGTACCCTATATTAAATTATAATTTGTCCAAGTAAGAGATCCGTAGACCCCTTCCTCTACCTCCCTAACTGGATAGGATGCGTTTAAATAAATTAATATGGGGGCTGTAACCCACCTATTAACTTAAATATGTCGCTACTCTCAAGAAGAGAGGTTAAAGAGTTTATTTTGCTTTCACCTGGATGTAGATATCCTGTTGCCTCTCTGTGATGTACCGGTCCACTCTTCTAGCTTGTAGCAAATAAATAAATAAATAAATATGCTGCTCAAAAATAAAATAAAAAAAACAATGTGTCAGTTCACATAATCCCTCATGGGGACTTAGGTGCTTAGGTGCGTGGGAAAAGGTACTTGGGACACATGAGAGGCACTTATAGTCAAAGCCCTTGGCTGCCAACCAGCACTTTTTCCCTGCTTCAACAGCTTTGACCTGGCTGCACTGGTCTAAAAAAAAAAAAAAAAAAAAAGAGTAAAGGCACTTCCAGTCAACTATAACTGGTGGAATGGCCTTTTTCAATGTTTTTTTTATTTGATATTTGGGATGCATTGTGGGTTCAATTGAATGACTCACATCACCAAAGGACAAAAAAATAACCTTTTTGTGGCTCTCTTCCTGTCCATGGAGCAAATAATCTGTAATTTAATGTAATGAGGGCTTCATTAGCTGTGAAATGACTAGAAACTCACTCAAGAAGCAGCAAGTAATGATAGATTTCTATCACCTAGCATCAAAATACTGATTCAGTCTAAATTTAGTTGAGTAATAGGAACCCCCACACTACCCACATCACTAAAATACACCACTACAGACACTTTCATTACAGAGTCTCTATGCATACTTAGGAGAGGATATCCAAACTACTGATGACTTCCAAGCAGTGACCCCTTTGACACAGAAGAGCTGTGAATTCATAGCTCACTGATTCTGACATGTAATAATAAAGTAACTTGGGAACCTATGTATGAACAACATTAACTACCCACCCAAAAGACAGGGTCGATAGTTTAGATAACGAATGTGGAACACAGGAAGGAAACCTTCTTATAAACCAGCCCTTCACACTACCTATCTGGTGAAGAATTAGTATAGCATAAAAGGGGGTGTCTAAATACCACTTCTAAAGCCTAGGATGTGGGGTTAAATGACATAATAAATATTATGTGGTATATAAGACCTTTTCCTATGGAGAGAGGGGTGATCAATTAAAGCAATGACTCACTGCACTCCAAAAAGAGAAAAATTAAATATAAAATGTGTCTGCCATAGATGCAATTAAAATATAAAAAACTGTGTAACAGAAAGTCCAAGGACATTGGTCATTTGACCAATGCACACATATATAAACCTATGCATGTGAGTAAGCCTGCAACTACCTTCAAAGAGATGATGGACAACCACCACTTAGCAATCAAATTGGCCCTTGAAGCATCCAATAATCCAAAAAAGAAACAACTTTCCAATATTGGCAACCAACCATTTTCCCTGCATTATGGTGAATTCAAACATGTTCTTCCTGCTTTGAGATATATGGTGAGTGACTGAGTAACAACCCCCCCACTTCCGCCAAGAGGTGGTGATATAGCTAAGACACTGTTACAGAAGGAAGCCAACTGGAATTTGTAATTACATACCATTTCACCTAGGACTTAATGAATGGGTTTTATTACACTGCTTCATTGGACTTGTTAGTTACTACATCCTGAGATCTCACAGCTGGATTGCCTCTTATGCCTACTTTATGATAATAGTTATTTTATTCTTTGTTTTCATCCTGGTATATGATTGCTGCAAATTGTAACAAATACATATGTATCTGGAGAATTATTCGTAATAAATTTAATGTTGGAGCTAGATGCTTATCAAAGCTACCATAAACTATTATATTCACATCAATCTATTTATTTTCTAGCTTCTACTTGGTATCCCAATAATAGTACTCCATGTCTCTGCCTAGGCAGGATCCATAGAGCCCAGGGGAGATGAAAAATTTCCAATAGGATGATCAGTCAAGTTATCGATTTAAAACATTTTGCTTTCATACAAAAAGTTCCGTAAATCATCTTCTGTGAGTTGAACCATGGTCTAGACTATGTCAGCTTCAACTACCTATTATACCCAGAATTGGATACACTTTCATCAGGTAACAGCATGCTCCACAATCTGGACACTATATCATAATTTTCTAAGCCTAAGTACACTTCTAGGTTCACTTATTTTAATGGCTTATTTTAATGCCTGACCCAGTTGATCAGGGGCCTCGACCAGGATGGGTATATGAGGGTGCTGTATTTCTATTAGGTAGTATGATGGAGAAGGAAACTAGTATCCTCTAGGTGGCATGCTCGTATTTGAGCAGCTAGCTCACCAAGCTAAGAGAGACAAGGCACTGAAGCCGGTCGTAGCAGAGGAAAAACAGCCAGCTGCGATGTGCTGGTCACCCAGTGCTATGAAGAAGCAGCCCCAGGAGACACCAGGGTCACAGATGAGAGGATCTCTCTGTGGGCAGCAGCCAGAACCAGTCTGAAGGAAGGTTAGGCACATGCGGCAGATGATAGGGTCAGAAGAGGAGCCGGGTTCAAAAAAAGGAATTCAGTCTGAAGTTTGGTGAGGTCCAGAAGCAGTAGGAAGGGAGAGAAGTCAATGGGAAGCCAAGATCAGAAACTAACAATGCAATCTGAAGGCAAGATACCAAATCAGAACTGGGAACAAGCCAATGTGATCAGCGGATCAAACACAATGAATGCTAGCACAGGAAGCACAAAGATCGAGTGTCAATTTGAAAACGCCTCAGGTACAAAAAGGCAGAGGAGCCAATAGGAGAAAAGGGGCCACTCCACAGGTGAACATACAAAAGATAACAAACAGTAGTGACAGATGGAACTCTTGAAAATATATTTTTATTTTTCCTATGTATCGGGGCATGCCATTTCTTTTTCCATCACTTAAATTATTTCTTCACTAGTTTTGTATTCTTTTTTCATCTTACATATTCATTTAGAATTAGCATAGAATGTTACGTAATGACGTCAGAATTCAACAGCTGCTTCTGGTATAGGGTATCCCTTTTCACATGTGAGCTTATGTATTTAAGGTGGCTTGTCTGTATGTTGTGTTGTCTTGATAAAGACCTATAATTGTGCTGAACTGTTGCTATTATATTTTGACATCTTAAATAAATATTTTTTCTATAAATCCTGAGAGTGCTTGCAGTGTTATCACAATCAACACATTTTGTGATACACTATGTACAGGATAGTCACATACATATGCACTTTAGGTGCAATTCTGGAAGCTAAGAATGTGCAATTCTGGGGCATACCAAATGCGCCATAGGGGATAAACAAAAATTCCTAAAATTTCCATTGGTTTAAATGCTTCTTCTTTCTGTGCACATTTTTAAATCCAAAACACCAAAAAGTCACAGATAAATAGTAGTGATACTGAATAGGAAATAAGTGTCTCATATAATTAGATAAGTAAGATGGTGTGAAACCATAAGTGGCTGATGATAAGGAGTTTTTGCAATGAAACAATACTCTGGTCTCCAATCAGTTCAAAAGAGGTTAATAGCATTTCTTCAGCAGGACAGGGTTAATATAGCCTTGAGCAGTGTATGGGTTAATAAAGCTATAATGCAACAGAAAATGATAAAGCACCAATCATGTAGATTTGATGATCCAGAATTATCCAGTAAATAAAGTATAGTGAACTCACCAGATACGGTATCCATTGATGCCAGCATTTTCCTGCTTCCATTTCAGTTGCCCCTCACTCACAATTACGCTTACTTCATGCAGACTAATAAAACAAACCATAATGTCATTTTTTTCTTGGTACCACGATCAGGATCCAGTTCTCCAAACACATGCAGTCACCGAGCCATAAGGTAACTGTAAGCACAAAGCCATTGGGTAAAGGAATAATCACAATGGAATGGTAGACATCACCACCTACACATTTAACCCATGCATCTGGGCTTTGTCAAGATTCAATTTCTCATCAAACAACGGCTATTTAAATCCACATCAAGCGGAAATTATCATATTTAACTCCTGACATTTTCTATGTCTTTCTCATAAGGGAAACCATTTCCAGAGGCAACCACCACTTCTATTTACTTTAAACTCATTCACTTTAACCGTTACAATAACAAGAAATCTGAAATCAAGGATTATAAAAATATGCTGAAATGTAACTCTTCATTAAGTCCAAATGGACTTAATGGTGTTAATTCATATATCCATCTAGTTTCTTTTTGTAATAATAATCTATCTCTGTCACCCCCTCTGACAGTTTTTAGAATTTAATATATCCCCAGACTTTGCGATCACTAATTAACCCCCATGTTTGGTCCAGAACTGTCTTGCTATTGGGCTTTAAGATGTTTTATTTATTACTAATTGAAGAGCCCGTTACACGGACCACAGTGCCACTGCCAGACGGTCGCGGGGCAGTCGTGCACAGTAGAGACTGACCCCGCCATGGCTGATACAGAGCTGCGGCACGGGCAGTTTCTACTGCGCATGACTGCAGCACGTGTAGCAGTCTCTACTGCGCATGACTACAGCACACGTAGCAGTCTCTACTGCGCATGACTACAGCACACGTAGCAGTCTCTACTGCGTATGACTACAGCGCACGTAGCAGTCTCTACTGCGCATGGTTTCGTCATTACACACGTTATAGCGAATTATTATATAGGATATGCCCTACATGTTCAAGAATCCGTCTTCTCAGCTGTCTTGTTTTTCCACTATAAATGCATTTCCAGGGACATATACATTGATAAATTATTCCATTTGATTTATAGTTTATATATTGGTGAATAGTATATATTTTTATATCCATCATGATTCACAAAATACATAGGTTTCTTTATAAATTTGCATGCTTTACATCCACCATATTTATACATCCCATTTCTTTGACATCGTCCCAAACAATTTTCCTTATTACTTCTATGCAATTCTATGATATTCTGACTGTACTAGTAGATCTAGTTACACTAGTTGATCTTTAAGGTTTGGAGCTCTTCTGGATGGATGGTTACCAACAGTTTTTTTCAGCTCCTCACTATTAGTTAGAAAATGCCAGAGTTTAATCAATATAGATTTCAGTGTATTCAACTGAATGCCATATGATGAGATAAATCTAACATATTCTGCATCACATTTTTTTATTTTATTTTGATCAGTATTAAACACTCATTTTTCATGATCTATATTCATGGCTTTTTTTATAACACCTTTTTAAATTTTTCCTTGGATATTCATGTTACAAAAATCCATTAGTTAAACCCTAGGTTGTGTTTTATAATCCAAAAATGTCAGATCGGTTACATACAGGGCCGGATTTACATTCCAGGCTCCCCTAGGCAAGGCACTCTGGGCACCTTTATCCCCAGCCTATGGCCACACCCCACTCCTCACATGTCCATGCCACCAGCCTCATCCACTGTTTCCTGGCTCAGAATATATGTTTGGTCTACAACAAGCAAGTACATAAATGCTTTAGCCCCTTGGTTGCTAGAGAGATCTCCAATGCAGTATAAGCTACTGCATGGTTAAAGAGATTGCTCTGGAGACACCCACAATTCAGAATGTCGGTGTGGCCAGCACAGTTGAGGTGCCTTTCAAAATTTGGAGCTCTAGGTGCCTAGTCTGCCTATTGGGAAATTCGGCCCTGGTTACATATAAAATATTGGCCCCAAGGAAAACTCTTTCACTGTGAAAAGAAATGGTGGCTATCATAATGGATTTAAGAATTACATGCTGTCTCTCTCCTGAACGTTTTGGGTTTTAGCAAACCCCAATTTCTTTAAAAATAGTAAAATCCAAAAAATCTACTTTATCTGATTTAATCCCTGAATTAATTCATCTAAATCTCTTAGAGACCCATTCCAAATCATACAAATCTCTTAGATATAGCGTATCCATGGGGCCATGTGCTTCTCACACCCATGTCTAAAAAATACCACATGATGCTCCCCCCATCCCAGGTGCAAGCAGGTGTAGGTTGGGGCACATGTGGCTCCCATGACCACACCTCTAATTTGTTTATAAAATATGTTATAAAAAATTTAGTAATTATTAGTTAGAATGAACGCCAAGAGATCCATAATTAAATAATTTGGGTCTGCAAAATTAATTCCTCTCGTGTCCAGGAAATCTTTACAAGCAGGAAGACAATATTCATGAGGAATTGAGGTGTACAGTGACTCAACATCCAGAGTTACTAGAAATGAGTCACTGTTCACTATTAAGTCTAAAAGTCAACATATCATATTTCTTATATCCTGAACATAAGAGGGCAATCATGAATGGTTTTAATCTAACATCCACATTTCTACTTACATTTTCTGAGAGACTTTCAATCCCAGAAATAACAGGCATTCTGGGAGGCTTTGTGAGAGATTGATGTATTTTTGGCAGCATATATATATATAGTAGGTGTTATGTTCCATTCCATCGGTGATTCACAATATAATTCCTTGTTCTTGGTATTCTTTTTGTCCTTGCTTTTGCCTCTTCTTCTTCCAGCTGCCCCCTCCTTGTCCTTCATTTCCTTCCTGTATTCCATCCAAAAAAATAATTGGAGGAATCAAAACACTTTGGGGTCTTTCTCCTAGTTACCATTCTGTTTGAACAATCACGGTCAGAGACTGAATCCAAAGTACTAAAATCAGACGAATTATTAAGAAACACCTTTTTAAGATAGTTTTTAAAAATCGTAAATACTTTTTTGTTTGCAAAATCCTGAGTGTCCCTGAACATTTTTTCCTTTTTCTAAACATGATTTATTTTTGTCATTTCCCTTTCTCTTCCTTCATATTTTCATTTATAACAGAGAAATCTGATATTTCCTTATGTGGATAGAATAGAGGATGTTTTCTCAATCTCCACTTTGTTCTTCCAGTACTCTCGTATTGTCCTCCACAATAAGGTTCTTCAAATCCAATTAATATTTGGACAAAACATTATACCATTTTTCTAAAAAGCTTCTGTTTGGAGTTACTTACTTGGTAACATTCTTATATGTAATTCCCTTGGCATTACATTTTTTCCATTGTAAATTGTCTATCACCTCTCTTTTGTATAGGAGAGGCAGAAATTTGGGGGATATTTTAGTTGTAGCTGACCCTATCAAGAAATGTGATGGTGGTAATAATTGGATGGAATGTCCCAAGGGAGTGTATAGATATAGGGGGTGCTCGAATTGTGGGAATATAATCATTGGCAAGGAGTTTATACATCCTAGGACTGGCAAACAGATTCAAATCAATGACTTTATGAACTGTGAGAGTCATTATGTAGTATCCATGATTCGCTGCCCCTGTGGACAGATTTATATTGGCAAAAAAACCAACAATGGTAAAAGAATGAATGAATAATCATATATGTGCCATCAAAAAAGCCCTGGAGAGTCATTTGGATACTAAAGAGCATTTATGTCAACCGGTGGCAAGACATTTTGAGCTATACAGTCATGCCTTATCTGATTTATGGTTTATGCCTCTTCTTGTAGTCCACAAACCTAGTAGGGGTCTCGACAAACATAAACTCCTCTAATAACAAGAGGTACATTTTATTTTTGATTTCAACACTTTGGTCCCTAAGGGCCTGAATCATGAATTATCCTTGCCCAGTTTCTTATGATAATCATATGTATGTAAATATATTGTGCTTAACTTTATATAATATATTTTTTTGTATATACCTCTGTTCACACATATATAATAAACTTCAGCATCTTACTTATCTAGTGATGATTACTATCTCTTTTCAGTCCCTGGGACACCCCAGTACACATATACATATATTTTGCTGCATGTTGTGCACCATTTTTATTTACAATTTTATTTGCAATTGGTTTTTTTTCTTCAATATTGTGTGCCAAGATCCATTGTTATTCATTAATATAATGTAAGCAAAATAGCTCTTGGATTTGACCCTGATTATCTAGATACATTTAGTGTGGTTCCCTAAATAAATTAATTCAAATAATTCTTCCATTTATGAAAACATCCTCAGTGCGTGTTTCATGCATTTTTCAAATTATGGGATTAAAATTTCAGAGTACACATTCCTTTCCAAAATACACAATAACTTTATTTTATAAACACATTCTTTTCTCCTTGAACAAATTATTTTCTTCTGTATATGTAAAGGAAGAAACAGCCTTTGGTCAGACTTAGAAAATCATAGCATTCTAGCATTCAAGCTCCTATCCTGAGATGTAACAACAAGTTGATGCAGCTATAATAACTTTCTAATCCCTTAAATTGCTGCCATAGCACAAAGGTTTGCAAAAAATCGATGGGTATAGTTCACATCAAAGAGTAGTAAGTAACTCTATGTCCTCTTATGGCCATTAGTGCACCAGTGTCATTCCTATAATTAAAATATTATCAGCAAACATCCAGTGAATAGAAGGTCACCATACTGTAAGTTGGCCTGTGTGGTCTGAGAGGCGGCAAGTGTAATGCTGCAATCTCATTCTAAGTATAATAGTAAACATTTCAATTCTCTGACTAATCATCACTTGGAGCAGGGATAAAACACCCACCTGATGGCACTTCCCATTAAGCTTTAAATTTTTCATGAAAAGTTCAGATTTTCTGTTAGTCCAAGTTACCTCATTGCATTGAAATCAATGGTAAGACTGAATTTCCCCACCACGTGGCATATTTCCCTTCTTTTCCCACAGGGATAGGGTGTCAGGTGACTGCAGCATGTCATTTCTGTATATGTTAGAAAGAAAGTAGCACAATTTTGAGCTAGATAAGATAGACAAATCAGTCAAAGTTTGAGTATAGTTTAGGGAGTCTTGTGTGCAGAGTAGTCTGGAGAACTTTTGGGGAGTGTGAAGAGAAAAAGTCGGGTTGTCCAAAATATGCCAAAATCTTGGTTCATTGAGACAGCCCACTGTTATCCAAGTTCCTTCCAACTGTCCGTTATCTATGTTAGGGGAGACAGGGAGGGTGGAGTGAGAAGGAAGCAAAGGAGATTTACCCTAAGTACCCAAAAATCATGTGTGGCTCACTGGAAAGACACAGGTTGTGATCCAAGTTCATTCAAGCTGGTTGTTATCTGTGTTTTAGTGGAGTTTGGAGGAAAAAACATCTGCACATGAAGTGTTTTGTTTGTTTCTTAGTTCGTTTTGGGGGGCTTATGGTGATAGGGACAGTTAATAAAAAAAAGTTAAAAAAAAAGTTTGACTGACAGTTGACAGAGACAGGGACCCTGACATGACTTGTGACTGAGGCAGACTGATACTAGAAGAGATAATTTTGTAAAGGGCAAGATATCACACACAATCAGCTATGTTGTGTACTTCACTGCTAAAATACACACATTAGTTTTATAATGTCCAGAAATCTGTTTTCAACATAGGCAGGATGTTGACCCAGGGAGGAAGCTGAATGCCTTTTGGAGTTGGGAAGATTTTTTTTTTTACCACACGGGACATAACTGATAATGGCTTCAGTTAGGTTTTTGGGTTTTTTTTGTTTTTTTTTACTATTTTCTATTCAGCTTTTATTTTTCTCTCTTTAAGAGGAACAAGTTGTTAGACACAGCCACCCCCTCAATCTGGGGCATACACAGGAGTATGCTCATGTTCCTTTAAGCACAAACACTGTGACAATCTTCACATTTATTATCCAGTATGTAATCTTACAGCAGGTAACCAGTTCATCCAAGAGCATGCTGACAGTACTGACTGCATTCCCCAGGCGCTTCTTCACTGCTATCCGGTGGATCACAATAAGTTAATGGTTAAAATAACGCGCAGGGAATCAATAAGGTCTTCTCCCTGAATTAACATTATATTTGGTCTTTCAGTGACAGATCTTTTAAGTCTCTAGCACACAAACAAGAATTCCTGTCACTGGAGATTCCCATCCATCTAAAGGGCCACTACCATTTATGAGAAAGAATGGACCAGCATTCTGTTTCTGCTTCCATTTATTAGGAAAAATCGACCAGCACCCTGTCTTGGCTTCAATGTTTTTATTGAAGTAGGCACAAAACTAAAATTGGATAGGTAGGTGTTAAGTGCCAGGGCCAAGATAAATTTAGTGGCACATAGAATGCTGAAAACAGAAAATGTTTAGGATATTTCAGTAGTGTTCAGTGAATTAGGGGCTCAAAATATTTTACACCAGGACTCTGTCATTAGCTCTGTATTGAGTGAACTATATAGAGACAGACTGAAACATGTTGGGAATAGGTGGTCCTTTGTCTGGTCCTGACATAGGAACAGAATTTGTTCATCCATGGATCACTCAATAAATACATTGAAGCCAATACATGGTGCTGGTCAATTTATTCCATCAGTCCATTATGAATTGAGGAGATGAAGAAGAGAGTCAAACTATCTCTGCAAAGTGACTTCTGCCTTTTATTAACAGTGTCCAGAACACAATATGCAAACTGTAGCATGGTATTAATAAGTTTAATAGGCCCTGGTGCCAGACTCAGTCAAAAGTCATTTGAACTCCACAAAACATGTAAAAGATTTTGCCGTTCTTTGTGTTTTGAAAATGCTGGTTGATGAACTTTTGTAGAAAAAACAACACACACATACAAACATGTGCCGTCTAGAAGCTTTAATTGTGAGAGAGTAAAAGGCAGTAATCAGGGCTATTCACTCTCTTGGAGCAAAAGCCAGGAGGTCTGTGAGACTGTGGAAACAGGAGGGTCTCCTTAAAGCTAGAGGCAAAGGATCTATGACAATCTAGAGGAAAGTGGTCTCATGGGAGACCATTACAGCCTTGCAGTATTGCATCATACATTTTCACATATTAAAAATAGAAACCCTAACTGCAATGGAAAATATGCAAGACAATATACTGGTGATAGTGGTTAGACTGGATCTGCAATACACTTTAACACAATCTAATAAGAGACATTGGATTATTTTAATTCCACTGACAAAGAGAGGTGTACACAGAGAGAGGCAAAGAGAGAAGAAGGGTGCAATAAAAAGAGTGCAAGAGAGAGTGCAAAAGTAGTATGCAAGAGAGGGAATGCAAGAGTAATGGAACATGCAAGAGAGAGCAAGAAGTGACAGACAAAGGAAGAGAGAGGGAGCAAGACAGAAAGAAGACAACAGGAGAGTCAAAAAAAGACAAAAGAGTGCAAGTAAGAAACAGATAATACAGCAGGATAGGGAGAGCAAAAAGAGAGAGCATGAGCAAGAGAGCTGGTGCATGGGAGAATAAGAAAGAGGAAGACAGTATAAGAAACAGTGAGAGGTGGAGAGAGAAATAGATGGGGAAGGAGACAGAAAAAAGCAAGTTAGAGCTGGGAGTATGAGCAAGATTGAAAAAGCTTAAGAGACAGAGAGCAAGAAAGAGAACATGAGAGTAAGATAGTGTGCAAGAGAGTGCAAGAACCCATCTGGAGAAGTGGTCACCAGCAATGGCCTCCCCCCAAGGCAAGGATAATCAAACTGAAGCCCTCCAGCTGTAGTTGTCTACAATTTCCATCATCATAATCCAACCAATGGCTGACTGGAAACAATGGGAGCTCAAGTCCAACAACAACTGGAGGGCCCCAAGTTGCTCATCCTTACCCCACCCTAGGCTGTACATACATACAACCATATATACATACAAACATATATAAACACTCAGCTATATTAACCCCTTAAAGCCTAATGATGTGCCCAGACCATCACACAGTTCAGTTCTTTCTGGACTGATGACAGTACTGGAACATCATGTGTTAATGATCATAGCAAACCTCAGGGCATGCTGTGATCATGGTGGGGTGGCTGCTGACTGCACCGGAAGCAGAGCAGTCAGTTCCAGCTGTTCCCAGGTGGCAATGCACATGTGATCACTGGTACAGCAAGCTAATGAAAAAGATGCCCCTCTTTTAGGCAACCAGACTGTGTGGTGTGTATATAAGTGAATCACATTGCTTCATAGTAATAAAACTCAGGTAATGTTTATTTAAACTTCAATATATGTGTTTATAAATTAGTCTGGGTAAAGAAACAAAGTGTCATGCATTTTTTTCTTTTAACCCCTTAAAGACCCATGCCGTGCCAGGACCATCATGGGTAAACTTCCCTTAAGGACTCATGATGGTCCTGGCACATCATGGGTTAAATGATAGCAGCACGCCTCATTAAGCTCAAGCTGAAACTGAGTGCTCCAGTACTGGAGTGCTCTATTTCAGCCCATGTATCTTCTGCTGGTGCACGTGATCGATCCAGGAACGATCACAGGTACGGCATTTAGACTGGAAAAGGCAGTGTGTCAAGCACACTGCCTTTGTGTCTGATCTGTGCCTCTCTCTGCCTTATGATCAAAGTAAGGGAAAGAGAAGCAGAGAGGAGACGCCTAGTGGTAAAAAAAAATGCAGCAGCTTGGGGTATTAACCCCTTCACTGCTGGTGCTGGAGGCTGGCTGGATGCAGGTCTATTTCTGACTTTTAAATTAAAATTAAAAAAAAAAAAAAAGAACACACATTTGTTTTAAAAATAATAGATTTTATATAAAAAAAATAAGTTTCAGGAAACAAAAATGGGAGTTTGATTGTTGTGGAGCCATGTAGTACACTTATACACACCGCCAATTCTCATCACTAAAAATATGGGAAAATAGGGTGGGAAAGAGGGACATTGGGATTTTCACCCAGGGGGAACAGTGCCCACTTAAAACGGCCCATTTTGTAGACATGACTGACCAGTCATACCTTTCATGCAGCCTTCATAAAAATTTAACCCATTATGCCCAAATGATCCCAAGAGAATAAATAAAAATGGTGTTTTTTTACTGTCTACTTTAATTTTAATTAAATAAATGGTGGGCTATCCATATAAGTGTGGTATCAAAATAAAGCCCTACTTGTGCCGGAAAAAACAGTATATAATTTGCATGGGCAAAATAAACTACTTAGAGGGAAAACACTGTTGAATAAAGACATAGTCAAAAAGGTCAGAATTGTTCCTGTCCATAACTGAAATCCACCTCAGATTTTCCTGATTTTTTTTGTCCTTAAGGGGTTAAGTTCTCGCCACCTAGTACTGCTCCCAGTACCTCAAAAATGTCCCAGTTTTCGCCATTTGAGGTACTGGAAGTTCTGTTTGCTACATCTCTCTCCCTCACCACCACAGTGAGGAAAAGAGAGGCAGTTAATATTGACAAAAGCAATGTATATTACACTGCCTTTGAGATGTGGCGGCACATGTGAGTCACCTGGAAAGGCTGAAATTGACTGTTCCAGTCCAGGAGCAGTCAGTTACAGCTTCCTGCAATGACTGCAAAGCACCCTGAGGCTCGCTTCTATTATTTTACCCATGACATCTGAAAGGAGAGATATTTTGCTTTTACCAGGCTCACCCACACATTTACCATAATCAGATATATATATATTTTTTTGCTATAACACATAGGCTTTCTATTCAGCAACACACAAGGCTTAACAGGAATATTAAGGTGTTACATTAAGTTGCTGCAGAAAGGTCACGTAACTTCCACTTATCACTGGAACAAATCTTTTAATAACTTGTTTTTGTACTTTTGTGCTGGGGGCATTCTGCCAGGTGATGACCTGATTCCATGCTTTATCAAAAAAATAATGATTTACTAGCTGATGACTTGTATTCGGGGAGGAAACCTCCCTCAATAGTATGCTTCCCATCTGTTTTTCAGCATTATATAAACTCACGCATTATGACAATAAAATCAGAAAAGAGGTTATAGCACAAGACTCTGTGTCTACGTGTGGTCATTTCTTTTCCCCAGGTGCCTGATGCCTAACAGATTCTAAGGAATGGTGTGACATCTGAAGTCCCTGAGGAGTGAAGGTGTTAGACAAGTGATAAAGAAAACAAGATTATTATCAATTTGGCGTAGTCGTGCAGGGTCTCCATTCAGGGTAAGTGGACTATATTTTTTTCTATATATTTTTTACATATACACTATGTACTCCTGTCTGAGGATACCTCATTTAATATTGGTCTGAAATTATTAGAGCTGATTAGAGTTCACCTCCTGGTTCACAGGCAGGTTCAAGTCCTGGCCTGAGGTTATATTTGTATTATTAATATATATATATATATATATATATATATATATATATATATATATATATATATATATATGAAGGATAATATATACAGGGTATCGAGGCTCCTGTAAATACAGGCTCACATCCTTCCTCAGAATTGAACAGGCCAGAGATTATAAATAAGGGGTTCTATATGATTTGCTTATTGTTATGGATATTTCTAATAACCACTTTCGATATAATTTGTATGGCAACATATTTTATTGTACTGTACATTTGTGACTTGTTACTAACTGGACTTGAGTGTCATTTGTGATTGAGTGAGCATGAGAGAGGATACACTTAAGGACAAGTGTCCAGACACAACTGGGGCAGAGGTCATTATCACCCCAATACATATTAAATACGGGTCAGAGTAGATAATCTGTCCCTCCAATATATATATGGGCATGAGTAGATAATCTGCCCTACAGAGGCAAGAGTAAATAATCTGTGTCACCATTTCTGGGGGCAGCATACATGAGCACCCCATTATCAACAAGAAGATAAGTTGGAGGCAAAAGTAAATAATCTGTCTTATCAATTCTGGGGGGCAGCCTACATGAGCACCCCATAAGCAACAAGAAGATAAATTGGAGGCAAGAGTAAATAATCTGTCTCATCATTTCTGGGGGCAGTGTACATGAGCACCCCACCTACTGGAAGAAAAGAAAAATAATAAGGTTTAAAAAAAAAAAAAAAAGGAAGGCCCGTAATAGCCCTCCATATGTCAGAGTGCATGATATTATTTTGTATATGTGTTTTGTTGTACGTCTTTGTATTCTTGTCTGTCACAAGTAACAATATGCATGATATTAATTTTTTTGCTTTGTACACCTTGGTAAGTGGTCTCACTATAAATATTGGTACCATCTAAGTTTGATTGCGACTGTGCTGTTTATATGTATATATACTAACCTGTGGACACTGCTTATTTTAACTGGGACTTCAATATCATTTCCATGAGCACTAATCAATCTTAGCCTACAAAATTCTACAATAACTATTAAAAAGGGTAACAAAAGTGTTAAAATACAGCCACGTAAAACGAGACCCGGACAAACTGCTAAAGAATTTGTTGCAGAACAGGCAGGCGATTTCTACGCCAATCCTTTCTGTGATGACATGGCAAGGTGGACTGAGGCCGTACATTCTACGAATCTATTTCCTCGTGAAGGTGGGTTTGGCCCTTGGCACATAGCCATGATTAAGGGACTGTGTTTAGGTGATCCTCAGTGGATCTATTATGAAGGAGATCCAACTTGGGACATGAAATATATGCCTGCATGTGATAAAGTTTGGGTAGGTTTGGTTCCTTACACGTGTTCAGACTACATTACAGAATACTCTTCCATATAATCTTCCACCTCCTCCGCCACCACCTTCCCCCATTCCTCCATATAATCTTCCACCTCCTCCTCCACCACCTTCCCCCATTCCTACTGCACCTCCCTTGCCATCCCCTTACCCTATTCCCCAGACCCGTCATCCTCTTTACCCTTCCTTGACTGCATTAGGGACCACAGATGACAACTTAGAGTTGATAGTTGCCACCAACAGACGACAAGTCCCTAAGGAAGAGGTCAAACAGGAGATAAAGGAAGATGAGACAGAATCTAACACACACCCACACACAGTAATACCCCCACAGATTATTACCAGTATGGAACTTACACCTACACAAGGGCAGGAAGCAAAGGATACTATATTTAGACATCTTGATATGACAATAGCAGACACACCAACGGGTCCAGCAGGGACTGTAGAAATTCAGACCAGGCAAAAAAGGGCTAAGGAGGCTGCAAAAACACGGCATGAACAACGGGAAGGACAGGAACAATACATTCCCTACACAGACACACCATCAGATCTTCTTTTTACTCCCAGAATGCAACAATTTGTTGCAGGCCTTGCTAGAAGGACCCAGTCTTTGATGGAGGAACATGATAGAATGGGGTTATCCCCAGGGGTTGGCATACGAACTCCATTCACAGAAGACACGTGGATAATTGATAACACTAATACCCCTATGCGTACAAGCTCCAGCACTGCCAACCACTAACACACCCAGTACTTCGGGACTCACTGAGGGGCAGAAAAGGAACGTGCTTCAGGTAGTTACTAGGGTCTTGGACACGACTTCTGATGAAGGTTCAGGAGACGGACATATGACTATGGGAACTAGTGTAGGGGTAAAGACAAGACAGATGAGGCACAACAGAGACAACAAGACATAGAGACAGAGTCCATCACAAAAGAGCAGGTACTTCAGACCCTTACCCAGTCTGTACATGACACCATTTCCCAATCCGTACGTGATATGGGTATTGATATGGGACTGTCCCCTGGAAACCAGAGAAGAACCAAGGTAGTGACAACAACTGAACTACATGAGGAACCACCTACTCCCAGTAGCCAGACACACTTGAATATGCCTTTTATGACTATGGGTGACCAGGTTATTAATAAACCCCCTGATGTCCTGACAATGAATGCACGGGCTAAGGACTGCCCCAATCTTATTAAGTCCCCCAGTGCAGCAATTGCCTACTTAAAAAGATGCACTCAAGGGCCGCAACTGACGGGGCCAGATTATAGATTTCTACTAGACACATGCACTAAACACATGGGTATCAACTGGCCCAAGGATTGTCTGCATCTAGATATTAAACTTGACTTTCCCCAGACTATGGAAGAAAATGTATGGTACCTGCCAGATCATATAAATGAAATGTGGGACCAGGTGAAGGCCAAATTAACGACATTAGGAGGTGACTCAAAGGATATCACGAGGGCCATAGCATGTAAGAAAAAGTGGAGAAAGTATTTCAGAGTTTTTGACACGTTTTGGGGGCACTTGGGCGAATGAATCTGGACTTGATAAAAAAGATAAATCCCTGGGTCCATTATATGTACAACATTTGCTTACTAATATGAAGCCTGAGATAACACAAACTGTAAGAATGTGTGTCGATAGTTGGCACAAGTTAGATGCAGAGGATTTTTTGAAATGGCAGTCAGAATAAAAGATGCAGCAGGGGGCATTCCTGGCTAAGGCTGCAACGGTTGCAGGATTTACCACTACAGAGCAACCATTGAATAGTATATCAGAAATGAGTATGTATTCCCAACAGGGGAGAGGAAGAGGTGGAGATCAGTTTGGAGGACAGTACAGAGTAATATGGAAGAATAGAAAGGGGAGAGGAATGGGATATTATGGAGGCTCTAGAAATTAATCAGGAGGAAGACCACCTACACAAGGAGCTTGTTTTAATTGTGGGAAGATGGGTCACTGGAGGAGAGAGTGCTGGGCACCTCCGCGGACAGGACAGGCTAATACCCCTTACAGTGGACAGACACAACCTGCTCAGAAAAATGCCCAGTACACAATACAACATGGGATGGGGGACCCCCTATTTGTCAGTTACAATGGAGACCTCAACCCCAATAGGGCTGCCAGAGGATGCAACCCCTTGCTTGCTTCGTTGCGCAGTTATCTTAGAAATGGGACACTCTCCCCATGTTAACCCTAGAGGTTCAGGGGTAGGTGTATGACTTTCTTGTGGACACAGGGGCCACAAAATTGAGCCTTTCTGCTAAATATTATACACTCACTAAATATTACTCCACTCACAACTGCAAGCATATCCTCTGTGGGAGTAGGAGGGGTTCAAGTTGAGTGTAAGGTCACTCCAAAATTGACACTTACTGTTAATGACCATGGTGTTGAACTACAACATGCCTTTTGGATTATGCCAAATTGTCCTGTTAATCTGCTAGGACGAGATTTAATGTGTAAGTTACAATTGACACTGCAGATTACAGAGAAAGGAGGGGTAATGTGTACTTCTGCATTTTCACTTCCTCTTATGATTGGCGCAGAACACCGTGGCATTGAAGGGGTCAATTTTCAACATTTATCTTTGCTGTTGCAAGATGACATCCTTGGTGTACTTTGTAACATTTACAGCTGGGTATGTTGAGCCAAGGCTACTGTCATTGTGCTACAATGGATACCAGAATGTGTTTTAGGGGCAGTTCAGGAAGCTGGTGCAGAACAAATTCATGGTCTGTGGTTCAGTGAACAATGTGTGTATATTGTCACAAATGTAGGAGCTTATCTGTGCCTTGAGGGCAGTTGTCTGGTAAGCAAACAAATGTATATCCCTTTGGATCCAATCATTACTATGTCCTTCATACACCTGAGCTGTAACCCTGACATAGCCCCAGCATTGACAGACCTGCCACACACCTTATGGGCCACCTCATCCACTGATCCAGGGTACATTGACTGTTTCCATTATCAAGCAACTCTCAAACCAGGTAGTACACCTATATATGTCAAGCAATATCCCCTATCACAGGAAAAGGAGATTGGTATAGAACCCATAATACAGGAACTAAGACTGAAGGGTATCATTGTGCCCACAGTATCACCTTACAACACTTCCATAAACCCAGTTCCCAAGCCAGGAACTGGTACATGGAGACTGACACAGGATTTGAGACGTAGCAATGATTTAGTACAACCCATAGCACCTATAGTGCCGGATGTCAACTCCATATTGTCTGCCATCCCAGCCACTAGCACTAGGTTCACGGTTACTGAGTTGAACAGTGCTGTCTTTAGCATGCCAGTACACCCTGATACACAACCACTTTTTGCCTTCACATATAGAGGGAACCAATATAGTTGGAAAAGAACCACAGAGCTTCTGTGACAGTCCCACTGTGTACTCCATTGTTGTCCGTAAGACACTGGAAAATTGGGCCCCCCAGAAAGGTTCCACACTATTACAGTACGTTGATGACTTGTTGCTTTATAGGCCAGATGAAGATTCATGTCAGGAAGACACACACAGTTTGCCGTTACACTTAGCCACAAAGGGTCACAAGGTGTCACCCAAGAAACTCCAATACTGTCTGCCAAAAGTGAAATACTTGGGATTTGTTTTGTCACATGGACAGAGACAGTTATCCCCATACAGAGTGCAGGCAATTATGAGACTGGCCAAGCCACAGACTAAGCAAGCTATGATGTCCTTCTTGGGGATGGTTACCTATTGCAGGCAATGGATTCCTGACTGTTCATACTATGACCATATTTTGAGACAAAGTACTTTAAAAGATGCTCCAGAAAGGCTTTTCTAGACTCCAGAGATGGATAATGCTTATGTAACACTGAAAAGATCATTATGCTCTTCTACAGCATTGGGACTACCTAACTATGCTTTACCATTCCACTTGTACTGTACGGAGGGGGGGTCTACTTTTGCAGGTGTCCTAGGACAGGAGCATGGGTGCGGAATCAGTCCCGTGGCCTACTTTTCTAAGGTTCTACCTACTGTGGTACAGGAAATGCCCACATGTTTGAGGTCAGTGGCCAGTTGTGCTCTTTTAGATGAGATGTCTCAACCTATTACCTAAATGGTAGCTTTAACTCAAGCTTGTAAAATGTTTAAAAACCAGGATGTCACCATTTACACAGATTCTAGGTAAGCATATGGCGTAGTTCATGATTTTGGAGTCATTTGGAGAAACAGGGAATTTGTTTCAGCAGATGGTAAAGGTATATCACATGCTCAACTGGTTAATGATCTACTCGATGCCTTCTTATTACCCAGAACCCTTGCTATTGTCAAATGTAAGGGACATAGCGCTGACACCACAGATGTAGCCAAGGGCAATGCATTGGCTGACAGGGCAGCAAAGAAAGCAGCCTTCTCAGGGCCTTTACATAAAGATTACCATTCTAAAACTGACACTCAGCTTGCAATGGTAATGATACCCCTAACTCCTGCTGTGGATATTGTTGCATTGCAGTTGCAGGCACTGGCTTCTGACTCTGACAAAGGCTATTGGACACATAATGATCTGACCTTGAACCCTGAAGGTTTCTGGTCAGTTAAGGAGGGGAGAATAGGCATTCCCAGGACAGCAGCTCCTATTTTTATAAGTCACTTTCACAGTTTTGGCCACATCGGCAAGAAACAGACAGCTAGCACCATATAGAAACAGTTTCTCATACAGGACCTGACAGAACTAGTTGACAATCAGTTGTCGAGATTTTTGACATGTGCTAGGAACAACACAACTGGTATTAAACATGGTAAACATGAACACTTGCCTCCTCCTGATGGACCTATGCAAAATTTACAAATTGATTTTACACATATGCCAAAGTCAAAGGGATTTCAATATCTGTTGGTCATCTGTAATCAGTTCTCTAAATGGGATGACGCTTTTCCAGTGAGCAAGGATTATGCAAAAAAGTCATCCCTAGATTTGAATGTCCACTAGTGATCAACAGTGATAAAGGAACACCTTTCATGGCTCAAATTACGCAAATGATTTGCCAGAAACTATGTGTAGAATGGAAGTTCTACATACCATATCACCCACAGTCCTCTGGTGAGGTTGAAAGAACTAATAGGACCATTAAGGAAAAATTGGTGACTTGGAATGTATCAAACAAGAATATGTATCACAATTGATTGATAAATTGAATGGCATCTACGGTGATGTTTCTCTCTTTTTACCACTTCCCACAGGTAAACCAACACACTATTTCCAGCCAGGTGACTAGGTCCTGATCAAGCAGCTCGTCAGCTCGTCAGGAACAACCACCATCCTTGCAGTAACCCGGACAGCTGTACTGACTGATAATAGTCCAACAGGGGTACATGCAGGCCACATCAAGAAGGCTTCCCTGATGAAATAACCTCTCTTGATGAACAGTTTATTGTTGAATTCCTCACCCTTTATTTGCCCCAACCCCTCAGAAGCAATCCCCCCAAGACCACTCTGATAATGATTTTGCTGGTGGGGCAAGATACACACGGTTTGGGTTGAGTGCATCAGAAATAGCATACAGAAATTTTGAGCATATTTTTATGTTGGTTTTGGATGTGATTCTCCTTACCACTATGATCACTATGTATAACGGTTTGTTCAACACTCAGACACAGTGGTTTAGGATAAAACACAGTTTTATTGAAAACACAAATAATCAAGTACCCTTCACAGGCCTTGTTGTACCTCAGCAGAAACATACAGAGATAATACAGGTATTTAATGCATATGCCTACACAGGCCCAGTATAATAGGAATCAAGAGAGGTCTTATACTGACACAGGTCAGGCAGGAAAGGGTGAATACCCAGAGCAGCAGTACAGCATGAGTTAAAGTCCCAATAGATGTAATCAGCCTCTGTGTAGAGAAGTCTGTAGTGAGTTCTCTTAGTAACGCTCAGTATGATGGAATAGCAACGAGTAGGAGACTGCAGTGCCAGAATGGAGACTAGAGCACTTGTAATCTGCCAGAGCAGAGCTGAAACTAAAACCCACTGCCGTGGTAGTAACGAAGGCAACAATGATACTCTGCAAGAGCCAAACGGGAGTACAGCCAATGGCACACTGCCGTAGCAGTAACGGAGGCAACAGTGATACTCTGCAAGAGCTGAATGGGAGTACAGCCAATAGCACACTGCCATAGCAGTAACGGAGGCGACAATGATACTCTGCAGGAGCTTAACGGATGGTTTGGCCTATGGCACACTGCCGTAACAGTAACGGAGGCAACACAGAGTTCTGCGAGAGTAACGGAAGGCTCAACCAATGGCACACTGCCGCAGCAGTAACGGAGGCAACACAGAAGCTCTGCAAGAATTAATGGAAGGCCCAGCCAATGGCACACTGCCGTAGCAGTAACGGAGGCAACAATGAAGCTCTGCGAGAGTTAACGGAAGGCCAAGCCAATGGCACACTGCCGTAGCAGTAACGGAGGCAATACGGAGGCTCAGCAAGGGTTAACGGAGGACTCAGCCTATGACACACTGACGTAGCAGTAATGTAGGCAACACTGATACTCTGCCAGACGGGACTCAGGCACAGCGGAAGTCAGAATGTCGCCCAAACTACACAGTGATGCAGGAACAGGAAAGCCGGGTCGAATCACGGAGCAGGAACGTCAAACAAGCCGGATCAGGTCATGGAGCAGGAACGTCAGCCAGGCCAGGTCGAATCATGGAGCAGGAACGTCAGACAAGCCGGGTCAGGTCACGGAGCAGGAATGTCAGCCAGGCTGGGTCGAATCACGGAGCAGGAGACAAGAAGCAGAGTAGTCAAACGGGCCAAGTCGGTACACAGGAATTCAAGCAACTCAAGTAGGCACTGGTACTGGAACACCACGAAAGCGCACCGGATAGGTGCCAGAGCCCAGTATATAAAGGCCATACTGGGCGGGCCAAACATAGCTCAACCAGTAGGAGCACATCACAACAGAGACTGACATAGAGCAGCACAGAGAGCACGGGCACTGTGATACTATGCTTATTTACGTACACCATTCAGACACAATGATAACACGTAATGAGACTAGACAATCACGCTCTAATACCCATAGAAGTTTTGGGGGAGTAGAGACCCCAAATGTATGGTCATATATGGCTTTACACATAATGAACACCCCAGTCTTCTGTCTATCCCGCACGACTAGTGTAACAAACATTTTAACCACCTGTCTCATCATCGTCCCCACCCCACTAACAATCCTCATGAATCTTACCTTTCTCCCATATACTGCTCAGTTTGAAGAAAACAATAGTATTCAACTAGGCACATTTAATTTTTAGACTCTTATGAGTGCTCTCACAACCGGCAATGCTGCAAATACCTTAAGACCAGCCAATCCTGCATGGCCAAATATGACATCAATACGTACTATATCTGTTGGCCCAGCGGACTTCTATGTGCATCTTAGTGGTAAAAACCCTAGAGAGGTTTTTGGCCCAGGGGGAAGAAGACTTTCCTTGATAGGGAAGTCAACTAAGTATATTATTCCCAATAGCAGCATGACCTGTAATCATATTGCTTATGTTCCATCTGTATACCATCAAATTAAGTTGCCCAGTGGATGTTTTTTTTCATGTGGAAACACCGCAAAGTCCTATATCCCAGGGAACACCACGGCAGGACCATGTGCCATTAGTAGAATTGCCATAGCACTCTCCTCCCGGTCTACCCTTCAGACAGAACCACCCAGCCAAGACATGGGGTGGGCTAAAAGACAGGCCATACAATTACCAGAAGATTGTGAGTCTAGGGATAGATTAATAAGTGAAGTAGAAATTTTATCATTGGGTATCTCAGTAATTGGGGTTCCTGGGTTGGCAGTGGGTAATGCCAAGGCTATTAAAAGACTTGCCTATGGCCAAGGCTATGAACCATACTTCTAAAGTTTTAGAAGGTCTCTTGGCTGACGTCAAGAGCCTTTGGGGCATGACACTTCAGAACAGGACTGCAATTGACTATCTCCTACTCAAACACAACCATGGGTGTGAGGAATTTGAGGGAATGTGTTGTTTTAATCTGTCTGACCATTCAAAGTCCATACATGACCATATTCATGGATTACATGACATAGTCAAGGACATTAGACAGGTTATGACTGGAGAAGGTTGGTGGGATTGGTTATGGTCATGGCTACCCAACTTTGCCTGGTTTAAACACCTTGTTGTTAGTTTCCATTTTTGTGTTTTGGCCCTTGTCTGTGTTTGTTGTTTTGTCCAGTGCTGTCCATCCCTCATCAATTGTGCCCATTCTGCCATACCCACATTCAGCAAATTTAATTCCCCTGGTACCCATATCCATTCAAGCATGTCCCGTAAGGATTGCAGTTATGAAGACATCCCCCTCCAAAAGCTGAATGCCACCTATGACATCCCCCTCCAAATGCTGAATGCCACCTATGACAGATTATGCTTCCCTCCCCCTTTACCAGTTCACCCTCACAATAAGACAATCACAAAACAGCCCCAGAAGGTTGGGGTCCCCTGATGCCATCATGAGGCCCTCAGGGTGGGAACCTGTTTGCAGTTAGGATCTTAACCTCTCTGAGTATGGCCAGGGGCAGGTGTGGGGATTGTTCTTTTAAGAACAAAAGAAGGGATTGAAAGGGGAGATATTTTGCTTTTACCAGGCTCACACACACTTGCCATAATCATATATATATATTTGCTATAACACATAGGCTTTCTATTCAGCACCACATAAGGGTTACATCAAGAAGTTGCTGCAGAAAGGTCACGTAGCTTCCACTTATCACTGGAACAAATCTTTAATAACTTGTTTTTGTACTTTTGTGGTGGGGGCATTCTGCTGAATGATGAGCTGATTCCAGGTGATATTTGTCTGAAACTCCGGCCCACACACTGGGCAAGAGTGCCACCCCCCTTTTGATGGAATCATGATAATGTCTATATATGCTTTATCAAAAATAATGATTTAATGCTTTATCAAAAAAAATAATGATTTAATAGCTGATGACTTGTATCCGGGGAGGAAACCCCCCCTCAACAGTATGCTTCCCACCCATTTTTTATCATTATATAAACTCACGCAATAAAATGACAATAAAATTGGAAAAGAGATTATAGCACAAGACTTTGTGTCTACGTGTGGTCAATTCTTTTCACCAGGCGCCTGAGGCCTAACAGATTCTGAGGAACGGCGTGACGTCTGAAGTCCCCAGGGAGTGAAGGTGTTAGACAAGAGATGAAGAAAACAAGATTATTATCAACATCTCAGGACTGTCACCTTAAAAGACGGAATTGTGTGACAGTCCTGGCATGTTACTTGTCATTAAGGGGTTAAAAAATAGTTCATTGTTACCTTTTAAAGTTCTCTTAATCATTTTATTTGATATTTAATTGCTGATTGGTCAATGCATATATGGTTAGAACACAACCTAATGGGGTTTAGTTTTAAGTCAGTAAAATATTACTATATTGTAAATATAGTTTCTCTTTTGTAATATACAATGTTCTTTTATCAAGATGTGCCAAATGACTTTAAATTTTCTATTTTGAAAATGTAATAAAAATGTATTAAAAAAAGAGGTATATAATTTGTGTTGGTGTTCTAAAGGAATTAGATGGAAAATATGGTTGAACAAAGCCATACCAAAATTACTCTTGTCCTCTAGAGTAGAAAAAAAGTCTTTGTCACCAATGGGTTAAACAAAAAGTTAGAATGAAATGCATATAAAAAAATTGTTTGTATCTCAGTTTTATATGTACAATTGTGAAGATGGGGCATGTAATTCTTTTACCTGCTGTTTAAAGCGATTACAATTTTTCACTATCAGAGTTAGATGATGGAGATTTTATAACTGCATTATTTATCATAGGACATAATCTTAATTACAATTTTTTTTTCTTTGATAAATCTGCAGTTTTCTCAACTATTTTTCCATTGGGCACAATGATCAATCAACACTATCATTTGACTGAGCCCTAATAAGAGAATATTTCAAAATCACATTGCTTTTTATATTTAGACACGACTATTTTTCTGTCTTCGCTGCCAATACACTAGCAATGTAAATAAGAAATGTCACATTCCACCATATCTATCTATGTAATTAAGCTGTTTTTCATTCCACAGGTTGCAAAATGAATCTGTATTTTATCCCATTAGAACCAGGTTAATGGAGGTGCTCACCTACACAACCAATCAGCAGGGATGAAAAATCATCTTTCTGCACTGGTTCTTTGTTAATTACCTTAGCTGAAGACAAAGGAATCAATTATGACCACAGAGAGAGGTGCATTCAGTCACACGTGGGCCTGTTAATCAACCTGGCTTCCTTATAGAGGCTAATGTACTAAGAGGAAAGAGAGCAATTCTGAGGTAAACAACTGCACCAATAAAAAAATCCCATTGATTTAAATGCTGGAATGCTAGAGGTCTTGTATCTAGCATTCAATATGTTAAAATACTACTTAAATCAGCAGGAATTTGCAGAACCATTAGTTGTTTTCTATAGTGCAGATGGTTTTCTTCAGAATTGCTCCAGTTCTTCTGATTACATCAACATCAAAGTTTCCTAACAAATAACACAACTACATAATAGGCATTTGCTTTAAAGAAAGTGAAATATAGTACATATGTAAGGTACCTGACATTCTCTGTGGGCCTGCTTTTCCAGGGACACACCTTGGATTCTCAAAAGCCTCAGTTTTACATCAAATAAGTAGCCTGTTGAATCCCTTTGTCAGAAGGTCAGGGAGAAGTGAGGCTGCTCTGGTGAAAGAATGCATAGATGGGGCTTCATTTTCCTCAAACACGAAGAGAAAAAAATGAAGGTTACAACTAAACCTAAGAGGATCCTATTTATTTCCTCATGTTTGGCGGACACCGTTTTATAATTTCACCAGGGATTTCAGGAGTTCTTAAAACTGCCCTCTTCTGAAACCTAAACAAGCATTTCTGGTGCAAATCAACTGTACCATAGGGGACAGACTGTGAATTCTGTCTGCCCCATGAATTACTTCCCCTGTATATCCAATGGCAGTAAAACTAAGATGGCCCACACCTTGCATCTATGTTAGAAGATGACCCCTAATAAAATCAAAATATATAACAACATATATAAGAACCCCTCCAACCTAACTGAGCTAGTGAATACAAATCTGGTGGAGTAATAGTTATATATTATAAAGGTGAAGGTGAGAGAAGTCATGTGCTGCCATTCCCAATGCAGGGAAAAGAAATTTGCAGGTAATTATGTAAGATAGAATTCACAGTTTCTCTGCCTTCCACGGGAGTGTAAATGAGATCTACAAAGAACTGGGAAAAGTAGGAAGTAGCTGCTGACAGGATCTTGCTTTAGAAGGCTGCTTATTCTGAATCTGTGATGTCCAATCTGTAGTACTTTTTCTTCATTTTAACTCTTTACAATATGTTTTCACATTTTTTTCCTTCCAAAAACTTTATTGAAAGAATGAACAGGAGGTACAATGTATAACGGATGCATTGTACATTATGCATCATGAAGGATAAAAACCACCTGTAGCAGAACATTATAAAGGAAAAAGTAAAATGACAATTAATGATGTATGAATACCCATCAGACACTCCAGTGGTAAATATACTAGATGACTGACGAAACTAACTAACTAACACCTCCAGCTAGGTGGAACCCCCAATCTCACAGATATAATCATAATGGAGAGCAGTGAACCATTCTTGAACTTGATAGAGTTTGGTGGGAAGTGGAACAACATGTAGTAATGGATAAAATGGAAGACAAGTAGGATTCTATACCAATCGAAAATTCACGTCTTCAACAGGTGTCCAAGTCTCCCAAGTGCATTTTAGCCATCATGGCTGGGGTCCTATACCAGAGTGCAAAAAATGAATACTTCATCTCACCTATGTGAGATCACTAGGTACTGAAAATCAGGAGGAGAGAATTGAAAGCTTGGGCCATGTGGAAGACTGATGCAGTTCTTTGTGTAAAGCTTCAGTAAAAGAGGGCAAGTGAGAGATGGCAGGAGAAATAAGTAATTTATACAATTTAGAAATTAAAACCCTCCATACTTTACCCACAGAGAGAGAGAGAGAGAGAGAGAGAGAGAGAGAGGAAATGAAGGAATGCTCCATGCAGATTGGAGATTCAGCAACAGAAAGGCCGGAGAGATAATGGTGAATCTATCGGCATCACCAATAATCCCTAGGTTGTAGCCCATAATTCCTAGAATGATGCTCAAAAGATAGAATACCATTTGAATCTGTCAAGAAACCCCAAGTCAAGATCACCTTCCTTACCCAGGAGTCAAAGGAAGCTGGGCAAAGACCTGAAGGAAAATAGGGATTTTGTATTCATAGAGATGTAAGAAGCCAGATAAGGAACCCATAGAAAAAAGCATTACTAACATACCAGACCCGTAACAGCAGGTTCCAGACAACATGCCTTTTATAGTGGAGGGGGCTCCTTTTAAAGGGGATCCATAGTCGTTGAGAAAACTCAGTTCCAGGAGGAGCAAGTGGGATGGTACACACCCAACGTTTATTTAACTCAGATACAATCAAATCTCTTGTCCTAGGAACCATTGTGGAATAGATATCTGGAGGATTTGAAAGAGGTAATGACATTTTGGAAGAGCAAGCATTTTCAACAAGTGGATCTTGCCCAGCCATTATAGAGTAAGCTCACTCCATGTTCCAAAATACCATAAGGAGGAGGACAGCAGGTGTGGAAAAATTACTTGGAAAAGATTGGTGGGGTTGAGAGTAATCAGCTCCTAAATATTTTATTCCCTCATCAGACTGGAGAAAGGGAATTCTGCCTTCAGGGAGGTCAAACAGGAAGGAGACAGATTAATATTAAGTGCTTGGGATTTAGAGTAGTTGATTCTGGAGAGTGAAATGACCCCATAAGAGTCCAATAGTTGTGTAATATACAAAAATATATATAAATATAAAACAGTAGAAGGACATCATCCATGATGCACGAGAGTTTGAAAGTCTGCGTACTGACAGAGATGACCATCATTTCAGGGGAGAGTCTAATAGTGTTTAGAAGTAGCTTAAGAGATAGGACAAAATTAAGGGAGAAACAGGTCATCCCTGGCATATACCATTATATATTCAAAATGATTCAGAGAAAGTACAATTACCTTTTAACTTGGAACTTGGAAATTAATAGGGGGCCTGAATTGCTGTAAGTATCCTTAGGCCAAATCCTAACTGACAAAGGATTACTTCCATGTAATCCCACCTCATTTTATTGAATGCCTTCTCCATAACAGTAGAAAGAAGAACAGATGGGATGCAATTGGCCTTAGTGTATTGAATGAGATAAATAACTTTGGCTGCATTATCCTTAGACTTGCATGACAGAATAAAACCTGACTCGTCTTGATGTATTAAGTCTGCTAACAGGGGTTTAATGGATTCTGCAGTTAATTTTGTGCAGAATTTGTTGTGAAGGTTCAATAAAGAAATTGGTCTGCAATTAGAGCATAGGGAGATATCCTTGTCGGGTTTGGGTAAGATGGTTTTGTACAATTTAAGGAGTGGGGGAACAAATGTGACCTCTGAAGCAACTGAATTAAAGGAGATTAGGTAACAGTAAATTTTGAAATTTCTTATAACAGGCAATAGTGAAGCCATTGGAACCTGGACTCTTCCCAAAGGAGTAATATTTCAGAACTGCTTTAAGCTTCTGTTCTGTAAAAGGTTGTTCTAAATCAAAAATATCTTTTCTGGATAAGTTTCTCAATCTGGCATGATCCAAGAATGAATCAGTCTGAGATTTGATAAAGACAGGAGAAAGATGGTGTTTAAATCTATCAAGAGCATACAGCTTCTTGTACAAAAATCTAAAGGCATTAGCTATATGTTTGTAGTCATAGGCTCTGAAGCCATTATCAGATTTACTTGAGGGACATGGGAGGAGCTTTGTTTGATTTTTATCAGATTTGCTAACATCTTTCCTGGCCTTCTCAATACGTCTGCTATTCTCTGCCCCTCTCGCTCATGATTGGGGAATTGTCCTTTAAAAAGTTTGCTTTCTGGCTTCCCACTCCCGATCTTTGAGCTGCATTACATTTGTGGTGATTGCTGATTTGTTCCTGTTTGACCTCTGCCCATTTCTGACCTTTGCTTCAGTCTGATCCTGTACCTTGCTTGATCTTCTGTTACAAATTGGCTTGATTTCATGGCCTATGCTACAGCTTGACCTTGGTTTCTGGCTCATCTACCCTAGCTGCTCATTTTCCAAGAGCTTCCTGAGACCTCTGCTAGATCTCCGACTCTGCCTGCTACCAACAATCTAGCGAGTTAGACAGATCCCAGTGTTGAAATTGGCAGGTCAATCTCCTGCAGGGCCTGCCATCCCTCAACAGGATTGATCCCATCCTATGTCCTGTCAGGTTGATCTCCGACCTGGGCTGGCTGCTACTAAACAGCCAGTCGGATCAATCCCAGCCCAGCTGCTTGCTGTCTTCGCTACCATACATGCATTTCATTGACTTCATCTGGTTGGTGTGTCTATCAACTGTGAGCCTCCGAATCCAAGCCATTCCCAGTGAGTCATTAACCCTTCGACTACTGTTCGACTCCTAGTAGGATCAAGAGAAGTTGTAGACCTCTGACCATTACTCGACTCCCAGTTGGATCACCAGTTCTTCTCTCTTAGACAACTGCTCGACTCTTAGTCGTAACCAGGGAGGTCATGGATCTACGACTATTTCTCTACTCCCAGTCTACCCAAGGGAGGCTCAGAACTCCGACTAGTCTCCTACCTCTAATTGTGACTTAGAGACTTTCCGGTATGACTGAACTCTCTAGACTGTTACCCACTAACTGATATTTAACCTTGGGTTGACCTGTTCACCTCAGTTCCTCCTTCAACTGTAGGTGTACTGCCAGAGTTGGGATTGTTGCTGACCTTCATCTGTCTCCTTAACCTAGTCCTGCGGGCACCTTGGGACTTTGACCTCATTGGTCCAGGGTCCACATATTAATTATGTCAGTCATTTTTACAGGTCTATTACCATGCGTATAATGTTGGTATGTTAGCCAATTATGGGACTTCATAGTCTGGGTGGTAAGAGTATCTTTTAGTTCTTATCTAGCTTTCCCAGGGCCATAGTGTAACAGGATCTAAAGAACTTTTATGAGTTGATTTCAAAGTTTGTATCTCCAGTAACAAATAGTTAATCTTTTTGTTGGGATACTTTTATTCCGGTAGGCGATTACCAATTCACCCCTGATAATAAATGTGTGGGCCTGCAAAACTATTGGATAATGTTAAAGGTACTTAAGTTCAATCGAAAAAATGCCTTCAACTTAAGGGAGGCTCTTCTCCACCAGAATAACGATTCTCTTCAATTTATTTGTAGTAGACGCAGCCCAAGATCTAGTGTATTTTTTGTTACTGCACTTGGGATGCTTGTCCCTGATAAAATGTGCCTCCTGTATAAATGATACATGTGTTATTGACCTCTCAACCTCCCTAGGCATATCCTCTTTGAAATCCCACTGGAAGCAAAACCATGGATCTGACTGTACCACAAACCAGCAGCAGCATGTCAAATGTGCAATATCTAGCAAAAGTAGAAGCACCCCTACAAGTTCCTAGGGATATGGGGCACAGTAAAAATGTTTACTCTTCAAGTATTCTGCTTCAAATTCCAAACACAGAGGAGTATGAATTTGTGGGAAGCGATGACAAGGGTAATAGAGTTAATATCATGCCATATCACTCCTGTTGAACTTCATTGAAGCCATTTCCAATTAAGCCCCAAGTGGGTAAAAAAGATTCCTTTCTGACTCCAAAACACTGTCAGATATTTCCTTCCTATCTGCTTTGAAACCAACTGTCATAGTTCTCAATATTGTTCTGAGCTAAAAAAGTATCAGTTACTTTTTTAAAGCAACTATAGTATCTTCAAGTACAGCATCCAAAGGCAAATAATTCTAAACTTTACTGCCCTTATTGTAACAAACCCCTGCCCTTGCTTTAAATAAACACCTTTCCTCTAATCGAAATGGATGCCCTCTTCTTTTTTTGCTCAGCTCTTTGAGAAAATAGTTCCTTATAGAGTTCTTTGTATTGACCTTCAAAGTATTTGTAAATTGTAATCATGTCCCTTCTCTAATGTAAACTAGAACTGTGTACAAATTCTGTGAAAGCCTATAAAGAATTCCTTATAGATCAAGTGACAATTTGCATTGCGAAGAATGAGAAAGATAGAAATTTATGGGAAAAATTACTAGAAAGCATACTGAAAAGGAAGTATGCAAAAATGATTATACCCTCAGTATCAGTAACAACAACATTTGTTCTCATTCAAAGATGGTTGGTGGCTTAGTTTACTATAATTTTGATGACAAGTTTGTAAATTCCTTCAAGGGGGTTGGCTAAATCTCACTGGAGGTAAAGCTAACCTGTATCCCTCTATTTTATGTATTTTAACATCTCCATAGAGTGTTCTGAGTAACTGAATTCCCTTCTCCATCTTAAGAACTGGAATGTTAATGCTACTAACCATGTATTTATCTATAATGCTAAAATGATTATTGACACATATGTATATGGATTCAGTTTTGTGCATTATTTTCTATGACTGTAATTCCTTTTCACATATTCTCAATAAAATCCTTTAAAAAAATGACAGTATAACACGTCTATTCAGCAACAGTGTCGGTAGACATTTTTAGAAATGTACCAGTATGTGAGTATTTGGCAAATCTATTTTTTATTGCTTTTTATGTAATGAACTCAATAGTTTTTATATTTATTGAATGGATCCAGTGCTGTTATATAACCCCTGGAGGTAGATCCCTGAACAGGGCGGGCTTGAGCACCCTCCACACTAATGACTGGCTAGATGATTCTACAGCCATTAATGATATTTATACATGTCTGATTCTTTATTATTTGGATGTAAATAGCTGTCCTCTGTACTGCCTCCTGTTTTTTTTTCTATTTTATTAAGGATGCTGGAGTGGGGTTCTGAATGGTCTGGAGTGCAGTGTACCTGTTGTGGTTCGTGGCTTTGGGTGAATTAATTGGTGCAAAGGCTTTCACAATAACAGCTGCATTAAAATTTTCTATATGTGAGTGTGAAAAGAACTGCAAACCCATATACCATGTGCTAAGTTCCAAAATGGAGTCTTTAACCACGTGGCTTGAGATTTCCAACGTGGTGTCAGACCATGTGCTGTCTCCAAAATGGAGTCAATGAACATGCACTGGATCCAAGATGGAGTCTTTGTCCATGTGGCTTGAGATTTCCTAGATGCCATCAGATCATGTGCTTGCTCCATGATGGAGTCAATGTACATGTACTCAATCCAAAATGGAGTCAATGAATAAAAGACACAGGCTGTGGCTTAGCACAAGCAGAATAGCTCACAGTATTCTCATAATAACAACTTAGAAAGAGACACTAGCACAGTTATTAGAACCAGATGCAATTGCATAATACCCTATAAGCCAACCGATTAATATATGTGCGAATGTCCATGCGGTCGCAGCCCAAAACGGCGCTTGTGTGACACATAGCTGACACACCTAGTTATACCCAGAGAAGTTTGTTCTAATGACCTCAATTAACACAATAACACCCCAATACTAGCAATAAGCAATAATATTTAATAACAAACAATAATATTATAATAAGAACAATAAACTGTATATTATAAAATGTATTCTAGCTAAACACCTAATAATACTAACTAGACAATTACTTACTGCAGTGCAAATAAAACACATTATGCAACAATTATGGCAGAAATCCCCATACATTGGTTACTAGGGTGTTATCCTAGAAATATAGTATAAAAACAAAGCAGAAAGTGATAACCTGGGACAATCTTACGAGGACAGTGCAGCAGGAAAGGAGATAGGAAAGGAGCACTAGTTGCATTTGCGTGATGCACTTGGCTGCGTCCACCGTAGGAGTCAAAAAATGACTCTCAGGTTCTGGTTTCTGGAACAGTTCTCCCACAGGCTGCTTCTTTTATTGTTGAAAGCATGGCCCTTCATAGCCCACTTTATCTGCCCTGAACCACCCCTCCTCCCTTCCCCCTAGCGGCAAAACAAACAAGGGAAGATGGTCTTCTCTTTGTCCTTTTCCCAACAAAACAGAAAAAGAAGCCAGGGAAAGGGTTTTATTAAAATGGTTCTGAAACCTAATTGTGTGTGTTTAGGACATAGGAACAAAAAAAATTGGCACAAATGTGTTGCAGTGTTACACCATGTAATAGACTCAGTTATACCAAAGATTAGAGACATTTTCGAGAAATACTGGCAAATTGTGATGGAAGATAAAATCCTGAGAGATGTTATTCCACCTCAATTAAAAATCGTCTGTAGGAAAAATTCTGATTTACGTAGTATTTTGGCCAGAACAGTTTTAAGAACACATAATACACAAATAAGAACACAAATAATAGTATTGGAGCCAAAATGGTCCAAAGCACCTTGAGCAACAAAACACTGGTTAAAGGTTGGCACTACTGCGGACACTGTGACGCATGTGCCAACTGTCTCAAAAAGATGCTGAACTTTAAAGATAATTCAGGAAAATTATATCCGATTAGACAATTCCTAACATGTAACAGCACTAGCGTTATATATATATTATCATGTCCGTGTGGCTTAAAATATATAGGACGTACCAAGAGAGAATTTAAAAGATGTTTATATGAACATAAAAGGAACATTTCTATTGGTTTTCAGGATCACTCTGTGTCCCGACACTTTGCCGAGGTACATCAAAACAAAAATGTTGACTGGCTTTGCGATAGAAAAAATATCTCTTGATTACAGAAAAGGTGATTTAACTAGAAGGCTCAATAAAAGGGAAGCGTATTGGATATACGCGTTGGGGACCCTATATCCAGAAGGGCTAAATGAAAGTATTGAACTGGCTTCCTTCCTGTGACTTCCTAGGGAAGAAATAGGTGTCTCCATATGTGGACTCCAGTACTGTTCTTCTGGGTCACTGGCTGGTACACTCGGGTCTATTTTATGGAGACACATCTCTTTTTTTCGATCCATGGAGGTGTAGATACCATAAATTTAGTTTCTTGCTGTGTAATGTAGAACACATCCATATTGGTAAATTATGTATGTATAGAATAGAGGCTAGTAAAGATGGAGACAAATTAGAAATCGAATTAGGGGTTAAATGAAAACATATATATACTAGCAATGTGGGACGGCATTGCCCGTCAGGATATATAGGGAATTAATGCACACACACGGATGCAAGACAAACATACACAGAGACACACACACAAATGCACACACATGCACTGAGATGCATAAAGATCGACACAGTCATACATACATACATACATGCAATGCACAACATGCAGACACATAGAGTGTGATACAGACATGCAACACACACAGTGAGGAACAGACAGGCACACACAGAGACACACACACACAGAAGTGAGTCATAAGGGGGTGACTTATGTGTCATTGTAATGAGTTTGTGTTTGTACTTATGCCTCCACTGTGGCATTCATTCATATAGTTGAAATGCATGTGGTAATTGCACATACTATGGTGGAAGGTGGATCGTGCTGGCTTCAGGGGTGTAAGTGAGTGTGAGTGAGTGAGTGTGAGTGAGTGGCATTCATTCATGTAGTTGAAATGCATGTGGTAATTGCACATACTATGGTAGAAGGTGGATCGTGCTGGCTCCCGGGGTGTGAGTGAGTGTGAGTGAGACTATGGTGGAAGGTGGATTGTGCTGGCTCCCGGGGTGTGAGTGAGTGTGAGTGAGTGCGTGTGAGTGCGAGAGTGAGTGATTGCGTGTGAGTGATTGCGTGTGAGTGATTGTATGTGAGTGATTGAGTGAGTGTGTTAGTGAGTGTGTGTGATTGAGTGAGTGTGTGTGATTGAGTGAGCGTGTGTGAGTGTGAGACAGTGTGAGTGCGTGTGAGAGTGTATGAGTGAGAGGGTGTATGAGAGTGAGTGAGAGAGTGTGAGTGAGAGAGTGTGAGTGTGTGATTGAGAGTGTGAGTGAGAGTGTGAGTGTGCGTGATTGAGTGTGAGTGAGAGTGTGTGAGTGAGAGTGTGTGAGAGTGTGAATGAAAGAGTGTGAGTGAGAGAGTGTGAGTGTGTGTGATTGAGTGTGTGAGTGAGAGAGTGTGAGTGTGTGAATTATTGTCAGTGTGTATGACTGAGTGTGTATGATTGAGTGTGAGAGTATGAGTGAGAGTGTGTGATTGAGTGTGAGTGTGCGTGAGTGTGTATTTTTTGTCTGATGTGTTTGTGTCTGTGGTGTAGGAGCGAGTGGCAGCCATTGTTTTTTCAGTTACTTGGATAGTGGTGGGCGGGCTGGATAGTGGGGGCAGGCCAACTCCCTGCATTATTTAAATCTCTCCCCCATTGAATCACCCAGTGGGAGATGTAACTCCTCCTTACTTAACCTTTGAGTGCCAGAGGGGTACGCAACGCATTGCTTTGCAATGCGTTGCGTACCCCTCTGGCACTCAAAGGGTTAAGTTGAGGTAACATAGCAATATAACACATGGTGGCTCTTCAGTTGAGGCAGCGTAGCAATATGCTGAGGGAACAAATAGAAAGTGGTGTTTGAGGCTTGCCCTCTGTAACATACAACAAAGCATCTCTCTCCCTTTAAGGAGAAATGGCAGGAATCAGGAAGCAGGAAGTGGAGGAGTGTCAGTTGAAAATAGACAGTTAATGAGGTTGACTGAAGAGATGAAAAGAGTTAAATAAAAGATTTGCTATTAAGTTTATCCATGAGTTTGTATTTTATGGAAACTTTACACCCTCGTACTGAAACAGAGTGTATGGAGGGTTACAATTATCTGTGGGAGGTGAAACAGTGTGTTTGTGGGGTCATGATCCTGAGTGAGAGTGTGTGTGGACCGGGAGAAGTTATTGATATCCCCTACTTCAGGAGCGAGTGGCAGCTATATTTTTTTTGTCAGTTGGATAGCGGTGGGCAGGCTGGAGGGGGCAGGCCAACTGTATGATAAACATGCCCCCATTGAATCACCCAATGGGAGCAGTAAAGTCCCCACTGAATCACCCAATAGGAGTTGTGTCTCCTAATGAGACATAAATTATGTAATGAGGCATTCTGTTCAATGTGTGTTTGTTTTCTGAGGAGACATAAATTATGTTCTGTGTGTGAGGTACCATAAATTATGCAATGAGGCTTATTCTTTTATATATATAGACACATTTAAATCCTGTACACTATATAAAGGGTAATCCTCCATGTATAATCTGTATACGGAGGAATATATATGTATTCTTCCAGTGAGGAGAGTAACATGTGAGGTAGATATGTCACTTTAAGTTATTGATGTGAGCAGACACTAGATTTGTAGGTATAATAAGTATATACTTTTATTATAATGTTGGATGCACAATCTAGGTATATATAGAGCTTTTAGGGAGTATTTCCCTGTACCTGTCTTTCCATTTTTGGATATATTCTAGTCATGGGTAGAGTATTTTTTAATCTCTCCCATTTTTTCTTTTGAATCACATTAATATCCATGAATGGAGAAAAGTATAGGAGAGGATTCCTTTTTTGACTCAGCTAGGGTACCATAGAGAAACATTGTATATGGGCGTAATTAAGACCAGCTGCAGGATTATTTAAACAGTGAGTCTTTCCATACATCATATGAAGCTTTTCCCAGTAAAGCTTGATAAAGCACTGTATTGTGTGAAACGCGTTGCATAGGTGGAGACGGTGTGTTTTTCCTGGCCAGGAGACCATATGTGGTGTGTTGCTATTGCTATCCATATTACTGTGTAAGTGATATCAATTACTTTTGTATTTTACATATATATTGTTTTTAGTATAACGTTTTGTTACCTTTTACATTCTATACAACTTGTTGGACTTATTGTATTAAGTTCATGTTGATGATGTCACATATTGTCTGATAATAGTGATACTTGCTGTGATATTTCTATATTCACCGTTCAGTGGTGCAGAGTTTTATCTTGTTTGTGTGGGGATATGTTTTGTATTTGTAATGGATAAGTAAATACAATTGTATTTTTTATACTACACATTGTAGCATTCTTTATTTATGCTTGGAACTAATAGCTATTAGCTTTCTTTCAGGATAGAACTATTTTCTGTTTGAATTGTTTGTCAAACTTTATATTTTAGGTCGGCAGACTTAAAGGCAAAGTCAGCTCCTTGGTCAGATAATTGGTTTGATGTAGTTTTACTGCAAAATTGCCTCGACTTTACCTGTGTCCGCAAGAACTTCATACAATTACTGAATAGACCTTGCCACTACAATCAGATAATCTCTAAGAAAACATGGTTCCTGGGTTGAATCAACATTTTACAGACAATGAATATCTTTAGCAACCCCTATATACTGACACATTTCTAGTGACATAATTTAACAATATGCCAATTTTGATTGGTTTTAATTTTAACAATCATGTTACGTCCATTCTGCCTGATGGCTGCTGCTACTATAACCATCATATTGGTGAAGATTGTGTGAGCCAAAGTGAGCCTAAAGGGAAGTGTGATGGACTGAAGATGGCAAGTTCTCCAAGTGATACTTTTGGGATCTTCAATATTCAAAACAGCTCTGACGAATTTAATCAGACTTTCCAGTTCTTCCACTGGGAAGAGGCAAGGCAAATGTGGTTACACTCACAGAGGTAGAAGAATGTACCAGAGGGAAAAAGGACATCATTACCATCAGACGTTTCATAATCTAACTGGATATGTATATGAACACAGACAGATCCCTTACCTCTCTGGTTCAGTCAATCAACCATCAAACAAACCCCCCAATAAACATCCAGATAAAACCTCTCACATTACAGAAAATATAGAGAAGTCTAACAGATATGAGATTTTATGCAATGAGGAGTCTGAAAGAAAAACAGAACAGTAAAGAGTATAAAGTCATGGGATTAGAGAAGGCGCAAGACCCAAAATACATATACCCACAGACAAGTATTTTTTTTTTTAGAACCGGGCAGGCAAACAATAAAAAGGACTAAAACTAACATTAGAGACAATAAAGAGAGGCTAAAAGATGTTTAGGATCAGAGAAGCCAAAATACTGAGAATAGAATAATTGATAATGAATGTTTGAAGAATATATATATATATATATATATATATATATATATATACCCTTGCAGTCTTGTGGCTTTTTTCCACTTTTACTACATACTCATATGGTATTATGGTCCCGGGACCAGAGCTGTCCATAGGATGGTGTAGCAACAGCACCACTGTACAATTTCAGGCCACTGTGATATTGCACCTAACAAATTCAACTTTGAGTTGCAATAACTTTTGAATAAAACTCAGGTACTCAGGCCAGTTCCTTATCTCATAGACTGTCTCTGAGTGCTGAAAAAAGACCAGTTCTGCACCATGAGCCCTAACTAGTATTAAGTCAGTTATAAAATATAACTTTTATTAGTACATCCACCTTTTAAAACTAAACTAGTGAGATCTCTAACAATAAGGGACTCACTTGGTTGGTTACCATTTTAAATATATGTACTAATAAAAGTTATATTTTATAACTGACTTAATACTAGTTAGGGCTCATGGTGCAGAATTGGTCTTTTTTCAGCACTCAGAGACAGTCTATGAGATAAGGAACTGGCCTGAGTACCTGAGTTTTTCTTCTTTAAGTATTGCTAAGACACAGCGATACCAAAAACAAGTTTAGGTGTAGTAGCCAAGCAGGCAGGGCACCACTCTTTCCTCCTCCATGCTGAGGTAATGGATCAGCAGGACACATCAGATAACATTCTCAAAGCACTGCAGAACATGGTGGCGTAGTGTCTAGGGGAGCAGGCAGGCACACAGGCACAAATGGGGTTTGTGGTTACTGATGGTGCAGCAAACATGATAAAGGTGCTCAGGGATGGCAGATTTGTGGGTGTGCACTGCTCAGCACATGTCCTGCATCTGGTAGTTAAGGCTGCTCTCGAGGATGGTAATAACATTGGCAGGTTGTCAGCACTTCTGGAGTCGTGCCGACAAATTGCTGGCCACTTCCATGGGAGCTTCAAAGATAGCCAGCTCCTCAGGGAGCAACAGAAAAAGGCAGACTTCCCAGAGCACCGCCTACAACAAGATATTGGGACCAGGTGGAACTCCACCTTAGTTATGCTAGAGCGTATCCTGGAGCAGAAAAAGGCAATTCACGCAGTGTCATGTCACCATTTCATTGGCAGTAACAGAACACTGGGCAGGACTGACTGGGCCCTGATGGAACAGGTAGTGACAGTCCTCATACCTTTCCGTGCTTTGACAGAAATTTTAGTCAAAAAGAATGCTAGCCTGGCAGAAGTCATTCCCCTCTTCACACACCTCTCCTTAAAACTGGATGATTTCCTTACCCATAGGGAATGATTGCCTGGTGCTGAGGTGAATATACTTCCCGATGTTGCTGCCCTTCTAACGAGGCTGAAGAAGGAACGGACTTGGCCCATGGAAGAAAGCATGGACAATTGTCCCGAGTTAATGCTTGCCACGATTTGCGATCCTCGAATCAAAGGTAAGATGGCACTTAATTCCAATTCACTCACTACCTGGAGGGAACAATTGATAGAGAGGGTGTGTGAGAGGCAAATTAAAAACATGATGCAGTCACAGGAGGCGGGAGAAGATTCCACAGATGAGCTATCAGTAGTAGTGACAGAAGCACTTCATCTTGTTCCAGTGGAGCAGCTGCTGCATTTTTTGCTGAGGCAATGGACAGATTATGCTTCGGAAAAAACAAACAGCTCCCCATAAATAGTAAAAGTGCTGAGTTTGAGGTTAAGGCTTACCTTACAGAACCTTCGTTGCCCCCAAGTACAGATCCCTTGAATTTCTGGGATAACAAGAGGGCTGTGTGGGCTACTTTGTCCCTGGTAGCCCAAGAGTTGCTTTCTTGTCCCCCAACCACTGTCCAGAGTGAGTGGGTATTTTCCATAACAGGAAATATACTTAGCCCCCAGTGCTCTCAATTGGTCCCCCAGTTCATGGAGCAAATTACTTTTTTAAAAGTCAACCTGCCAAAGCTGGTTTACCCTGCTCTCAAGTTCAATGCAGATTAGAATTAAAAAACGTACCATAATACCATAATACACCGAGTGCTCCAGCTTACCCAGCTCTAGAACCATGGTAGGTTGAGCAGAGGACTTGGTGGGACACAGCAGGGAATTTAAAGTCTACATTATTGTCCCACTATACAGGTTGTTCAGTCTTGCTCTATTGTTTTTCATCTCTTCTAAAAAAAAGTCTGTGGTATATATCTACTGAGTCCTACTCCAGTGTTCTGCAGTTTGCTGCTGGCTACATCTACAGTGTTCCTGTCATCCTGAGTCCACCCTGCACCAGTCATCCTCAGTTTTGTAGTCTCTTCTACAAAAAGTCTGCGGTATCCATCTACAGAGTCCTGGCTGCCCCAGTGTTCTGCAGTTCTGGCTTCATCTCCAGTGTTGCTGTCATCCTCCAGAGTCTGCCTCACACCAGTCATTCTCAGTTGCTGTATATCTACTAGACTTGTGCGAATTGATTCAGAGACATTCGGATTTCATCGAAAATGGGGTAATTCGGAGACAAATCCGAAACTCAAGGGTCATTTGACAAAAATGATCCAACTCCGAACAGCCCAGGACTGAAATTCGTCGAAACTTTCGGAAGTTTAGGCATTCAACATATTTCCAAAAGTTTTGACTACTTTCGACCAGGACTGTTTGGAGTCGGATCTTTTTTTGTACTTCCTGTGCGCGCTCAATTACTTTCCCTCCATAATTTTCCCTCCATGTCTCTAGTCCAATTACATTCTCCGTTTCATGCACTACTTCCCTCTTTTGTCTGTATTCCAATAGCCTTCTTCGTTTCATGATGGGGGTTGGACTAATGACACAGTCACACAGGCAGACAGCCTGCATTTCCTCATTGCGTTGTTGGAGCTCAGTACAAGTCATTTGTTTGAAAACTCTTCAGTCACACTGCCAGTGTCAAAGTTGTATATGCAGGCAGCGTGCCTTTTCACCACCGCAAGGGAGAGTCACCCGTGTTTGTTTTATTAAAATTATTCCTAATACAAGTTATTTGTTTGAATAATATTCAGGGTCACACTGCCAGTGTCACAGTTGTATAGGCAGGCAGCGTGCCTTTTCGCCACCGCAAGGGAGACCCACATGTGTTGGTTTCATTAAAATTATTCCTAATACAAGTTGTTTGTTTGAATAATCTTCAGCGTCACACTGCCAGTGTCACAGTTGTATAGGCAGGCAGCGTGCCTTTTAGCCACCGCAAGGGAGAGTCACCTGTGTTTGTTTTATTAAAATTATTCATAATACAAGTTATTTGTTTGAATAATCTTCAGTGTCACACTGCCAGTGTCACAGTTGTATAGGCAGGCAGGGTGCCTTTTCACCACCACAAGGGAGACCCACACAGTAAAAATATAAAAAATACAAGTGATTTGTTTGAATAATTTTCAGTCACACTGCCAGTGTCACAGTTGTTGTGTGGGCAGGTTTTAAAGTTGTAAAACTATAATCGTTCCCTACCTACCTTTCCGTAATGGATTTGAGTCCTAGTGAACAACCTGTTGTTCCTCGTCCTGGTACCAGCTGCCGTGACCCAGCAACCACCAACACCACCACAGTGCAGTTGCTTTCAAGCAGAGCTAGCAGCAGCAGGCGGGGAAAGAAGAGTACTTTGATTAGTACTAGTCAGACTCAGCAGCAGCAGTCCAAAACAAAAACTAGAAAGAAGAAGGGAACTGCTGGTCGTTCTACCTCTACTAGCAGGGTAGAGAGGTCCAGTTCCTCCTCAAAGACCACGAAGTGGCCGTCACCCGTCTCTCACCAGCTGTTTCGTGATGATCCCCCCAGAACCACCTGCACAATGACTATTGCCACTGCCAGTTCCGTCACCACTTCTGCTACAACCAGTTCTATAAACCTGGGGACACCTATCTTGTTGAACATGAACACTACTGGTGGGAAACTGCTGGCAGTATCAACGCGGGAGTTTTACAGCGAACGTCCGAGTAAGCAACCCAAACTTGAATTATTAGAGTATTTTGAGAAAATTTCTCCTGCCGCCACTGACACTGAGAGCATATCGTCTCCAAAAAAGGTTATTGAGGGAGATAATTTACCATTTCCCGGTAGCCACCAGGCAGAAGAGGGAATTCATCAGCTCTCCCCAAAATCTGCTGCTGATGATTTTTCTTCCTGTCCAAACCTACAAGAGGTGGAAGAAGAATATGAGGGACCAAGGCCTGCTAAGCTTGATTTTTCCACTGAGCATGATTTTTCCACTGACCTTGATTATTCTCCTGAGCTCCATTTTTCCACTGCTGCCCATAGTACTCCTCCAGTTTCTCCAGCTACAATTCTGTCTTCTATTGATGAAAACTCACCACCTGACTCTCCAGTTCCAAATGAGTCTCCCAGGCAGGTAGTAGCTGCTAGTGTCTCTGCCACCAGTGTTTCTCCACCCTCCTCCAATCCCAGTCCCGACATCTCTGCTGCCACCTTTGGGTCTACTAGTAACCCTGTAAAGGTATGTAGAAAAAAAAGCATAGTGAGGTTGCTTCAGCATGTGAAGCTGAAGAAAGTGTCACCTCAGTTTCTTCTTCACCACCTTCCAAAGTCATCCGTCGATCCAAAGCGTGGGACCATTTTGTGACACTTGGCGATGGCCGGCTAGCAAAATGTAAATTGTGTGGCAGGGAAGTCAGCCGTGGGAGGTTGTTGGGTCATCTTTCCACCTCTGGGATGAACCAACACCTGAACCACTACCACAAGTCAGTGTTGATGAGTGCAGAACGTGGTGGCACTACTACATTTACCAGTGTAACACTCACCACCAGTAGGCAGGAAAAAGGGCAGGGAGATCATGCCACATCTTGTCCTAGTAAAAGCAGTAGACAGTCACAGCCCATCCCAAAGTCAATACAGGCCACACTGGAAGATTTTGGTGGGTTTCATTCCAAGGGGATGTGCAGACAGCAGTCCACGAAAATTACACACCTCATTGCACAGCTCGTAGCCGTTGGGGGTGCAGCTTTCAGTTTGGTGGATGGGGAGCCCTTCCATCAACTTATGGAGGTTGTTGCACCCCGATATAAAATTCCATCCCGCACCACATTTAGTAGAACTATAGTGCCCTCACTGTACCAGTCGTGCGTTGGTCTTTTGAAGGAACTGCTAGGAAAGGCTGGTGGCCAGTCAGTGCACTTTACCACTGACTTATGGAGTGCTCCGAGTGGCCAGCATGGCTTCCTGTGATTGACAGCACATTGGTGGCAGCCCAATGTGTTGCAAGACACACTGATAGCAACAAGTTCAGGTGCAGTAGCCAAGCAGGCAGGGCACCGCTCTTTCCTCCTCCATGCTGAGGTAATGGATGAGCAGCACACCTCAGATAACATTCGCAAAGCACTGCAGAACATGGTGGCGCAATGGCTAGGGGAGCAGGCAGGCACACAGGTGGAAATGGGGTTTGTGGTTACTGATGGTGCAGCTAACATGATCAAGGCTCTCTGGGATGGCAAATTTGTGGGTGTGCGCTGCTCAGCGCATGTTCTGCATCTAGTAGTGAAGGCTGCTCTTGAGGATGGCAGTAACACTGGAAGGTTGTCAGCACTTCTGGAGTCGTACAGACAAATTTCTGGCCACTTCTATCGGAGCGTCAAAGATAGCCAGCTAGTCAGGGAGGAACAGAAAAAGGCAGACCTCCCAGAGCACCGCCTAAAACAAGATGTTGGGACCAGGTGGAACTCCACCTTAGATCTGCTAGAGCGTATCCTGGAGCAGAAAAAGGCAATTCATGCAATGTCATGTCACCATTTCATTGGCAGTAACAGAACACTGGGCAGGGCTGACTGGGCCCTGATGGAACAGGTAGTGACAGTCCTTACGCCTTTCCGTGCTTTGACGGAACTTTTGAGCAAAGAGAACGCTAGTCTGGCAGAAGTCATTCCCCTCTTCACGCACCTCTCCTTAAAATTGGATGATTTCCTTTCCCATAGGGAATGCTTGCCTGGTGCTGAGGGTAATATACTTCCAGATGTTGCTGCCCTTCTAACGAGGTTGAAGAAGGAACTTACTCGGCGCATGGAAGAGCGCATGGACAATTGTCCCGAGTTAATGCTTGCCACAATTTGCGATCCTCGAATCAAAGGCAAGTTGGCACTTCATTTCTAATTCTGTCAGTCTCTGAGAAGGGTTAAGTGACGTGATGATTTAGCACAAGATTAACCCCTTAATGACCGGCCGCGCACGCACGTGCCCGGCACTTAACGACGGATTTTTCTTCTTCTTCATTCTAGCGAATGACTTCCGGGACTTACCAGGTACGTCCTCTGTCACTAAGTGACAGTTTTTGCGGGACGTACCTGGTAAGTCACTTGCCGCAATGGGGTTGATGTATTTTCAATACACAAATTAGTTTAGACACACATACTGCAGTTTAAACAATCACTGATGTTTATTCTTGATGTAGTATGAAACACTACAATGTAAATACACATAGACTTATCTGATATGAGGGAAAATCAGGATAGAAAAACGAGAGAGAGGAATTTGGGTACTAAAGAGGGACAGTAGGGTAGGAGGCTGGTACCAGAAAATGAAACCTTAACCTTTACCCATGTACTAACATAGAATGTGACATGTAGTTTGTCCATGTTCGAGTCGACCACTTATGTTGAATAGGATGTGACAGGCATGGGTTTTCGATGTTCGAGCATATGCTAAATTGAATGACAGGCATGGGTTTTCGACGTTCGAGCATATGCTATATTGAATGACAGGCATGGGGTTTCGATGTTCGAGCATATGCTAAATTGAATGACAGGCATGGGTTCTCCATGTTCGACGTTTGCATTGTGACTGCCATCCCATGCTGGAGTAGAGGTGACATGCACAGACTGGCAATGTACGGCAATGTCCATTTTTGGGATGGATCTTTTTCTAAATGCACACCCTGTCTACAAAGAATGATAGCAGCGTGCACGGAGGCGCACTGCTATAATTTAACCCATGTTAAATTCGGCCGAATAATTCAGAATGGATCAGAATTTTGTTCGAATCGAATAGGCCCGGTCCGAAATTAGGGTCATCCAAATTAGAAAAAAAAAAATTAGTCCGAATTCGAATTAAATCGAAATTTTGCCTGTGCACAAGTCTAATATCTACTGAGTACTGACTGCTGCAGTGTTCTGCAGTTTGCTGCTGGCTACATCTCCAGTGTTGGTATCAGCCTGAGTCTGCCTAGCACCTGTCATCCTCAGTTGCTGTATCTCTACTGAGTCCTGGCTGCTCCAGTGTTCTGCAGTTTGCTGATGGCTACATCTCCAGTGTTGCGGTTATCCTGAGACAGTCTAGTACCGGTCATCTTCAGTTGCTGTATCTCTTCTGAGTCCTGGCTGTTCCAGTGTTCTGCAGTTTGCTGCTGGCTACATCTCCAGTGTTGTTGTCATCCTGAGTCAGCCTTGAACCAGTCATCCTCAGTTGCTGTATCTCTACTGGGTCCTGGCTGCTCCAGTGTTCTGCAGTTCTGGCTACATCTACAGTGTTGCTGTCATCCTGAATCTGCCTCGCACTAGTCATCCTCAGTTTTGTAGTCTCTTCTAACAAAAGTCTGAGGCATAGTAGACCCTGGAAATGGTTCTTTTTATTTTTATTTATTTAATTTTCATTTTTTTGGTATTTTTTAAAGTATGTCAAATTTGGTGAATAAATCGGACTGTCGCCGAATATTGTTCGAGTCGTACAGGTCTGGTCCGACATTCAGATCCTATGAATGAAAAAAAAAAAAGGTCAGAGTTTGAATTTTACCTAAATTTTTTGTCGTACACAAGTCTAATTTTCTTTTTTAAATTGCCCCTTTTTAGCACTGTCTACAAAGAAATCACTCCCACACTCCCTGCAACTGCAAGCAATTCCAGTTCCTCCCTTTCCTTTAGCATTAATTAGGGAAATACTTCCTTTATTCCACTCATATGGGTTTTGTTCACAGTAGAAGTAAGATGGCATTACTGCTTTTTAATTGCATTATAGTAAAAATATTTTAACTTGTATTTGAAGCAGATAGGGCACTTGCCATAATCTGGTCTTGATGGGACAGGCAAGCTTATAATGGTTTTGGCTGGAAACATGCAACTAAACCCCACTGATATCTATAGTAAGTCACAGGTTATTTATTGGTAAAGGTCAGGATTTGATGAACAGATTTTTTCCAGCTCCCCTTTTTCCTGTCTACCACTACAAGTAGCTAAGCAGCAGCTTGAGCTCTCTCTCACAACTTGACTACACTGTTAACTTTTACAGCACAGTAAAGGTGAGGATAGATCTGTTAACTTGAAAATAGTCATCTTGCAATAAATGATAAAGTATGCCACACTGCAGGGTTGCAGGCTTGCAGCAACCCCAATATTTGATTAATCTAATGATGTCAATGCAATGAAAATAAATCATTAAAAAAGCTGAAAAACTGAATTTCCCACAAATTTCTGCAGCAGGCAGGAAGTTATATATTTCTCCTGTTTCGCTTTTGAGGTGAAATGTTTCTGCTATCCCTAGGAAAGAGCATGCCTGCCATTAGAATACTTTGTCAGAGGAGAGAGAGAGAGACTGACTCCTAAACATGTCTTCCATTAGTACACTTTGGTCTGAGTAGAGAGACTAGCCCATAAACATGTGTGCCAATACACTTTTGTCCCAGGAGTGAGCCTAACCCATAAACATATGTGCCATCAGTGCACTTTGGTCTGAGGAGTGAAACTAGCCCATAAACATGTGTGCTCTTAGTACACTTTGGTCCCATGAGAGAGAATGACCCCTAAACATGTGTGCCTTTAGTACACTTTGTCCGAGCAGAGAGAGACTGACCACTAAACAGGTGTGCCATTAGTACACTTTGGTCTCAAGAGAGAGACTAAACCATGAAAGTGTCTCTGACATAACAGACAAACACATTAATTATAAATGGCCCCAAAATGTAGAACATCACTACCTACTTTGCCTTTAAAAATATTAAAACTGAACTTACCTGTGGAACTACTTTTTTCTTCAATAACCCCCGGTCCCCTGCCCCCTGTGACTCGTCTCGCCGCTTTTTCCAGATCTTGGCGCCTTATCACCTCCGACAGGTGGGTGTTACAAACCGTGGAGGGTTTTGCCATAGAGTTCATTTCACCTCCAATCCAAATTCGACCTCCTCCCCCCCGTCTGTCAATCGAGAGTCTCGTCGTCTCATCGACCTCGAGATTTCTCTTATGAAGGCAAAAGGAGCCATTCAACCTGCCCCCCTTCCTTTCGGGTTTATCAGCAACATATTTCTTGTCCGCAAGAAATCAGGGGGTCTCCGCCCAGTCATCAATCTTCGCACCCTCAACGAGTATGTGGTTTACCGCCACTTCAAAATGGAGGGTATTCATCTCCTACGGGACTTACTGTGCGACGGGGATTGGTTCACACGCCTGGACCTTCAGGATGCCTACCTCACCGTTCCCATTCATCCGGACTCCAGACGGTTCCTTCAGTTCTGTTGGAACTCCGAAATTTGGCAATTCACTTGCCTACCCTTTGGCCTCAGTTCCGCTCATGGTGTTTCACCAAACTGATGAAACCCGTGATGGTGTTTTTTCGATCTCAGGGTGTTTGTTCTATTATTTATCTAGACGACATTCTGCTGTTTCATGCGGATCCGTCCACTCTCCGCACTAAGATGGACTGGGTCATTCTTTGGCTCCACCGCTTGGGTTTCATCGTCAATCAACAGAAGTCTATGACAATCCCACCGCAGTCTGTCCAATTCTTGGGTTTCGAGATCGATTCGGTCTCCTCCCTTCTCAAGCTTCCGCTTTCCAAGATCAAGAATATCAAATGGGAGATCAAGAAGGTCTTGCGTCTAGAGATCGTCTCTCTGCGTCTCCTCACCCGGATTGTGGGTCTCCTTTCCTCTTCAATTCAGGCAATCTTTCCTGGCCCCTTGTACTATCGGGCCATGCAACGCCTGAAGGTCAAGTATCTGCGGACTAATCTCTCTTACGGTCAGCTGGTTCCTCTGATGGCGGATGTCTGGTCCAAACTCAACTGGTGGCTTCTCCATATGTCCGCGTGGAAAGGCATGGCCATTTTTGGCACCACTCCCGACTTCACCTTGGAATCGGACGCCAGTCTCTGGGGCTGGGGAGCCTCTTGTGCTAGATCCGCTACTGGAGGTCGTTGGTCGCACGATGAGCAGTCTCTTCACATCAACTGCTTGGAACTCATCGCTATTTCCTTCGCTGTCCGCAGTTTTGCCAAGGAACTTTCCCACTGTTCTATTTTACTACGGATGGACAATGTCTCGGCAGTGCGCTACACCAACAAGCTCGGTGGCGCACGTTCGGAACGGCTGTCCAACCTTACCCGAGACCTTTTCCAATTCTGCCTTCACAAACGGATCTCGCTGTCCACTGAGTATATTCCGAGCTTGGACAACCTGACTGTGGACTGGTTCTCCAGGTCTTGGAGGGATGCCAGCAACTGGATGCTGGACAGGACAATCTTCCGGTCGATCTCGGCTCTTCGGGGTCCCTTCTCGGTGGATCTCTTTGCCTCCCGCTGGAAACACCAAGTTCCGACGTTCTTCAGTTGGCTTCCGGATCCGGACTTGACGGCGACGGACGCTTTCTCCCAACCTTGGCCTCTGACGGGAGCTTATGCTTTTCCCCCCTTTTCGATGATATCCCGCGTGATCCATCAACTTCGTCACCATCCATTGTCCCTTCTTCTCATCTCGCCATTGTGGCCGGCTCAGCCTTGGTTTCCAGCCCTCCTGGAAATGTCTTGCGACCTCCCTCTCCTCCTTCCCTGGAGCCCCCTTCTACTTCAGGACCCAGGAGGTTCTCCTCATCCCCTCGTACTCGATCATCGCCTCGATTTAGTCGCGCGGTAGATTTCAGGGGTTCCTGGGATGTGTCTGGACTTTCACAGTCAGCTTAAGACCTCCTCCGTGAATTTTGGGCCCCAGGCACTATTCCAGCACTTGGACCACCTGGTGCCGCTGGTGTCTGGCTCAACAAGGTGATCCCCTTACAGCTCCTGTAATGGACATTGTCAATTTTCTCACTTCTCTTTTCTCGGAGGGCAAGTCTTACCGCACAGTTAATGTCTTCCGTTCCGCTATTTTGGCGGCCCATGTTCCGTCAGCGGGTTTCCCCATTGGCAGAGATCCGTTGATATGTCGTTTATTGCGCGGCATGCGTCTTTCCAGCCTCCTACTCCTCGATATTCCCATTTTTGGGATGTCTCCTTGGTTCTCGACCTTTTTAAGTCCTGGTCTGACAATTCCGATCTTTCTCTCCAGGCACCTTTCTGCCAAGCTCACCACTTTATTATGCTTGGTTTCATTTTGGCGCGTTTCTGACGTTCACGCTCTCGATTTTAACTCTCTCTCTTTATCCCCGGATGGTGTTTCTTTTCATATACTCTGGCGGACTAAATCTTTTTCTTCTTCTGTTTCTTACCCTTTTTTCCCTTCGGAAACGCTTTTGTGCGTTGTTCGTTGCCTTCAAACCTATCTTGCTCGTACTGCTTCTCACCGCTCCTCTTCTCAGTTGCTCATTTCTTACTCCGCTCCCTTTTGCCCGGTTTCCCCCCCACTCTTGCTCGGTGGGTCCGCTGGGTTTTGTCTTTGGCGGGTGTGGATTCTTCTTTCGGCGCTCACTCTGTTAGGGGTGCCGCGGCTTCTCAGGCGTTTCACGCTGGTGGCTCTCTTCAGGACATCATGAGTTCGGCTGATTGGTCCCGGGAATCTACTTTTTGATGCTTTTATTGTCATCCGCTACCTCATGCAGCCGAATCTCTGGTGACACAGCGTTAAAACTGCAAATATGAGCGTCCTGTCTTGCCATAAAATTGAGGATTATTCTAGCTTTGTGATCAAATAATCTAAATTTTATTAAAGACAGGAGGCAAGTATTTTCCCACCCGTTTTGCCCTACCCTTCTCATTTTCTTTCGGGGTCACTTCTATTTCTTTTATCTTGTATCTCTGTTTGTGTCTCTGATTCGCATATTTATTATGTTTGCATATAAGTATTAGTATAAGTATAAGTATTAGTGCTACTTATTATATTTTTCATGTTATGTTCTGTGGCGCTCTTTTCTCTTCCAGTTCCTGTAATGGTTTCTCTCTTTCTTTTCTTCCAGCGTGATTTTGTTGCTGTCCCATCCGGATCTCTATCTGCAAGACGATTTGCGGTCCTGCTGCTGCTGATGTTGCATTGGTTGCTGTTCTGAAGTTTCCGTGCCTCATTATGGTTCCGGTTTCTGTCTGTTCCTGCATTCGTTTGTTTCAAGGAAGAGGAAGTTGTAATACAGGACTGCACGTATATAGCCATGATGGTTACTTGTGATTGGTTGTTCAGTTTTTTCCTATGTTTTTCTTCCTGCTGTTGTGAGGATCAGTAAAGGAGGTTATGCAAATACTCGCTTCCTGTCTTTAATAAAATTCAGATTATTTGATCACAAAACTAGAATAATCCTCAATTAAAATCTAAGATCACATAAAGGCAAATATATCTAAATCTTAATTCTGACCACTAGGGGTCACCAAAGTCAAACAAAGGTTCCAAAAGCTTTTGAAGTTAAATAACCCTTCATTTTTTAAAAAATCTATATAGACAAATGTCTCTTTTATATAATTACAATATTTTGGAAGTGTTTTTGACTTTCACTTACACTCTTTATTTCAGATAATTATGTTTTATATGCAAATTTCTATGCACACTATAAATAGATTTTATTTGTGGGCACCGGTTAATGTGGTCTTAATTTGTACTTGATATGACAAGAGACTAAATGCAGTCGGTTTCTTTCTGAAACAGTACTTAACCCTTTAAGAACCAAAGGGGTACAGAATGCATTGATGAATGTTTGTTTGTTTTTTATTTTTAAAGTTAATTACCAGGTCTACAGAGACAGTGGTGAATTATCTGGCTAGATGATTTACCTGATAATTGCTCCCAATTCATGCCTACTCTCCCCGTTCCATCATCTTTCTGCCCATTTTCACAGAGACCCTTGTCTTCCATCTTTCTAATCCCACTAACTGATTAAACCTGCCTACATTATGATGCAACTCATGTAATTTGGACACTCCCACCCCAAGCTCTCCAGAGGCCTGAGATTAGACAAATTCCAGGTATGATTATGGCACAAATCCAGCTGTACCATAGTGAATAAATAAACATTTTCATTGATTTAAAAGGGCTTATCCCTTTGAACAGGGATATTTCTAAGAAATATTGGCTCCCAATGCAAAGCTGTAATATTCTCACACTCCCACATTAGTTTTGCAAAAAAAAACCAAAAAAAAACTCCTGCAGCTCTGATTTGATCCATAAACGTGTCACTGCCATTGCTATTAGCACATTTTGTGAATCCAGAGAGATGGGAAGTAACTGAGAATTGCCTCTCTCACTTCCTGTCTCTTGGTTAAAGGAGAATTTTTAGGCACTGCAGTCTGGTACATATATATTACACTGTGAGACTAAAGAAATTCTGTGATGAACAAAATGCATCGTAAGGCACTTATTATTGTTTTAAATTGGGCTTTTTTAACGTGTTCAATGTTATCAAGGTCTCCAGTGTGCTGTGGAGACCCTCTTTAGTATTCAAAGGGATTAAAAAATGTTGATATATTCCCTGTACCCTATGATACAGTTGGTTTCCCCCATAATTTTAATACAACAGCCTCTGTGATTTGTAAAATTATATATTAAAAAAAATTATTGGTATGGGCAAAAAGTGACAAATGTGTTTGTCTGCAATTGGCAAGATTGAGAGACTTTTACATGTGAAAGATGGGGGTTTGGAATAGAAAGGGGGGGTCAATCTCCCTGGCAGTAGGGGGATGCTGAAAGAGTGTTGGAGGTACTGAAATAGGGTCAGAACAGAACAATGAAAGGTGTAAAAGAAACTGGAACAAATACTTGGAGATCAATAGAGGCAAAATTCTATTGCCTGGGAGATCAATAGCTGGGTGGTCCTGACATGCCTTCCCCCCGAGAGGTCTGAATTAAAAAGAATAACCCGCTATGTGTTGCAGGAGTGTCTAATCATTGATTTGCAATACATTGGATATCCCTGTTGCATACACACTGTCTTTTTCCCCAGACTGATTTCGTGTCACAGATGTCCACATATTGTATTTGGAAGGAAATATTGCAACATTGCGTGACATTGGAAACCTGGAAAGGAGTTTAGAACTCACAGAGTATGTAGTATGCGGGGTTAGTGGTGAAGAGGATGAAGTTGTAGATGAGGAGCAACAGGTTGGCAGCTGGGTAACAGTAAGGAGGGGAGGTAGTGGGCAGAGGAAGGCCAGTTCTGAGTTGACTCAGTCCAAAATATTTGCAAGATTGTGTGAAGATGTTGATGAGGATAGCTCAGAACTGGCAATACTGGAGAGGGCTGATTCCTCTAGCAGCCAGGGGAACAGTCCTCCTTCCAGGCTAGATGGGATGCAGAGCAGGCAGAAACCAAGGCAGGTGGTGGTAATAGGTGACTCTATTGTTTTGGGGGTAGATGGGGTAATCTGCGTGAATGCTGAACAGTATACTGTCTCACGGGTGCTTGGGTTCAGCATATTACAGACAGGGCTAACAGATTATTGGGAGGGGCTGGAAGTGATCCTGCTGTCTTGGCACATATTGGTACCAATGATAAAGTAGGAGGAAGATGGAGGTCCCTAAAGAATGATTTTAGGGATTTAGGGTGCAAGCTCAAGGCAAGGAACTCTAAGGTATTTTTTTCTGAAATACTACCTGTGCCATGCACCAATGCAGGTAGGCAGAGGGAGCACAGAGAGCTTAATGCATGGCTCAAGCATTGGTGTAGTAAGGAGGGTTTTGTGTTTTTAGAGCATTGGGCTGACTTTGCTCTTGGGTACAATCTATATGGAAGTGATTGATGGATTGCACCTAAAAGGTAGACAAGCCTCCGTGCTAGGGGAGAGAATGCTAAGACGCTTGGAGGAGCTTTTAAACTAGGAAAGGTGGGGGAGGGTATTGATAGCAAATAGTGGGTAGATAGAGTAGATAGGAACTGGGTCCAAGCAAATGATCATGGGGTGGAGAAAGGGTTGGGATAAATGTAGTGAATAGGGAAGGACTCCTATTAAATGAAGATGTAGAAAAAAGGCACGTAGATGGTAAAATATGTAAAGACTTCAAAATTAAAGGGATAGTAATGTCAGAAAAAAGTATTAATTATATGATAGATACAATTAAAAGAGAGTACTTGCACTTATTCGTATCTCTCAAACCATAATGGTTTGAGAGAGATAGGAAAATAAAGTTCTCTGGTCCCTCCCCTTTCTGCTTGACAAGCTGTAAAGCTGTCAGAAGCAGATTCTGGTCACTTGACCAGATGCGGCTCTTCAGCAGCACCGATATAACAATATCTAAAGACAAATACTTCATTTAGAACGGTGTACAAAGTGCTCCTGGTTTGCAAGCGCACTTTGTAGACTGTTCCAATGAAGTATTTATATCTAAATAGCGTGATTTCAGCTCTGCTGAAGAGCCTCTGTCTGGTCAAATGACTGGAATCTGCAACTGTCAGCTAGATGGCAGACTTGAGTGAAACAGCCAGGAAAAGTTAACTTTAGCAAGTTATATCTCCCAAACCATAAAGATTTGAGAGATAAGACTTAAATAGATGTTAACCTTTTTTTAATGTCTACAATATTAAATCAACTTAAAATTAACCATTACTATCCCTTTAATTGTATGTTAGCAAATACAAGAAGTATGGTAGATAAAATAGGAGATCTAGAATTGCTGGAGGTTGATAAGCAATTGGACATAATTGGTATAACAGAAACATGGTGAAGTGATAAACATGATTGAGCTGTAAACATAGAGGGTTATGCCCTGTTTAGGAGAGACAGGATTAATAGAAAAGGGGACATGTTTGCTTATATTTGAAACCAAAGCTAAATCCAATTTTGAGGGATGATATTAGTGAGGAACCTGGCCATAATGTGGAGTCCTTGAGAGTAGAAATTGAGACTAAATGTGGTGTAAAAGGTTATAAAAAAAGAAAAAAAAGGGTGTTACTGGGTATATGCTACAAACTACCAAATATTGATGACAATGTTGAGGCCCAACTGCTATTGCAAATGAGGAAAGCTGCCCAGCTTCAGCATACTATAATTATAGAGATTTTAACTATCCAGTTATCAGCTGGAAAAATGAGACCCATCAGAGTGCTAAGGGAAGCAGGTATGTGAGCATTCTTTGGGAAAGCTACATGTCCCAAATGGTGGAAGTGCTAACAAAAAATAACAATGTATTGGACCTAGTAATAACGAATAACATACAAATGATATCCAATATCCCAATTATACAGCGCTGCGGAATTAGTTGGTATATAAATTTGGGAAACAAGTGACCACAACATGGTTACATCTGAGATCAGTCTGGCAATGCAAAACTCAATTTTAAAAAAGCTAACTTCAAATTGTTAAGAGCTTCAAAGCAACACATAGGCTGGGATAAATTATTTAAATTTAAAGGCAAAATACAGAGGAAAAATGGTCAGAATTCAAATTTAGGTTGCAGAAATGTACGCAACAGTATATACCATTGGGGAAGAAATGCAAAAGTAGTAAGTCACAGCCAATGTGGTTAACTGCACATGTAAAGAAGAAAATGGCAAGGAAAAAAAAGCATTTAAACTATTTAAGTCTGAAGGAACTGAACATTCTTCCTCAAAATACAAGAAGTGCAACAAAGATTGCAAAAAGTCAGTTAGGGAGGCAAACATAGATAATGAAACTCGAATTGCAAGGGAGGGCAAGACTAATCCAAAAAAGTTTTTCAAATATATAAATAGCAAAAAAATTAAGAGGGAGTGCATTGGGCCTTTCAAAAATGAGATGGGTGAGTTGATTATAGAAGATGAGGAAAAGGCAGATGTTCTAAACACTCTCTTTGCATCAGTATATACAAGGGAATATGGAATGGTAGAAGAGCCTCATCAAGTAACAAATAAAACAATATAATTATCAGATATTGGGTTAACTCAAGAAGATGTCACTGGAAGACTGAACAAAATTAAGACTGACAAAGCACCGGGTTTTGATGGTATACAGAGGGACCTCTGTAGTGGGAACACTCCTAGAAGAGATAATATGTGGGGACTATATTCAGCATTACAACACAAAAATAAAATTAGCAGGAATCAACATGGTTTTATGAGTAATAGTTCATGCCAAACTAATCTTTTCAGCTTCTATGAGGAAAGGTTTTTTTTGGCATGGGCTGGACTTGATGGACGCATGTCTTTTTTCAGCCTTATCTACTATGTTACTATGTAAGTAGCAACTTGGATAATGGGTAAGGCAATTGATGTAGTATACCTAGATTTTCCAAAGGCATTACAAGCATTTGTACAAGCTAAAGCTCTCCAATACCGCTCAATATAAAGCAACTATGGATAGCTTTTATATTCCAACATTGATCATAATTTACTATATTTCCTCATTATGACTTGAAAAGAGGATTTTAGTCTTACCTGTTAAATCCTTTTCTCTTAGTCCATATAGGTTACTGGTAACTCCGGGGAGGTGTCAGCCCCTTTAAGTAGGCAGGAACATTCTCCAAATGTATGCAGAGGGGTGGAGCCTCCCTTCCCTCTCAGGCTGCAGCCCAGCTAGCCACTTCCAGAATTGTTTGAGAACTAACTAGACTAGGTAGTAGAAGGGAAGAAGACTCCTGTGAGCATGCCCCGAAGGACTCCCACAGACTGCCACAGCATAGCCAAGCATGGTCCCTTGACAGGGTGGGAGAGCAGTAACCTGTATGGACTAAGAGAAAAGGATTTAACAGGTTAGACTAAAATACTCTTTTCTCTGTCGTCCAATACAGGTTACTGGTAACTCTGGGATGTCCAACCATTGAGTTCCCCAGAGGCAGGAAGAAGGACCAGGTGCAAGGCACGCAAAGTCACCAGAATCTCTATGAACCAACCGGTCAGAGAACTCAATAAAACTGAAGTGCCAACGGACATCAAACAGGGGTAAAAACAACACAGGAATTGTGACACAGCACACGGAACGAGAGCCAACAGGGCTCAACAGTAAAAGGAAGCACCAAGAACTTAAGGAGAAGATCCTAGACGGGCAAGACTGCCTCCAGGACCTACCTCCCAAAGCAGGCATCAGCCAAAGCCAGCACATCCACACGGTAGTCCTTCGAAAAGGTGTGCACAGAGGACCAAGTGGCTGCCCTGCACAGCTGATCAGCAGACGCTTGATTCTTATAGGCCCAAGAGGCCCCAATAGACCTGGTTGAATGAGCCGTGACCCGAAAGGGGACATGCTTATTCCTCAACTCGTAGGCCCTACAAACAGTTGACTTGATCCATGATGCAATAGTCACTTTGGATACAGGTCTCCCTGCCCTAGGACCCTCAGGAATAACGAACAGAGCGTCAGACTTTCTGACAGATTCAGTGCGAAGGACATAAAACTTGAGACAACGCACCACATCCAACAAGTGGAGATCACTTTCCTTGTCAGATGAGGGGTTAGGGCAGAAAGAGGGCACCACAAATCTCCTGATTGAGGTGAAACTCGGAGACCATTTTAGGTAAGAACTTCTTAGAGGTGCCAAGTACCGCGTTATCCTTATGAAACACCAGATAAGGTGGTTTACAGGACAGAGCTTGCAACTCCGCAACGCAGCGAACAGACACGATCGCCAGAAGAAAGGCCATCTTCCACGTCAAGAGACGTAAAGGAATAGTAGCCAAGGACTCAAAGGGAGGACATTGGAGAACTCCTGATACCAAATTAAGGTCCCACTGAGGAGCCAGACTCCGAAAGGCAGGGCGCACATGAGCAACACCCTGGAAGAAAAATCTGACAGCAGGAAGGATAGCAATGTGTTTCAAGAAAAAGACAGAAAGCAAGTCTGAACCTTAAGAGAACTCAGACTGAGTCCCTTGTCCACACCATCCTGCAAAAAGGGCCAGGACAGTTGGAAGATCAAAGTCATGAGACAGATCTCTGTCAGCACACCAAGACAAAAATGTCGACCAGACACGGTTATAGATCTTGGAGACACAGGCTTACGAGCACTAAGCATAGTAGACACCACAGCGGAAGAAAATCCTTTCTTCCTTAAAATCGAGGATTCAACCTCCAGGCCATCAAATAGAGCTGATGAACGTCTTCCTTCCACAGGTAACTGTGCAGAAGAAGATATTGACGAGTGGGGAGCGGAAAGGGACTCCGCCACTGATAGGGCCAGAAGCTCCGGATACCAGGACTGACAAGGCCAATTCGGAGTGATCAGAATTACTAGACAACGTTCTACTTTCAATTTCTGTAACACCCTTATCAACATTGGAAGAGGAGGGAAAATGTAGGCCAGGGAGAATGTCCAGGGTAATGGACATTGCATCGGCAGCCAGAGCTAGAGAGTCTCTCCACCGAGAGCAAAACGCCAGAACCTTCCTGTTGTGTCTCATAGCCATCAGATCCACTAGGGGCATCCTCCATCCTTGAGTTAGGAGTTGAAACACCTCGGGATGTAGCTCCCACTCTCCGCTGTCGACTGTGTGACGACTGAGGAAGTCTGCCATGACGTTGTCTAAGCCTGGAATGTACACTGCGGAAATGACAGGAACATGAACCTCTGCCCAGGACAGAATGGCCTTGACCGCTAACCAAGCAAAGAGACTTCTTGCTTCGCCTTGTCTGTTGATGTAAGCCACTTCTGTGGTGTTGTCGGACTCCACTCGGACCGGACAGTCCTCCAGTTGAGACTCCCAATGACAGAGAGCATGAAATATTGCTCGAAGTTCCAGGATGCTGATAGGGAGAAGGGACTCCTCCACTGACCACTTCCCTTGAACACTGTAGAGACCCAGAACAGCTCCCCAGCCCAAGAGGCTGGCATCCGCCGTGACCTAGATCCAGTAGGGAATCATGAAGGATCTCCCCTTTAGGAGATTGGGAAGGTCCAGCCACCACTCCGAGCTCAATTCTACATGAGGAGGAAGAAGACCGACAGCTTCTGATGATCTGGTCGATCCCTGCATGTCTGTATAACAAACCTCTGAAGTTCCCTGGTGTGTGCCATGGCAAATGGAACCGCCTCTATCGTGGAAATGAACTTCCCCACCAGAGAAGACAACTTTGGAACAGGGATCCAATCCCGGGAAAGAATTGTTGAGACTGTGTTGGCAATTTGATGGGCTACCTCGTCCGGTAGAAACACCATGCACTTCTGAGTATCGAACAGAAGACCCAGGAAGATCAGTTGCTGGAATGGGACAAGAACTGACTCATCCAAATTGACAAACCAACCGTGATGGGTAAGGATTTGAATGCAGGTTTGAACCTGCTGATGAAGAAGGTCCATAGGGAAGGCTTTCAAAAGCAAGTCGTACAGGGAGTCACTCTGATGCCATCCCGATGGAGGACGGATATCAAGGCCCCCAGAACCCGTTGGAAAACTGGGGGGGCCGTTGTCAGACCAAATGGAAGAGCTGAAAACTGAACATGACCCCTGTCGCAGACAAACCTCAGGCACCAACAAAACAAAACAAAAAAAAATGACCCTGCGCTCTTCCAAACCACAATATATACATGTGCCCTGTCTAGCACATTTATAATAACTATAATAATAAATATGAGGATTTTGTCCATCCAATGGCCATGAGATGTTAAGCTCACCAAACTCGCCAAGGTACCTCAAATCTGGCAAGTACCTACTCTATTACACCTATGTACCCTATCTAAATTAAACAAAAAATAAAACATTTTTTCAATTAAAATATTATTTCAATAATTTGATAAAGGGGCTAGTCGGATGTTATAAGGAAACGCGTCATAGAAATGGGCTTTGTGTATGCAATTAAAAACAGTAGGACAAACAAATATTACAAAAAAAGGTGTAAGAGGAAACTTACTTGAAATGAAACTCTTATGTCCTGCAGGAAGTGGTAACCGACCAAAGAGGACTATGAGTCCTTTTATTCTATTTATAGGTCAGAACACACCACCCCCGTAGGCCACATATGAAATAACAATTGTAACTGGCAAGGTATATAAACATGAGAGCCAAACACTCGTGCCTTTAACCCCTTAATGACCAGCGGTCGCGGGGTGAGTGGTCCTTTAAGGACCAGATAGATAATTTCGGCGTGCCGCCACACGTGACTGATCATGTGGGGTGGCACGCCGAACTGAGGGACTGAAAGAAATCGCTCCAGTCTTGGAGCGATCAAATTCAGTCCCCAGTATTACTCACCGCGCTCCTGCAGGAGCTCGGTGAGTAATAGTACGTGACATACCAGGACCGTCACTGGTCCTGAAGTGCTGGGCCAGCGTGACGGTCCGGGTACGTCACCGGACGCTAAGTGGTTAAGGACCTTTAAGAAAACCAATTGTGAAAATACAATTGTGAATGTGCTAGTGATGTGATTTAAGTAGAGAAGCAGCTAAAATGAGCAAAAGGGAATATGTGAAGAAAAAAAAAAAAGAAAAGAAAATAAGCTCATACCACTAACTCTTATAATAATAATAATAATAAATAATAAATGCACCAGACAGGGCACATGTATATATTCTGGTTTGGAAGAGCGCAGGGTCATTTTTTTGTTTTGTTTGTGTACTTTGGGATGAAACCCAATGTTTGGGGTTTCTGGGGAGCCCTCGTCTCTTGCTGCTATCCAGTCCGTAATTATCAAAGGCAGCAGCAGAGACATGGTGTTGCTCTTCAGAGAGATATTGGGAAGACGACGCAATGTCTCTGAAGTAGGTGCATCTTGACTGACAGCCGTAGAGAGTTGATCAGTTCAGACTGCAAGAGCCCGGTTAACCCACATAACAGCAAACACTGGGTGCCTAGAGGCACCAATAGAAGCAAAAAAAAAAAAAAAAAAAAATGGACTTGAGGAAAACATTAAATCACTTGTCAGTCCAGTCTAGCAGCGCAGAATCATCAGACCGGAAAAGCAGTGGATTTAGATAGTCTAGAAATGGGAGCACCCACCTTAGGAGGATGAACCCATTTAGCCATCTCAGCTTCAGAAAAGGGGATAAAGCTTAGCAAATGCCCTGGACACAGAAGCAGACTTGTCCGAGTTTTACCACGCATCAGAACCCAAATGTCAAGAGTGGGGTTAGGAGAAAAATAAGTAAGGGGCTTAGCAAGCTCCTGAAAACAGAGGGATCAGAAGGGACCACCTGAACCAAGGGAATATTGAGTATGGTTAATATAGCCCTGATTAGGCCCTCAGTAGAGGTTTCAGGATCAGCTTCAAATGGATCCCAAGGAGACCTGGAAGATTCCAAAATAGTACCAACCTCAACATTCGAATCTTGCAACAATTCTTCCTCAGAAGAATGACACATCAGGTGCTCCCTGCGGTTGAGGGGCAGGATCTGATAGTAGAGGGGGGTCTGTCATAATTGAAGTGCCCCCTGCATCTGGGATGGAAAGAGCTGTAAACTGGACCTAAGGTCTCTAGTTGCAGCCTTAAACTCTTGCATCCAAGCTGACTCACTAGCATGGCTGGAAGGCCCTGGGTTGCTGCCAGGAACTTAAGAACATGCTGGGCAGAAATGGCCAGAGAACTCTAGGTAGCCCTGTGTGACAGGAAGAGCAATGCACAATGGGGGATACTGACACCCCAGCCTCCTTAGTCTTAAGTCTAACCCCTAGCTCCAGCGGTATAGACATTCTCAGTGTGTCAAAATAACCAACTGTATAATGAATCACCCAATTGCAGTGTATAAGATTAATAGGTCACCCCAAAAACGCTAAATATAGACTTTTCTGGTAGGCGAAGGGTTAATCTGCAGAGGAGAAAAGGAGAGCCCAAGCCCTGTGTAGGACACTCATTGAGAAAAGTTCCCAAAATGGCTGCCGTGACAGGAGCCAATCAGAAATTAGGCGCGAATCAAGCGCTCATGGGATTTATTATTATTTTTTTTTTTTTTTTAGAAAAAACTACAAGTACCCCAAAACAGTGCCCGAAGCCCCCCAAACACACTTGAACTATGAACCGGATGATAGGGCAAGGGTAGACCATTAAAATTAGCCTTCACTGAAGTTGCTGTGTTAAGCAGTTGCAGAGATATGTCCCAAACAGTGTTGTCCCATAGAAAGTAAATGGAGCAATGGAGTCTATGCGGTAAAGCGCTCCTTAAAGGCGCAGTACACAATTTTAACAAAAGTTAATCTACAAATTAAATATGAAAAACATACAGGGAACATGTGTGCATACTGAGAAAACACTAACCCAGTAAGGAATGTGTCAGAAAACCCCACTAAACGTGTTAAAACAGCAGACAAAGGGTTAAGTTACCACATAAACCTGCTCCAAATACCCAACAGACATACACATATATACCCAATGAGTGCAGGAGTGCGCAATGAACTCCCAAACACAAGCCCAGCAAAGGGGGCACTGTGGGACAAGTGGGCCTGAAGCACTCAAAGGGTAGCTCACCTTTCCTGCAGATCTGCTGTCTTCAGATTACCATGTATCAAGATTACCTCAGAGTAATTCATGGGGAAGCACTTGTACCCAAGATTTTCCCTCTCAGTGCTTAAGGTCCACCAAAAAGCACCTGGATACTGAGCTAGCCACTTTGGAGAGCATTTGTCAGTCATGGTAATCCGCCTAATGGTGGTATTCCAAATCTGACAGAAAAATAAGAGACGACTAATGTTCTCCACCTGGTGTTGTCGCACCAAAGGAACAAACAGTTCTGGAAGGGGCTAGCTGGGCTGCAGCCTGAGAGGGAAGGGAGGCTCCACCCCCCTGCATACATTTGGAGAATGTTCCTGCCTACTTAAAGGGGCTGACGCCTCCCCGGAGTTACCAGTAACCTGTATTGGATGACAGAGAGAGAGACTTTACTAGTGGTCTGCTGCCAGGGTTAGCAGGAATGGTCTCAACTATCTATTTTTTTTCCACTTCCCTTTACCTCTCTCTGTTCATAGCATGGCTTTATGGTACTTAACCTATTGTAGTACAAGCATCCTTCTTTACGGTGATTATGAATTACCCCATCCTGGGTAGTACGTAGTCAACTTCGTTTGGCCCAGTTTGCAGACTGATGGCATTGCCAGTCACCTTACCTACAGTGACTACACATTACCCCATGCTGTGACATGTGGCGTCAACTTAAGACAAGGTCGCAGATTAATAGACTCCTATTTGCACTTAAGGCGTTAAGAGGATCATGGTGCAAAAAAAAAAAGTCTGAATTAGAACAGTATAGGTATATGATTTATATTGTCACAGTTATAGCTGCATTTATCCAATACACATAAGCCCATTGGCCAATTCGTAAAGCCATGTCAGGTAAGAGATCAAAACAGACCATCGTTCTTATAAGACACTGCCAGAATTATATTGAAGTATTACTGACAAATTTAATATATAGTAAGCATTCTCCATTCAAAATAATGCTTCAGACAGTGTTAATATATACAGCAGATGTAGATTTTGTGCCAACAGTGCCTGTAATCCACCTCTGCTAGCAAAGATTAGCGGAATCTCAACTTTTTTTTTTTTTTTTTTATAGCATCACTGATCATTTTTCTTATGTATGTAACGCTTGCTATTTTCTGAAACAGTATATTGAGTTATGAGCCGATCATGGCTGTTTTCTAAACCCACATGGGACATTACAATTTACAACCCCCACCCAGGATAGTAGTTTGCTTTCAACCACCTCCTCTGTTCTTTCATATTTTAAAATGGAGTTAACCATTATATTTTTTAATATGCTGATGCGTGCCAGCAATACAGGTTTCTTTAGTTGGGGGGTCCCTTTTCTTCAAACTTTAGCAGAGCTTTAGTCAGCGATATATTATATTATATTCAGACCTGCCTTTAGCAGGAATGTTCTCCGATACACTGCTCCAGGTTATTTAGTATTGAAATGCTGTGTAACCAAAATTATTGGATTCAGCCATTAGTGTTATTTTGGAACATGCATCCCTGTTAAAAGACAGTTGGTCAAGTCAGTGGTATTGCTTTTCACTAGCATCAAACCAACCAAAAACAAACCCTTTTGATCGTCCTGGCACACCAATGGGCACTAAGGGGTTAGTTACCCAACAGCTGGACATCCATGTGGATAAGCAATGGGATGTGTGCAGTAAAGAAAAATTAGAGGGCATATCACCTGCACCATGAATGACGAATACAAATTCCTATTTATTTAATTAGGATTTTAACCTGTGATAGGGAGGTCTCAAACATTTCTTTGCAGAGCTAGAATCCAAGAGACTAAAAGCTACATTGGAAGATTAAATATGATATATATTATTATCCTATATAATTTACTAGGATGTTTGTCACAATGCAGTTATGCTCAGTAGAGACTGCCCACATGCATCCCGTGAGGCGACAATACTGCATCGCATGGAGCAGTGAGGTAGCGGCCTCTTAACCCTTTGAGTGCCAGAGGGGTACGCAGTCAAAGGGTTAACATTACCTGGACCTTGGCCCGTGCACATGGGCTTTTACACTAGTAAATATAACATGTATTATAATATATGTATTATATACAGGGCTCAAAATTTCCACTCGAGTGGAGTAACTTTTCAGGTCTGGCTAGATTCAAGCCCCATGGCAGACAGACAAGTATGGGAAAGTTGTTACACAGAAATAAGACAGACAAAAATATATAAAAAACACTTTGCTGTCTCAAGACAGCATCTTTATTTAAAATGATGTACAAATATAGCAGCATTCATTGCAAGTTAAAAAAAAAAAATAAAAATGGCATCAAGTTGTAAACCAAACAAAATTGCACATTGAAGAAGTCACTTGAAGTTCGGCTGGACTGAGTGATCTAGCAGACATTTTAGTCCCTTATCTTGATACCGAGCAGCTAATGTCAATCACGTTGCATCCCCTGTAGCAGCATTCTAACCAAATTTTGTATTTCCTGTGGCTGGTTGACTGGGTCCGATTGTTACAATTCTAGAATAAAAAAAAAAGTAACAGTCCATAGAGTACACAACAGGTGGTGTACTTGGACATCAGTATCCTTAAAGTTTATAAAAGTCTACATCCAGAGTTTCTGCCTGGATTTGCCTCTTTTTGGAAACATCCAAGCCGTTACCCTGTGGGATGGATGGGCAGCATATCTTGGCAGCATCAGTCTACATCAGACTTCTGTTTCTTGTTGCTTTGTGGGGGTGTCAAAACACCACTTGGTATTGGTGAGGCTCTGTTTTGTTCCTCCATCAGTGCCCGCTGCTTAATGTGAGCCTTTTCCTGAAAATAGAGGAATAAATAAATAGATTACAAGTTAGTCAAAACCAGTTTACTAGTTTTATGTTCCATTATGCAGTGAAAGAATTGCAGCAGGCAGTTTTCCTGGCTGTTTTGTTTAATTTTTATTAAAGGGATAGTAATGTTTTACAAAAGCAGCTCCAATTAATCTTCATAGTATTTGGGCCATGGAGAGCAGCAAAGTGTGTCCAGGTGGATTACAGAGAGGAACAATCTTCTATTAAGATAAGGGGGGGGAAGTGTGTGTGGTGTGTGTGTGTGTGTGTGTGTGTGTGTGTGTGTGTGTGTGTGTGTGTGTTCATTGTTCTCACACTAAGAAGATTGACCATGCTGTTAGCCGTCTGGTCCCAGGACCAGATTCCACTAGCTAAAAGGGGTGAGAGGGGAAAATATCATTCAATTACTCTTGAACTACAACTTTGACAGTATTGAAACACGCTCTATGGCTCATACTATGAGGATTAATTGGAGCTGCCATTTGCGTGAAACATTACTATCCCTTTAAGACAATGTTTTTCACTTTTCATAAAACCATACAATAGTCATGGAGCCATCAATCTATGCATCACATGCAATACATAAGAAAACAATTCTAGAAAGAATCATATGTAGAGTCTTATTTAACTGTCCCACCAATAAGCTTTGCATGGTGCTTAATAATACTTGAAGAAATATCAATGCCTAAAGTTGTCATTTAATCCTGAGTGCCAGAGTAGTACAGAACACTTTGCAAAGCAATGCTTTCTGTACCACTCTGGCACTCAAAGGGATATACTGTATGTTTAACAAATATAGTTATAACAGTTGAAGGCGTAGACGGCAGGTATATTGCATCTGAGACACAGACAACAAGCAGTATTGACAGCCCCCAGCGTCTGACCTGAAGTTCCGCCCCCCAACAGTGTGGGAAAGGGCCCCAGACCATAGAGACGGAATGCAATTTCAGCACCCTAACAATGGGCAAGTCCCAACTATTACATAAAAATAAATACAATTAAACCTCAAGCTCCATGTCAGTGTCTCCTCCCCCCTGGAAATGAACCTGGCCAAATAGCATTCTCTGATCAACATTAGGATATCCTATATAATAATTCGCTAAATCGTGTGTAACGCCCGACATGCGCAGTAGACACTGCTGCGCATGCGGCAGTCACACGCAGTAGAGACTGCCTGCGCCGTGGCTGATACAGAGCTGGGCGCTCCGAAGGAGTGTGTTTTAAAGGTGCATTAATCACAAACATTCTTCCTTGAAACCCCAAAATTCCTTTGTTGGGGCTGACAATGATACTGCATCAAACAATATTTCCCATGTGTTCTAAAGTCTTAAGCACTAGTTAAAATACAGTTAGTGTGCAGGACTGTCTTCCCCAGGGTTTGCTTTTAAAAGGTTGCACGCAAGAAAGTGTGCGACCAAATCAGAGTCACCATAATAAAAATGTCGACGAGAGAATCTCGCACTGCATGACAGCAAGAGTGTCATGTAGGAGTACTGAAAGGTCACATGCTGTCCCGGCTGGATTTTTTTTTTTTTTTTTTTTTTTATGTTGTCATTCTGTTGCGCTCCGTCTCACATTTGTGCTTTCTTGCTACATTTAATAAAGCAATACTGGTCATTAAAATCACAATGCAGCAGAGCCTCACCTAGCCCACCGGCTGTTTGCTCTCCTTCTGTAAGGAGACGTCCAGGGTGGGAGCTGCAGTCCAACAAGTAGGTGAGGCTCTGCTGCATTGTGTGAATTTATTTACATTTATTGCTTTATTAAATGTAGCAAGAAAGCACTAGTGCGAACCAGAGAGAGAGCCCAACAAAATAACAAAAAAAAAAAAAAAGTTAAGGGATCCACCCGGGGCAACATGCAACCCTTTCAGTACTCAACATGAGAATCTCACTGTCATGCAGCGCGAGATTCCCATGTCAACATTTTTATTATGGTGACATGGTAAGACTTGGTCATAGGATACCCTTCCCCAGTATAGTATATGCCAACCACAGCGCAATTAGTCTTCTAGTTCAAGCCCTTTAAAAAGGAGGAGAAAAGGCCAACATCATATTAAGGTAAGGGATAATAAATCCAAGAGGTCCTGTCACTTCGAAAGTCTCCATCTTGCCCACAGACCATACGCTTTCAGTTTGGCTAGTCTCTAACTCCGATCCTTCAAATCCTATCAGTTTTGTTTCCACACTTCTGCACTCTCCAGTTGAATAATGCCATTAATAACTGGTACCCAAAACTATAGTCCATATTCTAGCCAAGGCCTTACCAATGATTATCGAACTGTATTCCCATCCATCTATACATTGTATCCATGATGGCACCCTATTGGCTTTTCCTGTGGCTGAGTGACACAGCTGTGGATATTGTTCAGCTAGTTATAAATATGACTAGGATTCTACCAAGTACTCTCACATTTAGTTTGTATAGAGCATGTTTCTTCCTGCAGCCCAAATGTGTATATAATATAAAATATATACACACACACACACTATATTTGTGTGTATACATACACTTATTATACACCACATTTTATTATTAACCCCTTGAGGACCCATGAAAGTCCTGGAGTTCCGGGCTTCCCGCGCGGCTGCACGCCGTTTGGGGAGTCCGGAATCAGATTAGGGGAGGAAAAAAAAAAAACAAAAAAAACAAACCCCCCCCCCCCCCCCAAAAAAAACAAAAAAAACCCTGGTTCTTTAGTGACTGTCGTGTGCACGGCTGGCCCTTAAGGGGTTAAACCTCATCTGCCACTTTTCTAACCCATTCAATATTTCTGCAGATAAATATCCTGCTCTATATGAATTTCCTTGCACAGCTGTGAGTCATCAGCAAAGACTGAGATACTACTTTCAAGAACCACTGCTAGATCATTAAATGTCATTGTGACCAAGACTGAACCCTGTGGCACGAGAATTTTAGACCAACTTCAAAATGTTCAATTCACAACCTTCTACATTATATAATTTAACCCTTTCAGTGCAGCATTCAAAAGTGAATCTGGGGGAAAAAAGTGGCAGACTGCAGAGCCCCTAAGGGCCTCCAACACTTCTGTACCAAGACCCTGAACACCTGGTGACAGGGTCATCTCCTGGAGTAAATGAATAATTAAAACTCATCCTCATTCGTGTACATGTGTGGTGGGACAGCACAGTCCAGGTGCCAGAAACCAAGGACCCCCCCCCCCTTAGAGGAAGATGTATTATTCATAAAAGAAATAAGGGTGCAACTCATTCAGTTTACTGAAGGAGACTAGGAGGTCTGGGGGAGTGGCTGCACAAGGGACACAGACTAAAGAAGGGACAGAATGAAGCTGCAAAGTCCATTACAAGAACAGTCTGATAAGTGGAGCAACGGGTTAATAGGGAAACACCTGATGCCCAGGTGGTCCAAGAGATAAAATAAAGACAAATGTAATCTAAACCAATTACCTGACTGAAGTGGTTAAGGCAGAATGCAAGAAGGATAATCCAGACTCCTGTGACTCACACTGAAGGAAGAGAGGAAGTAGTGTAATAAAGTGAATGTGCCTTTCCTGCTCCCCGAGTCCCAAGAAACCAGGTCTTTTGGGAAACGTAGTTTTATTTTCCCTCCAATATTAAGCTGGTGCAGTGGCTCTCCAGCTGCTGAATTCAACTGTCAGCCAACTGCACTGCATGTCCAAGAGCATCCTTTAACTGCAGTAAGAAAGGGTAGAATGTGCCCTATTTTGCCTACCGGAATCCACTGGTGCAGAAGTAAAATCACATGCATCATCTAAATCTCATTCAATATGGCGCCCACAAGTATTTGTTCGTAGAGGCACCAAAGACACAAAGTTACATAAAATGGGAGGTACATTTCTGTAAAATACCCACTGGAGAGAACAGGGATAGCAAAGCGACAGAAAAGAACAGACTGCAAATCTAGCAATTGTAAAGGGATATTCATGTTTAATTACTGAAGTAAAATCAAGTCTTTATTCTTTTTTATGATGTGTATCAAGAAACCATTATTAAATGCTGCGGTTTTTCATGTAGCCTAATAGTTTCCCCCTACCGCCCCTTCCACTTACCTCAGCAAGCCAGCCTGGACAGAATGAGACGAGTGACAATCTTCCAGCATAAGGAAAAACCTGCCCTCCTTCGTCAAGGCTTTCCCCTATACTGAAAGCGGAAAGGTTGTCCCTAGATGCAATCCGTCCGGTCTGTGGACTGGATTCCAGATCTGAGGGGAGGCAGAGGAAGTAAGTAGAAGGGGCATGAGGGGGGAACTTTATTAAACCATAAATGAAAAAACAGCAGCGTTTAATAAAGTTTTCTTGATACACAAAAAAGGAAGACCATTTTACTTCAATAATTAAACATTACAATCCCTTTAAGAGACAATGTGGTTGCTAGACAGATGGACAATGACATTCACAAGACTCGTGCACTACAAAGACTGGAGAACTTGTTCTCTTCAGTCTCCTATGTATACATGCAAGTCCTGCTCAGGCAAGCTTAAAACCAAAAAACCAAACAAAAGTAAAAAGGCTGATAATGCAAGACATCCTCTAGATGACCCAGGTCTGCACTCTGGTTCAAACAGACAATGGAGGGGGAAAAAAGTTGGCCAACTAAGAATCTTTGCCCTGATGCAGTTCCCCTTGATGCCACTTTAACCCCACCCCCAATCCAGCTTTTTAAACTCGAGAGAGAGTCTCCACCTGCAGAGAGATTTAAAGTACCATACATGAGATTACTTTACCCTATGTTCTACAGTTCCACATTGGACAAAAGGAAAAAGTGTCAAATTCAATGGAGCATATTGTTTTCTAATAGTTTGAAAAGTTTGCTACTAATTTTCCAGTCCTTTGCACTCTAAAAAAAAAACCTTGATAGATTTGTGAAACAGTCTACAGGTTTTGCAAGGGCTAGCAATGTCAGCTGGGTTTTAAGATGAAATTAGTATTCCATTCAAGTTATAAGCATTTGAAAAACAGCATTTAGTGTACAAGTGCTGTTAATACATTAAGTAGAAAAACAAATCTTACCATTAGTTCCAAACAGCCTGTGTGTGTTTGTATATTATGTACATCTTCAATATCAACACCTTTGAAGAATTTTAATTTGGCTTTCCCCATATCCTTTATGGTCATTGCAAAAGGCACCACCCATTTTATGCACCCCTCCAAATCAGTCCATTCATAGCCTGGAAGTAAGGAAAAAAAAAAAAAAAAACCACACGACCACCACAATATTATGAGCAGTTAGAATGATACATTCTATAAAATAAATAGAACATTGAAGAATCAAGCATGCAGTAATATTTAAACATTACTATATCTTTAAGGTAAAGATTTTAATAGAGTTAAAAGGTTAACTATTACTACAAGTTCATTTGCAAGGGCTGCATACCACCCAAAAGCGCTTTAAAGTATAACACAAAGCATGACTTGAAAAGGACAGCTTGCCCTATGCCTCTACATTTAAGATTGAATGCAGGAAGATCAAAAATGGTTCACATACCTGAAACTTTTTCCACTAGCTCCAGACAGGAGAAATGATACAGTGCAGATGCTGCAAGAACTCCATAAGGATACTCCAAGCAGCCAATGTCAAGTACACACAAATCTAGCAGCTAAAACAAGAAAAAATCCACACAATTAAAGTGTGCCTTTTACATAAATCATACAGTAGCAAAACAAAGTCAGTTAACTCACCTCTATTATTTGCACATAAGTTTCTTGTGGGTATTGGGGGAGCAAGAAATGCTGAAGTTCCCTTAGGTAGGCAACTTGCAAGTAGATATTAAGCCAAGAGACAACAGTCATCGGACCTAAACACCAGTCAAGGGCCTAAAACAAAAAGCCACAAGATTGTAGCTGTTAGAATAGAACTATTAACATGCGCACGTACACACTAAATAGATATAGTACGTGTGCACACAACCACACAAAATCAAATCCTGAAGTGGTCCCAAGAAAAGTGGTGAAGTAAAATTAAACCCACCAAATGTCACAATTCCATTATTACATCTCAAAGTTCACCTCTGCATGTGTTCAAGGGAAGGGAAAAAGTATTTTTTTGCCCCCAATTTTACCAAGTGAGCAGGCATTTTCTTTATTTCCTAAGCCGTGTACTCTGAAAACACACCTCTAGAGCAGTGTTCTCAGCTCTGGTCCTTGGGGCACTCACTGCCAGGTTAAGTTTTAATAATATCCCCAATTAAGCAAAGGAAGATCACATTTTCCAATCCACAGATTACCTAGTGATCCGTTAAACCCGAACAGTGTGCACTCTGGAGGACCAACAGTGGAAAACCGAGCTACAGATACAAAGACCTGTGAATGGAGCCGGAAGCCATATGAACACCACTTACCCGTGATGCATTCTTAAAACCTCATTGTAAATAAAACTTTGATAAAAATGAAGTCTGTTGCACTAAGGAGGGAGGACATGGAAATGGTTAATCTTTTGGGGTTTTTCCAGATTAAAAGTGAACTCATTCTAGCAGAGCTGCCTTTTACTTCAAAGACAGGAAAAGGATATCTGGGTCAGGATGTGAAGAGGGGGAAAGGAGGATGGGAGCAGATAAAATTAGACATTCCCAGAACCTTGGAATAGCTCTGCGAAGAGAAAAGGGGCATGTGCCCTACGCATGTACATACTGATAGGTGTACCCCAAGGCTCTGTTCTGGGACCTCTTCTCTTTTCTCTGTATACACTCTCCCTGGGACAACTGATAAAATCCTTTGGCTTTAACTACCATCTCTATGCAGACTATACACAAATATATCTCTCTGCACCCTCAATATCACCTGAAATACAGCAGCGGGTCTCAGATTGCCTTAACGCTGTCTCTTCCTGGATGGCTCAGTCGCTTAAAACTTAACCTGTCCAAGACTGAGCCCCTTATCTTCCCTCCTAAATCCTGCACAACACCTCCATTTTCTATAACTGTCGAAGGCTCCACAATTTACCCTGTAGACAAGGCCCGCTGCCTCGGGGTAACTTTGGATTCTTTTCTTTCCTTCTCCACCCACATTAACAGCATTACCAAAACATGTTGCTTCTTTCTTCGGAATATAGCAAAAATCCAGCCATTCCTCTCTCACTCTACAACAGAAACCCTCATGCATGCTCTTATCCTCTCTCACCTGGATTACTGCAACTCTACTTACTGGTCTTCCTACTAACCATATCGCTCCTCTTCAATCAGTTCTTACTTCAGCCACCAGAATACTCTTCCTCTCCTCCAGAACAGTACTCACCCCACCACTCTTAAAATCACTGTCATGGCTTCCCATAAAGCAGCATATCACATTCAAAATCCTCCTCATCACCTTCAAGGCTCTCCATCACTTGTCCCCGCCTTATATCTCATGTTTGATATCCCGCCATATTCCTGCACGTCCACTACACAGCACACATGCTGGATGACTCACTGCCCCTTTAACCACTATTGCTGTTCCACGATTGAAAGCTTTCGCACATGCTGCCCCCTACCTCTGGAACTCCCTACCACCCAGTATTCACCAAGCCTCAACAATTTTAAATCTAAACTAAAAGAGCACCTTTTATCTCTAGCTACAGCACAATATGGAAACATAAATCATTATCATCATAAGCCAAACACTGCACTTCCTCCTCTACCAGCTTGTATCTGTATGTCACCCATCCCATACTTATAATGTAAGCTCTACGGGGCAGGGACCTCTTATCCTAATGTATACTCACCTGTTCCCCTTATGACTGCCTATATAAAGCACTTAATCACCGCACTTATTGTACCCCTTCTATATTAAATGTAATCGGTAAAGTGCCAAGGCTATATAAATAAAGATATACAATACTGATATTATGCCTGTGTACTTCCAGTGTATATCAATGTAAACAGCTTATGTCACATTTCCTGTGTAATGTCTATAAATAATTCCAAACTAGAGAGGTTGTTTAGACCTCATGCACAAAACTCCCTACAGCTGCTCGTATAGCAATAATGCCTTAATTACACACTACGCAGATACGGATCGGGGTGCTCCGAATTCAGACCGGAGTCCTCTCTGCGCACCTTCCTGGGACCAAGCGTTCCCAGGAAGGCGTGCAGAGAAGACTACTGCGAATTCGGAGCGCACCTCTCCATATCAGCCGCGGTACGGGCAGTCGACTGTGCATGACTGCAGTGCCACAAGAGACGAGAGGACCCAGCCACAAGCCGAGGCTGCTGGGTGGCACTGTGGCCTGTGTACTCAGGCTTTTATACTAGTAAATAAATATGCATCTTTGGTGCTGGGTGGATTGGATTTAAAATATCAAGTCAGAAGTGAGTTGCGCTTCTAACTATTTATGGGAGGTGCCCATTTTACTTTAAAAAGGAGATTCACAAATTGCTACTTAAAGCACGCACACTGTCCTAATACTATGCCAACCTGACAGGCAATGCAATCTTAAGACTTTTTTGGCAGCTTCCTGGAAATAGCTTCACCAGTCAGGTACAACCTCTATCACTCACTGGTCTGTTTTGAAGGCCCCCCACCCACATTATTTTAAAGGGATAGTAATACTTAAAATGTAAAAAAAAAAAAAATATATGTTGTAGGGGTTATCCCCCTGAGTAAAACAAGAATACTCCCACTGCTGAAAGGTGTTTCATTCAAAAGTTATTAATTTTCAAAGTTGAATTTTTTAGGTGTAATATCACAGTGGCCTGAAATTGTACAGTGGTGCTGTTGCTACACCATCCTATGGAGATTTATGGTCAATTGACCAGAGCTGTCCATAGGATCGTGTAGCAACAGCGCCACTGTACAATTCCAGGCCACTGTGATATTGCACCTAAAAAAATTCAACTTTGAAAATTAATAACTTTTGAATGAAACATCTTTCAGCAGTGGGAGTACTCTTGTTTTACTCAGGGGGATAAACCCTACAACATTTTTTTTTTTTACATTTTAAGTATTACTATCCCTTTAATGCTTTGGCAATAGTGTTAAAGCAGGGGCATCTTGAACAAGCCTCACACTGCCAGCCACAACACCTTAGGCTGACAATTCCACTGTACCATTACTTGGTATGGAGCAAAGTGTGTTACACAGGGACAGACAGATACCAAGCTTCATGGTGCGGTGACCCACCCCTTCCCAATACAGTAATCTCCTGATGCAACAAATAAGAGGCAAGGTATTTTAAAAGTTGAGTTGCTCAGTGTTAGGTTGGCAACACAGTATATAAGAACATTTTGTGTGTTATAATACTATGCAATAGTTTGTTTTAAAACATCCACCCCCCAAGTTTAAATTTGCACTTCAGAAGCACACAAATCTATTAAAAAGATCAGCCACCACACAAGATTTTGCCCCACACATCAGGTCTGCCCCCACAGGAGCAGAGCTTATGACAATGCTAAGGCTATAATAAGCCCCAGCAGGCCAATAGGAAACCTCTGTATACACTGTTGGTCCCACAGGAAGTAAACTGAGTTGGTAGTTTAAAGCCAAATTTCTGGGTTAACTGCCAGGTGATTGGGTCAGTTTTAGGACACTAACCCTACCCCCAACTACCAAGAGAAGCAATCTTTTACTTTTGCAAGCGCAAACTATAAGTATTTTAGCACTGGTTCGTGGAACTAACACCGCTAAGAAACTTTGTAATAATTCCCTATCTGGCGACTAGCTGATTAGTAGCGCTACTCGCCAGAATTATTACCTCTTTATGGAGAAATACGCAGTCCTCCTCAGCTGACAGGCAGGACGGAGCACGTACATCTTGCCCTAGTGACGCCCGACCGCCTGCGCTGTCAGTCCCTTCCGAATGGCTCCTAGCAACGCCTCCTACAGCCTTCTGGGACTGACAGAGCAGGCGCACAGACGTCACTAGGGCAAGATGTCCGCGTTCCGTCATGCCTGTCAGCCGAAGAGGACTGCATATTTCTCCATAAATAGGTAATAATTCTGGCGACTAGAGCTACTAAGCAGCTAGTCGCCAGATAGGGAATTACAAAGTTTTAGCGGCGTTCGTTCCGCTTTAAAAGTTGCGCTGACATTGGTGTCATAATTGTAAGAATCCTGCAGCTATGACAAAGATGCCCTATGAAAATAGTTTACAGTGTTACATGTGCGATTATTTGAGGCAGGACCTTCCCATGTTAATCCTCAAACTGAATCCACGAAGCAGAGTCACATAAGACGTCACATTACCCCATGCTACTTGCGTGGAAGCTCCCGCACCATTCACGTGCCTGCAGCAGTACAGAGCCGGTTGTGGCTTCCTACATCTCTCCTGCCCTCAAGGTTTAATCCATTTAGTGGTGGGTGGGCAGGCAATGAAATTTAAGTGACAGTGAGTGGGGGAGGTAATGTAGGACCAAGACAGACACAAAGTGCCTTCACAGAATGCCTTCATTAGCATAATCCAAATCTAGTTTTCTAAATGAAAATATCTAATACAATGATTTTCAAAGCTTCCTGAATGTCCAAAGTTGTTTAGGAAATTGGTCTGTAAAAGGGTTAATAGAAAGTGAGGTCTGCATCAAACCAACAAGGCTCCAATTTGCTCAGAAGCCATCCTACTTGCTCAGAACCCCCATCACACCCTCAAACTCTGTCAGAGCTCCCTTTTAAATGGGTTATTACTTTAAAGGGATAGTAATACTTCATTTTAACATTTTATTTTGTAGGCATTAAAAAAAACAATTAGAATGATATAAGTCTTATCTCTCAAACCTTTATGGTTTATGAGATATTCACAAGCAAAGTTTCCCCTCCCCTTTTACCTAGTGTAAGCCATCTCTTCTCAGATGTGAATGTGGTTGTATGACCAGACAGATAACAGAAGGGGACAATCTTCTTTGTATAAAAACAATGAAAGCCCTTCCCCCCTTTTTCCCTTATCTTAATTGAAGATTGTCCCTCTCTGCAGTCTACCTGGGCACCTTCCTTCTGATCTGGTTGAACGGGGGGGGGGGGGGGGATACTTTGCTTGTGAATATTTCTTAAACCATAAAAGGTTTGAGAGATAAGACTTATATCATTCTTCATGTTTTTTTAATGCCTACAAAATAAAATAAAGTTAAAACGAAGTATTACTATCCCTTTAACCATTAGAATGCTGAGTGGAAGCCAACTTAAGGGGGGGGGGGTTCTTGATCATCCCTTATTGTGCAGTGCGTGGGATGCACAATTCTTTGACTTTGTTCATTTGACCCAAAACACAACAGTTCACAAATCTACAGGTTGTGGTTATCTACCTTCATTATGACAAGCTCCATACTTGTAATCTCATCTTCTGTGCATGCTCCATCCGTAATAAAAGCAAATTGATGCAGCTTAGGTGGGTAGATTTCCTGAATAGAGATCAAAATCAGGACCACATGTAATACAAACCCTTTTTTTTATAAAATGTTTTGACAAGTAAAATCATAGAACAAACCTCAAGCTTTGCTGCTATGAACAAGCTAGTAATTCCAATTAGCTGCAGTCTACTTTTGACAACCTCTTGTTGCGTTGTCATAAAACGATCAAAGAAGTCTTGTGCCAGGTAAAAAGTCTCTCTGTGAAGCTTGTAAACTTCACAAACCTGAGGAAAAAAGGTGAGAAGAGGGAGAGCAGAATAAATAAAATTTAGAGATTTTTATGCACTTTAAATTCTTATTATGAGAACCAAGACTAACTATAGGTTCTACTATTTGAAGCCTTCATAACACCCTTGACAAATGCGTATATTAGGCGCACACCAGAGACTCTAGCTTGCATTTCAAGGGTGATCTAAACAGGAAAGCAGAATAGTGTTTTTAATGTTCTTACTCATTAAATCTCTCTATAGATTATAGAGAACACAGGATCCATGGGGTTGAGTCCCTCCTTTTGGAAGGCAGGACACATTTCAAGAGACAGTCTTATAGGTGGAGATTCCCAGCAACTCCTCTAGCTCCCCCCCCCACCTCGCAGTCTCCAGTATGAATGTGACCAAAGCCACATTAACAAGGAAAGCGCTGGAAGTAAATCTCCTGTGAGATAAAGACTCTAAAAAGGACTCGGCAAACCCAGAGTTCCCTTTCGCTGTGTGGGAAGACCTGTCTTGCATTTTAATATGGCCGACTCATTCTTGAAGGTCCCAGGACAGGTCAAGCTGCTTTCAAAAGTCACTGTGGCCTCTTGGATTAACGCTACCATGCACCAGAATAAAGCCAGTTTCCTTTAAAGGTCACAGCACATTCCACTAGGTCTGCCTGGGTCTCCTGGGCCTACAAGGATCAGGCCTCAGCTGAGTAAGCTTTGCAAGGCAGCAACTTGGTCTCTCCTTGCACACCTTTGCTATGCACTACCATGTCGATGTTGTGGCTTTGGCAAGAAGGTTGAAATTTGTGCCAAGGATTTAAACAGGAAAGAACACATTCTATGGAGCACAGGTACCACTAAGCTCCAAGATTCGGAAGAAAGGACCTTACGCTTGTCCCTATGATACTGGAATTCAGTAGAACTATCCAATATGTCACTGAACTTTTACTGCAAACAATCAGGACTTAAACTTCTGAACATCAGTAAGGTAAACAAAGATGTAAAGGGCCCTAGACAGGCAAAGCTGTCTGTAGGATCTTCTGGGTGAAGCCAGAACATCTTGCACACCTTTGCCAAGCACTACAGTGTTGGAGGACCAAGTTGCTGCCTTGCACAACTGTAGTTGAGTGTCGATTCATGTAGGCCTAGGAAGAGCCCCCACAGACCTAGTGGAATATACTGTGACCTTAAAGGAATCTGGCTTCTTTATGGCATATGATAGCCTTAATCCAGGAGGACCCAGTGACCTTGGAATGACAGTCAGCCATTTGAAAAGGCCAAGTTGGGGGCGCATAAAATTTAAGGCCGCACACTACGTATAAGAAATGGATAGCATCTGTCAGACTTCGGGTTAGGACAAAATGAAGGAACAACAATCTGATGTGGAACTCTGAAAGCACCTTAGGAAGAAATTCCTGAGTGGGTCAAAGCACCACCTTGTCCTTATGAAAGGCCAGGAAAGGCAGCTTGCAAGAAAAGGCCTGCAACTCAGCAACTCTGTGGACAGAATATTGCCAAAGAAAAGCCATCTTAAGCATCAATTAATGCAGAGGAATGGAAGAAAGGGACTCAAAAGGAAGCTTCTGCAAAACTGAGCAAAAATTAAGGTCTCACAAAAAAGTAGGAGCTTTAAATGCCAGGAAGGAATGGGCCAACCTATGAAGGAAAACCTTGACAACTGGAACGGTGGCAATAAGTCTCAAAACAAAGAACGCTGAAATTTGAACCTTTAAAAGGAGCAAGCAGAGTCTTTTGGTTTTAGCCTCTCTCCAGGATGGAGTGAGCAAAAGGAAGGTCAAACTCCTGCAAAGACACAGACTTGCCCATGCACCACAAATGACTAGACCACACACTATGGTAAGTCTAGGAAGAGAGGCTTGCTGGCCTGAATCAGTGGAAATAACCTCAGTGGAGAACCCTTTTCTCCTCAAGATGTGGGCTTCAACAGCCATGCCATCAAAACCATCTTTTCCACATCCTTTTGCCACAGGTAAACCTGAAGGTGAAGGTGGAGGTCCGGCCTGTGGATCCTGAATGAACAGACTGACCAGGTCTGCAAACCTCACCCTCCTGGTTCAATAAGGAACCACAATTATGTTTCCACAGTACATCCTGATATTCCCAATACCCTGGATATGAGAGGAATCAGAGAAGACACAGGCGAGGTGGAAGTTCCACGGAATAGACATTGCGTCCATGGCGAAGGCCAGAGGATTTCCCCTCCGGGACAGAATGTCTGAACCTCCCAGTTCTCCCTGGTGACCATCAGATCCGTTGTTGGCACATCCCACTGTTGCACAACAAGGTAGACTACTACCTCCGAACTGGAGTTCCCACTTTTCAGAAGCCACATCTTGGCAGAAGTCTGAAAAGAACGTTTTCTAACCCAGGAATGTGCACGGCGGAGATGACCCAGAACATTGGCTTCTGCCCAAACTAGAATGTACCTCACCTCAAACCAGATGGCGATAGCGCAAATGCCCCCTTGACAATTGATGCAAGACACAGCTGAGGTGTTGTCCAACTGGTCTCATCTCTAAACAGTATGGTCCAGTACACAAGGTCCAGATGGATCACCCCGAGTTCCAGAATGTTTGTGGACTGAAGAGACTCCTCTCCTCAGTCCACCTGCCCTGGACCCCCAGCTGAGCCAGAGCTGCACCTCATACTGGCCTCCTACATGACCAGAGTCCATTCGGGGACCATAAAAGGTTACCCCTTTTCCAAGATGCGTTGGCGCAGCCACCGCTGAAGTTCCCAGCTAGCCTCCAAAGAGTGAGACCCAGCGATCCAGATGTGCCGGACCGAGGAGAGAAAAAAAAAATTAAAAAATTCTGAAGCACATGCCATTCAGGTTCCCCTGTGTATCTGAATGCAAGAAACACCCTCTAGTGTTATCACTAGTCTGCCCATGCAATCCTTGCATTCTTGTCATTGCAGAGATATTCACAGGGAAGTCTCTCTCTAGACCGTCAGGACGTGTACATACACATCAGTATCCGGACAGCCAATGCCATCTGCGATTTTGCCATTACCAGTTTGCAGAACTGCCATTTCTGGCTTCTGCTGCTCAAGTGTTCAGCGTTCTGGGGGCCTTAGTGGCACCATGACCATTTCCATGAAGCCCTATCCGGACAACCTTTTGTAGAATGTTCCCTCAGGGGAGCTCTTGTTCAAGCATGTCCAAAACTGTGCTCTGCTTCTGGTCCACCACAGGTGGATTCTGATTGCTCTGAAACTCTCTGGTACCTTCCTTGGAACTAGTGCTCCTGGGGATACGGTTCAACACTTGTCAAAAGTTTTCCTGCCAGAGGAGAGAGAGTTCTTCTGGTAATGCAGGGAGGTTTCACAGGCCCTGGGTTGGCCTAGGAGGCCCCCCACAGACCTAGTGGAATGTACTGTGACCTTAAGATTTCTTTTGTGCTATGTGTGGTGTCTTTGCCACTGTTATACTTCATCTTACGGGCGTACCAATTATCTTTGTTATTTTGATCATGTAATAGGTTATCCCTATGGTGAACACTGAATAGGTCTTCAATGCAGAGAGAACAATACAAAGTTGTAATTAAACAACTGCTCCCACCCCCTTTTTTCCTCCTCATCTGTTTATGCAACACTTATTCTACAACTGTGCGCATCTCTAGGTTATTCCTGATATTCTGTTCATATAATGCATGTTCTCCTTAAGCTTTTATAGCACCGAATAGGTCTTCAATGCTTAAAAAGGAACATAATGCTGTTGTAACTTTGTACCATATGTGAGTGCTTTGGTCCCCTTGGACTGCGCGGTTATTCATGGTGCCAGCTGCACTGCACTTGGGGTGCCGGGGGAATGGAATGTATGCTCATGCATCTAAACTGTGCTTCACATATACACGATTGTTGGCATGTGTCTTGCATCCTGGCCAGGGCTGGATGTCCTGAATCTGGCTGGATGATGGGTTGGGGCTTGTTCCCCCTGCTCCTGACCCACTGAGTTGGACTCTGACCTCTGGAGAGGGAGGCTTATGCTGCCTCTCCTGCTGACAGAGGGCTCCAGTGCACAACATGATATTGTCCTTCCACCCATCTCCCTTTTTTTTTTTTCCTACCCCCTAGCTGAAACAACTTGCATTTGATAGATTCCAAAACACTTAAAAATGTACATTCCTCCCCTTTTACTGATCTAGTTCTGTGTGAATCCTTGGAGTTTGTCTCAGTTGGTCGGGGCTAACAAGTGGTCTGTATGCGAGACTAACAATATTCTAAGACCATGACAGGATTGAGGGTGGGTTACAGAGACTGGCTCATGTGGGGTACGGTCCTTTCATGGCTGGGTGGGGGACATGGGCTTGGCTACCCTTCATCCAACAGACCACAAGTACTCCTGCCACTCTTCCATGCACCAAACCCTCTCCCTTATTGCCCATGCCTTTGTTTTGGGGGCTTCCCATGGAAGTATTGTGAAATGAGCATCTTCCCCGAGCAGTGTCCAACCACTCTGTTACCTGCGCTGGTTGTTGAGTCCCATTTGGCTAAATGTAGTTGTTCCTGTTCCTCATGCTAAGGACACAAATCAAAAGTACTGCGTAAAGCTGGCTCGGCAGGTGAAGATATAGTGTGTGAGGCTGAGAAAGAATATGCTCTGGGATCTCCCTAGCGTCCACCTTCACAAAAGAGCCAAGCTGTGAAGGCCAGCATTTGGGGGACATGGAAAAAAGGACTGTCTCTTGGAGCTCAGCTGAACCAGGTTGTTTCAAGCCAGTCAACATGTTTTTGAGCACGGCTCTAAGGCGGTCAAGATATAGGCCCATTTGGTGGGCTATAATACAGACCACCCAATTTGTGAATTTTAGAGTCTTTACTTTTCCCAACCGAACAAGTGTATCGGACATCCAGCTTTATTTGGCCGATTGCTCCTTACAGTCTTTGTCCCACAAGGACAGGTGTATTCTGGACACGCACACTTTTTGAGAGAGGTGGTCAAAGCTATAATGGGCCATACCCAGTGGTAAATCCCAAGGGGTTGATGGCCTGCCCATAGAGTGGAGTAAGAAACAAGTCAAGGTTCTTGCGCCGCAATTGCAAATCACCCTCATCGCAACTCAACTTGTGCCTTTCTTCCTATTAAGGAGGTATCCATCATCATTGTACTCCCTTAAAAGTCGGTGAAAGATGTTCTTCTTAGTTGTAACATCCCATATTGCTCCAGACCATGGACATTTAGATAGATAATCGGCAAAAACGTTGACATGATCAAAAACAAAACAAGGCAAAATTTATATCCCCAGCAAGTCAAGAGTCCATAATCTCTACGATTTCCACATGATAATCAGAGTCACAGTACTACTGTCATCTGACACAGACAAGGTCTTTGATTCTGTGGAGTGGGAGTAGTTCTTGATAAATTTGGGTTTGGGTCAACCTTTATTCACTGGGTCCACACTCTAAGCCAGGCTTGTGGGCTCAGATCGTAGAGGAGATGTCTCTTCCACGGACTTTGCCCTTGTAAGGGCGCACTAAATGAGGTTGTCCATTGCCACCAGGGCATAAAGCCATTGGCTACCAGTATACATGATGATCCTCACATTGCTGATTTTTGTCTAGGTGGTTGGGTGGAGAAGCTTACTCATCATGTGGATAACATGGTCCTTTTTTTTGGGCAATGTACACTAGTCCTTGGCAGCCTTACTAGAATGAGCGGACACATTTGGTCTTTTACTCAGGACTCCATTAATAGGTCAAATTCCACCCTATTACTCCTGTATCAGGTGCCGGACGGAATCCACTTATCTGCCAACAGCATTTCAGTTTAATTTATTTTGTAGTTCAATAAAAAGTTTGTAACCATTTATCCCCAGGACTTATAATTTTGATATGAATTATCCAGGAGTTTTACTCCCACCAAACACATCACTGGAGCTGAGTAATTCATCAACCATCCCCCCTCCCCAGACTTTTGACCAGTGAGACAGAATAGGGATGGTTCAAGAATTATCCCCACCTGCTTTGATCCAGAGTATCAAGAGCTACTCAGCAAGTATCACTTTGGTCGAGTTTGGATGATTATTTTGGTTGAATTTGGAGTTTCCGTGAATATGTACATGTTGACAGAGTCAGATTTTCCTCACAAGCATCTTCAGCTTGTCTGTCAGTCAAGCAGTCACCCAGTGAGTGAGTTTCTGAACGGTTTCTACCATCAAGAATTATTGCCTAGTAGACTCTCTCGAACATGCAATCGGATCAAAATGTACAGATTAGACAGGTTTTTATATAGATCACACTATTTTTCCCCACTTCTTTTGCATTTATCAAACTGATTCGGAGACCCCACTCTGACCATACTCCCAATCCATGTAGTACATTTGGCTTTGTCAGCATATGAACACATTGTATAGGTATACCTGTATCAATTATTTGCACAGTTTACATTTGGTTATATTGATTTTTAGTTCTTCAGCGCTCAAGCTAATATACACATTTATATCATTTTATATGGTTGATGTTTGGAGCAGCCCTCTCATTTTGTTTGTCCTAATATATTGTTAATACGGCACATTTCACACAGTTTCAAACAAACATTCTATTAGAGGCCCGCTTAGTTATATATTTTTTTTCTGTAGAGGAAGACTCCTCAGGTGCAGAGACCTGAAGAGTCTCCAGAACAGTTCTAATAAGTAAATCAGCCAAGGGAAGGGGGTCACTCATAAGAGTCCCTATAGGAGAAAGAGGAGTCCATAGGCTAATATTCCCCCTCCTCATCTTCTGACCATTCCTTCTCCGAGAAGGCTTCTAGAATCTGAGGAACAGAGATAGGTGCCACATATTTAATGCTGAGGGGGGGGGGGGGGGGGGGATCCTAGATTGGAGAACCACCTGAAGGAAGAAAATAATGTGGGCCACAGACAACAGAAGAGTTTTTACCCAAGCTGGCTCTTTGTAGTAGCAGTCATAGTACAAGAGGGGCAGAGAGATCCAGAATACTTTCTAGGTAGCCATTTGATAGGATAAGTAAACACCAGAGTCCTTAAGGCTAACATTCACTCCCATGTTCTTTAAAATCCGACAGGCTGATCGTTAAGTGTCTCACTCTAGTATAAAATAACCATTAACAATTCCCTAGACTAAATTCATCACTAGAAAGCAAAAAGTAAGAGATACATTTTGTGGCAGGCAAAGGGTTAATCTGGAGAAGTAGAGCAAGGACAGTGTCTGCATAGGATAAGCAAGAGAAGTAAAATGGTGACTGCAAAACTGGCAGCCAATTGGAAAAAAGTCCATAAAATGGACATTCTAGGAAAGACTTCTATTGCTGTTACCTAGCAAAGCCATGGGATTGCCACAAACTCAAGACACTCAGGAACTGAACCAGGTGAAAGGTCATGGAGACTAGAAAAGCAAGCCCACTCAGACTGTATATCAAAAAGATGCAGAGATATGTCCCAATGACATTTGCCCGTACAAGTGAATGGATTAAAGATGGCAGTGCAGGCACCTATTAACCCCTTAGTGACCGGCCACACGCACACGGCCAGCACTTAAAAGCCCGCCGAACATTATTTTTTAAAGAGAATCCGGAGTCCCCGAACGGCATGCAGCCACGAGGAGACCCGGATTTCCAGGACGTACATGTACGTCCTTTGTCCACAAGGGACATCCGCTCAGGGCATACATGTAAGTCCTCAGGCGGTAAGGGGTTAAAGGAGCCACGGCACTAAACTGGACAGCATTACAGAAGAACACCACAAAGACCATGTGAGGGGAACCCAAAAAGAGTCCAACAAAAAAAACAGACTCCCAGACCTCAAAACCGGTGAGAACAGCAGGCAGAGGGTTAAATCAGCAAAACAGCAGTCATCCGTGTTCCATTGCTCAGGGAATGGACAGTACAAGGTACCCAACATGAGTTCAGGAGCAAAAAGCCTCAGAGAAAACTTCTGTATGGAGAGGCACAATGTGGACCAAGGCACTCAAAGGATTAAATACCAAGTATTCTTTAGTTAGGTTACCATTGTAAGATTAGTAGAGCCCCAGTAATCTCTGCTGGGAGGGAAACTTGGCAGCAAGATACCTACCACAGGGCTGCAAGGGTCCACACAGTACATGTACACTGGTCAATACATTCCTCCACTCCATTACAAAACAGTAATACCAGGGAACTTAATGAATGAATAAAGATAGGTTGTTAAGAAAGAGTTCGTAAGGATGGGCATTATCAATGGCAAGTATACATAACACACACACACACACACACACACACACACACACACACACTGTATCTGCAGTTTATTGTAGGCCATGGGTATCAAAATTGTGGCCTGTGAGCAAAGTGCAGCCTGCACCAAGATCAAAGTAGTTGGAGAAATATTAGTGCATTGGCTCCATAGAACACTGGACTTTAAGAAGCCCTCTTCTCTTTATCTTAAAAACACATCTCCCCCACAAAATGTCCCCTTAATCACAGAACAAAACTCACTTCCATGAGCCAGTCCAGAAGAATAGACCTCATGCTTGGCTGCAGTTGTGGATGCTTCTGAAAATAACATTTGTCCCTCAGGTAGGTTTGTTCTTTTTTTACCATATTCCTCCAGACGTCAGCTTGGTCAGCCCAGCTAAAATAAAATTTGCAATGAGTGTGTGACAGAAGTCAGTACAGAGAAAGTGCACAAAAACAACTTTACAAAAAGTTTATGAGACAGTTAGGTGGTGTTTCCTTCAGCATAGAGAATGGTAACCCCCAATGCGAAGAGGTTTTTCTTTAATGGGGGGGGGGGGGGGGGTGACGTCTCAGCATTTCAATTCTCTCCACCCCCGTATCCACAAGGAACTCCCATAATTCCCTACAGCCTTATAGCAGGCTATGAAAGATATCTGGGAATTAAACTTTATTCCAGTTTTTCAGGAATAACCCCACAAGCGGCAGCTCTGCAGCAGTGCTGAGATCAAGTTATAGAAACAGAAATCCTTCACTGAAATGGTCTTCTACATGTGCTTTGTTTGCAAGCACACGTAGAAGACCATTTCAGTGAAGGATTTCTGTTTCTATAACTCAGTCTTCCCCCCTTAACCCCCCCCCCCTTAGGAAGTGAAGTGTTTCAATGACATCCTTAGAGTGAACGTTATTATTCCATTGATTCTCCTCCTCATTAAGTAATGACTAGAACAAATGTCCTTTACATATACTCCAAGCTCTCAATAGCAAAATCTCTACTCTAGCATACCCACCACACGTGGGCTCCAGGTCTCTATATATTAGCGCATTACTACATCTTTGTTTAACTAGACTAGCGGAACAAAGAGGATTTGTGTACTTTCCAATAAAACATTTTCTCCTAGTCCATACGGAACACAGGGACCATGGGGTAAACATGCTACCTCAACTTTAGGAAGGGCACTTTCTACATAGAGCTCTCTGGAGGAGACTCCCTCCCATCTCCACATCAAACTATAGCATGTTTAAGTTTTTTTTTTCCCCCCATATTATCTTAGAGATAAACAAGAACTCCCACTGTTGAGGATTTTTATTCAAAAATGATTGAAGCTCCATCTTGAATTCTTTTTTTTTTTTTTTTTTTTTGGTGCAGTATCAGTGGCCTGAAACTGTACAGTGATGCTGTTGCTACACCATCCTATGTCAAATGACCAGAGCAATCCATAGGATGGCGTAGCAACAGCACCACTGTACAGTTTCAGGCTATTGTGATATGCTACCTGAAAAATCTAATCTTGAGATGCAGTAACTTTAATAAAACACCACTGCGCTGGAGGAGGGAGTGGGAGATACTTAAGTATTACTAATCCCTATATTAAAGTCCTATTAAAAATATATTTCCCCCATAAAGGTTTGAGAGATGATCACTCCTAAAGTTGCCCTCTCCCTCCCCCGAAGTCAGAATTGTTGCCGACTAAAGGGAAATCCGGTCTTAGAACAGGCAGCTCTGCAGCAGAGCCACAATCACGTTAATAAAATTAAAAAAAAAAAAAAAAAAAAAAAAAAATATTATATATATATATATATATATATATATATATATATATATATATATATATATATATATATATATATATATATATATTTCACTAAAACGGTCTTCTACGTGTACTTGCAAACCAAGCACACGTAGAAAACCATTTCAGTGAAAGTTTGTTTCGTTTTTTTTTTTTTTTTTTTTTAAAGTGATCGCGGCTGTGCTGGAGAGCAGCCTGAAAGTTGTACGACTTGCTTCCCTGCAGTCAGCTAGAACGCCGACTACGGGGAAGGGGGAGGGCAACTTTAGGAGCGATCATATCAAACCATAAAGGTTTGTGAGATGACACTGGGGGCAATATATTTTTAGTAGGACATTAATATAGGGATTAGTAATACTTAAGTATTACTCTCTCTAAGCATGACTATACAAAAAACACCAAAGTCCAGAGACACAAGTCCAGATAGCTAATGGGTTACTGTGATGTTGCAGAATAAAAGAAAAAAAAAAAGTTAGTAGTAGAGGACCTGTAAGGCCATGGCTGAACACCATGGGTAAAATAATTTAGGCAGTGACATCAAGTTTTAGAAAATAGTTACCACAGCTGTGGAAGAGGAGATACACTATGTGACCGGAAGCGAAGCGTGGTAAAAGGTTGGTAGATGGTGGAGTGTAGCCCAGTTTCTTCTTTTTCAGGTGTTGGAATGAACTTGTGGGGACTCTTACATGCCAATTCATTGCTCCAGGGACCCTATCGATTGAATATGGAACAAAAAGGTTGAGATTATCCCATTATATATTCACACATCCCCGCCCCCCCAAAAAAAAACAAACAAAAAAAAAAAAAACACACAATTTAAGTGAGTTATTCTAGATTTTGCCCCCATAAATCTTAGCCAGTTGAGAGCTGCAGCAGAAGCAGGACACTCTGAACAGAAAACTACACAAGCCTGTTCTATATATCCCCACACCTAGCAGAGCAAGGGAAAGACAAGAGACACCAGAACAGAAGGGGGGGGGGGGGAAGCAGGACATCACAACCCATAGAAGAAGAAGTTTGATTCTTCAAAGCCCATAAAGTACTCAAGGAACATATTTAATGGCAGATCTCCATCTCTGCTCAGGCTACTTAAAAAAAAAAAAAAAAAAAAAAAAAAAAAAAAAAAAGCTTGTGGGAATTACGACAGAGGGAAGAACTCCTGATGTGAAAGAACCAACTTTAGGATGAATACCAGTCAGTTTCTAACAACTGTCTGGGTGGAAGACTAGGTGAGGAGATTCTAGTGTTGATGGCATAATGGAAGGTGTAGCAACTGAACCAACTGCTGCATCTAATGGAGACAAATCAGCAAGAGACACCCGTCCTGAAATTAGTAGCCAGTTTTGTGAAAATAAAGTTAGAAATTTACTTACCAATGTTTCCTTTTCTTCTGTGTCCTTCCATGGCTAAGAATGGGTATTGTCTCCGCCCACCGGCTGGGGTAGGACCAATTAAAATCAAACATAAAAGAGCATGCTCCCTTGAATCTCCAGTCTCCTTTTGACTAAGCAAAAAAAAAAAAAAAAAAATTATACAACAATACGTTAAGTGTAGGGGAGCCGTGGAAGGACACAGAAGAAAAGGAAATATCGCCAAGTAAATTTCTAATTTTCTTCTGTGTCCTATCTCCAGCTAAGAACGGGATGTACCCAAGCATAGCAAAACTTCCAAACAGGGTGGGATACAAAGTGATTATCATGACACTATAAATGGAATGTCTTACCACTTAATCAGAAAAGACAGCCTGGAGCACTTATTTTCCGAATTTGGCATCTGAGGCCTGGACATCTATTTTATAATGCTATAAATGTATTCAGAGAGGACAAAGTTGCGGCTTTGCAAATGTCCTCTGGAGACGCTAAAGCCTTACAAGCCCAAGAAGTGGACAAAGCCCTTGGTGGACTGAGCCTCAATAGAAATAGGAGGGGGAAGTTTGGCCTCTGAATATGCTAGGTGGATAATCTAGTGTAAGACTTTGAAGATGCACTCCCCTTAAACTTCCCAAAAAAAGTGAACAGTCAGATTTCATGAATTCTTTGGTTCTGTTAATGTAACATGATAAACATCTGACTAGGTCTAAACTATGGAATTTTGTCTCCTCATTTTGAGAGTTATGGCAAAACAAGGGTAGAATTATTTCCTGGTTTAAATGAAACTCAGACTACTTTAGATCTAAAAGTAGGCTTGAATCCAAGGACCACCTTTTCTTGATGAAAGGCCAAGCCTGAGTTTCAGATACCCTCCTGGCTGAAGTTATGGCAGTGAGGAAGACTGTTTTGTATGTCAAGGCTTTAACGGATACAGACTCCAGAGGCTTGAAAAGAAGGGAGCTGATGAGTTGTTCTAGCACCACATTAAGATCACATGGAGGAACAATAGACATAATACAGGGTGTAGCTCTCTCCATTACTCTGAGGAATTTATTTCCCAGAAGATTATCCGCAAAGGGTTTGCACAACCGGGTTGAAAGAGCAGACAGCTGAACCTCGATAGAGGATGGTTTAACCCCTTGGCAAATGCATTTTGAAGTAAATTCTAGGATTCTGGCTACATTGATACCAGAGAGATTGCTACTTCTGTTTACACCAAGTCCTGAAAATTTGCCAGAGCCTACAATGTATTTTAGATGTAGAAGCTTTCCTGCCTGCTGCAATGGTCTTTGCTACAGTATTTCCCGCTTAATCTCCAAACCTTCATCTTGATGAACGCTGGATTGGGGTGCATCAGAGGTCCCTAGTATAGCAGGTTCTGTCCGACGGGAAGAGAAATGGGTTCTTCTATTGACAGTATTGACTAGGGAGGCAAACCAAGTCCTTCTTGGCTAGAGCGGAGCAATCAGGATGACTTCTGCCCTGTCCAATATTATTTTCCTCAAAAACCTGATGGATTAGAGGAAGTGGAGAGAATACATAGGCCAGGTTGAATTCCCAGGTCCATGCTAGCACATCCTGACCCAGGGCTGTTGGCTCGTACGTTCTGGAAAAGAACTTCTTGAATTTCTTGTTTTGGCTTGTTGCCATCAGGTCTGTTTCTGGAATGCCCCATCTTGATACGATGTTCCCGAATACCTCCTGATTTAGGGACCATTCTCCTTGATCCAGGCGATTCCTGCTCAGGAAGTCTGCTTGCAGGTTCTATCTTCCTCAGATATGCTGGGCTGTGATGGACATAATTGTTTTCTGCCCAATTTAACAGCTTTTCTACTTCCTTTAGTAGTGTTCTGCTCCGGGTTCCCCCTTGACTTTTCAATGTACAGGACAGTTGCTATGTTGTCTAATTTGGCTTTGTTCCTTACCAGAGTTTTGAAATTCCTGAGACAATTTAATACAGCTTTTGTCTCTAGTATGTTTATGTGATTTCTTGACCATCTTGGATGACATTCCTTGAAATGTTTGGGTCCTGCAGGTGCCTCCCCAACCTGCCAGGCTGGAGTCTGTTGTTACTACTTCCTTCAGAGGTTCTTGTAAAGGAAGACGCTTTCTAGGTTGCAACTGTCTGTCCACCAGGATAGGTTCCTCCTGGCCAGATTGGATAATGGAATTAACTGCATCTTGTTTCGCAGTTTTTTTTCCAGTTGGCGAGATAGAAATTTTGTAGAGTCTTCAGATGAAGTCTTGCCCAAGGAATGATCTGGATAGTAGAATTTAAAATTCTTAACAATTTCCTATAATCCTGAGCAGTCAAATCTTTCCTTTTTGAAGTGTTTCACTGCTGTCTGCAACCTGATTTTCCTGTCTTGTGTGAGGGACACCCTCTGTTCAATACAGTTTATATTTTTGGGCATGAGAATTTCTGTGTTGGTTCTAGTTGGCTCTAATTAATTAATACCAGTAGGTGGAAAGGCAGGGCCCACTCCTCTTCACTGTGGATCTTTGGGAGTGGTCCTTCTTAAAACATCCCCTGAATGACTGTGAAGATAGTCTTTTCTGCACATATCTTCCATTTTGGTATCTCCTGGAGTTACAAAAAATTGTACCGATTGGTCCTAAATCCCATTGATCTCTATGGAGGGGGGATTTCACTTTTCTTACTTGTGGAAGAAAGGAACTCTTTCCTCCAGTAATCTTCTTTATTAGTTCTTCAAGGTGTTGTACGAACATACCACCAGAAAGAGGAAGTGCCACTAAACTTGTTTTTGGAAGCTGTGTCGGCTCCCCAAGAACACAGCCATAATGCGCGTCTTACGGTAACAGATAATGCTGATGCCCTAGCCGATAGTCTAATAAGGTCCATGGATGCATCGCAAGAAAAGTTGACAGCCTCCTTTATGGATGCTACCTCTTTAATAAGTTTGGAGCAAGAAACATTTGAGTCAATATTCTCCTGTAATTTGCTTAACCAGATTGATGGTATATGTGACACCAGCTAGTGCTGTAGCGGATCTCAAATCTCAGCCGATTATGGCAAACCATTTCTTTAATGCAGATTCCACCTTCCAATCCATAGCGTATTTTAAAGCAGATCCATCTTCCATAGGGATAATTGTCTAGCAATACAAGAAATAGCTGTATCAATCTTGGGAGGTGAATGCCATGTACTGATGTCTTCCTCTTTAAAGGGATACATCCTATTAAAACATTTAGCAAGGCCAATTCTTCTATCCCTTTTTCCCCCCATTCAGAACAGATGAGACCAAATGATGTACGGGAAAAAGCGGGGGGGGGGGGGGGGGGGGTCTTGCGGCTTCCCATAAATGCAGCATCTAGTACTCCCAGTTCTTGGTTGTGCTTCAGTAAGACCTAAAGTTTTCTGCAGAGCTTTTAAAAAGTTATCCATATGCTCCAGATTAAAAACCCGAGTCATCAGGAATTTCTTCTGTGTACTCCCCGTCACTGACTAATGGGATTACTTCCTGCCTCCAGCTGGTAGGACCATCGAAAGTTTAAATTGGACTCCTCCCCCAACCTCCTCAGTTTTTTCTGGTCCTACAGCTGGATGGACAGGAGGCGCAAGCCTCCGTTTTCATTTAAAAAAAAAAAAAAAAAAAAAAAAAAAAAAAAAAAAAAAAAAAAAAAAAAAAAAAAAGAAAGATGAGAAGCGTACCGTATTTTGTCTTCATGTGCGGCCAGGTTAAACTGGCTCCACGCCGCACAAGCACCGGAGTGCTCTTCGGATATGCCCCAGCAAGAGCCGTGTTCCACCTGGTGTGTTTAGAGATCACGCAAGGGTTCCCCTTCATTAGGCGATCTTCCTCCTGTTTTGCTCAACCAGCACAGGAGCGACGCCTGCAAAGAACATTGCCCGTTGGTTGGCAGAAAGGTCTGCATGTTTGCTGCGTTCCAGCGTGAGTCGCACGCTGTGTGCACAGAGCGGAAGGGGAAGTGCTGGCTGTGGACGAAGTCTTCTGTCTCCACTGAGTCACATGAGCGGTTCAGCTGTGGAACGCACGCCGGTTAAAAGAAGCAGGCTGCACCTTTCAGGTAGGATTATTATTTTCTTTACATGTTTTAGAGTAATTAGTATTAAAAGTTAATTTTTAGACCATGTCTTCTAGTAAGCCCTCTTCTAGCAAGGACAAAGCTGAGGCAGGCCCCCCTAAGGAGGAAAAATCCCAAAAAATGAAATCTTGTGCCAACTGTGATAAGAAAATTCCAGTTGCTGACTCTTCTAAAGTTTGCCAGGATTGTTCAAAGAAAGTGGCCTTGCAGGATATGCCAGGACAATTTCAGGATTTCCTCTCCTGGATGAAGGTCTCAATGCAAGAGACCTTCTCAGCTATGCAGGACTCCTTCAACCCCAAAAAGAGACAAAGGTTAGAAGATCCAGGTGAGGGTCCCTCTTCCCCTGGGACCTTGTATAATGATGAAAAGAATAGTCAAGCAGATTCGGACTCAGTCTCTGAGGAAGAAGAAGGAGAGATTACTGAAAATTCAGGGGAATTTGCCCTGGATAAAATTGAGGCTTTTCTAAAATCTATGCGTAAATCACTGGGTTTAGTAGATGAGCAAAAAGAGTTAGGCATCATGGATGCGGCCTTTGTGGGTTCCAAAAAACCAGCCCTAACCTTTCCGGTTCATCAATCTATCACTGATATTGTTACAGATGAATGGCAGAAGATAGACAAAAGATCGTCTGTCACTAAAAGATTTGGGAAAATGTATCCTTTTGATCAAACCCAGACCAAGAACTGGACGTCTCCCCCTAAGGTAGATGCAGCGGTATCTAGATTAGCCAAGCATACCACCATTCCGCTAGAAGACGGTTCATCCCTCAAGGATGCCATGGACAGGAAGCTGGAATCTTCCCTGAAGAGGCAGTTTACCCTCATTGGGAGCAACATGCAGGTTGCTACCGCCCTGGCCTGTGTTTCTAGAGCCATGAGGATTTGGCTTACCAACCTGGAAGAAAATATTGATTCAGGGGTATCAAGATCTAAACTAGCCAGGGAAGTAGCTGCTATTAAGGAAGCAAATAATTTTGTTTGTGATGCCTCGCTGGACTCAGTTAAATTAGGGGCAAGAAGTTCATCTCTCTCCATTGCTTCAAGAAGGGCTCTATGGCTGAGGCCTTGGGGCGCGGATGTCTCTTCAAAATCAAAGTTAGTCAACCTCCCTTTTAAGGGAGAAATGTTGTTTGGTGAACAGCTTGAGGAGATAGTTAAAAAACTATCAGGAGGAAAGAGTGCTTTTCTCCCTCAGGAAAAAAAGAAGAGATCTCCTCCTAGATCTTCATCTTATAGGAATAAGTCATATTCCTTTCGTGACTCCAAAAGGTATCAGGGCCGGCAATTTGACCAAAGGAGACAATCCTCTTATCAGTCATCCAGGGGAACTTACAGGAAGGATTTCCCCAAGAAGCAGTTTAAAAAAGAGTTCTGAAGGTCAGCGGAAGCCATTTCCAGAACAGGTAGGGGGTCGCCTGCATTTTTTTCGGTCCCAATGGGAGTTTTCAGACCGTTGGGTCCACCAAATTCTGGAAATGGGATACCCGCTCCCCTTCATTCAGACCCCGAGAGCTCACAGATTTTTAAATTCAAAAATTCCCTCCAGTCCCAGGAAGAAAAAGCTTCTGTTCCTGGAGATCCAGGCCCTTTTAGAAAAGAGAGCCATTCAACAGGTTCCAGTAGATCAGAGGTTCAAGGGAATTTATTCCGTCCTGTTCACAGTTCCAAAACCCTCAGGCTCAATCAGAACCATCCTGGACCTGAAAGCTGTCAATTCATGCCTGGAAAAGAAAAGGTTCAAGATGGAATCAGTAAATTCAGTAATAAGATCAGTTCCCCCGGGCAGTTTTCTCTCCAAAATAGACCTTCAAGATGCCTACTTTCATATTCAGATAAGAAAGCATTTTCGAAAGTATCTAAGATTCGCCTTGGGGGATCAGCATTTTCAGTTTCGTGTTCTCCCTTTCGGGCTCTCCACGGCCCCAAGGGTATTTACGAAAGTTCTAGCTGTAGCCCTAGAACCAATAAGAAAAAAGGGGATCCTGGTCATTCCTTACCTGGACGACCTTCTGTTAGTGTCCCAGTCAAAGAACCAGGCAACTATCAACACAAAGATAGTGTTGGAACATCTGTCAAACCTGGGTTGGGTAATCAACAAACAGAAGAGCCATCTGTCCCCAACTCAAGATCTGGTCTTCATAGGTATGAGATTCAGGACCCTAGTACCTCTTATATCTCTGACTCAAGACAGGATCAGGAATATTGTAAAAAATGTAAAAAATTTCAGAAAAAAGAAGACCCATATTGCCCACATTTTCATGAGGTGCCTGGGTATCATGATGTCGGCCATTCAGGTGGTACCCTGGGCCAGATTTCATGCGAGGCATCTTCAGTGCTATTTTCTGAATCATTGGGACAAGCATCATCAAAACCCTCTGCAGAGAATAAAACTAACTCCAGAAGTTCGCCACGAATTGTTATGGTGGACAAGGGAAAAAAACCTAAGAAAGGGCACATCGCTAACAGAACCAGCATGGAACATCATTTCCACAGACGCCAGTTCTCTAGGCTGGGGAGCAGTCTGGGCATCAAGATCAATTCAAGGGTTATGGTCAAAAGAAGAGAAGTCCCTGCACATAAATGTGTTAGAGCTCAGAGCAATAAGATTCGCTCTACTAAAGTTCAAGCACCTCTTAAAAAACTCGGCGGTTCACATCAGGTCAGACAACATGTCAGCAGTCCTGTATGTAAAAAATCAAGGAGGAACAAGGAGTGCAGCTCTAAACAAAGAGCTGACCAGCATGTTCAAATGGGCAGAAAAGAACCTGGTAGCTATCACGGCTTCCCACATCTCAGGGTCTCAGAATGTTCAAGCAGATTACTTGAGCAGAAAGAAGATTCACCCAGGAGAATGGTCCTTAAATCAGGAAGTATTTATCCAGATTACCAGAAGGATGGGAGCCCCTGTAATAGATCTTATGGCAAGCCCAGAGAATTGCAAATGTCAGCAGTTTTTCACAAGATGGAAAACAAACTCAGCCCTAGGCCAGGATGCATTGAGGCATTCCTGGAAGTTCTCCCTAGCTTACATCTTTCCACCAATTCCTCTAATCAGAGAGGTTCTGAGGAAAGTGAGACTGGAGCAAGCAGAGGTCATATTGATAGCCCCGAAATGGCCAAGGCGCACTTGGTACTCAGACCTGGTCAGGATGTCAAGTCAGGATCCATGGACTCTGCCAGAAAGAGCAGATCTGTTAACACAGGGACCTCTATTGCATCCACATCCAAAATTTTTCCGTCTAACAGCCTGGAGATTGAGCGGCAAGCTCTATTAGACCAGGGAATATCAGACAGGGTAGCAGATACGATTCTTTCAGGAAGAAAGAAATCCACTCTTAAGATCTATGACAGAGTCTGGAAAGTGTTTAGAGCCTGGTGTGTTAAGAACAGGATCAGTAAAGATCAAGTTACTGCCCCAATAATTTTGGATTTCTTACAAAGGGGTTTTGATATGGGGCTAAGCCCAGCCTCCTTAAAAGTCCAGATCTCCGCCATTTCAGCAGTTATGACAAAACACTGGGCTGAGGATGCCCTAATAAGGAGATTTGTCAGAGCAATAGAGAGGATTCGTCCAAGACTCAGAGAGATAATCCCGTCCTGGGATTTGAATGTGGTCCTGACACAACTGGTAGATTCCCCATTATTCGAGCCCATTGACACAATATCCTTAAAGCATTTAACCTGGAAAACAATTTTTCTTACAGCCATAACCTCTGCCAAAAGAGTTAATGAATTACAGTCCCTTTCCTGCCAGGCTCCTTATCTATCTTTTCACCTGGATAAAGTAGTTCTCAGGATGAAGCCATCTTTTAGGGGAAAGGTAGTTTCAGAGCTCAGTCAGAATCAAGAAATAGTTCTTCCCTCTTTTTGTTCCTCCCCAAAAGGTGTAAAAGAGGTAAGACTGCATTCTCTAGACTTAGTCAGGTGTCTTTCCACTTACCTTCAGAGAACAGCAGAATTCAGAAAATCAGACTCCCTTTTTGTTCAATACTATGGGAAAAGAAAGGGTTTTTCTGCATCCAAACAATCTATTGCTAGAAGCATTAGACAGTGCATTATCGCTGCTTACGTAGAGGCAAAGTTGGAGCCGCCACTTAAATTAAAAGCTCACTCTACCAGAGCTGTAGCCACTTCATGGGCTATAAGATCCAACGCCTCTGCCGAAGACTTATGTAAGGCAGCTACATGGTCCTCTATCTCAACCTTTATTAAACACTACAGGTTGGATATAGAGGCTTCTGCGGATGCAAAATTTGGAAGAGGAATCCTGCAAGCAGTGATCCCTCAATAAAAGGGTAAGACTCTCCCCATTTTTCTATTAATTTTATTATTATTATCCTTTGATGTTATGTGATAATATTGCTGCTATTATGTGGATTCCCCACCCCTTATGTTTTTTTGCTTGGGAAGTTCCCATTAGTCAGTGACGGGGAGTACACAGAAGAAATAGAGAAATTTTGCTTACTGTTATTTCCTTTTCTTCTGTGTATCTCCACGTCACACCCACCCTTAACCTCATTATGTGCTTATGTACCGTTTCAGCTTGGACAAAGGTATAACTGAGGAGGTTGGGGGAGGAGTCCAATTTAAACTTTCGATGGTCCTACCAGCTGGAGGCAGGAAGTAATCCCATTAGTCAGTGACGTGGAGATACACAGAAGAAAAGGAAATAACAGTAAGCAAAATTTCTCTATTTCTCCTTACTCAAAAGATGAATATTCTGATGCCAATTAATGAGCACTATAAATCTTCAGGGTCCGCTCTTGAGGATGTACTTTCCCCAGGGTCATCCATATGAGGGCGTTTCTTAGGGGCTGCTGCATCTTGAATGGAGGATTTCATCCAAAGGAGGAAGTCTTTAAACTGCATGGGCATATCTTGTTCTGCTGACTTCTTAATACACTCGTGACAGAGATTGGATGATTCAGAGGGGGATATAATAATTTTTTTTTAAATCACAAGCCAAGAAGCCTTTTGTAGCAGCCTTCTCTTTGCCAGTACCCCAAGGAGGAGTTCTCTTTGCTAGGAGCCAATTTTGGAGGGGCAGACATGATAATCTAAAACCATAGCTTTATTAATTAAATACTAGTAAAAACCTAACTTCTGTCTACAAGCCTACCCTTGCCCCAACAGATCCAGAGAGCAAACGGCCAGCTGCCTTTAAATAGGTAATCAACAGCCTTCATTTCCCGTTTAAGAGAGCATAAATACATGGGTAACTCACCTGTCTTCCAGTTGTTCATCTCGCTGTTGTCTCCAAACATTCTGAGTTCCATTCTTGGAGAGCAGAGCATTGCAGTCTGCGTATACATACTGTCATAGTGCAACTTCCAGTTGCGGCCTGCGCGCTGTATCGGTATACACGCAACTTTCCCCGACTCAATGGACATTGCCAGCTGGCGCTACCCAGAGACTACCTCCTGATCACTTGTTTTTTGGCAGCACTGTACTGCGGCTCACAGGTATGCTGTTCATATTTATAAATAACAAAGAAATTCTTTCCCTACTAGAGCGTAGAGATGAAGTCCTACACAAAAAAACAAAACAAAAAAAAAAAACAAAAAACAAACACAACACCCACACACCCTGGCGATTCAAGGGAGTGTGCTCTTTTGTTTGATTTTAATTGATCCCACCCCATACCCATTCTTAGCCGGGGATAGGACACAGAAGTAAACCAAGTTAGATTGAGACCTGTAAAAGTGTAAAGCAACATAGGTACAGTGGGCAAAAAGCAGTGGGTGATGCAGAGTTTAACAACCAGCCCCAATACCATCTGAAAACGGAGGTCTACTAGGTGGAATTCCACTTTGTACGAGAAGGCGGACACTATTGGAGTACACAATACAAAACTGGAAGGCTTTGGAGGAAGCTTGTCATCTGGTCAATGGCAACTGATGTGCAGAGTTGTCTAAGCAGCAAAACAATTGGGTAACGCCAACGGAATGGGATCAACAGCAGTGATAAGAGTCAGGCAAAGATGGTTCCACCAACCAGTAATTCCAGTTACAAGCCTGAGGCAGTAGCAGCACCACAGCTAGGTCCTAATCCTTCAGGTGTATCTGGAGAAAAGCAGTTTGCCAATAATGCCAATCCTTCTGAACTACCTCCAAAATCACGGGTGTGTTGGAAGATCAATTTTTCCTCCTCTAACAGGAAGGAATTGTGCCCTTTATCAGCAAGGTGCAGTGTATAGAAGGAATTAAGAAACCTTATGAAACGGGGAAGGACTAGAAATGAAGGACACATCTGCTCTCATACCAAACACCTGGACGCTTAAGTCCACAATGTCAAATCAATCATCCCCACCCCACCAACAAAGTACTGCTGTCAACAAGCCCCCTTGTTTGCGCAGGACACATGACAAGATGAATAAGTAATTATGAATCCTCAATGCCACCAGCTTAGCATACTCTGTGGGATGGAATATCCACAATGCTCCTTGATTACTCTCCACCACATTCCCATGTGTGGTCAGAGCACCATACAATGTGCAATGAGTGAACACAAAAGTGCCAAATACTTGCATCTAGGAGAACCACCATCAGCTAGAGTGGGAGGCAACAATGGAGCAGGTGGTATACCAGAAAGGGAGGCGGTAGAGGATCCAGAGGGTGCCCGTTGCTACATGTTCCCACGCCCAGACACTAGCTCAAGAAGCTGATGAGGCAGGTGGTTCAATTGCCATCAAACTTTCTGGCTCATGACTGATTTCTACTCCTGCTCTTCAATTTCCTTGCATTTTCCTGGTGCCCTTGTTGAGGGACGGGGGTACCACAACAGGGACTCCAGATTTCTTTTATCTGTGTTTGGCTTTCACATGCTTCAAATAGATGTCAGTGTCTGTATTGCATGCGATTTCAGAAAGCTGCTGCTGCCACTGAATCAGCACTACAACTAGGACCAGAATTATTGGTGGCAAGCGGAACATGTGCTAGTCATAAATCACTATTGCAGAAGCACAGTCCCATGGCTGTCTGTGGCACAGTAACCTGCTCTTCATCTTCCTACCGCTGAGCCAGATGGACAGCTTGCCCTGAAAGGCAACTCAGCCGCTACTGGCAATGTCCTTTCTAATTTGCCTATCAGTCTCCTAGTCCTTTTCTGCTTAAAGCCCTCATTCTCTCATCCCCTGATGTGCTTCAACAATCTTAATCAAGTATCCTTTTGAAAGGACACACGCTGATCTTTTAACTAGTTCACCATGTCGCCATGATCAAAATGGTGACATGACAATCTCGCACTGCATAACAGCGCAAGATTGTCATGTCGCCTACATCTCGAATGCAATATGCACTTCTCAATGTGACAGATCTGCAATGAGCAATTAACGTGTGCATACATAAATTTATTTTTAAATAAAATCTTATTTTAAAGTTTAATTCATGGGTCTTCAAAATACATTGTGCTAATTTTAGTTCTGAAATCGAAACGGTGATCGCTCAAGTGGTTGCTCTTGATAAAATCAGATGTTAAGTACACTTCGATGTGAAAGACTCAATTAAAAAAAAAAAAAAAAAAAAAAAGTCAATGCGTATGTACACTGTTCTAGTGAGAATGAAGATCTTAAAGTTTTAATTATATATCTGGTCACACCAAGATAAGAGTAATGTTCTTGAATGTAATTGGTAATCACTTGAGCTAGCTACAAGATACTGAGCAAACAGCTATAGATCAACCTAAAAATATTAGCTTCCTAGCCTATTAGAGTATGAAAAGATAAAGGTTGTATGCAGGGCACATGGAGTGTTATGTATGCAGCACATGAAGGCGCTCCAGCTACTATTCTTATGTGGAGAATAACCATATGCTGCAGATGTATGCAACCATTAAGTAGGCGACATGACAGTGTTATGCAGGGCAAGATTGTCATGTCGCCATTTTGACCATGGCAACATGGTGAATTACTTAAAGGTTGCAGACTTTCGCATGCGACCTTTCAAAAGTGAACCCCCTAACCACTATCATCCCACCAGTCTAAATGTTGTGCGGTAGTAATGAGGCTGCTTGTGGATAATAAGTGTGACTTGGGGTCCACTGCTGTCACGTGTGCCATCATCTCCTCACGTTTTTCAAGGCACACTGGCAGCTGATCTGTACTGCTCACATGACTATCCACAGTTCTCCCTGTGCCTTTGTCACAATTTCTCTTTTCAGGCTCTTTGCTCAAACAAATTAATAAAATTACAGAAGAATGAGGGAGTGGCATCCTCACCATATATAACTATAGAACCAAATACACGTTGCATAAATAGTGTGTATACATTTTATACACACACTCAACATGGGGTGTCCTGGGATAGTAAGGGCAGCAGACATCGAGAGTTAAATTAGATTGTTTACTGCAGCTTTGTAACATGTGCACAAGTTTAACAGTTCACAGAGGACAATCCAAGAAAAGGCCAGTGTGGGTGGGAGGGGCTTGAAACAGTTAACAAATACCCAACACATGGTTACTTACAGAAGAAGTGTGAATGTGTGTTTTTTTTTTTTTTTTACATAAATATGTTACCCATTGTGCATATTTATACACACATTAGTACAGGACAAAGTAAGTTGTATACGTGAGCCTTTATGACACTTTCTATTAGCATTAACCATTTGACTGCCAAGTGGGTGCCCACATAGTACTAAAAGGATTAAAACCAGTATTACTCACAGGAAGTAACATCAACCTGTAACATCATTAAGTCAGGCTTTTAGGCCTACATGAGTACTGCCACATCATTTAATGAAGTACATTGCATCTCTAAGTCACCATGCCCAATGCAGAAAACTTGCACTCAGATAGTGTGCAATACATTGAGCTCACATAAAAAAAGGATGCAAAAGCCACCACAACAAAGACTGCAATATTAACCACTTAAGGACCAGGGGGGGGGGGGTCAACACCATGTGTTGCCTGCCCCTCTGGTACTTAAGGGGTTAAGAAATATAAATGTATATACACACACACCTACCTAATGCCACTAGTTATAGCTAAAGTCTATACTGCATGAAAGAGAAATTAGAAGAATGTTTTACAAGGTAGGTTTTGACAAATCTAGAACAGAAAACATGAAGTTCTAACACAAATAGTTACCCTATCTTCATATTGTTTTTTCTTTTTCATTTCCAGGCAATCCAGCTTCTCGTCAGGATCTTGCAAAAACTAAAAGGAAATCACAAGTTCAGAATATAGAAGAGTGCCTGCTATAAACTGCAGCTCTACACATGGCTCTTTGTGCCCACTTACAATGGCAACATCTGCCTTTCTCTTTCTTGAACGAGTAATGCTTGCTTTCCCCTCTCCCTCTGCAGAATTGCTGTAATAAATAGATATGCAAACAACAAAATAAGTAAATATGGATATTTTCATTACCAATTGCTAGCAGAAACAGATAAATAATTCAGCCTGGCCTATCATACATACCTCATCACTGGCATTTTTTCAGGGTTTCTAGAAGAAATAAAGTGTAACCTGAAATACAAGATACATAAAGGTTACCCTGCAGACAAACCCCAATCTGAGGAGTAACCGGTAAAATAACGTCCCAGCCCCCACTGAAGCTTTGGCGCCGTGAAGGAGGAGGAAGGGAGGGTGGAGATGCAAAGCAAGGCCCTAGATCCTACAGCGTGCCCCCAACTTTGTTTATCATACCCCATTAAAGATGCCCTTCCAACCCTAGATGATAAGCATTGCGCTGCCCCCCAACTAAGTGAAACAAGGTTGTGAATATAGCCGCAAAGCTTCTATAGGGGGGAGGGCAAGAGGCGTGCTTTCCATCCCCCATTCTGTAACCAGTTAAGGACCGCAGGCATGTGCATCGCATTGCTCTCCCTCTTGTACTAAAAGAGTTAAGCGTGACTGGCAAACCGATACCCTTTAGATGTTATGGACTACAATTCCAGTCATGCCTTTAGTGAAGATGGGAGTTGTCCAAAAAAGTCACTGGACTTCACGTTGCTCAACCGGGTATGGGCCACTTTTAGTACCGAGGGACATGTATTGCTATGTACACCCCTCTGGCCCTTCAAGAGTCAAGCAAAATGGCCCAGCATTATACCCCCCCCCCATACTTATTCCACTCTCGTCTGAAACGGTCGAATACTACTTTAGAGTAGGCCCATATTGCCAACAGTGTAAACACTGTAGATGCACGGAAACGACTATGTACCAGAAGCGTGGTACTTATTGGGGTACACCGAAATGGCTCAGCACCTCGTAGTTCATATCACTAACAGACGTAATTAATTCCAAACTGGGGAAAGATGAAGATACCATAAACGGTTGGTTAAGGGTCCAAATAAACTATTTGTAAGAATTCTTACCTAAGGTGTATAAGGTGGTTAATCAGAATACGAAGCAAAACAATCCAGTGAGAAAGAACGGGAACGGCGGGGATAAGACAGGAGGTGGAAGGGTTGTTGCAGCTCCAGTGTGGTATGTAACCTTGAGGCAAAATCCAATAAATACTAGTGCTCGCCGTGATACCACGTACTGAACAAAAATCCAATAAATAATAGTGCTTGCTGTGATATCACGTACTTGACAAAAGACAATAAATAGTAGCGCTTGTTGGGATACCACGTACTGGGGCTGGTGACTTTATATGAGTAAAGAGCAGCAAAGACTTGAGGCATACGAATTCTGTTGGTTGCAGCCTGAAAACATGGTTGATACAATGCGTAATTAAACTTAAATATGGGGCTGAAAATGCTTATATATAATCTTACAGTGAGCTACATATAGCCCTGTAGAAGGTGTAAAACCATAAGGAACTGCAGGGCGGGGAGGCCTGGGTGCACGCCGTGCTGCATATAGCTTGCTCCGGGTGGACGCACTGAGCTGGCGGGTTCAGCCTTTATACCACAGACGGCGGCACATTCAAACGTGCAGCAGGCGCACTCCCTGCTCCCCGGCCCCGAGCTCCTCTTCACAGTAGCCCTCCGCCTTTTCCAGCTCCGCCACACCACAACTAGAAATACTCCAATCACTACATCCTCTTATCGTCCCCGGACAGCTTATAAACACGGCAGCTGGCCACCGCACACCGGCGGGGGAGTGGCCTGCAGGAGGGGCAGTAACAGGAAGTAAGAGTAGCCACGTGGTGTGCAGGACCTGGATGTAAACAAGAGATGACAGCGGGCTCTGTGACATTTATGGACATTTCCTTTATTTTGTGTTAACATGCTCTACCTAGGATGAGTATGTTCGGAGGGGTTTTTCACATATTTTTTTTCATCCAGCAATAGCCACGTACCCATTAAGTTTTTCACTTTAGTAAAGCTTGACATTTTTCTTGTTTTGAACGCTCTGGCACATTTATTATGTCACCAACTGCAAGGTTACGTTAACAACAAATAAGTTAAAGGTAAACTAAGACATAGAACACTTCATGTTATATTATTCATTGCAAATGCATAGTGTTGAGTAAAGTGTTATGAAAACATATATTTATTGTATTCTCTTTTGCGGTTTATTAAAATCAAAAAGTAAACTATTCACACTGCAAAGCATTTTTCCGTTAATTAAGTTCTACTACTTCGTATAAATATAGTTTCCCTTTACTGTTCTGTTTGAATGTGGTAAAAGTGGAATGATAGTTTTTATTTATGGTCTGACCGAAATCTGAAGACCAGCTACATAAAGCTTGATTCAGTAATTAGGTGGGGACCGTGTTAGTAGGAGATAAGCCAGAAAGAGAAAATATATTTTGCAAACTTTCAGACCTATATGTCTTGAAGATGTAGAACTGCAGTTCGAGCAATATTTTATTTCATATTTTTGCACCTCATTATTGCCAAATGTTTTTGACCTAAGCTTATATACATTACTATGTGGGAGTGAGCCTTTGCTGTTAGATCTCAACTAAGTTGATTTTGATTTCCTCTCGAAATGATTATGTAGTAGTGAGTCATTTAAATTAGTTGGACACTTGTAAGTTACTTTTCAAGAAATATAGAAACAATGGTAGCCGCTCCAGCCTCTAATGGGTACAAAGTAGCAATCACTGACCCTTTTCACTGTATAGACATATGTCACTCCAACGACTCCTCAAGTGCAAACATGTTGCTATTCATTTACTTTTGCGTTTGCTACCGTGGGGCTTCTTCAGACGCCTCAAACAATGTAGCACAAATATGCAAAGGTGCACCACGAGTATCTTCAAGATGCAGCAACACTTAAACTTAAAATCATCAGATCTTTATTGGATGTATATATGTAAGACATGGAAAGTACCTCATTTCATTGAACAAGTGTGTGGAAGGTGTAGTGGGAACCTTTCGGCAGAAATCTCTACTTGCTCTCTATCAATGCGTTTTGCCTATGGAACGCTTACTCGTGATCAACAAAAGCCAGTAGTGCAATCACGATGCAGCAGCTCAACTGTCAATCATTAGCCGAAATCCAAAGCACAATGGTGCCTGGTAAGTGTAAAATAAAGTAGAAGCCAAATGAACCCTTGAAGTACCCAATACCCAAACTTTCCATATCCTTATGTTCACCAAAGAAACAATACTACAGTAACCACCACGGCACTAGGACTACAGGATAGACTAGATGGAATTAAAGTATATTATAGAAAAATTGGCTTATATGGAAGTCCGCATAGCTGGATAGCATTGCATAGCGATTGGAAAGTGATATTGTAACTACTGGTTTAATCTTAAAACATTCAATGTATCTTGTGTATAAAAACAAGTTGATTGACACAATGTCAGAGTACAGTATATGCAACATATACACCAGATACTGTGAATGTTTTAAGATTAAGCTTCATACTAGCGGACAGACGGAACGGGTTAACCAAACCCTTGAGCAATACCTGTGCTGTTACTCTACATACCTTCAAGACAGCTGGTCTACTCTCCTCCAGATTGCCGAATTCACATACAACAACCTTCTTCACCATTCAACACAGTCCACTCCTTTCATCCTCACCTACGGATATCATTGTTTCTTGACTTGCTTACATATGGCCTTGTTCCTCTGGCCGCTCAAAGAATCCAACAGTTATGACAGAGCCATCACCTTTTCTGCCTCACCCTAGCCAAAGCCCAGTACAGCTATAAGAAACACCCAGATAAGCACCACTCCCTAGAACCAGCTTATACTTTGAGGGACAAGGTCTGGTTATTAATTTGTCACTTTTTTCTCTGTGTCCAATCCATGGCATACTGTGTATTTTGGCTCTGCCTTCAAGCTAGTAGGACCAATGAAATTCTTTAAATGTTCCTGACTTCCTCCCCCAGGTAGTTATTTGGTCCTACCAAGGTGGAGGACGAGGGGACACTGACTCTCTCCTATCTTCCGCATTGTTTTATTATTTTTTGTGATGTGGCTTGCCTTACTTTGGTCACATGGGATTGGGATCCCCTTAGGCTGCCTCCTGGATCACTGCAAGTTTGCCACCTGCCTCCCTGCATGTCTGGCCAGTCACTTGAAGTGCAGTCCAGCGTTGTCTCTGCAACCCACAGAGTTCCACGCTTCCCCTTGGCATATGCTTAGCCTCGGCACAGGAAATACAGACGAACCGGAAGTACGTCATGCGTTCCACTCTGAACCGCAGTCGGTGCTCAGCAGGCCTTATGCCTCCTGAAGGACTAAAAGCCCATTCCATTAGAGCTATGGCTACCTCATGGGCATATAAAGCCACAGCATTCCCTGCTGAAATCTGCCGTGCTGCAACCTGGGCATCGGTCTCTACCTTTGTCAAACATTACAGGCTAGATGTCCAGGCTTCTGAGGACGGTAAGTTCGGACAGAAGGTGCTGGAAGCAGCTATCCCTTTATGAGTCCGACTCAGCCATTCCCTCTCTTCTGGGTACTGCTTTGATAAGTCCCACAGTATGCCATGGATTGGACACAGGAAAAGGTGAAATTTACTCACCGATATTTGTAAAAGTACCCTGCAAGCATTGAAGTTGATTGCTAGGGTATGCTTGACAGCATGTCTGTGCTTTCACGCTGTGGTTGATCTTCCTTGGGAGTTGAGCTGCCAGAGAATACTACTAGAGAAGTGGACAGCCGATAATATATCCCAGAATTGATTTGTGTTAAACTACATATATGTGTTATGTTCAGCATCTGAATTTGTGAGTGAATTTCCTTTTTGTGATGGTTGGTGATCTCTTTGTTTGAAGATATTACACCAAGAGCGCATCTTGTTTTTTTTCTTTTTTCCCTGTTACAGATCTTGGCTTTGTTGATTCGACCATTCCTCCGTCTGCTGCCTTGTTGAGCTTTGACTATCCTGTTCTCTGTGTTCCTGTACAACAACTACAACTATACTGGAGGTGCGTTATTTGTTCAGTATACTCTTCTATCCCAGTGGGTAGCTGCTGTTATCTGGGTTGTCATCTGGGGTGTGGGCCAGCTCTGCCGGTCAGTACAAATCTGGCCTTGTGGCCAGCATCTCTAACTCTGCCTAGGCTGCAGCAAGGCAACCCAGAGATCAGTCACCACCAGCCAGCTTTGTACTCTACTCTTTGCTCCCTAGCATCTGGTCCACTGGGGTCTTCCTTACAGTATACCTGTATTATCTGTTGTGCTTTTATCATAGTATTTACATCAAATAACAGCTTGTCACATCTTTGTGGGGAATCTACTTCACAGAGTCTACCAGGCAGCTTACATTGGGTGCTTAGATCATTACATCTTGATTGCGCTATGGCAACTGATCTAGCACTGCCCTCTCGAGTTGTAGTCCAACAAGGGGCTAGGATACTCTCAGATAAAACAAATGGATTCCAAGCTGGATTTGATTTCTGATATGCTTCAAAATATGCAACAATGTTTTGAGGCATCAGTACCATCACAGAGTAGCTCTACTGGGCTTCCAGGTGATATGCCTTTTTCCACAAATCCGTTGTCCTCTAGGCTACCTTTGCCTGGTAGCTATGATGGTTCTCCCTCTGAATTACGCGGGTTCCAGAATCAATCTTGCATTTTCTGAGTCAACTTGAGGCTTATGTTTCTCACCAGACTCTTAGTACTTTCACTATCTCTTTGTTACAGTGTTCTGCCGTGACCTGGGTTTCACCACTTCTGGATCGTCAATCTCCTGTCCTGGCTGATTTTTACACTTTTTTCTCTTAGACTTCTGTTCTGTCTTTGACACGCCTGGACGTCTGGGCTATTGCTGAGTCTGCTGTCCTAGATTCCCAACACTACGTAAAAGGGGCAGGAGGGGGATACTTTATCATTCAATTACTCTTGAATTACAACTCTGACAGTATTGAAATAACACTCTCCATAGCCCAAATACTAGGAAGATTAATTGGAGTGGCTTTTATTTTGAAACATTGCTATCTATTTAAGTATCTGGATCCTCATGCTCCGTTTGTTGTAGTGGTGGATGCATCTGAGACTGCAGCCGGAGCTGTTATGTCTCAAAGATCCGCTGGTTCTGGAGTGCTCCATCCCTATTCCTTTTTTCTCCTGGCATTTCTCATCTGAGGATAGAAACTATGATACTAGGAACAGGGAGTTATTAGCAGTGAAGTTAGCCTTGGACGAGTGTCGGAACCTGTTGGAGGGGTCACCTTATGTGGTCACAATTCTTACCAAACATCAAAACCTCCAGTACTTATCATCTGCTAAGTGTCTAAATGCTCGTCAGGCTCTTTGGGCCTTGTTCTTTTCCCAGTTTAAATTTGTCATCTTTTATATGCCGGTGAGAGCATTAAGGCCGAGATCATGTGGGAACCTATGGAGGTTGGACAGGTTCTGCATTTATTGGAAGAGGAGAAAGCCAGAAGACGCTCTTTAGGTTTATGCCTTTATTGTCTGCACATTGTGATATCAATATGTGGTGAGGACTAGGAACAACATTACTATATACTAACAGCAGAGACCAATGGAGCATGAATAGTCATAAGCCTGGAGTGAAGCGCAAAAAGCCAGTGCAGGATCTCTGACCAAGAGGCAGGATAGCTTCTTGTACATGTGAGTACATCATCTAAAGGGGTAGGGGATCTTAAGAGTCTATCTGGATTACTACACTTAGAGGCATTTTTTATTTGCGCTGTCTTTGTTTTTCTTTTTGCATATTGACACTGCAACGTGGATTGTGAGTTGTGCGGTCCACACCAGACAGCAGCAAAGAAATAGCTTGGTAAGTGTCTCTGAAGATTAAATCTAATAACACAGTTACCCAACTTGCATAGATCGCTATATATATTTTGTATTTTTATTATGCCTTTATTGTGCCCAAACTGGACAATTTGTCTGCTTGTGCCCAAACAAGCTGGGAAACGCACAGACTTAGGATCTAGTGAGGGACCCATCCTATGTCTGTCTTTTGTTCACTCAAGGGAGGACAACAAACTTGTCATTTACATTTCATTGACCATTGACCATAAGATTGTTTCAGTGTCTGCTTTTGTTGATTCTGGAGCCGCAGGCCTCTTTATGGATGCCATTTTTGCTGCCCAACATGGGATACATTTTATAAAGAGAAAAGTGCCTATCCGTATTGTTGCCCTTGATGTTTCACAGGGGCCGGTCTCATTACCCACTCTACGGTTCTCCTTACTCCGCTTGTAGGCACTTCTCATACTGAGATATAGTCCTTCGATTTGATTTCTTGTCCTGCTAACCCTGTGGTCTTGAGTTATCAGTGGCTCCATAGGAACAACCCTGCCATTGATTGGTCTACAGGTACGCTTACCTTTCCCTGCACCTCCGTACTTACTCCGGCGATCTTGTTATCAACTGTGGATGTTCTGGGACCTGACTCTCTCCTCCAGATCCTGAACCTTACCAGGCCTTTGTGGATGTTTTTGGTAAAGTCAAGGCCGAAACATTACCTCCCCATCGGCCATATGATTGTCCCATAGAACTGCTATCAGGTACTACGCCACCTCGGGGTAGAGCCTACACTTTATCCATTTTAGAAACCAAGGCCCTGGAAGAGTGCTTTCAGGGGATTTATATGTCCGTCCATTTCTCCCACTGGTGCTCGCATACTCTTTGTAAAGAAGAAGGATGGAGGCCTTCATCCCTTTGTGGACTGTAGGGGTTTGAATTGACTCACACAGAGAGATTGCAATCCATTGTCTCTAATTCCCCAGTTGTTGGACAGATTCTGGAGCACAATTCTTCACCAAACCTGATCTAATAGGTGCCTACAACCTGGTCAGGATGAGGGAAGGAGACAAGTGGTAGACTACATTGAATTCTATGTTTGGGCATTACGAATACCTGGTTATGCCCTTTGGCTTTCATAATGTCCCTGCAGCCTTCCAATGTCTGGTCAACGATGTATTCAGAGATCTTCTGTTGTCCTTTGTCATCTTATACCAGGATGACATTTTGGTTTTCTCCCCGACTTTGGATCAACATCATCTTCATGTTAAACAGGTGTGAGGATCACTATACAGACCACTGGGAAACAAACAGGTATACTGGAAATGTGTGCCCCCGGAAACTAGACCCTGATAAGGAGAGAATGCACAGGGAAACTAGCAAGAAGAAGAAGATGATTGGAACCCAGAAGCACGTCAAACACTCCAAAGGGCAAACACAAGTCCAATAGAGCAGTACTAGTAAGGATGATCCAAAAGAGAGGTTAAAAGTTCATGCAGAGATCAGGCCAGGCAGCACAGGTTCAGTGGCCAAAAGTGCAGGCGGAGGTCATGGCAGGCAGCACAGTTACAGTGATCTAAGATCCAGGAAGGGGTCAGGGTAGGCAGCAAAGGTTCAGATCCAAAGAGACAGCCCAAGGGTTAAAGACTGTAGTGGAGTAACCAGGAAGACGCCAAGAAGCTCTGAGCAAAGTCAGACAACTGAGTGCCGTCTAACTGGAAGTTCTGACTGAAATACAGTACAGTACAGAAAGACGCGCATGCGCAGAAGGAAAGCAGAGAGACTGATGCCACTCATGAGCAGAAGCGACACAGAGGAAGCAATGCTGAGTGCATGCAGCAATGCAGCAATGATGCGGATTGACTGACACACATGCGCTGATACACCGCATTGTTTAGCTGAATCCGCACAGACGTCTGACATCACAACAGGTCTTGACTCACCTCAGAGAGGCTCGCCTCTATTTCAAAATAGAGAAGTGTGAAATAATATCTGCCCAAGGAAGCTCTTATAAATTTGAGAAAATTATCAGCCATGACTGAGTGGCCTCTGCCTCTTGGCTTCAAAGCCATCCAGCGGTTTATTGGCTTTGCCAATTATTACCACAAGTTTATTAAAGGTTTCTTTGCTACCATCTCTCCAATCACTGCAGTGACGCTTAAAGGGGCTGATCCACATCATTGGAGTCCTGAAGCCTTACAAGCTTTTGAGACCTTGAAGTCTTCCTTTTCCTCTGCTTCTGTACTTAAAGGGATAGTAATGTTTCAAAATAAAAGCAGCTCACATTAATCTTCATAGTATTTGAGTCATGGAAAGGTGTTATTTCAATACTGTCAGAGTTGTAGTTCAAGAGTAATTGAATGATAAAATATCCCCCTCCCGCCCCTTTTACCTAGTGTATGCTGCCTCCCCTCAGATGTGGATTCTGGTCCCTTGACCAGATAGATCACAGCAGTATTGAAATAATGCTCTCCATAGCTCAAATACTAGGAAGATTAATTGGAGCTGCTTTTATTTTGAAACATTACTATCCCTTTAAGTATCTGGATCCTTCTGCTCCATTTGTTGTAGAGGTGGATGCATTTGAGACTGCAGCCGGAGCTGTAATGTCTCAGCGATCCACTGGTTCTGGAGTGCTCCCTCCCTGTTCCTTTTTTCCTCCCGGCATTTCTCATCTGTGGAGAGAAACTATGATATAGGAACAGGGAGTTATTAGTAGTGAAGTTAGCCTTGGATGAGAGGCGGAACCTGTTGGAGGGGTCACCTCGTGGTCACAATCCTTACCAACCATCAAAACCTCCAGTACTTAGCATCTGCTAAGTGTCTAAATGCTTGTTAGGCTCTTTGGGCCTTATTCTTTTCCCAGTTTAAATTTGTCATCTCTTATATGCCGGTGACAAAGAACATTAAGGCCGATGCCTTTTGTCGACAACATGAATCATCTGGTTCTTCTCAGCTTATAGTTCCTCCTGTCTGGATTATTTACACCTTGCCCATGAACCTTCTAACCTGCTTCAAGAGAGCCCAGTCTGTCTGCATGCCTAGAGTCTCTTTACCCCTCAATGTGTATTTTGTTCCTGACCAGTACTGTCTGGATATTCTCCATTGGGGTCACTGTTCTGTAACAGCTGGTCATCCTGAACGTCTTCGTACCCAAGATCTCATCTTTAAGTACTTAAGGTGGCCAGAGTCTGTGCTCTTATGAAGATGCCTAGCTCTCGACTTGTCGGTCTGTTACAGGCCTTACTTGTGCTAGTTCTTCCATGGACTCAGATCTCTGTGTCTTTTATGGTAGACCTGCCTCCCTCCTTTGGAAACACAGTTATTGTGGATAGGTTTTCTAAGCAGAGACACTTTATTTCATTGCCCTAACTATCTACTTCTGTTGAATTGGCTGACCTCTTGTCCGTGAAATCTACCATCTTCATAGAATACCGCAACACGTTATCTCAGATCTCAGCTTTGCCATCCCTCTGAAAAATTGGGTCCTCGGTATCTAGGACCACTCAAGGCTGAGATCCGTCGCTCCCCTGTCTCTTACCTTTTGATCATTCCCCAGATGTTGAAAGTGTGCCCGCTCTTTCTTGTGACCTTACTAAAGCCCTGTTTGTCTGTGCATGCCTCACACCCCTCCTCCTCCACCAGCAGCAGACATCCATGCCCCTTCTTTGGTTTGCCGGTTCCACCTATTACTTTCCGGCTAAGCCATCTTTGGACTCTCTGAGGTAGTCCCTTGGGGGGGATAGTGTCATGGTCTGCCCATTTTTTCTTTCTTTTGTGATTCCTTGTCTGGTTTTCCATCTGTTTTACCCTGTTATCTGGATCCTGGTTCCCCGCCATACCTTGTGGTTGCTCTGAGCCTTTATTGTGCTTTTGGACAGGGTGCGATCAAAGTGTTCCAGATGGTGATCCTGAGTTTCCTATCCTGTTCCCAAATGTTAATTTGTATATTGACCTGGCTTTTCCTGCAACATCCCTCCTGTTTTGCACTTTGGTACCATGCTCATCTGATATGCTGTTACGGATCTTGGCTCTGTTGATTTGACCATTCCTCCGTCTTCTGCCTTGTACTGCGTTGCCCGCCTGTTCCTGAGGCTTGTCTGACTTCCCGTTTGCATTGACTATAATGGACTTTTTCCTCCTCGACTACCCTGTAGGAGTTCTAATATTCTGTTCTCTGTGTTCCTGTACAAAAACTACAACTATACTGCAGCTGGGTTATTTGTTTAGTATCTTCTTTGATCCAAGTGGTTGTCATTTAAGGTGTGGGCCTTCTCCTCCGGTCAGCACTAATCTGGCCTTGCTGCCAGCATCACTAACTCGGCCTAGGCTGCAGCAAGGTAACCCAGAGAGCAGCCACTGCCATCCAGCTTTGTACTCTAGTCTTCGCTCCCTAGCATCTTGACACTAGGGCCTGCCTTACAATATACCTGTATTGTCTGTTGTGCCTTTATAATAGTATTTATATCAAATAGCAGTCTGTCACAACTTTGTGGGGAATCAACTTCAGAGTCTACCAAGCAGTTTACATTGGGTGCTTAGTTTGCCAGATCATTACAAGTACATCCCCGAGACCATCCTAAAATACAAATGTATAATCCGATGCAAATGATACCAATTACCAGGGATTAGACAAATTAGAGAATTGATTGATGAATCAATCCATAGGCTGTCTCTGAAATGCACATCTTCAAATATATTCATTCCCTTCTTGTCTGTCTTCTTGCAGCTACACCTCCATAAGGTTGTGTGAACCTTTAGCAAAAATCCTGGGAAAAATACAGCTGGAGGCAGTACACAGAAGATACATAAAAAGAGATAATACTAACTAAATAATACTAAGGGCTAGATGTTCAGAAAGTGGTGGTAACTGAAATTGTCTGTAATCAGAATAAAAAAGTACTTACTCCATGGTCCGACAATTAACAGGCGTTTCCGTAATGTTTTGCATCCAATTCCTCCATCTAAGGGAAAATGCTGTCTTAAAAGTGGGTGTGGTTTAATCTACCGTCACATTGTAAGGTATTTTCAGAAAAAAAATTTGTTTCAATGTCACTTTTTTGTCCGATTTAAAATGGTCTAAACTTGCAGAAGATAAATTAAAGTACTGTTAGCAGGAGTAAGACAAAAAAATGTGTTTGATTCTTTGAAAATGTTCGTTATATAGACAAAATCAAAGACAGTTTTTGATATCATAATTTTTAAAGGCAATGTTCATCAAGATTTTGTTACTGTCATTTTTAATTCTTTAGACCCATTTTCAAATGTGATGGATTTACTTCTGAAAATATTGTCCATCGTTTACCACAAACTCTTGATCCAACAATTTTTTCATTATGACGACTTTTTGAACATCTCGCCCTAAGTGTAGTATTTAATAATAATCATAATAAAAAAAACCAGCCAGCCAAATGAACACTCAAATTAACCCTTCTTGGGCTTATAACACCTCAAAGTCCACCCTTAGAACTGCCACGGTACTGTGCTTGCTTTACCTCGATCCCCAGGTCATCCTGTGTCCTGATAGTTAAAGTCCAATGCAGTTTAGCTGGTCCAATAGTCCTCTGATATATTAGAGTCCCAATAGTCATGGTATTGCAAGGATTAATAAAACACTGTATGGAACTGGGTGCAAGCAGGGTAAATCTCACTAGGGGCATAGTGCTAGACTAGTACAATAAAGAGTGTATAAATAGATCGATAAAACCCTTGTGCACATTCGCAGACTACTATCTGCTTCCTCGGGAGTTTAGACTTCTCTTTCTCTGACGGCAGTTATTTTGGTCCTACCTAGATGGGGAATGGAGGTTAGGTTACACCTCTTTCAGCACTAAAATTTTTGTTTTCCTTTGGAAGGATTTATGAGCTTGCTGCATGCATCCCACCAACATATGTGGGTTACATATTAATTGGATCCCCTTGTATGTCCACATACCCTTCAACAGACATGGGTTGCATGGGACACGCTGCTTCCCAATACAGAACTTTGTCTGGTCCTGATGTATTGCTTCCTCCTTCCATTAATAAGGAAGTGAATTCTCACAATAATAGTAAAATAAAATAAAAGCGTACTGCCTTCTCCTTTAAGTGGTATAACTTCCATTTTCCACTCTGTAATGCACAAAAGGCAGACACCTCTTCCAAGAATAAGTTGGACTGTTCCTTTTGCAGGTGACACATTGTTTGGCGAGCAGCTATAGGAAATAAGAGATCTTCAGGGGTAAAAGCTCCTTTTTGTCCCAAGTCCCAAGAAAGAAGAAATAGAGGTCTTTCTCCTTTAAGGTCATCTTGTTACAGACCATATGCTTAAGAGAAAGGGGCATCCTAGACCACTAGGGCAGGATCAATAATGGATTTCCCCAGAAAGGCCCAATCAGAAAGGATCTTCAGTGAGAAAAGGTGGGCTTCATCTCCAGTTCCAGTCATGGGCCGAATGTAACATTTCCTTAAATTTTGTAGGCATTAAAAAGACATGAAGAACGATATAAGCCTTATCTCTCAAACCCTTATGGTTTGAGAGATATTCACAAGCAAAGTTTCCCCTCCCGCCCCTTTTACCTAGTGTAAGCCATCTTTTCTCAGATGTGGAATCTGGTTGTAAGACCGGACAGATAACAGCAGGGGACAAGCTTCTTCATTGAGAACAATGAAAACCCCGCCCCCCTTGACAAGTTTTTCAGGTTTTTTTTCCCTTATCTTAATTGAAGATTGTCCTTCTCTGCAGTCTATCTGGGCACCTCTCTTCTGCTTTGGCTGAGCAGTGTTACATCAGTAAAAGGGGCGGGAAGGGGATACTTGGTCATTTGAATTACTCATGAACTACAACTCTGACAGAATTGAAATAACACTCTCCAAAGTCCAAATACTATGAAGATTAATTAGAGCTGCTTGTATTATGAGACATTACTAACCCTTTAAGGCATGGCAAGCATCCCAGTCGCACAAATTTGTGAATCAAATTGTGGAGATGGGGTATCCACTGGACTTCTGAACTGTCCCAAAAACCAGAAGATTCATGACATCAGGTGTCCCAACGAATCATCTCAAATCAAAGAGCATGTGCCAGAGTATTCCAAGATCTCTTAACAAACAGAGTTGTTGAGGAAGTCCCAAAGAACTAGAGAGGTTATGGCGTTAACTCCATTCTGTTTGCAGTTGCCAGTCTTCATGGGGATTCAGGCTGATTCTAGACCCCGAGTGTTTGAACAGCTTTCTAAAATAATAAAGAAAATTAAAAATGGAGATGATAACATCAGTCATCAAAGCACTTTTCCACTCTTTCTTGACAAGCAAAGACCCTCGGGATACATATCCTTAGATGATGGAGTGATCCAGTCACAGAAGATTCTTGACCTTCACCATAATGGGAAAACATTTCCAGTTCAGAGTGTTTCCTTTTGGTTTGGTGTCAACCCCGAGAATGTTTAGAGATCGTGGTAACATCTATGGCAGAGGTAAGGCAGGAAGGAAATTGGGGTGATTCCATATCTGGAGAATATTCTAATAGTGGAAGAATCATGAGTGAAGTACAAGCTTGTAACTGGAATATCTTTCCAGCCTGGTATAGCTAGACAATGAGTCCAAAAGCCTTTTAGTCTGTTCCCAGAAGGTTCTGGGAGCGGAATTCAACACTGCAAAATGAAAAGTTTTCCTTTCAATAGACAGAAGGAGAAGACTAATAGAAAGGATTTCCCTGTCTCTAAAAAAGCTTAATCACTCAGCCCTAGACTTTTCAAGACTACTAGGGAATCTGATTTCTGCAATTCAAATAGTTTTGTGGTGAAGATTTTAAATCAGGACAACTCTTTGCATTTCTGGAGGAAGGATTGTGTCAGCGTTTCTTTGAAAAGATCCCATTGCTAAAATCACCCAGAAGGGAACTGTGTAAGCAGCCTGAAAACCTAACTGCACAACAAGGAGAGTACAGTTGGTAGCAGGTTGCTGTAAATAATATAAACAGGAGGAAGAAGCCAGTGAGCCTAGCTAATCACTAGGAAAACCAGAGACCGTAAACAAAACCAAAGTGTGGCACTGAAGAAGGGGCGAGACGGAAGACGAGTCAAGGACAAGCGGAAGGTCAGGGCCAGCGGCTGAATAGCGAAACGATAAGACAAGCCAAGGGTCAGGGCTGGCTGAAAATAAGCAGTAACGGTGACCAAGCTGAGGTCTGGGCTGACTGACAAGGATCATAAAACGAGGAGACAGGCCTGTGTCAAAAATGAGGAGGAAAACCGAAGCAAGGCGAAAAACCGCTAAGTAAACAGAAAGGAACCCCAATACTAGAGCACTCCAGGTCTGGCCAACCGGGCCTCTTGTAGGCCTCGAGTGCTTCTGACGTTGCAACCATTGACGTACGCTGAAACTCGTAAGTGTCCCCAAAGGCCTGCCACCCCTGCGAGAGGCATCAGGTTGAGTGACATGGCCAAAACCCGGAAGTGGCTTGCGGATCTCCCAGCGCACCTGCAATAAGAGGCATCCATTGGAGGCAAGGGCAGCCGATATGACAGATTACAGCCCCCCCCATGGAGTGGATGCCCTCTGGGCGTGTACACATGAGGGGCGATCAGGATGCAGCTTGTGGAAGTCACGTAAACAGGTGGGGGCAAGGATGTTGACACTAGGCTCGCAGGAGCGGTCTTCAGGGCCATATCCCTGCCAATGCACCAGATACTCAAGCCGTGCACGGCGGATGTGGGAATCCAGTATACGCTGTACCTCGTACTCCTTGGATCTGTTCACTGCAAGAGGCAGTGGTCGAGGGGGATGCCTCCCAGGAAACAGACTGGATGTCCAAGGCTTCAGTTGGGATACATGAAACGTGGGGTGTATCTGAAAAGAGTCAGGTAGGCTCAGGCGGTAGACCACCGGGTTGATGACTTTAGCAACTAGAAAGGGCCTAAGGAAACATGGCCCCAGTTTCTGGGAAGGGCAGGAGTGTCAGCCATGAGAGGATGACACCCACACCTTGTCGCCTACTTGAAACAAAGACTTGCCTGTCGGCGCTTGTCCGCTTGCTTTTTGTACGAGTCTTGAGATTGTTGCAGGAGTGTGGTTAATTCCTTGTGTAATTGCTGCAACTCTGTCGTGCGTTGATTTGCATCAGAAACAGAGGAAGTAGGAGGCAAATAGGGCAAATGGCTGGATGGAACCCATTAGCAGCATAGAATGGGGACATCTTCATGGCTCTGTGGTTCTGATTGTTATAGGCAAACTCTGCTTGTGATAATAGTTGTGACCAATTGTCTTCCAGATGGGAGGAGAAGCAACACAGATACTGCTCCAGAGTCTGGTTGGTCCTCTCTGTTTGACCATTGGTATCGGGATGGTACCCAGAGGACAAGTTGCTTATGATGTTCAGGTTGGAACAAAGGGCCTTCCAGAACTTCGACATAAACTGTGTTCCCTGATCTGATGTAATGGATCGAGGAAGTCCATGTAGGCAGAAGATAATTATGTAGGAAGGCCTCGGCTGTGCGGACTGCAGTAGGAAGACCCACTAGAGGTATGAAGTGGGCCATCTTGGTATACAGATCCACCGCAACCAGTATAGTTTCGTGCTTGTTGGATTTGGTAAAGTCCACTATGACGTCCATAGTGACCTCCTTCTAAGGTCTGAAGGCACAGGCAAGGGGCGAAGGAGACCTGATGGCCTGGTATGCCTGCTTTTAGACCAGTGACGTGTCACAGGAGGACACATATGTTTCAACTTCAGAACACAACATAGGCCACCAGAAATATCTGCCGATGTTCTCAAGGGTCTTTGAGGTACCCCCATGCCGTGCCACTGGAAGATCATGGAACTGGTGAAGGACATCAGGGCGTAAAGGGGTTGGTACATAGAAGAGACCTTGTTTGTGCAGGCTATGAGAAAGCAGCATGACTGCGAAACGCTTTGCCTTTGCCTAATTGTTTTTATGATTTATGTAATTGATATATTTTATTGAAGTTATTGAAGAATTTCTTGGATCCAGCTTTTTGTATGTGGTGTAGCATCTATACGTTACTAGCTGATACACACCGAGTGGAGGCGGTGAGATCTCTCCACAGGCTTGTTTGTCAGCTGGGATTATCCTTTAGACTGACCATCTAAATCTGTGAGTAGAATTTATTTTATCTTTGAACTCACTGTCATTGATGATACTACTCTGTTGGGTGCCCCCTTTTGTGTATTATTGTTCTATGTGGTGACTGTCTAGAGAGGACGAGGGGAGGGAGAGCAGCACCGGGAGTGTTTATCCTGAGTCTGGGTCAGGTTAATTATCCCAGAGAAGTTCTTATTGCCGTTCAATCATATATGTGATTGTCAGAATTTTCGTGTGTGAGTACTCACGTGTGGGGTGTACAGGTGATGGACTTTGTATTAATATATTACGCGAGGGCACTTCTCTTTTTTCTCCTTGTTTGTTCTGCTGTTTGTACAGAAGGCCTCTGTGTACTTTAAGGCATAACGTTGGACCAGCAATGGTGTAGGCTTTGTCTCTTGTTTGAGTCGGTCCATCAGATTGCTGGAAAGGGTCAGGAAGTGGTGAGAAGACAGAATAGTATCTGGAGTAACGGGTGGTGAGTCAGGAACACTGTGTTGTTGGGAAAGGGCATCTGCTTTACCATTTTTCGTCCCTGGACGATAGATAATGTGAAAAGTGAATCTTGAGAAGAAAAGAGCCCAACGAGCTTGTCTGGGGCAGAGTCTGTGGGCTGAGCGTTGATACTCAAGGTTATGATGGTCGGTGTAGATGGTCACAGGAGCCTCGGTACCCTCGAGTAAATGACGCCACTCCTCCAGTGCTTGCTTGATAGCCAAGAGTTCTTTGTCACTGATATTGTAGGTCTGCTCCTCTGGGGTCAATCGTTGGGAGAGATAGACCACGGGATGGAGTTGGTCTCAACTCGTTGAGATAATACTGCTCCGGTGGCACTGTTGGAGGCGTCTACCTCCAGAAAAAACAGCCGGGTGACATCTGGTTGCCAGTGTATTGAGGCTTGTGTGAAAGCAGTCTTCAATGTGTCGAAAGCCACTTGTGCCTCCTTTGACCAGAGGAACTGCCCATCCTTGTTGGTAAGGATGGTGAGAGGAATTATAATATGTGAGAAGTTCTGGATAAAACATCTATAGGAATTAGCAAAACCTAGAAACCGTTGAATGGCTTTTTTATCTGCTGGAGTAGGCCAGTTCAGAACTGCAGTTATTTTCTGAGGATCCATCTTGATGCATCCTTGAGAGATCACAAACCCCAGGAATGCAATCTCCGGTACTTCGAATATGCACTTCTCTGGTTTAGCATACAGGCCATGGTCACAAAGACAGAAAAGAACTGTCTGTATATGCAGTCGATATTCGGGGACAGATGTAGAGAAGACCAGGATGTCATCCAGATAGATAATCAAGAATTGATCCAGTAGGCCGTGAAATACATCATTGACAAAGAGCTGAAAGGTAGCAGGGGCATTACAAAGCCCGAATGGCATAATAGTGTATTCAGAATGACCATACCGTGTAAAGAAAGCCATCTTCCACCCCATCCTGATACACACCAGATTATAGTCACTCCGTAGGTCATTATTCATGAAGACACAAGCCGTCGTGATCAGCTCCAGCAATTCTGAGAAGCAAAGGGTAACGATTCTTGATGGTGATTTTGTTTAGTTCATGGTAGTCAACACTGGGCCATAAGCCCCCATCCTTTGTGGGGACGAAGAAGATGCCTGCCCTGGCCGGAGAGGTGGATGGACGTATGAATCCCCGTTGAAGGCTGTCAGAGATGTAGGTTTTCATATGGTGGGCCTCTGGGCCAGAAAGCAGGTAGACATGGCCATAAGGAATAGCTGCTCCAGGGTGCAGGACGTTGGGGCAGTCATAGGGTTGGTGAGGAGGCAGAGTGGCGTCCCGGGCTTCATCGAACACATCAGAAAAGGACTGGTATTGCAAAGGCAATACAGGTATACCAGGAATAGAAAGGATGACCACTCTTACAGATCGGAAACAGCACGACTTGCAGTAGTCAGAAGTGAAGTTGATCATGGAGCAGGACCAGGGGATGGTGGGGTCATGAGACTGTAACCACAGAAGTCCAAGGATCAATGGGAAAAGAAGACAGTAGGACATCAAACTGGACATCTTCTACGTGACCATCTGGCATGGACAACTGAACCAGGACGGTCTTCAACAAGATAGCCCGCTGCAATCTGGGCCTCTGGTCGGCCATCCTAACAGCTAGCGGATGTTTCTTCCTCTGGAGAGGGATGCCCAAGGTGGTAGTACAATCTTGACTAAAAAAACATCCACGTGCACCATGGTGACAATCTCACTCTGCTGACTGTCCCACTGTAATGAGACAGGGAAGAAGAAGTAAGACACAGGTGAAGCAGGGCCTGCAGCAGGAGTAGAACAGGCGATGCATGGATTACCTTTACTGGACTGAAAATGAACGGGGCAGGTCCAAAACGTGTGCCCACTGCCACCACAATACAGACACAGCCCCTGTTGCCTGAGATGTTCTCTTTTGGATCTAGACAGGGGGCCTTGGACAGCCCCGAGCTGCATGGGCTCCTCAGGCATGCTGGTAGATGGAGTAGGAGACGGATCAGAGCCTTGAGCAGGCATAGGAGCAGCACGACTGGTAGGAACGGTTGAGGTGGCCTGTCGTTCCCATCGTCTCTCCCTGAATCTTTGGTCCATTTGGATAACCAGTAGGACTAGGTCTTCCAGCCTGGTTGGTAGGTTGACTCTGGCCAGTTCGTCCTTCAGGGTATCAGACAGCCCATGCCGGAACTGGTCATACAAGGTGGCCTCATTCCAACAAGAATCACTGGCAAGATGACGGAATTCCGTCACCTACTCCTCCACAGGTCTTCTACCCTGCATGAATGTACGCAGAGTGCTTTGTGCTGAGGCCGCTTGGAATGGGTCATTGTACAGGGTTTCCATAGCCTGCTGAAATACTATGTAGCCAGAACAGTGCTATCAGTTTGGAACAGATGGTGGGCCCATGGCTGAGGCTCTCCAGACAACAGGGTGATAGCCATACATACTCTAACAAAGTCAGAAGCGTAAGTCAAGGGATTGAGTGAGAACAACAGTTCACATGCTGTGATGAAGGACCTATATTTGGTTCTGTCTCTGTCAAAACAATCTGGGAGAGGTACTCTTGATTCTAACGGGTTGACGTTATTCCCGGTCCTGGTTAGAGGGATGCCCAAAGTGTTGAGCGCTTCCAGGAGTTTAGCAGGCTCCATCTTCACACGGATAGGCTCTAGTATTCTGTTAGTGTAAGCAGCCTGAAAACGTACCTGCACATCAAGGAGAGTACAGTTGGTAGCTGGTTGCTGTAAATAATATAAATAGAAGGAAGAAGCCAGGGAGCCCAGCTAAACACTAGGAAAATCGGAGACAGCAAACAAAACTAAAAGCGGTAACGAAGAAGGGGCGATACGGAAGGCAAGTCAAGGACAAGCGGAAGGTCAGGGCCGGTGGCAGAGGAGAGAAACGGTAAAACGAGCCAAGGGTCAGGGCTGGCTGAAAAGGTGCAGTAACGGTGAACAAACCGAGGTCTCGGCTGGCGGACAAGGATCATAAAACGAGGAGACAGGCCTGTGTCAAAAATGAGAAGGAAACCAGAAGCAAGGCAAAGAAACGCTAAGGAAACAGAATGGAACCCCAGTACTAGAGCACTCGAGGTCTACCCGACCGGGCCTCTTGTAGGCTTCGCGTGCGTCTGATGTCGCAACCGGTGATGTCGGCTGAAACCCGTAAGTGTCCACGAAGGCCTGCCGCGCGCCTGCGAGGGGTGTCAGATTGAGTGACATGGCCAAAACCCAGAAGTGGCTTGCGGATCTCCTGTCACGCCCGCAAGAAGAGGCACATCGGAGGTGAGGGCAGCCAATATGACAGGAAATGATGTGGTGGGTGTCCCAGAAGAACCTCAAAAAGGATGACTTTTCGAAAGATCAACAATGGGAGATCCTGTCAACAGATGTCAGCAAGAAGGGCTGAGGAGGAATTTGGGAGGAAAAATGGCACAGGGTCTTTGGCCCATCAAGCAATGTACTAGAACTAAGAACTAACATTTTTGTTCAACAAGCCCCCAGGGAAAAGGCGGCACAGTTTAGATTTGGCAGTATGTCGACCAGGGAGGCACAAGTGTGCCAGTCTCGGCAAAAGAGTTTCTCAGATCTTGGAGTGGGCAGAAGAGAACTTGCTAGCCCTATCCGCAACCTATATATATATATAAGGATGTCTGAACAAACAGGCAGATTGTTTTTTGAGCAGGAGATTCCTGGATCAATGAGAATGGTCCTTGAACTCAAGTGTCTTTAACAGCATATTTGCAGAATGGTGAATTCTGACAGTTGACCTCCTGGTGTGAGCAGAGAATGCAGAGTGCCATCTTTTCTTCTCCAGATGGTAAGATGGCAAGGCTCAGGGGCAAGACTCATTTAAGATCAAATGGGATTTCTCCTTGATATATATTATTTTCCCCCGATTCAAGTTTTGCAGAATGTTGTCCGCAAATAAAGAATGACAGGGAAAATGTAATTCTTATAGCCCATTGGTGGCAAAGGAAGGTTTTGTTTGTGGACCTAGTAAGAATGTCAATCTTCCCTCTAATAGCACTTCCAAATTGCAAGGACCAATACTGCATGCATATCCAGCTTTCCTGAAGTTAACGGCCTGGAGGATGAATGGAGCTCTCTGAGATTGAACGGCTTGTCAGAGCAGTCTCAGATTCAGTCATCGCAGGAAGAAGATCATCATCCAAGATCTACTGTAGAGTATGGTGTACCTTTCAGAAGGGTGACACAACAAGAGCCTGACTAGGGAAGATATTTTGGTAGGAATTATTCTGGACTTGCTTCAGGAAAGTTTCCAGAAGGTCTTAAGCCTCCCTCTATCAAGACACAGTTATCGGCCCTGTCAGCCACTTTGGCAACTCCATTTGTGGAAGAAGATGTTGTCAAAACATATAATAAACTGTTCACGCCTACAGTCAGAGAGATAACCTGGACTTTGAGCCCATACAGACTATTCCTTTGAAGAACCCTACTATTAAAGCCATGCTCCTGACAGCTATAACCTCAGCAAGAAGGCTAAATGAACTACAATAAGCAAGACTTACAATGGCAGTCCAATAAAAATTGTGTGTACTAGGACGGGCACTGGATGGTGGAACATAAAACTGCTGAGCACCCATCGCCTGTAATGGGAAAAAAAGTAGCAAGTCTATTTGATTTTCGGATCGTTTGTTTCATTTCATTTATGCTACAGTGTTGAGACCTGCTTTATCTGTGAGTTAGCGTGATAGCACATTTTTCTTTAGTTGTAAGTGAACTGCAAGCCCTCTCTTGTTGTTCCCCTTACTTTATAGATCCATCAGGACAAGGCCATTCTTCTGATTGCAAGCGACATCAGAATTTCACTTTAGTCAAGAGATTATCCTCCTGTCATTCTGTTCAAACCCAAATAACGATAAGGAAAGAAAATTTCTCAACCTGGACTTAGGTGTATTTCAGTTTATCTGGAAAAAAAACATGTTCAGAAAATCGGAGACATTATTTATTTACTTAATGGAAACTATAAAGGCAAATCGGCATCTAAGGCTTCAATTACCAGATATATTGTATAATTCAGGTTTATAAATCAGCAAAGAAGTATCCTCCCATTAAGGTGAAAGCTCCTTCAACTAGTCATTTCTACTTTTTGGGCCAGTGCAGCAATTTGGACATCTCTCTCAATTTTTATAAAGCACCATCAGCTGGATGTCCAGACATTGGAAGATGCAAAGTTCAGAATAATAATAACAATAATATCAAAGTATTTTACCAGGAAGGATATATTGAGCTTGTCTCTCGTTTTCAAGTAGGTCCTGGGGGTATATATATTATTACCCAATTTAATGAAAAGTGCTTCAAGCAGTTGTTCCTAATTAAGGGTAGCATTATGCCTTCTAGATGATTTATATTGTTTAATATTGTTCCATTCCTGTATGTTACTGCTTTGGGAAATCTCATTTTTCCTTGCTGTGGTTGGGACACAGAATAAAAGGTGAAATTTGTTCACTGATATATGTTTCTTCTGTGTTCCTCCACTACACACACTCCTATGAATATAGTTAATTCTACATGTAAAAGGATAGAAGTATTTTCATATTCATATACTCTTTTCTTTAAGCAAATGTTTCTAATCCTGTTTTGCTTTCCAGCTTGTACAGAAGTATAAATGCAAGCGGCAAGAGAGGTCTTTTACAGATTTGAGATTGGCCCTACTAGCTGTGAGGCAGAGTCAAAAACCATTTTCCATGTCGCAGAGGGACACAGAAGAAAGATAAATATCTCCTTTTCCTCTGTGTCCGTTACACGGCATAGTGGGGTAATTGGCTCCGCCTCCCAGCTGGTAGGACCAATTAAATTTTTTATAAAGTCTTGGAGAAACCTCCCTCTGATAGTTTTTTTGGTCCTACCCAAGCTGGGGGACGGAGGCATTGCCTCTTCTCCTCTCCTCCCTACTCAACAGTGTTAATGGGCTTGCCTGATCGCGGCCGCATTTCCTCTTCCTCTGCCCTGCATCGTGCAAAGGGCAAGAAGATTTTCATCCGGAGACCTCGCGGGGACTTGGTAAAGGCAGCGCGCCGGTCCAACTCCCTCTCCCTATTGCTGCTCTGCTCGGCGGGAACCGGAAGCGCCACGATAGACCGGAAGTCACAGAACAAGCGTGCGTTCCAGCAGTGGAACGCAGGAAGACGCCGGCCGCACACAGTACAGATGGAGCAGAGAGCATTTAAAAGAAGATGCAGACAGAGGTCTCCAGGATGTAAGTAGCATTATATATGGTGATATATGTATTCTAATATATTTTGCTGCATGTTTATATATTTCTCAGTTATAAACAAATTACTTTGCATACTATTGCTTAAGTCAGAATAAATTGTACTGCATGCCATAATGTCTGAGACTAAGGATAAAGCAGAAAAGAAGAAGCCTGTGGAACCATCTAAAGAGGGAAAAGCTGACATAAAGTATAAATCATGTGCTGCCTGTGAGCAGAAACTACTTGCTTCTGAATCTTCCAAATTATGCCCTGATTGTTTAAAGCGGGCCTCTGGGTCTGAAGTCCCTGCACAATTTCAGGAATTTTTAAGTTGGATGAAGACCTCCATGCAGGAGACCTTCACTTCTATGCAGGAAGCTACCAGGAAAAGACCTAGGGTCTCTGACCCAGAAGAAGGTACCTCACGCAGTCAAGAATATGAGGATGAAAGTATTATTGAACTAGAATCTGCAGGTTCCTCCGCAGAAGAAGGCGAAATATTTGAGGAATCTGGTAACTTTTCCATTGACAAAGTGGATCCACTTGTAAAAGCGATGAGAAAATCCTTGGGCCTCACTGAAGTTCAAAAAGACCTCAATGTGATGGATACTGCATTCATTGGGTACAAGAAGACCTGTGCAGTCGTTCCTGTCCATACCTCTATTCAGGAGATTATACAGAAGGAATGGAAACAAGGTGACAAAAGATGTTCTACCTCTAAACGTTTCCAAAGAATGTATCCCTTTGCAGAGGAGGACACAGCCAAATGGACTACGCCACCTAAAGTGGATGCAGCCATCGCACAGACATCAAGGAGAACAACATTGCTCCTAGAAGACGGCACAACATTGAGAGACTCCATGGATAAAAGAGCAGATACAGCTCTACGTAGACAGTTTACATCTATAGGAGAAAACTTGAAAACTGCTACAGCTATGGCATCTGTATTCCGCTCCATGCGTATATGGCTATCAGAAATAGAAGAAAAACTTGAATCTTCAGTGTCAAGATCTAGAATCCTGAAGGAATTAGGTATGATAAAGGAAGCTGTCAATTACTCTTGCGACGCATCTCTTGATAATATTAGACTCCTGGCAAAGTCCTCTGCCTTATCGGTTACAGCCAGGAGAGCCCTATGGATTAGATCTTGGGACGCGGATCCAGCTTCCAAGAATCGTTTAATTTCATTACCATTCGAAGGCTCAAGATTGTTCGGAGAACAACTAGAGGAGATTATCAAAAAATCCTCAGCAGGAAAAAGTCCCTTTCTGCCTCAACAGAAGCGAAACAGAGGATCACCAGCAAGATCCAGTACTTCCAGGCAACAGTCCTTTCGAGACGCAAAGAGATATAGACCTGGTAAAGGATATGAGCAACGAAAAAGAGGTGGCTCTCAGCCTTCTAGAGGAAGTAATAGGAAAGACTTCCAAAGGAAGGCCCAGTTTCAGCAATGATGCCAGAGATCCTCTTCCCTCACCTCCAGTAGGGGGCAGGCTGGGGGATTTCCATCAGTCCTGGGAGTCACTTCATCCAGACACCTGGACAATGAAAATTGTGAGGGAAGGATATGTCCTCGAATTTCAGACTGCCTCTCCAGTCTCAAGATTCAAAACATCCCAAATCAGGAACAAGAGCAAGATCCTCCAGATGAGACAGGTCCTTCAGTCTCTTCTTCTCAACAGAGTGATAGAAGAAGTCCCTGTGAGTCAGAAGTTTCAGGGCTTTTATTCAATTCTTTTCTCTGTTTTAAAGCCTTCTGGGGAACTTCGTCTTATCCTGGATCTAAAGGATCTCAATCAGTTTCTTCGTGTTCAACACTTCAAGATGGAGTCAGTTCTGTCAGCAATCAAAGTGACTCAACCACAGAATTTTCTTTCAAGAATAGACCTGAAAGATGCCTTCTACCATGTATTGATCAGACCATCACACCGCAAATATCTCAGGTTTCACATCTTCAAGACCCATTATCAGTTTCGGGTCCTTCCATTCGGTCTAGCCACTGCTCCTCGAATTTTTACCAAACTCCTGGCAGTAGTAATGGCCGAACTAAGAAGTCAGCATCAGCTCACAGTTGTCCCATACCTAGACGACATTCTGCTCATAAGTCCTTCACTTTGCACAGCAGTTCAAAACACAGTCATCTGCAAACAAAGACTTCAAGAATTAGGTTGGTTGATCAACGAGGAAAAAAGCATGCTGTCTCCATCACAACAACTCCAGTTCCTGGGTGTTCTAATAGACACAGCCCTAAACAAAGTGACCTTATCCTTGGACCGACAGAGTCGCATACTGCAGCAAGTAACTACGTTCCTCTCCAGACGGTTCCAGACTGTAAAGATCTTCTCCAAGATTCTCGGTCACCTATCCTCAGCACAACAGATAATACCGTGGGCCAGATCACACACACGTCAGATGCAGTACAACTTCCTTCAGTTTTACCGAAAGGATCCTGCAAACTGGTACAAACGGATCCCAATATTGACTGCCACCAGAAAAGAATTAGCCTGGTGGATTCAGAAAAAGAATCTGGCACAAGGTCGTCCATTAACAGAACCACCCAAACAGATTCTCACTACCGACGCCAGTCGTCAAGGCTGGGGAGGGATCTGGAACCAGAGGTCAGTTCAGGGCATATGGTCAGACCAAGAACTAAAACTCCATATAAACAGCCTGGAGATGTTAGCCATCTGGAAAACTCTGCTACACTTCCAAGAAGCACTAGAAGGGCAGGCAGTCCTTATAAGATCAGACAATGTGACGGCAGTACAATACTTACAGAATCAAGGAGGAACAAGGAGCATTCGGCTCAATCGCCTAGCAGTACGGATATTAAACTGGGCAGAAAAACATCTATTAGCCTTAACAGCCTCACACCTATCAGGCCATTTAAACATTCAAGCCGACTTCCTCAGCAGAAAGAAGTTGCATCCAGGAGAGTGGAGCCTGAACAGAAAGGTATTCCTATCCCTGACTCAAACATGGGGATCTCCAACTATAGATCTCATGGCCACAGCTCAGAACAGACAGTGTCCAACATATCTCTCCAGGTGGGCAGAGAAACAGTCAACAGGCCAGGATGCTCTGACCATTCCTTGGACGTTTCCACTAGCATACATATTTCCACCAGTTCCTCTCTTGGCAGAGGTAATAAGGAAAGTAAGAATGGACAAAGCAAATGTCATTCTAATAGCTCCCAACTGGCCAAGAAAAATATGGTATGCGGACCTCATACGAATGTCAGTCTGTCCTCCAATACCTCTACCGGACATTCCGGATCTACTAAGTCAAGGGCCAATAGTACACCCCAACCCGTCCTTCTTCCAGCTCAGGGCCTGGAGGCTGAACGGGAATCATTAGCTCTTAAAGGTCTCTCTGAATCTGTCATCAATACTATGCTTCAAGGAAGACGTCCTTCCACTACCAGAATTTATTATAGAATTTGGAACACCTTTCATCTCTGGTGCACATCCAGAAGTTTGAAAAGACAATCTATTGCTGCTCCTCAAATCCTGGATTTTTTACAATCAGGCTTTCAAAAGGGCCTAAAACCTGCATCATTGAAGGTACAACTCTCGGCCCTTTCAGCTATCCTAGCCACCTCATATGCTGAAAACTTTCTAATTAAGAAATATATGGCAGCAATATCTAAGATAAAACCCACCATTCGTGACACTGTTCCTTCATGGGATCTGAACCTGGTTCTACAACAGCTTTCTTCACACCCATATTTTGAGCCATTGGAATCTACTTCCATGAAGCATCTCACCTTAAAAACAGTCCTACTTACAGCAGTTACATCTGCTCGCAGAGTTAGTGAACTTCAAGCACTCATGGCCACTTCTCCCTGTCTGATATTTCATCAGGATAAAGTAGTTTTAAAACCAAACCCTGCATTTCGCTCAAAGGTTATATCACACTTCCACTTGAACCAAGAAATAGTGCTCCCATCTTTCTGCCCCAATCCAAATGGAGATTTAGAGAAACGTCTCCATAATCTTGACTTAGTACGCTGCCTTCAGATCTATATCAAGCGTACCCAGCTAATGAGGAAAACAGATTCCCTGTTTGTCCATCACTTTGGAAAATTTAAAGGATGCGCAGCATCAAAATCCTCAATTTCCAGATGGATTAAAAACTGCATTATTCTAGCCTATGAATCCGCAGATATGGAACCTCCTCTAAAAGTTAAAGCCCATTCGACCAGAGCCATATCTACCTCTTGGGCTCAGAAAGCAGAAGCCTCACCTGAAGAGATTTGTAAAGCTGCAACCTGGTCATCTGTTTCTACATTCGTAAAGCATTACAGATTAGACGTCCAAGCATCTGCAGATGCCAGATTCGGCAGAAAGGTGCTGGAGGCAGCTTTACCTACCTAATTTCATCTCTTCAGGAACCCTCCCTAGTTATGGGGCACTGCTCTGGTAAGTCCCCACTATGCCGTGTAACGGACACAGAGGAAAAGAGAAAATTTACTTACCGATATTTATATTTCCTCTGTGTCCTTCCACGGCAACCCTCCCAAATTTCTTATGTATATTGGTGCAAGTATCGTTCCAACCATGTATATTAAACATTAAGGAATAAAATTAGTAAATATTACCTAAAACTAACCATTTCTCTTGTTACAGCTTGGACAAAAGTAAAACTATCAGAGGGAGGTTTCTCCAAGACTTTATAAAAAATTTAATTGGTCCTACCAGCTAGGAGGCGGAGCCAATTACCCCACTATGCCGTGGAAGGACACAGAGGAAATATAAATATCGGTAAGTAAATTTTCTCTTTTACATATCATAGCCATAAATGCATGACATTTACAGTTTCAATCTATTTTATTTTGTGGTGTCAATGTTCCTTTAAATACACTCTGGTTAGGCAGTTACTTAAGATTTATTATCCCCTCACCTTTTCCTGATATCAGCCCTTCTAATGTGAATGGCCTGACCTGGTCAACTGACCTCCGGAGCTGGGATTGCCAAGGCAACCTTACCTGGTGATCATATGAAGGAGATACATTGCTGTGATTGAATGCTGTGTATGATTCCTGAGCACTACCTGAAATAGTGTTAGTGCCCATGAATTGTTTATCATTTTTCACACACAGACAAGTGTCCTAGTGGTATGCTTGCTGCATACTTCCCAAAAGTTCAAATTGACAAAGAGTGACACTTACCGAGAATTTTTAGGCTATTTCATGACCTATTGAGACCTCCTTGTGTAACCTAATAAATAACTTATAACAAGACCAAAGTATTTTGGTTACACAGACTAGCTGATAAACACATGTAGTGACGTTTAAACAAACAATAATGTGGGTTTTATTGTTGTTGAGCAAAGTGATACACTTATATATACACCGCACAGTCTGGCCGAAGGTATGTTGCTGGGAAGGATTTCCATGGAAATTCCAAGCACAGTCTTTTGGGTTAGCCCATTCACATATTGCTTCATAATGCATTGGAAAACTCTAGCATCGGGGGGGGGGGGGATTAATCGACTGTGTAACAAATGCAAACACTTCACGCGGCTAGTAAAAAAAAGAAAATCATATAATATACTTCTGTTTTCATCTACATTTAAATGTATATAGCATAACTTGAGCAAGAAATCCCAACAGCATTTCATTCAAAACTACCACATACAGAAAATGTAGTTTTTTTTAGTATATAATTAATGTTTCTTGTCTTTTCCTTTTTTTTAAGACCATGTCATTTTTGCAACTGTTTGGGAGACTGAAATCCAATGTGATTGGCATGGTGCATTTGAAAGCATTACCAGGTAGGCAGTTATACTTGTTTGAATTGCATGATAACTACCGTATGCACTATTCTACTTTAAGTCACAGTAATACTGGAATACAAGTTACAGTTATGAGAAACCATATTGTCACATTCACAGATGTACTTGTATGATATTAAGGAAAGTCGCACACCCAGGGGTGGCAGTAGGGTGGAGTTAGGCAAAGTCTTGATAAAGGTAACTGCCTGAACAAAACATTGGTTTTTGAATGCTGAATCCTTGAGTTGTCACTACATCTTCACTGCTTATTCTTATTTTATATACTGTTGGAAAGACTGGGCATTTTCCAGTTGGAATTTCTATTCTCAGCATCTGAATGGTTTATTCTTTATCTTGAAGTGACATATGCACTGATCCAGGTGTTACTAATTCCATGTCTACCTATTCCTGCAGGAGGCAGCCTCCTGCCACAGCCATGTATTTATATATAATACATTTTCAGTAATTTGCAAAATGTTAGGCAAGTGTGAAAAAATGCTGTAAAATAAGAATCCTTTCAAAAATAGACGTTAATAGTTTATATTCATCAATTAACAAAATGCATAGTGAGTGAACATAAGAAAAATCAAATCAATATTTGGTGTGACCCCCCTTTGCCTTCAAAACAGCATCAGTTCTTCTAGTACACTTGCACAAAGTTTGTTAAGGAACTCGGCAGGTAGGTTCTTCCAAACATCTTAGAGAACTAACCACAGTTCTTCTGTGGATTTAGGCAGTCTCAGTTGCTTCTCACTCTTCATTTAATCCCAGACAGACTCGCTCCTCACCGTTGCCTGTTTCTATGTACTTCTTCAAGAGAGCTTTGACAGAACATCTGGAAACCCCTATCTGCCTTGAAATGTCTGCCTGGGAGAGACCTTGCTGATGCAGTATATCTAACTTGTGTCTTGTTGCTGTGCTCAGTCTTGCCATGGTGTATGACTTTTGACATTAAATTGTCTTCAGCACCCTCATCTTGTTAGCTGAGTTTGGCTGTTCTCACCCAGTTTTATTCCTCCTACACAGCTGTTTCTGTTTCAGTTAATTATTGTGGAAAAAAGAATAGAGAAAAATAGCTCACAGAGCTAACTCACCTTAGTGTATAGCAATATATATACATAAAATTAAAGCTTATATAAAGTGAACATTGAAAGAAATGGGGTTACTGAAGTGTGCAGCAAGGAATGAGAGGATTCTCCAGTCCCCCAAACATCAGGCAAAAGCCCAAAGTGCAAACACAAAAGAAACAACAAACCTGCACTCCTCCAGTCTAATTGTGAATAGTGTGCCCTGTATTAGCATGAATAATAACACTGTTGATAAATATGAGGTTTTAGTGCCCACATTTTTGGCCAAGAAAAAAGGTATAAGCTTGCCAACCCGGTCAAGGTACCTCAAGCATATGACAAGTATATACTCCAAATACCTGAAAACCCTATCTAAATTGAAAATAAAAATTAAAAATAGCACTGGAAGAGATGTTATAATAAACGCGTTGTCACAGTACCTTGTAGCGCTGCCACTTCTGGCGATTCTCACTATGACGCTGAAGCGTCATTTCCATGGGCGGTTGGATGCATCAATGCCAGATGCGTCATCTGCAGGCACAAGGCTTCAAGCATGCTGCAGGCCTCTGTTTTATGTGTGTTTGTTCCCTGTAGTCGCCTCCTACCTACTTCCTCACTGTAAGCTGCTCCTCCTACCTACTTCCTGCAGAGGGGTTTAAAGGGCAGAGTGAGTCCTGACTCAGTCACCCTTACTTTGTTGTTCTGAGCAGTTCATTTTCAAGTATTCCTGATTCCTGTGTATGATCCGGTTTGTCTGTCCATCCATTCTGGTGTTGACCTGTGGCTCTGTCTGACTATACTCCTTGTGTGTTCCGATTTGGCTCAGATATCCTTTTTGATGCAAACCTGTGGCTCTGGCTGACTACCCGCTCCGTGAATGACCTAGGCTTGTCTGACTGCCCACTCTGGTGTTGACCTGGGGCTCTATCCACTGCACATCCAGCATTCCATCGCTTCAATGGATATCCTATCTGGTGCAAACCTGAGGCTCTGGCTGACTACCCGCTTTGTGTATGACTTTGGCTCATCTGACTATCCTATCTGGTGCTTACTAGAAGGCTCTGTCTGTTCGCTCAGCTTGTTGGTTCCATTATTCAGACATCCTTCCTAGTACTGACCTGGGGCTTTAGCAGACTCCTAGCTACTGACTGCAGGCTTGGGTCAGCAGCTTCCTTGGTTACGTACGATTGAGACTCCTCTCCTAGACTGACTGCAGGCTGAGTCAGTATCTTTTGGGCATTACCTTACCATGAGACTCCAGTGGGCTGAGGCCTAATCTGTGACAGTGTGGTGCAGAGATTGGGAGACTGCTATTCCTGATACAGTACTCCCCATTTCAATCACCCACTGTGTGTATATTTATATATTGCATTACTGTCATTATTCTCATAATAAAGGTTCTATTAACTAGACCGTCTGACTCTTGGTTTTGTTTCCCTACCGTAACATGCGTAGGAGGGGGATCCTTTAATACAGTTTCTTTTTGAATGCTTGGATGTCCCCATGTACACAATTAAAAACAGATGAAAAAAAATATTTTAAAAATGTGTAAAGGTGGACTTGCCTGATGTTTGGGTGGCTGGAAAACCCTCTCATTCCTTGCTGCACACTTCATTAACCCCATTTCTTTCAATAGCAAAAATAAGAAAGAGGGCAAAATAGAGGGTAGTGACCTAGTGTAATCAAATTTTAAAGTCCTTTTCCTCCACCAATATCACCCCACACATAGGTACTCACAGGTTTATTGACTTACATAAGAAACAGCTAAACAAGCATTCTGGGGGGGTTTCTGACCCAGGTACAGAATTCACTGTTCACTTTAAAGCGCAGCTTCTCCTCTCCACACTCCCTGCAAGTGGCCAAAGTACTCCAAGAAAGAAAACACATAGGAGAGCACCAAATAGTGAAATATATGTACTCATGTTTATTTTTGGTCAGCAAAGGATGTCTCCAGTGTTGACAATCAAGCAGGTAGGGATCTCTCACCGTCCCCACTCAGTTTTACACGACCAACTGCTCCACTCACTTCTGCTTCAAAATCATCCACACGTCTGATATTGTCATGGTTACCCAGAGAAGTTCAAGAGTCAGTACGGCACAGTTAATGCAAATTATTAACAAAATGATAGAAAGAACAATATATACAACAGGAACAAGCATAGGGTTACCAGCCAGCAAGCACTATTATCCTATAAAATAATTCGCTAAATTGTGTGTAACGCCGCGACATGCAGCACGCGCAGCGGAGACTGCCCGCGCCGCGGCTGATACAGAGCTGGGCGCTCCGAAGGAGCATCCAGCTCTGTATCAGCTGTGTCGCGGGCAGTCTCTACTGCGCGTGACTGCCCCGCGACCGGGTGGCAGTGGCACTGTGGCCCGTGTAACGGGCTGTTCAACTAGTCAGGAATAATAGGCTACAAAGCTAGACCACACTGCTGGAGGCTAGGCCTTAGCCACTGGTAGTCTCAACAGGAACCATGAGCAGGAACCGGAACTCAGGATCTTGGTCCGACGTAACGGGCGTACCGACTCACGCCTGCAGTCAGAATGGAGCGATCTGACTCATGCCTGCAGTCAGAATGGAGCGAACCTACTCACGCCTGCAGTCAGTATCAGAGCTTAGTCTAACAGAGCCCCAGGTCCGCAGTAGGTTGTGTGTCTGCTAGGTAGAAGGAACAAACGTAAGAGTAGTCAGACAGAGCTACAAGTCAGCACCAGAGGGGGTAGTCAGACAAGCCAGGTCATACACAGTTCAGGTAGTCAGCCAGAGCCACAGGTCTGCACCAGGTTGGGTGTCCACTATAGGGATAAGCAAAAGAATAGTCAGACAGAGCCACAGGTCAGTACCAGGATGGATGGAAGACTAGCCAGGTCATACACAGAGCCCAAGGTAATAGAACTGCTATGAACAACAATGCAAGGTCAACTGAGTCATGCCTCAGTCTGCCCTTTAAACCCCTCCACAGGAAGTAAGAGGAGCAGTTCAGAGGGAAGAAGTAGGAAGTTGGTAGGAGGAGACTACAGGAAGCAAACACATAAAACAGAGGCCTGCTGCATGCTTGAAGCCTTCGTGCCTGTAGATGATGCTGACACCAAGGTAAGCTGTATCAGTAATCCAAAAAGGTTGTTTAATAAATTCCAATTAAAATTAACATTGGCAATGTTGAATATAAAAAAATATAAAAAATATATATGCAATACTATAAAGGACTACGCTTTTTGCGGTGATACACTGCTTTATTAAGTCGTCATTCATTTTGATGCTTATTTCTGTGTGGCTGAAGCTGGATTTGGAGAAGTGGTTGGGAAACCATGAAACGCCATCAAATATAGCTAGCCTTTGCTTTTATTATTTTAATCATTTGATATTTTATATACCATTTTATTTTATATTGTAATACTTCTGACAAATTAAATATTTGGAAGACGAATAAGCGGCATGTTGTGGACCCTGTAATTTGATACCAAGGTCACCTAAACAGAGACAGGACAATTTCAGTGTAAGCCTGATTTGTTGTGTTTGGGCATATGACCCTCCACAACCAGCACTTTTGTGAGTACAACTTTGGTTACTAATAAGACTCCTGTTTAAAAGATAACAGGCACCATCGGGCACCCTCTTTTGTGTTTTTCTTAGCATGTTGTTACCTCCGGTGTTTTTTATTGAGGAACTGCCTGGTCGATTTGATACTGTTGTGGGGACAGTGAAAACACCCCTAAAGCACATTCCTCAGCTGGCACATAAGTGTTGAGTTGAGCATTCCATTTTGTGAGTATGTTTCCTGTGATGGTGATGGGTTGGTAAACTAAAGCTTTACCAAGACATTATTGCACTAGGAGTGCCTTCTGTTAGTTTTTTTTTCTAACCCACTTAATGCGGGCACACAGGCAAGTTCACCTTTACACCTTTTTAAAATATTTTTTATCTGTTTTTAATTGCATACATGGGGACCTCCATGCATTCAAAAAGAAACTGTATTAAAGGGTCCTCCTTCTATGCGTTTATTATATCTCTTCCGGGGTTGTTTTTAATTGGTGCTGTTTTGAAGGCAAGGGTGGTCACACCAAATTGCAAACCAAATCAGGACCCCTACATCACTTTCATTGTGTGTTGTCATCTTTCGTCATTTTTATGTGTTTGCCCCCACACACATACACACCTCATATTCCATTAAATGAGAACAACAGTTTCTAATAACTACCTTCTTATTTTAATATAACCGGGATGACTTCTATGAATTTTTCCTTGGGCTTTTAAGAGATAATCTCTTATCACGGTGCCAGTGATTTTGCCTGCCTGTTGCTTTATCTGTCTTGTCCCCACTGATGGATGAGCAGCGGCTTGGCTGGTCACTGCCTGACTGCTGGCATCTCTGTTGCGGGCGCACGTCACTGACATCGAGCTTGCTATATTGTACCTTCAGGCATTTATCGGCCGATTGATGTCCCGCCTTCTCCCTTGGCCTTATATGCGGCCTGAAGACTAAGCTTCAGTGCGCTTTCGTGGTGTAGCAGTGCGTTAACGTATATTATTCCACTCTCTGTTGTGACCCTTGCTTGGCTGCTGATTCCGCTCCATGTATGAACCTTGGTTTTGTCTGACTACATGATCCGTGCATGAACCTGGCTTGTCTGACTACTTGATCCGTGCTTAAACCTTGACTTTGTCTGACTACCTGCTCCGTGTATGAACCTTAGGCTGGCCTGACTACCCGCTCAGTGTATGTACCTTGGTCTGTCTGACTACCCGATCCGTTTATGACCTTGGCCTTGTCTGACTCCGCTTGTGTTTGTACCTTGGGCCTGTCTCTCTCCATGCAGGTACTTGGGCCTGGTCTCTACCTCTCCGTGTGGCCTCGGGTTAGTCTGCTGCCTTTTAGGCCTTGCCAGCGCTCTAGGTTTTTACCTTGCATATTGGCCTTGGACCCTAGCATTCTAGGAGAAAGCTTATCTGCCTGGGACCCTAGCTTTTTAAGGTATCGCTTATCTGCTGTGGACCCTAGTGTCCTAGGGTAGCGTGTTCCGCCTCCCAGCCACCCTCTCTCCATCTTGGGTAGGCTGCAAGAATCATAGGCTAGGTTCTCTCCCATTCTGCATTACCTAGTTCCAGTAGTGCAGGTTAGGTTCAGTGTTCAGCTCCTGGGTAGGGGACTGTAGTGCTGTCCTCACGCCTGACCCCGGGAAGGGTTGGTGAAGTGCTTATCTGTATATTTTCATTAATAAAGTGGTGTTGATCTTGCTGTACCTGTCTGAGTCTTTATTTATCTGAGCTACCGTGACACCTCTTCAGTCAGTCATAGAGAACATGTCCATGAAAGTAGATATGACAGCTGCTTGCAGGACCACAGGCCACAAACGCCACCCTCTAATCACTGTAATCCTAACAGACTAACCGTCTGGTTCTCTTAGCTTTAAGTAAGCTAATCAAATATTCTGCTTCGTTTTGGGGAAGTAAAAAAAACTGCCAGCAACTGTCATGTCCTCCTGCATGGACATGAAATCCAGGACCTATTGAAGGTGTTATTTCTTGAACAAATGCATGTAGGCAAAGTTCATAGGACCCTTATGATTTTCTGGCCATAGTAAGATAAGTGGGAGGTGGTTATTTTTTACTACTTCTTCTTTAACATTATCTTCCTTCTAAACATTAGGTACCCCAGGTTCGAGGTTACCGTTGGCACAGATTCTGGAAGAAGCTTGTCAAGAAGCTGAAATCTACAAACGTGCTGGAATTGTAAGGGTTTATATTCTTATTTTTATGAATTTCTGGCACAAATGTTTCATATTTGCTGCGGCTTTTGTACCCGGCATTTGTATCAGGTTACATTTTTTTTCTGGGGTTATGTATCAATGTTAAAAATGTAAATCTGGATAATGTACAGGTCAGTGATTCAGTGGTGGATCAGTCACATATTTATTATTCTCTTTTCTGTATTTGCACCAATTTTACATAATTTTTTAATCTGTTCATTCCCCCCTGCTTGCCGCTGTTAATCTTGTCTGTAGTTTCTCATACAGCAATCTGATTCACCATGTAAATAGTATAATGTGCTTGGTGAAACAAACCTCAGATGTAATGCCAGGGATTCTGCCCTGAACAGGAGAGTAAATGGTTAATATTTCCTGAAAAAACAGGATTGTCTGTTTAAATTCTCTCTTACAACCTGTATGTGTTTAAAATGATCTCATTTTGAGTTGGGGGGTGAAAATATTTGAGTGAATTTTATAGAGATGGATAGCTGAATGTCTCTGATTTCCAGACAATCACGGTCTAGTATCTATGGAGGGAGGCATCCATGTCTGGAATTTGCTCGCTATCTGATGTGACTATCTAGGGAAGTGACATGTTGGCATTTTGACCTACAACAAACCTGGATGTCAATATATACAGTTTTTAATATGGTATTGGTGAACCATCTTCTGGAATAAAGAAGTATTTCTACAAGGGTTTGTAAATCTTAAAATATCTTATCTTTGACTAACCAATCAGAGAGAGAGTCTAGAAAATTTAGTCTGACATCATATTCTAATGATCTGGCAACACATCCTATCAGAGAAGGATGGTCTTGTCTTTCTGATAAGGAAATGTTTGGTACATGAGAGAGTGATTTTGGATAGGAAATGCTCTTGGTGCTGACTCCATGAAATAACCATCTGACCAGAGCCAGAGAATTTCTTTACTATTAATTCTGTATATCAATATGAATTATATATATTTCCTCTACATTTGAGGAAAAATAATTTTATAACAGTTTTGTATGTATGAACCTGGCCAACCTATATAAAGAAAATTATTATAATAAGCTGTATTGACTGTAGCTTATTCTGGGGAATTAAACAGAATTAATTAGCAAATGTATCCAGATAATTGTGAGATAGTTTGATAGCAGTATTAGATCAAATAGCGTTATAAATTAGTTTTAAATCTAATTATTAACACATATAGAACCATATCTTTATGTTTCTGAAAAGGTAATTGAGCTTATATTTGATCTGTTCAATTATTTTATTAACCCTTCGTTTGCTATCAGGAAAGTTTTTACATTTGTTTCTGTCTTGGTGTGTGTTTTGGAGGATTTCTGCTTAAATGTGTTGTCTTATTGCATGGGCCTAAATTTTGTTCTGTTGAGAAAGTTCTCTCACGGAACAAAAGAAGCTGCCATCTTGGGTGGGACAACAGTATAACCCATAATCTCTGGTTAACCCTTGTCGTGCTGTATGGTTTAACAAACAGGAGTGCTATAGTCGTTTTTATAGTATACGTTGCATGAAATGTATTAGTTTTAGCTTTGCTTTCTAAACATATATTTTTTGATTTATTTCTGAGTGTATTCTTGGTCTAATCTGTTATTGACAATAAGATATATGCATATTTTAGCTTTCATCCAGAAGGTATGCAATATTGAAAACAGTAGTTAAATAGTTGAATTATATTTATCTAATCTGGGAATTTTTATGTTCCAGATAAATTCCAATAAATTATATATATTTTTGCACAAATACATGTAATTAATACTGTGAATTAGCGTGTCAATACCTAGTTTGTGAAAAGATCTCAAATTAATTTAAATACCCATTTTATCTATTTATTTGAAGATATACAACATAATTGGATCTTCTGTTAACCCTTTACTGTATGTCTTTGAGAGTAAAGTATACCAGCAAAGTAGGGTTACAAGCAAGGCAGGAGTAAGTGAGGCTGGTGTGTCTAAGAGTAGTATTCTTGCATATTGTATAGAATAAAAATGTATATCATAATGAATATGGAATAAAAATGTGTATTTATTAAAGTAATATAAAATAATATAAATCAATTTATTGATTCATTATCTCATCTATCACTTTCAACTCATCTCATCATCATCCTAGTCATCATTTCTGACTTACTTGATCCATTTTTACTGATCACTCACTATTCATATGTACTATCCTATATAATAATTCGCTAAGTTGTGTGTAACGCCCGACGTGCAGTAGCCACTGCTGCGCGTGCGGCAGTCATGCGCAGTACAGACTGCCCGTGCCGCGGCTGATACAGAGCTGGGCGCTCCGAAGGAGCCTCCACCTCTGTATCAGCAGTGGCTCGGGCAGTCTCTACTGCGCGTGACTGCCCCGCGACCGGCTGCCAGAGGCACTGTGGCCCCTGTAACGGGCTGTTCAACTTGTAGTTTATAATAAATGGGATCCTTAATGTGTCAATGCAGACAGTAGGTTTTTGATGTATTTATTATTTTATATATAATTGTGTATAATCTAATTGTAGTACATTGTCAATAACATAGTAACATACTTCACGAGGCTGAAAAAAGACATGCGTCCATCAAGTCCAGCCCATGCCAAAACGCCCCTGTTGATCCAGAGGAAGGCAAAAAAAAAAAACAAAACCCTGAAGCCATTTCCAATTTAACCCCAAATGCAAAATTCATTCCTGACTCCAAATGGCAGTCAGATAGTTCCCTGGATCAACAACCTATCTGCATTCAAGTCATCTGTTATAATATTCAATATTGTTCTGTGCTAGATAGACATCCATTGTTTTTTTTTAAAGCAGGCACATTACCTGCAAGTGTATATTAAAAGTCAGAGGTGCTCAACTAGGAACGAACCTGCAATATAAATTTGCAGGATCTATAAGAATGGTGTCCTACCCAAGGTGCAATCTCTTTTAGCCCACTAGTGCCTTTCACAGAGAGAAAATCTCCTAAAGCATATCATATTGGTCCTGCCCTTACAGCAGTCCAACCACGAAATGCCAGGCAATTTCTCTCAGAGCAAGAGAAGCAGCCAACCCCAGACGTACTTTTTGGCCTAGTTGGGCCTCATCAGTTAGGTGTAGTTGATCTCTCTAAGCGCTGTGAGCAAGGGGTCCAATGCTGGATTCCCCCTATTACCCTTGGGGTGACTAATCCCAAGGGTAATTTGCATATGTATATTAAAAGTCAGAGATGCTCAACTAGGAACGACTCCCTGTCTACATATGTAAAGTATCCTTGTGATTAGTCACCCCTCACTGATGAGGCCCAACAAGGCCGAACCGTATGTCTGGGGTTAGCGGTTTCTCTTGTTCAGAGAGGAATTGCATGGCATTTCATGGTTGGACTGCTGTAATTGCAGGACCAATATGATATGATTTAGGATATTTCCTCTCTGTGAAAGGCACTAGTGGGCTAAAAGAGACTGCACTCTGGGTAGGATACCATTCCTATAGAGCTTGCAAATTTGTATTGCAGGCTCCTTCCTAGTTGAGCTTCTCTGACTCCCAGTCTACATATGCAAATTATCCTTGGGATTAGTCATCCCAAGGGAAATAGGGGAATCCAGCATTGGACCCCTTGCTCACAGTGCTTAGAGAGATCAGCTCCACCTCACTGACGAGGCCCAACAAGGCCGAACAGTACATCTGGGGTTAGCTGTTTCTCTTGTTCAGAGAGGAATTGCCTGGCATTTCATGGTTGGACTGCTTTAATGGCAGGACCAATATGATATGCTTTAGGATATTTCCTCTCTGTGAAAGGTACTAGTGGGCTAAAAGAGACTGCACCCTGGGTAGGATACCATTCCTATAGAGCCTGCAAATGTGTATTGCAGGCTTGTTCCTAGTTGAGTGTCTCTGACTCCCAGTATGTAAGTACAGCATCCTGAGGCAAATAATTCCATAACTTTACTGCCCTTACTGTAAAAAATCTCTGTCTTTGTTTTAGTCAAAAGTGCCTTTCCTCTAGTCTTAATGGATCACCTCTTGTTCTTAGCTCAGCTCTTTACATAAATACTTCATTGAATAGTTATTTGTATTTACCTTTATTGTATTTGTAATGGTAATCATATCACCCCTTAGACATCTCTTCTCTAATGTAAACAAACCCAGTCTGGCTAGTCTCTCTTTGTAACTCCAGTCCCTTTAACCAGTTCAACAATGTCGGTTTTTTAAGAACTGGTGCCCAAACTTTTACTCTGTATTCTAGATTAGGCCTAATCAAGGATTTATATAGTTCACATTATCTTTAGGAATAGTATATTTTATCATTATTAGTCTCAGACGCTCACTGTCTGGTATTCAATTCCGATTATTCTATTGACGCGCAATCTCACACATTCACACAGGCAATTTTTTGTCCCTTAAGTATAGGGAGACAATATATTCTGTGTAAATTCTAAGATTTTCTTCTCCTGAGTCCTACCCTTAATAAATAGGTTGGGTTCACTATGGGCGACCTACAAAAATATGTTGCCGGCATGAAAAGAGCAATATCAGAATATAGCCTGCATCAAAAGGCCGAAATTGCGATGGTGCAGGATTAAAGGTTTCATATATTTACAGTATGAGAAAACCCCCTCTGTTACATTATATATTGGTGCCAGTCCCCCATACAGTCATACCCGGGCCGTCTCCTGAAAGAATACTCAGATAATCCTTCTCTGTTGTGCGCAGGATTAAAAGTTTCATAGATGGAGACATTTCTATAATAAACTAGTCTTTGGTTTGTTCCACAATACATCAGATACCTGCGGGTGAAGCAATGCCTCTTCCTCCACATCTTCTCTTTCTTACTTCAGACACTTCTACCAATCATGTTCAGTCCTTAGAAGCAGTAGTGGGCAATGGGAGGCCCTTCAGCTGCTGCCAAAAGTACAGAATGGGCTAAGTGAGAAAGAGAAGATGTGGAGAATGTCACGACCAGGAGCAAGGACAACTAAGGGACTGGGAGTACCTAGGAGCAGGAACAGGGCACTCCTCCAACAAGGGGCCGCTGAGCTAGATGCTTGGGAGCGAAGCTAGGGAATGGAGCTAGAGAGCGTAGGTTGCCTAGGCCAGGGTTGTGCTGCGGCTGAGCCGCCTATAGGTGCTGGCCTCAAAGCCAGATGTTGTGGTCCCCAGCAGAGAAGCCGCTGGGTAACCCCAGATAACCCCAAACCAGACAAACTATACTCAGAGGACCCCAGGGAGGATGGTAATCTCCAAACAAGAAGCAGTACTCACTCAAGTCTCCTAGGAAGAAGGATCCCTCGTGGCAGGAACTGCTGATGGGACACACCAAGGCTGGGGGAGAAGTAGTAGTCACGGTCCTGGAAGATCCACTGGAAGCTGGAACAAGAAGAGGCAGGGTCAAGAACTGGTCCGGGTCATACACAGGAGATAGTAGACATAGGGTACAGGCAGAGGCTCGGTCAAAGGCTAGTCTGGGTAATACACAGAAAGACTAGGCACAGGGTCAGGCAGTGGCTTGGTCTAAGGCTGGTCCGGGTCATACACAGAAAGACTAGGCACAGGGTCAGACAGAGGCTTGTTCTAAGGCTGGTCCGGGTCATACACAGAAAGACTTGGCACTGGGTCAGACAGAGGCTTGGTCTAAGGCTGGTCCGGGTCATACACAGAAAAACAAGGCACACATAAACCACAGGAAGGCACGGAAAAGACGTCTAAGCATGGCAGGAAGCAGGCAGATAAAGGCCCCCTGCCGGAAGGAGCCCTGAGAGTGAGGCTAGGATGCTGGCGGACCATAGAGAGGAGTCAGTAGAAGGTCCGCCGTCGCCGCCACCGGAAGTGGGCACATGCGTGGAGAAGGCAGCCCGGAGACCGGTGAAGCGGCAAGGAGCCGTCAGAACGCCCAGGGTAAGGGCAATGGGCGACCGGGACGTTACAGAGGAGGAGGCATCACTTCACCCGCAGGTATCTAATGTATTGTGGAGCAAACCAACATCTGTAGTTTATTATAGAAATGTCTCCATCTATGCAACCTTTAATCCTGTGCACAACAGAGAAGGATTATGTGAGTATTCACTCAGGAGATGGGCACGGCTGTATGAAGGACTGGCATTATTATGCAATTTAACAGAAGGGGTTTTGTCATACTGTAAATATATGCAACCTTTAATCCTGTGATATTACAATGTCGGCCTTTTGATGCAGGCTACATTCTTATATCGCTCTTTTCATGCCGGCAATATATTTAATGCGCTGATTTTTAGGTCGCCCAGTAGTGGGAGACGTTACAATGGGATACCAATAGGTTGAGAGAATAAAGTACACTGGTGAGTGCCAGAAAATATGCTGCTAAACCTGTTATTACTGTATGCTTCTTCTGAGCTATCGGGGATGATACACCTAGATGCATAGTCACTAAGGCTATGGATTCAAGTCAAGAATTGACTAGTTTAGAATATTATTTTTTCCTGAGGTTCCTTTTAATATAATTTTTAACTTCCCTCTTCTTTGGACTGCAGTTGACTTGGTGGCTCAGATGTTTCAAATCCTTAAGTTTGATCCTATCTCATAATGACTCTCTGGTTTGGTTTTTGGGAATTGCTATGATCATTCATTTTGGGGAGAGTTGGGGAGTGTTTGTTACCCAAAGTTATGAAGTACAGCTTCTGTTACACACACATGTCCATGGGCTGTGCTATTGTACAGCGTTGGCAGAATAAGTTGGCTCTATTTAAAGGATAATTATAATTAGTAATGGGGGCTTGGATACCTGGGCCTTGCACCACTGGCCTTGGGGGTGCCTTCGTTGCCCGGGGAGTGGATTTTCATCTATGTATCCCTCATTTTGGCTCCCCTTCCTGGGTCTCAGACACTAGGTAAGTGGGGTTGATCATGCCTGGTAGATGTTACTGCTAATTACTGTCACACCGGGATAGTGGTTTGTCATACATGAGGTTCCAAGGTGGAGCCGTTCTTAAGCCTGGTCTGCAACCTAATTTCTCATTTTTCTCTGGAATGCTTTATAACAACCAATGAGTTTAACATTTATTACCTAAAAGATATGTGTGTCAGGATTCTCCTGTTCACCCTTCTGGCCTGTCTGTTTGGTTTTTCCATTTGCACCTATTTTGGTCTGTCTCCCCTTGCTTTACTTCTTCCTCCTCCTGGGATCCTGTTGGTCAGCTAGGGTTTAAAGCCCTAGGGCTCAGTCACCTCCTCTCCCGATTATTCGAGGCTGTTTTTGGATTGACTTGACTGCTTGTATCTTCAACGTTGGCTTGTGTATTTGGATTGTCCTCTCGGTTGCTTACACTCTGGTTTACGTTTACTGACTATGGATTCTGCTTATCTCTTATACCCCATATGCTCCCGATGACCTCAGCTTGTTTTGACTATTCTTCTACTTGATTCCATCCACATCAGGGCTGTCCAAGTTCAGTCCTCAATGGCCATCAACAGTCCAGGATTTAAGTATTTTACTGATTAAACACTTGTGAGTTAATCAATGCTTCATTCATTTCAGCTGACTCACTGGCCTGTTGGTGGCCCTTTAGGACTGAACTTGGACATCCCTGATCCACACCATCAGGTAAGTTTGTATCTTGGGCCTCAGGGCCCAGGAAGATTTTATTGTACTCATTATATTACATGTATGTCTATGTTTCCTCAGACCCAGTCAACAGGCGTTATTATTCAATTCTCCTACATACAGCCGTATAGTTACCTTTGACTTGGGCCTCCGCATCTGCCTATCCAGCCCCTGACTGACTCAGCTTGGCAGTGTGTTCCTACTGTAGGGCAGGCCAGACCCGGGTGTGCCACATCTCTCAGCTGTCCTATCTCTTAGAGTAGGAGTGCTCCACTAATAGCTGTGTTCTTGGCCTAGGTGTCGGAGGTAACAGGGGGGAGTATATTTATCCTCCTTGTTGATCTGTACTAGTAGTAGTCGATCATTCTGTGGTGGTAGTGCTCCACTTTACTCTATCTCTGGGGTTATTAGAGTTTTGTCGATCCTAGTAGTATTCTGTTTGAACCGTGGTTGGATTTCCTTCACATTTGTCATTGCTGGCCGGCTCCATCTCCCTCACCATTGCATGGTGAGATATATTCCTTATGTGTTTTGGGTGAACCTTAAGCAGTCCCAGCCTGCTACATTTAAAGGGCTAGTCCCTGTTGCCCTACAATCGAACCTTAAGCAGTCACAGCCTGCTATCCTGGGACCCTGCCTGACTGGACTTGGAGCGTTGGGTCCTATCTCCCCTTTCTTTGGGATTTGACCTTCCTGTAATATTGTTTTGACATTTCTAAATGCATTACCTCAGTTGGATGTGGAGTGTTCTTTGGGATCAGGAGAGGAGTCTAGGTTGCTGAGACCATGTCCCATTCTTCATCTCTGGTCTCTGGAGATTCTCCTCGGCCTGGGGAGAGAGCGTTTTGCCTTTTGACTCCCTCTTTTGGGCTCTCCTTCATGGACTGTATACACCGTGATTGTGGGTCTATCCCCCCACCACTATTTCTGTGCTTTCACTGGGAAGATGTCAATATGGGCTACAGATAATTCTATATAGTAAGCATCTCCACTGCCAGGTGTGCTGAGTTTGGTTATGCCTTTGGCTATTTTGGACACCTGGCCTTGTGCACAGGTTGATATTGCCTACGTATCAAAATACTGTAGTAATCTTTCCCTTTTTTATTTCGAGCCATAGTTTCTTGATTAACATGGCCTTTGAGAGTAACTTTTAACTTGTTAATTGTTGTGGTTTATGAAAATCCCTTTACTATAGATCAAAACATTTCCTCTAATCATGCATGTTGAGCTGCTTTGATATGCTGGGTCTGCGTTCTCTGTCCAACATAAATAGACTTAGGCCTAGATGCCAGGGAGGTAGGAAGGCACGTGGAAGCTTTTCAATCTATATTAAACAAAATGAAAGAATATTTACAGATTAATTTAGCTTCTTCTAATGATGTGCCTGATCCCCTTGTGTGGGAAGCGCACAAATGTGTAATTAAGGGGAACCAACTTTCCTTTAAGAAAAAACAATCCCAAAAGTAGATTCACAAACTGCTTCACAAGAATCAATCTTTGAAGAAAGATCTTAAAAGAACACTAAACCCGAAAACCCTATTAGTTCTGGACATACCCAGGAGGAACTTAAAGGTCATCCTAACTGCACAAGTTAACAAATCCTACCAACAGTATAGATATCAACAGTCTACACAGTAATAAATCGGGCAAACTTTTGGAAAAGTTACAGGTACTTTCATGTGGGTCTCCATACTTGTGGTTCTTTAAAAACAAGTGATGTGGTTTTGACAGCACAGTTTGCTGTTCTATTAACTTTGCTGTCAACAACCACCACCTCACAAAAATATCGAATGGGTGCAAAATTTGCGCCCATTGGACATCACATAAAGAACAAGTAGAATTTGCTATTCTATTTCATGCAGTGGTGTCACCACAAGTTAAGGAATGCACTTTTCATGGCAAAAAACCTGCTCCATGAAAAGGAGACACAGAGTCCCTAACATGTGGTGAAAACCACCAGTGTATGTTAGAAAAGTGGTTTACAGCACTTACTTGTGGTTGTTAAAGAAAAGAAAAGGGGAAAAAAAAAAAAAATTAACCCTATGAGTGCCAGTGGGGTATGCAACACATTGTATACATGTATAACACATGTCCTGAAAAAAAAACACCTGTAAAAAAGAAAAGAAAGACCTGTAATCCTGATGTCCAGCGGGGTCCCCAACATCTTGGGCAGCTACTACTTCTTGTTTTCCAGTCTTCTTCTCTCCTTTCTTCTTTCAAATCTATTAAAATAAAAAAAAATCCATTGAGTAGTTATGAATGTTTAAAAAAAAACAAAAAAAAAACCACAAAAGAATGCCACAGTTAACCCTTTGAGTGCCTGATGGATAACCCTCCAGTGCTCAACAGGTTAAAAAAGTGTGGCATCTGTTCTTCAATTATTAAATTTCTGCCTATGGGGCTGTTGCCCGATCATTAATTCGTTATTAAGTTCCAGCCTATCGGGCCGTTGCCCTAGTCATACTTTGAGAATTTTGAACAGACTGGCTTTTATATGCCAGTCTCTGTTAAAAATGATTGGCAGCCTTCCAGCCAATCGCTTCTAGTGGGGGGATGATGAAACCTCCTAGAAGCTGATTGGATGGGAGGTGCATAAGCACACATCCCAGCGAATTTGAGACTGCCAATCATTTTGAACAGAGACTGGCGTTTTTAATTTAAAAGGAAGAGGAAACAATTTAATAGCCTGACTTAGTGAGGGATGTATATTTTTGTGTATGTATAAATATAATAACTTTAATTGGTCTTACTCAGCTTGGCAGTGGAGACAAGACCCATATATTTTACAGTAGAAAAATAGTAAAATATTTTCTTATCGATATTTCATTTTCTCCTAAGGGTAGAGCGCATAAAACAGAGAGACTTGATTCAGTATTTCCTCTTGCTGTAGTGATGCCCAATTGCATGTTATGTGATTTCTGTTTCCTAAGGACATATGAAGGTATACACCCTGGAAGTTTAATATTATGAAACACTGAAAAGGTTAAAAGACAGTAACTTTTAAAAATTAAATTGGTTTATATACTTTAAATATATTTTACTTCTAGCTATTATCTATAAAACATATTCTTAGATCCCTTAAATATACTTCTGTTCTATTGGTTAATTTTTGTTTTTTCTAACTGCTTATTGTAATGAGATATAAGAGTTGAAGAAGTTAATTTATTGAGCTTGGTTCCCACCGCCCCTGTATTTAAAGCGGAACTACCACCCAATAAAAACATTACCCCATATAATTGCCCAATTGGCGAAAAGCTGCTCAGTAGTGCTAGTCGCCAGAATTATTACCAGATTAAAGAGAATTCTCTATTCTTCCTGGACTGATGGCAGGACGGAGCGCTGACATCATGCCATAAAGACGTCTGCACTGTCAGTCCCTTCCAGACTCGAACGGCTCCTAGCAACGCCTCCTAGACTCATCTGGGACTGACAGCGCAGGTGCGTGGACGTCACTATGGCAAGATGTCCACTGTCCGTCCTGCTGTCAGTCCGGGAAGAATAACGAAATTCTCTTTTAATCTGGTAATAATTCTGGCGACTAGCGCTACTGAGTAGCTAGTGGCCAGATGGGCAATTGTATGGGTCAATGTTTTTTTTGGGTGGTAGTTCCACTTTAAACAAGGCTGATACATTATCTCTGGCACTACAGCACTATTACGTGAGACACTTGTTAAGACCTTCATGTTAATGGGAGTCAGAGAGCCCTACAACAAGGCGAAAAAGGAAGCTCCCATGAATCTATGTAAGACTATATTTTAGTTCTCAGAAAGCAAACAAAGAAGTATAATAGTATGAAGTAAAGACTATTTAGGTTTTTAAAACCCCAGTTAATTTTTAGGTCCTTTACAAGAACACTATCACCTAAATGCAACTTTGGTGATCTTCAAAATAAGCTACATTTCATATTATTCATACTTTTATTTACCTATAGGCTTCAGTAATTGGCAGGAAGAGGCAGGGAATCTTTTTGATACAAAAACAATTAATGTTGAGAAAGAAACAAATGATCATTTACAGAAACTATTTACAGAAATAACGAAACAAATGCGTTTTCAAACGAGAGTGGTGGAACATAACTACGTTAAAGAACTATACAACAGCTAAAATTGGCCTAAGAGTGAATCTAATACCAGCGAGTCATTTAACAGATGAGGCGTTCATGCAAAAATGGGATAACGTAGTCACAAACTATTCTTTAGAACTATTGCAGCCGATAGTAGACAAAGAAGAAGAAATTAACAACTACAAACAATGAAGTAGATTTGAGCCTTATAGCTCTCTCAGAGGAAAAAAGAAGACTGCAAATTCCAGCAGCTAGAAACATCATTAAAAAACAGTATTGAAAAATTAGCAAATTAAATTAAAAATAGAAAATTCAGAAAATATAAACATGATAAGAGAGACTTCGAGGTAGGCAAAGTCTACAAACGAACTAATAAGAGAGGATCCCCCCCTACAGAAACCCAGACAGAATCAGAGAGTTACATTTCTGATCTGAAAAGCAACACCAACACAAGAGGGAGAGGTACAAATAGAAGGGGACATAGACAAACTAATAACCAAGCTTTTTTTTAGAGAATCCCACAGGAGTAGATTGGAACAAACAATGGATCCCACCGGGCCTCAGAGACCGAACTGTTTGGGGTTACAAAGGCAACAATATGCAGGAAGTGACAACCTCAAAATAATTAATTTGTCTAACATAGAACTCACAGCTACACAAAAGGAAGTTTTGGAAAAAGGATTGACATTTTCACTTTCAAGCAATTTAAAGGGATAGTAATGTTTCATAATAAAAGCAGCTCTAAATAATCATCAAAGTATTTGGACTTTGGAGAGTGTTATTTCAGTTCTGTCAGAACTGTAGTTCCAGAGTAATTAAATGACAGTGTCCCCCTCCCGCCCCTTTTACTGATGTCACACTGTTCAGCCAGAGCAGAAGGGAGGTGCCCAGGTAGACTGCAGAGAGGGACAATCTTCAATTAAGATAAGGGAAAAACCTGAAAAGCTTGTCAAGGGGGACAGGGATTTCATTGTTTTCATAGGAATAAGAGTGTCCCCTTCTGTTATCTGTCTGGTCTAGAGACTGCATTCCACATCTGAGAAGAGATTGTTTACACTTGGTAAAAGGGGCGGGAGGGGGAAACTTTGCTTGTGAATATCTCTTAAACCATAAAGGTTTGAGAGATAAGACTTATATCATTCCTCATGTTTTTTTAATGCCTACAAAATAAAATAAAGTTAAAACGAAGTATTACTATCCCTTTAAAAGTCTTTGACTGGATTAAAGACATCAATTTGCATCCAAACAAATTGATGTTACATAAGTTTTATTGTCAACAAAAAAGATTAGTGATCAGATCAAAAGATGATTATCATAATCTGGAAAATTTACTGTCATTATTAGATGAAAATGAAATCCCAAAAGACTATGCCACAGGTCCCTTTACAGATCATAAAATAAACTCAAAATGTACCCCACCTATAACCACATCATCTCATTTTCAGATCTTTATGGAAGAGGTTACTAAAGAATTGGAAACCTTATCAATGAGAGTAAGAAAAAAGCAGCACTCAGTTGATGATCTGACAACTGAACAACAAAAGGCATTAAAATCATAAAGTACAAACACAGAAGTGATAATAAAAAGTTCTGACAAAGGTGGAAATATTGTTGTACTGGATAGAGACGTTTGAGAGAGTGTCTGAGACGGCTTTAAGATACTAATTATTACAGCAAATTAAGTCTTGACCCAACAGCAACATTTTGGAAGGATCTGAAAGCAATATTGGAAGATGTTTTACAGAAGAATTTGATCAATAAATCTGAATTAGATTTCCTCATGGTATAAATCCAGTCATCACAACTTTCTATGTTATCCCAAAAGTTCACCAAAGTCTCCAAACCCCACCTGGACGGCCCATAGTATCAGAGATGGGTAGCCTAACAGAAAATTGCAGCAAATATATAGACACAATAATACGTCCCTTTGTGTCTAGTTTACCATTGTATATAAAAGATTCTATGGACGCAATTAAAATAGTAGAAGGAGTTAAACTAGAAAAAGAACATCTATTAGTATCACTAGATGTTGAATCTTTGTATACTAGTATTATTCACAAAGTAGGAGTGCAAACTGAGTTCAGGAGGCACCCAATATACTCCCCATAACCAACTAATTGTGGATTTATTGTCCTTTGTATTAACGCATAAGTACTTCATTTTCAACAATGAATATTATCATCAACAAGCAGTGGGGAGTACATGTGCCCCAAGTTATTTGAATCTTTGTGGATGAAATGGAACAATATACTAAATTCATAAACATCTGGATACGTTTCATAGATGACGTGTTCCTGGTTTGGACAGGTCCTAGGAATATTTTAAATGCATTTGTTTCTAAAAATCAATGACAATAAAATAAATCTAAAGGTAACCATCACGGTAAATGAAAGAGATTTCATTTTTGGATAGCTGGATCCAGGGCTTAAAATTGGAAGTCCTTTGCTACTAGCCAGACCTGTAAAGTTACTCGCCACTGCAAGCCATAACATAACCACCAGGGCTGAATTTCTACTCGCCAGGGCTAAATTTTCACTTGCCATTGGCTAGTGGCGAGTGGAAATTTTGAGCCCTGGCCGGATTTATAGAGTGATAAATAATATGACTGAAACATCTGTCTATCGAAAAGAAACGGCAACAAATACCCTACTTGAGGGCACAAGTAATCACCCCTCCCCTCTAAAAAATGAGATACCTATAGGCCAGTATCTTAGAATTAGAAGACTGTGCAGCAGTGTCTCTGAATTTAAAACTGAAGCAAAGAAACTTCAGCAAAGATTCATTGTGAGAGGTTATAGCAGAAAGTGCTTAAAAAGGGCCTATAAAAGAGAGCTGGAATCCAATAGGGATGATTTGCTAAATCCAATTCTGAAAACAAACAGCAAAAAGAAATGACTAGTAGTAAGTTATGATAACCAGCACAGAGTAAAAACTCAAATTCTTAATAGACACTGGCAAATCTTGCTGAATGATGAAGATCTACCGGAAGTTATCTCAAAAAGACCCTCTGTTACATACATGAGGGCAAATAACTTAAAGGACGTATTAGTCCACAGTCACTATGAAAAAGAGCAAAAAAACCACATGGCTTAAGAGTAACTTAAAAGGCACATACCCATGTGGACAATGTCAAGGGTGTAAATACATCAAAAAGGAAACATTTTTCACAAAACAATGTGGAAATAAACAATTCTCAATGTGCCAATTCAGCAACTGTAATTCGATTGGGGTGATTTATTTACTTGAGTGCCAGTGTGGTCTCAAATATGTAGGAAAAACCAAGCAAAAATTAAAAACTAGGATACTGGAACATTGGAGATATCCGAAACACAAGAGACAAGACAATTGCCAGACATGTTACAGAAAAACATGGGGGTGATCCCTCGGTTATTATATACCATCTAGGCACTAAAAATTCGATAGGGTTGAATGAAAGTTTGAACTATAACCCATTTATAAGAGACTAAAAATGCAGAAGTATATTTCCGTCAAGGAACAGTTGATGGGATATTCAATCTCAAAAATAATCAAGTAATAAAATCACTATAGTTTCCTTATGATAAGTAAAATGTAAAAACAAGATATTTGTATGAGAACTAATTAAGTAGTTCATAATAGGGCTTGATATAGAGCTACTGCCCTTTATGAAATTCCATAAGAAATGAAGGGAATTTACCATTGTTTAAACCATCTAATAGAAAGATGGAACAAATAATATCAATATAAAAATATCAATATATAAAATAAGGAATCAGTAGATGTAACGAGTACTTCATTGATGGAGTAATGATCTTTTCTTGATTTAGTCTTGATGAATTTGTCCTCATTTATTGTCATTTTTTCTTTTTTTTTCTTTATTATTTTTCCAATTCTCATTCCTCTAGCAGGTAAAAAGTTGATTTATTTTACTATAGGTCCATTTTCCTGGCAATCAAACGGACCTCACGACGTCGAAATCTGACATTATTCTACAACCTCCCAGTATCCTAAACAGGAAGGGGGGGGGGGTATAAAAACACTATCGCCACCACTATAGCCCCTGATGAAGCCACTTTATGCGGGGAAACGCGTTGGGCATGTATCAATCAGTATTTGACTTACAACTAAGACCTTAGGAATGTACTAGTTTTGTGAAAACTCTCTGTTCGATACTATGGTTGTGATTCAGCGTAGCAATAGATTGTAGAATACTCCAAGAAGAGTGCCACAAGGGCTAGAATAGGGGAACAACCATTGTGTTGCTTGTGTGCATACTGAAACAAGACTAATCAACAAATTACTAGCTTGAACACTATAGAGTCTATAAAACCGGGTGATCCTATACATGAAAATAAATAAGAGTTAGACATAAGCATGGCACATGGCAGTTTTGTGGATGTGTCCAGCTAGACATAAACACGGCAACACTAAACGTGTAAACTGACGGACTCCTTATGTTATAATATTCTCAGTAACTCAAAGGTTAATAATCCTATAACGGAACATAAGTAAGACAAAAAGTCAGTAGACACATAGTGATTGATTTGTGTATCTTTTTCTAAGAAACTAAAGCTTGATTTCTCTGGGTTAAAAGACTCGAACTGCAAAAGCAACAAGGTTGTTTCCACACGTGACTTGTAGCAAATTGGTCAATTAATTTGCTACACAGTTAAAACACAATTCTTCCCCAAAAAGCGTGAATATCACAGACTTATAATTTATACATAAAGTCTGTACATAAAATGTTCCAACTATATGTCAATATTTCCCAAATAACCTTTGAATATTGAAAAATAAAGAAAATTGAGAGACACAAGTGTGAACTCATAACACACTATAGGCCTTGTCTTAAACTGATTCAGGTTTTTTAACACCTTGTGAGCCAATTAGTGACTACACATGGTATCTTATTAATTATCCAATTCATAAAGGAATCAATGATTATTATTTTTAATAAATACTCAAATAAAAGTGAAGTATTAAAAGTGATCAATTCAGGCACCAATATCTTAGACTCAGAACTGGTTTCGCTTTTTAGGGTGCGGTGATTGAGGGCATATTTCTCTTTCTGCTCCTAGAACTTTTCTCCCTACAATTATACTTTTATTTAGAAAATTATTTTTTTTTACTTAGATGTATGAATTAGGCTAATTAAGGTATACTGTACAGGCACTTTGTGTCTTACCCCTATATTATCTTGGTTCACTTTGAAAATATTGCACACAAAAGAGCATGCAACTAAACGGTGCATTAACCATGACACCATGATGAAAAGGGCAACATGAGAATCTTGTCCTGCATCCAAAGGTAAAGATTCTTATATTGCAGCATTAAACATTGCTTCAGCCCAGAGGGATGTTCAGTTTTGCTGAGCGCTGCGCCGGGCTTTCTCTCCCCTTCTGTCTACATACAGAAATATTCTTGCACTGAGATATAAAGGTCATCCAATTCTGTTATTCCAGGACTATTGAGCTCTCCTCTCACAAAACAGAAAACATTTGCTTCCGTATGCCAATATATGCTAGATGAGGTACCCAGGCGGTACTAGTGATGTTTCTTATGCTAATTTAGCTTTTCAGTGACCTTTTGAGGACGTTTCCAAATATGTAAAATGTATATGTTCAAAGCAACAGGTGCTTTTCATACAGCAGTCGGGGAAATCTATATACACAGTACTGTGCAAAGTTCATAGGCAGGTTTTAAAAAATGCTGTAAAGAGAGAATGCTTTCAAAAATAAACATGTTAATAGTTTAGTTTTATCAATTAACAAAATGATAGTGGGTAAACAGAAGAAAAATCTAAATCAAATCAATATTTGGTGTGACCACCTTTGCCTTCAAAACAGCATCAATTCTTCTAGGTACACTTGCACACTGTTTCTTTTAACCCCTAGAGTGCCAGCTACTTACGCCGTACGAGTGGACACAGCTGTACCTGCTGTGCCACGCTCGTACGGTGTAAGAGTGAAATGCGGTCACTGCATGAGCCGGTATAACCGGCATGCAGTGGCCGCATTAAAAAAACAAACAAACCCTGGCACTCGTGGGGAGGCATGAGAATCACTCCTCATGCCTCCCCAGTTATTGATCTCCCAGCCGATCGGGCTGGGAGATCAATAAACACAAAGGAGAAACAGAGTTTCTCCTTCCCCCTCTCTCCTACCCGAACTTCCGGGTAGGAGTGGGCGGGACCTGGGGAATCCTCCCAACGTCACCGGTGACGTTAGGGAAGTTTCCCCGGTCCTGTTCACTCCTACCGATGGTAGGAGAGAAGGGCAGGAGAGCTCTTGCTCTCCTGCGGTCGCCTCATTGATCTCCCAGCCTATGGGCTGGGAGATCAATGACTGAGGGGACACCAGGAGGGGTCCTGATGTCCCCCACGAGGTCTGAAAAGTTTAAAAAAAAATAAATAAATAAATAAAAAAATAAAAGTAACCCTGTGAGTGCCACAGGGTCCCCAGCACATTGCTTTGCAATGTGCTGGAGACCCCTGTTGCACTCACAGGGTCAATTCTTTGGGGGGGATTTTTTTTTTTTTTAAATACCTCATTGGGGGGATCAGGGGGGATCCTGATGCCCCTCAATGAGGTCTATAATTGCAAAAAAAAGAATTTAAAAAAAATGTAACGATGAGTGTGCCACGGGGGGGGGGGGTCCAATGCACCCCCCCCTCCTGTGGCACACACAGGGCTTTTATCATTATTTTGTTACCAGAGATTGTTGGGGGGCCATCAGGATTGCTCCTGATGGCCCCCCAATAAACTCTGATTACAAAGTAATGATAAAAAAAAAATTAACCCTCTGAGTGCCACAAGGGTCCAATGCATTGCTTTGCAATGTGCTGGAGACCCCTGTGGCACTCACAGGGACACTTTTTTTGATAACTTTTTTTTTTTTGGTAAAATTAACCCTGTGTGTGCCACGGGGGGGGCAATGCAGCCCCCCTTCTGCGGCACACACAGGGCTTTTATCATTACTTTGTTATCAGAGATTGTTGGGGGGGTCATCAGGATTGGTCCTGATGGCCCCCCAACAAGCTCTGATTACCAAGTAATGATAGAAAAAAAATTAACCCTCTGAGTGCCACAAGGATCCAATGCATTGCTTTGCAATGCGCTGGAGACCCCTGTGGCACTCACAGGGTCACTCCATTTGTGGACATATATTTTTTTTTTACTAAGACCTCATTGGGGAGGGATCAGGGGGTCCTGATGCCCCTCAATGAGGTATATAACAAAAAAAAAAAAAAAAAAAAAAAAAATTAACCCTGTGTGTGCCACTGGGAGAGGGGTTCAATGCAGACCCCCTTCCTGTGGCACACACACAGGACTTTTTATCATTACTTTGTGATCAGAGCTTGTTTGGTGGCCATCTGAATACAAAGTAACGATAAAAAAATTAACCTTTTGTGTGCCACAGGGGCCCAATGCATTGCTTTGCAATCCACTGGACACCCCTGTGGCACCCAAAGGATTATTTTTTTTTTCCCCTTTTATTTTTTATTTAGACCTCATTGTATGGGTTCTGATGCCCCCAACGAGGTCTACACAAAAATATTGGGGGAAAAGCCCCAAAAAATGCATGTGCCACAGGGGGGGTCCAACGCAGTGCTTTGCAATACGTTGGACCCCCTGTAACACACACACACACTTTTTTTTTTCATTATTCTGTTCTTAGACCTGGATGGAGGACACCATGTTCCTGACACCGCCTCCCCAACGAGGTATGAATACAAAATAATAATAAAAAAAAAAAAACTCTTTGTGTGCAACAGAGGGTCCAACGCATTGCTTTGCAGTGCATTGGGCACCCTTGTGGCATGCACAAAAAATGCCTCCGATTCCCCCACACACACACACACGTACCGTATTCCCCTGCCTGGTTCCACAGCCAACTGGTAGTCCCATTCCCCAGCCTGACCCCCAGCCTGTTTCCACTGCCTATTGGTAGACTCAAAGTACCAGTATGCACTAGATTCAGGCTGGGAATCAAACTTTGTATGAGGGGGACATACAGTGCACACTGGTAGTCACAGATCTCCCATACACACTCTCAGACACTGCCCCACCATCTCCATCATCCTTGCTCCTCTGCTCATACCCACACACACTGCCTAATCACTCACCCTCCCACACTGTTACACTGGTAGTCACAGGTCCGCGCGTACACTGGCTGACGCCCTAGCTTCTTTCATCTGTTAGCCATAAAATCACACATACACTGTTTGCTTTCCCATTCCTATTTCACTGGTAGCTACGCTCCTGTCACTCAGATTGGTATGTCAACCCACAGCAGTTGAGTACCATTTTTCTTAGTCCTCCTAAGAAATCCCACGCCATTGAACCATTTTAGTATCTTTGAAGTGACTGAAGTGTAAAAGAAATGTTTGTTTGTTTTCCTGTAGCACCACATTCTGGAAATAGTTGTGCCAACTAACTTAGGGGTAAAAAGGCAAGTGACCCCTCATTAGATGCGGCATGTTGTCTTCTTTCCAAAATGGTATAGTTTATCTACCTTTTCTTCACTTCTGAAGGTGTTATAGCCATTTTCATAGAGGCAAGTCAGGTTTGAGAAAATGTTAGAAACATCAGTTTGTAGTAGGTGTAGTTTTCTACTTCTAGCACTCCCTAAGGTAGTTCAGCTCATACCAATGAGGTGTTTCGTTTGACTTCTAAGAGCACTAGCTAACGAATGGAGTTGAAAATTCCATGGTTTTCACAGAGCTCCATACATTTGAAGGGGCAGAAATGTAAGAAAATGCCTATTTTTTTCATTAGCGCCACCTCCTGGAAGCATTTGTGCATACCAGCCTTTGGGTATGAAGGCAAGTGACCCCTCATTAGATGCGGCAGGTTGTTTTCTTTCCAAAATGGCATTGTTTTCTACCTTTCCTGCATATCTATTATGGTTATAACCATTTTAGTGCAAGCAGATAATTTAAGAAACAAAAGTGTCAGGTTTACGTACGTGTTCCTAGCACCCACATATTGTATGTTAACCCACACAAATGGGCTACCATTTTTCTCATGTTGGTAGCAGGTACTGAATACAGCAGGAAATGTTATGGTTTTCAAAGATTTTAGTATCTTTGAAGTGGTAGAAATGTAAAAAAAACATGTATTTATTCCCATAGCGCCACTTTTTGGAAATATTTGTGCACTTCAGCCCAGGGGGAAGAAAGGCAAGTGACCCCTCATTTGATGCGGGAGAATGTCTACTTTCCAAAATGGTATACCTTTTATACCTTTCCATCATGTCTCTAACAGTTATGAACATTTTAGTACAAGCAGCCATTTTCGAAGAAACAAACAGGTAGGTGTAGTTATGCGTTTCTGGCACCCCTAAGGTATGTCGATTCATTCCAATGGGGTGTCATTTTTCTCCTAAGAGCACTAGCTAATGAATACAGTTGGAAATTCCATGGTTTTCACAGATTTCCATACAGATGAAGGGGCAGAAATGTAAGAAAATGCCATTTTTTTCCTATAGTTCCACCTTCTGGAAGCATTTGGGCACAACAGGCTTGTCTTCTTTCCAAAATGGTTTGGTTTGTGTAGCCTTTCTTTAATTCTCTAGTTGTTATAACCATTTTTGTATAGACAAGTAATGTTTGAGAAAATGTTAGAAAATTTAGAGGTTGTAGTAGGTGTCTTTTTGCACTTCTAGCATCCCCTGTGGTAGGTGAACCCAAACCAATGGGGTGTCATTTTTCTCCCAAGAGCACTAGCTAATGAATACAGTTGTAAATTCCATGGTTTTCACAGATTTCAGTACAGTTGAAGGGGCAGAAATGTAAGAAAATGCCATTTTTTTCCTATAGTGCCACCTTCTGGAAGCATTTGGGCACCACAGGCTTGGGGCAAGAAGGCAAGTTACCCCTCATTAGATGCGGCAGGTTGTCTACTTTTCAGAAATATATAGTTTTATATAGTTATCCCAAACTTGCAAGGAACCTCCACCATACTTCACTGTTGCCTGCAGACACTAATTCTTGTACTGAATCCAGCCCTTCAGAGAACAAACTGCCTTCTACTACAGCCAAATATTTAACATTTTGACGCAACAGTCCAGAGGCACCTGCTGCCATTTTTTTGCACCCCAGTTCTTGCGTTTTCGTGCATAGTTGAGTCACTTATTTCCTCATCGGAGGTGTGGCTTTTTGTCCGCAAGTCTTCCATGAAGACCACTTCTGACCAGACTTCTCCAGATAATAGATGGGTGTACCAGGATTCCACTGTTTCTGCCAATTCTGAGCTGCTGGCGCTGATGGATATCTTCTGATTGCAAAGGGACATAAGCATGACGTGTCTTTCATCTGCTGCACTGAGTTTCCTTGGCCGACCACTGCATGTACGGTCCTCAACATTGCCTGTTTCTTTGTGCTTCTTCAAAGCGTAACTTTCATTACATGAATATTGAGCCCCAAAATTTCAAGTAAAATTGCGGCATTAGCAAATATTTAACTTTAGGCAGACAGGCAGCGGGGAACAACGCAGACATCTTGCAGAGCCATCATCTCTGTGTCTTTGCTGTCTGTCCGCTTCAACTCCACGACTGAATGCCTTTGTGCCTACTGCAAGATCCCTGCCGGAGCCTGTCTGTTTCTCACTACTGCCACAATTATACTTGAAATTACAAGTAAGTCTATACATATCGCTATTGTACTTACATTGTGGGGCTCAATATTAATGTGATGAAAGTTCCACTTTAAAAAGTGCTTGGACAGCACATCTGGAAACCTCTGTCTGCCTTGAAGTTTCTGCCTGGGAATCCTTGCTAATGCAATTTGTGCCTTGTTGCTGTGCTCAGTCTTGCAATGGTGTATGATCTTTAACAAAAAACTGTCTTCAGCAACATCACCTTGTTAGCTTATTTTGGCTGTTCCTCACCCAGTTTTATTCCTCTGGGTGCCCTTTCTGAAAAAGGACATTATGGAGCTAGAGAGAGTATAGAGTAGGGCTACAAAACGAGTAAGGGGAAAGTTTAAGTTATGAAGAAAGACTAGAAAATTTAAACTTGTATACACTAGAAAAACTGAATCTTAGAGGGTTTATGATAACACTATATAAATATGTTCAGGGCCCATACAAAGGGCTCTCCAAAGATCTGTTCATTAACAGAACAGTACAAAGGACAAGGGGCCACCCGCTTAGACTTGAGGAAAAGGAGATTTCATCAGCGGATGGGTTTCTTTACAGTGAAGACAATAAAAGTATGGAATTCACTGCCTGAAGAGGTGGTGCTATCGAATACATTAGATGCCTTTAAAAAGGGCCTGGATACTTATTTAAAAGAGCAGAACATAGAGGGCTATGTACGTTAGTATTGGGATTAATATTTAGTTAGTGCTTGTTGATCCAAGGAGAAATCTCATTGCTATTTGGAAGCAAGAAGGAATTTTTCCCCCCATTCAATGCAGAATTTGAAATTGTTGTATTGAGGGTTCTTTTTGCCTTCTTTTGGATCAGCGATGGTAAACAGGAATAGGAAAAGAGTTGAACTAGATGGACGCAAGTCTTTTTCAACCTAAATTACTATGTTATACAGCTGTTTCTGTTTCACTTAAAGGGATAGTAATGTTTCAAAATAAAAGCAGCTCCAATTAATCTTCATAGTATTTGGGCCATGGAGATTGTTATTTCAATACTGTCAGAGTTGTAGGTCAACAGTAATTGAATGATAAAGTATCACCCTCTCACCTCTTTTACTGATGTAACACTGCTCAGCTCAGAACAGAAAGGTGGCAGATGGCTCGCAGAGACGGACTACCTTCAGTTAGCAACAGGGAAAAACCTGAAAAACCTGTCAAGGGCAGGGCCGGATTTGCCATTAGGCAAAGTAGGCACCTGCCTACAGGCGCACGCCACCTAGGGGCGCCTGCCACTGTGATTTTTTTTTTTTTTTAATCTTTTTTTTTTTAATTAAAAAAAAAAAAAGTAGGCACCTCGTTGGCGCTGCCACCCCCCCTTCCCTATTTCCTACCTTCCCGGCAGGACATGTCTGTGCCTTCTTGGCACAGTCCTGTAGGTGGTGCGCTCCTTCGTTGCACCTTTAGGAATCACTAAGTAGACGCGACCGGTGGTTGTTCACATCTCGCGGCCGCCTGTTACCTTGCGGCTGCGAGATGTGAACAACCGCCGGTCGCGTTTACTGAGTGATGGCCTGCAAGCGTGGCAAATGTAGCACTTTTATTTAAGAAGCCGGGTAGGCTGGCGGTGTGACAGAGCGGGATGCTGGGAGCAGAGACAGAGTCAGACGCCAGACACGATCACAGGCAAGGGGCATGGGGGGAATCAAGAGAATTTATATAGAGGTAAGAGGGGGAAAAAGGCAAAAGGGGGACCAATAGCGGGTAAAAGAGGCAGAGGGGGGTCAAGAGGGAGAAAAAAAAAAGGCAAAAGGAGGGGGGATCAGGAGGGGGAGAAAGTGGCAAAAGGTTGGGATCAAGAGTCAGGAAGGGGAGAGAGAGAGGCAAAAGGGGGATCAAGAGTTAATGAGGGGGAGAAAGAGGCAAAGGGGAGATCAAGAGAGGAAAGTGGGGGGAGGGGAGAAAAAGGTAAAAGGAGGAGGGTCAAGAGGGGGATAAAGAGGCAAAAGGGGGGCATCAGGAAAGGGGAAGAGAGAGGCAAGTGGGAGAGAGAGAGGCAAAAGGGGGATGAAGACAAGAGTCAAGGCTGGATTAAGGCAAGAGGGGGGAAAGAGGCAAAGAGGGGGATCAAGAGAGGAAAGTGGGGGGAGGGGAGAAAAAGGTAAAAGGAGGAGGGTCAAGAGGGGGATAAAGAGGCAAAAGGGGGGCATCAGGAAAGGGGAAGAGAGAGGCAAGTGGGAGAGAGAGAGGCAAAAGGGGGATGAAGACAAGAGTCAAGGCTGGATTAAGGCAAGAGGGGGGAAAGAGGCAAAGAGGGGGATCAAGAGGAGGAGAATGGCAAAAGAAAAATCAAGAGGGGTAAAGAGAGGCAACTTGACAAGAGGGGGAATCAAGACCAGGTGAAAGAGGCAGAGGGGGGTCAAGAGTGGGAAAAAAGAGACAAATGGAGGGGGGATCATGAGGCGAAAGGAGGGGCAATCAAGAGGCAAAGGAGGGAGGGACCAAGAGGCAAAAGAAGGAGGATCAGGAGGGGGAGAAAGAGGCATGAAGGGGAGGGAGGCAAAAGGGGGGATCAAGAGTCAAGGAAGGGGAGAAAGGGGGATCAAAAGGGAGAGAAAAAGGCAAAAGTAGGGGGCTCAAGAGGGGGAGAACTAAGGAAATGGTGGGAATGAAGAGTGGGAGAAAGAGGCAAAAGAGGGGAATCGAGAGTCAAGAGGTGGTGTGTGTATGTATGTATGTGTATATATATATATATATATATATATTATAACTCTTTATTACTCTGGTGGTGACATATAACTCTATTGTTCTGGTGGTGGCATTCAGATGTCTTTTAAAATACATGTTTTCCCCTTTTATAAACAAGAAAAAAATGCCATTATGCTATGGGGCTGGTATAATGGCGCTGTGCTATGGGGTTGGTATAATGTTGCAGTGCTATGGGGCTGGTATAATGGCGCAGTGCTATGGGGTTGGTCAGCAATTTTTTCCAGGGCTGGTTTTTATTCCCAGTCCGGCCCTGCATGTTCCCTCTGTGATCAAATTCAGTGATCCGCCTAATTCTTCAGTCTCTGTAGAAACGACGGCAGAGACCCCTCCCATGCTGGGTCATCCGTTGCGGGGCAGTTCTCCCTCTAGTGCTTAACTCTTTGAGTGCCAGAGGGGTACTAATGCATTCCGCACCCCTCTGGCACTCAAGGGCTAAAACTCTTTTATGCTCTGAATAAAGTGCAGGACGAGCAGTAACATCTAATGACTGGGAAGTTAAGTTGTTTCGCCGTGTGATATTACATAACCCTCTCCCGTGAAGCAGCATAGAGACAAGAAGCACTCTGTTGCTGTCATCTTGGCAATAATCTTCCTGAGTGGCAGAAAGGAAATGTGATCGTCATAGGTCAGTGTGTCTCACTGGGGCTTTTTATTTGCTCTCCTTGTAGCAGTTTATTTTCCCAAGAGTTGCACATGACCCTTATTAGTCTAGCTATGCAGTGATTCTCAGCTGCAGTACTCAGAGCACACAAACAGGTTAGCTTTTCAAGATATCCCTGCTTAGTAACAGGTGGGTGAGCAGTGGTACAGCCGTTGCTATTTAGTTGCCTTTGCTTAACCCTTTGAGTGCCAGAGGGGTACAAAACGCATTGCAAAGCAATGTGTTGCATACCCCTCTGGCACTCAAAGGGTTAATTAGGGATATCCTGAAAGCTGCACTGCCTTAGGTGGAACAATAAGGGCCATATGCAAGGGGCAAACCAACTGTTCCAATGAGGGGGGCAAGTTGGAGCTGATGGGGGCAATGTGAGGAGCAATATGGAGATGATGGGGCAAGTTGGAGCTGATGGGGGACAATATGGAGCTGATGAGCATTGTGGAGGTGTCTAGTGTAGTTGGCAAATCGGGGGGGGGGGGGGGGGGGGCGCTTCACAGTTCTGTGCCTACAGGCTCCTGAGATGTAAATCCGGCCCTGGTCAAGGGGGCAGGGTTTTCATTGTCCTCACAGTAAGAAGATTGTCCCTTGCTGTGAGCTGTCTGGTCTTAAAGGGATAGTAATACTTTTATTATACATTCTTGAAAATCGTTCTTAAATAAATACATTGCTCCAAGTCTTTTCTTTATAACTTTTATATTTTCGGAGAAATATGCTGGTAACGTTCCCTCCTCCCGCCCCTTTTGTTCATGTCAGCGCTCTAGCTGACAAACTAATATTCTGGTCCGCAGACCGGACCGAAGATCAGGCGGCTCTTCTGCAGAGCCAAGATAACATTATCTAGAAAGAGAATCTTCATGCAAACGGTCTACAAAGTGTGCCTGCAAACCATATTTCTCCAAAAGTATAAAAGTTATAAAGAAAAGACTTGGAGCAATGTATTTATTTATTTAAGAAGAACGATTTGCAAGAATGCATAATAAAAGTTTTACTATCCCTTTAAGACCAGATTCCGCATTTGAGGGGAGGTGGCTTACACTAGGTAAAAGGGACAGGAGGGGGATACTTTATCATTCAATTACTCTTGAACTACAACTCTGACAGTATTGAAATAACAATCTCCCTGGCGCAAATACTATGAAGATTAATTGGAGCTTTTTATTTTGAAACATTACTATCACTTTAATGATTGTGTTTCAACCTACATATTAAATTGACGGTCATTAGCACCTGTTTGAATTTAATTGTTTAATCATACACCTGACTATATGCCTACCAAATCCCTGACTGTGCAAGTGTGCCTAGAAGAATTGATTCTGATTTGAAGGTAAAGGGTGGTCACACCAAATATTGATTTGATTTAGATTTGTCTTCTGTTTAGTCACTATCATTTTGTTAATTGATATATAAATAAGAAGACTTCTGTGTGCCTGGCAAACACACCCAGGGGTGGCAGTAGGGAGGAATTATTCAAATCTTCTCTATATTGCCTCTCCCATAGGTCCATTCATGGGGGCATGATTTTCCTGTGAAAATCTCTGCAAGTACTTGCTGGGTCTTCCATACCCAGACACACAACACACACTCACACAGAACACATGACGTACACATACCCACAGGCAATAAACACACAAGCACAATATACATGCAACACACACAATAAACACAATACACAGATACAATAGATACACACAATGTATACAGAAGGCACAGACTCAATACACCTTGTATTCAGAACACAATACACGCATATACACACACCTATGCACATAAATACACACACTCACAATACATATACACACAATGCAATACGTAAAACACAATAAGGACAGAGCTATACACAGTACACACAAGGTTTACACAGTACACAAAATTCTATACACAACATGGTACACTCACCAAGCACAATGCTTTACGTTATATGCAAAACACTATACGCAACATGCTGTATGCAAAATGCTGTACTTAAAACACTGTATGCTATACGCAAAACAATATGCACAAAAAAGAAATATTCAATAAGATGTATAGAAACCTCAATATACTATACACAAAGCAGTATTTTCTATAAAAATACTATATATAGCTATAAAGCTATACAAAAAACTATAGCAAAATTCTATATGCAAAACAGTATAAGCTATACTAAAAACGTTATACTCAATATGCAAAGCAGTAAACTGAATATGCTTTACATGACGCAGTATGCAAAACGCAATATGCTATACGCAAAACTGTATGTGCTATATGAAAAACACACACACTACATGCAAAACACTATACACAAAGCATGCTCACTCACGCTAACATGCTCTTGCTCACACACACACACACACATACTCACACTCACTGATGGAGAGTTGTGTAACACAGTGCATTGCAACAAGCCAGTCATTAAATGTGTGCCTCCTTTCTTGATTCATCTGGATGTCAGGGGAAAATAGTCATATATATAAATACGCTTTTAATATTTGAACCCTCTTAGTGCCAGATACATATAAAGTGCATTGGGTTGTACATAATGGCTATTCCTGTTCAGGATGTCTTCTGTAGTGCCTGTCTTCATAACACACTTCCGGTATAAAAGATTATTTTTGTCAGCCATTCCAGTATTGCTAGTTTATTTATATTTTGCATTGTATCTGAAGTTTCCTCTATATACTAGTCTCCATTCAAGCCTACTTCTAGGTTACACCATCTCAAGGAAAACATATTCCGTCCATAGATCTGAATGGATCATAAAGGACACAATAGTTTATCAGTTTATAAACAAAGCAAGCAACGAGTTGCTCACCGCTTTGGGACTCAAAGTGTTAAGGATCAAACTGGTGTGCAACACATTGCTGTGCATTATGCAACCCTTTGGTTCTTCTAGGTTTAAATGACAACAGTGATGCCATGCAGTATTTATTTTCAGGCTGTTATCGGCAGCAGGACATTGAACTTTTTTTTACTTAAGCCACAATCTTTGCTTTATTTAGCTTGTAAAATTGACATTGCAAAGTAAAAGTGATGACATGCACTTTGAATTGTGTGTGGAAGTGCTGATCATTGTGTTGTTTTGTTAGGATGGCCTAATAGTGGAAAACATGCATGATATCCCATACACCCTTCACACTGGACCAGAGATCACAGCTTCAATGGCAACCATTTGTGCTGCTGTGAGACAGACTTGTTCTCAAATACCTCTGGGAGTTCAGATCCTGTCCTGTGCAAATCAACAGGCACTTGCAGTTGCACTTGCATCAGGTAATAGTCTTTGTCTAGAACATGCATACATATCTTTCCATTTCCTTGCATGATCCATTCCTTATAAACATTACCAAGCATCGTACATGTATTTTGCTCACTGGTGATGTTGTATTACTGCTAGAAACAACCAATATGTGTAGTCCTTGTCAATTCTTTGAGCACCTCAACCTCCAAAGTCACTTACATGAAAAATCTGCTAGAGGTGCCATAGACTGTCATGCTGACTTGCTGTATCTTTACTATGTTCTCGCATGAATGGAGTAAAGGTGCAGTGCTCTGGACTTTGGTGCATTCATGTGAAGCAATAATCTCATGTATAAAAGCCACAATAGTCCAGCTCTGAACATTTCACAACAGGCGACATTACCAACGAAACAGAGGTGTGTTGGTGTTTGTGTGTGTGTGTGTGTGTCAGTCAAGGATATCAAACCTTACTAAATACACCTTTTGTGCAATATGGGATAGGAGCAATGGCAAACATTTAGTGGCAGGACCACCGGATAGACGCATTTCACATGTACACCATGGTTAGTTAATGATATTTGAGTACATTAGCAACACCGTTGTTTAGACGAAATCTGTCCAATTGGTAAAAGCATGTTCAACATCTTTTAATCTTGGAGAAACAAGTTTCATATGCATTTAATTATGCTTCAAAAGTACTAACCCTTTGAGTGCCAGAGGGTTATCCATCCCATTACGAACCAATGTGTTGGATACCCCTGAATCACTGAAAGGGCTATTAATCGAAACTGATGCAGGAGGTTTCTTGCTTAAAAGTTAATATGAAGACAGAAGACACTCTTCCATGCTTGCCCTCTGGGCAAACTACCAATTGCTGAGCCACTGTTTTCTGCATATATTTATTTACACAACTGCATATATTCCTTAAGTGGACAAAGGAACTGCTAATTTAATATTTATACTTTTTGTTAATAATTACCCCCACCAAGTGTGTAATTGATTATTCCAATCTAATTCATATGTTTTTAGTTTATCTGCCTTGCATTGCTATTATGTTGTATCATTTATAGGCCTCTTGGTGAAAGTGATGATCTCATGACTCCGGTGAGGGCAATATTCTACAGTAGGATAAATCAGTCCATTTCTCGTATAGCCCTATAGATCCTAGGCACAAAAGCGTGCAAATTCCCTTTAAATTGTAAAAAAAAAAAAATCTCCATAGAACAAATAAGGGTATTTGAGATTCTTATCAATGCACATTCCCCTCCCCATACCTTTCTCACTCAAAGCAGTGCATTGAAGTCCTCTTGCATTCAAAGTTCTAAAAGTCCAAATGGACATTTTAGGCATTTTTATTTGTCCCTTCTGATGCAGTAAGATCCAGAATTATCCCAGTTCTTCCTAGTAGTTAAACGTCATTGACCGTAATAGGATAAAAAAACAATTCCCGTCTAATTAATTATCACAAAACACAGTATTGCACAACTCCTTTTTCTTCAATAGAACCCATACCTCATGTCTGTATACACAGCACACTGAGGTGAAAAGTCTTATTGTGTGGGATGACACAGTGTTAGTCCATAAATAAGGCATAGGTTTTGGGATGCTGGGATTTAGATGTGCCTTTTCTTTTACTCAGAGCTGGATTTTATCCGAGCAGAAGGCTTTGTGTTCTCTCATGTGGCTGATGAAGGCATTGTTAACGCTTGTGCAGGAGATCTGCTGAGATATCGTAAAGTCATTGGAGCTGAACATATCCAGATTTTTGCAGATATTAAAAAGAAACACAGGTAAGTGTGCACTCCACAATTCTGTTTTTTGTCATTCATACATGGCTTTTATTTCTGTGTGTATTCACTAACTGAGGCAATGTGTATGTAAACATCATCAGTTATCACCAGCTATACAATTGTTTTGTCATGTATCCCTTTAAGCATGGTTGGATAACCTTTGCCTCCAGATTTTGATGGACTGCAATTCCCATCATCCTCAGCAAGCTAATGAGTTGAAGGTCTACCGGTTGCCCCCCCACACATACATATTCGCACACACACACCTTTCAGGAAAACTGGTGCTAATGTGCAACTTTATGGTATACTAGCAAAAGGGGCACCCATCGAGAACAAACAAGATAAAGTGTCTTGTCCTTAGGCATAGTGGCCTCTCAGTTGTGCTACAAGTCATGTTTTTCACTGCCTTGTGCCATTGCAGATAGGAAGTTTCCATATTCATATCAGACTGGTCCTGCCCTCAGACAGTCCAGCTCCAAAACGTCAGGCAAATCCTCTCTGCACTGGAGAATCAGCAAAACCACAAACGTATGTTTTGGTCTATGTGGGCCTCCTCGGTGTGGTGCAGCTGATTCCCTCTAGGCACATGGAGAGCAAGGGCCCATGCTAGGGATCCCGAAGCGTATGTCTGTGGTTTTGCTGATTCTCTTGTGCAGAGAGGATTTGCCTGACATTTCAGGGTGGGACCAGTGTGATATGAATATGGAAATTTCCACATGGGAGTGAAAAACATGACTTGTAGCACCTTTGAGGGGCCACTATGCCTAATAAGGACAAGACACTTTATCTTCTTCGTTCTCGTTGGGTGCTCGTCATAATATTTGTTTCTTAGCCTCCATTGTTTGTGCATGCAGCATTATGTTGATGTGGGAACACAAGGCTTTACCCTCCTCTGGTAAGCTTCACCTGTATTTCTCTCTAGCTTAAATTTCTACAGAAAAGAGAAATATAGCCCTCTTTCTCTAGAAATTGCAGCAGGAAGGACAGGCAAACTTCCATAAGCGTCTTTCCCAAAATAACCTCTTTCTATGAATTACAAGATGTCATCCTCCTGGAATCCAGTAGCCTGTGAGATTAATTAATTCATGGTGTCTCCACTCTGGCTGACATAATCCTGCAATAATAAAAACTATACACTGGTGAACAAACAGATGAATTTCTCTGTTTGTGCCTCCCTATTTCATTCCTTAATTGTCCCCAATTTCCATTCCTCATGCACTGGTGGAACCTAGTGGGAAATGGAGTCGCTCAATATAATGTGGTGTGCTCTGGGTCAGAGCAAGTAGATCCTAGAATCTACATTTTGAAAACTTTTAAGGGTTAATATTTCAGTGATCCCCAGGAGGGAGATGCAGTAAGGGGCAATGCTATGATGATGTGTGGTGAGCAGTGTCGAAGGCATGGCAGATACATGGCAGTGTCGATGGATTGTGGCTGATTGTTGCCAGATTCACAGGGATATGGTGGCAAAGACATCACTGCACATACTGTCGATATGCCATCAACAGAAATTTGCAACCATATGGCCAACCTGGACTGTGCCTCCCCCAAGATCAGCTTATTTAGAAAGTTCCCAAGTATGTAAATGATAACTAAAAAGAAATATAATCTTCTGTTAACTCTATTTATATTTATTGTTAATTTTGTTTCACAGCCCATTTATATCTCTTTTTTTTTTTTCAAAACCTGTAATTGTGTACAAGCTTGTGCTGCCAAGTCTTCAGCATTATTTGTCACTTTACATTAACTCCTTAGTAGCTAAAGATATTGCTACTGCATTGCTTTGCAGTATGTTTGAGATATGCTCAGCCTCCAAGGTTTAAAATGACCTTGTCACATCAAAACAACTTGCTTGAAATAGAGCTTTCAAAATCTTATTTTGCCTTTGTGTTTAGTAGAATAAATGAAGTAAAAATAAAATGTTACTTTTTAACATGAAACCAGGAGCGTTAATAATTTGTTCCCAAATTTCCAGAATATGTAGTATTTAAAGGGATAGTAATGTTTCAAAATAAAAGAAGCTCCAATTAATCTTCATAGTATTTGGGCCATGGAGAGTGTTATATCAATACTGTCAGAGTTGTAGTGCAAGAGTAATTGAATGATAAAGTATCCCCCTCCCATCCCTTTTACTGATGCAACACTGCTCACCTCAGAAAAGAAAGGTGGTGCCCAAATGGCTTGCAGAGAGGGACAATCTTCAATTAGCATAATGGAAAAACCTAATAAATCTGTCAAGGGGGGGCAGGGTTTTCATTGTTCTCACAGTAAGGAGATTGTCCCTTGCTGTGATCTGTCTGGTCTTATGTCCAGATTCCACATCTGAGGTGAGCAGTGTTACATCAATAAAAGGGGTGGGAGGGGGATACTTTATCATTCAATTACTCTTGAACTACAAATCTGACAGTATTGAAATAACACTCTCCATGGCCCAAATACTATGAAGATTGATTGGAGCTGCTTTCATTTTGAAACATTACTATCCCTTTAAAGAGGATCTATCACTCCTATACAAGTGTGTGTTAAATGTTAGGTTATATTAAGAATATTTTATTGTATTATTTTCTTTCTTTTATTTGTAAATGACCATGCTTTTCTTTCAGTTCTCATACTATAACAGCGGATGTTTCAGTATCAGAGACTGCAAAGGCTGCAGAATTTTTCCTTGCAGATGGTGTAATATTAACTGGAGTAGCTACAGGACAAGCGGCAGATCAACAGGATCTCAAAGGTAAAACTACTAATGGAAAAAAAAATAGTTTAACCCCTTAGCGACCCTTGACGTACCAGGACCGTCAAGGGTAAATGTGATCCAACGACCCTTGACGGTCCTGGTACGTCAAGGGTTAAACTCTTCCATCGCAGCCGCACGGAGCGATGGAAGAGTTCAAGCCGCTTGTTACTAAGTGTCCCGGTATCGGGACACTTAGTAACAAGCGGCAGAAACATTGTTGCAACATGCGATTCGCTTCAAAAGCGAATCACATGTTGCAAAACCTGAATGACAGGGACAGTATTTGTAAATACTGTCCCTGTCAGATCTCTCTGCCTCACACCACCTTGCATACTGCTGAGGTGGAGAGAGACAGAGAGACATGGTGTTCCAGCCTTACTGTAAAAAAAAAAAAGTAAAAAAAAAGTTTAAATAAAGAAATTTAACCCTTTGATCACTGTTCTGCAGTGATCAATAAGTGCCCCCCCATCTGATCACTCTTGGAGTGATCAATTTGCTGCAGATCAGTTTTTTTCTGATCTGTGGGACACCCCCCATCCCCCTTGAATTTTTTTAGATTTTTTTAAAATTTTTAAAATTTTAAAATTTTTTTTTTTTTTTTTTTTTTTTTAATAGTAAATATAGTTTAGGTATTTTGGTAGGTAGTTGGGTAGGTTTAGTGTAGACGTGTGTTAGGGAAAGTTTTAGGGATAGATTTAGGTTTAGGGGAAAAAAAAACAAACAAACCCCCCCCCCCCCAAAAAAAAAAAAAATATATATATATAATAAGCGCAGTTTAGATAGGTAGTTCAATTGGGTTAGGTAGGTTCAGGATATACGTAGGTTAGGGTAAGTTTTAGGGTTAGATTTAGTTTTAGGGATAGCGTAAGAAAAAAAAAAAAAAAACCCAAACCCCCCCCAAAAAAAAAAAAAAAATATATATATATATATAATAAGTGCAGTTTAGATAGGTAGTTCACTTGGGTTAGGTAGGTTCAGGATATACATAGGTTAGGGTAAGTTTTAGGGTTAGATTTAGGTTTAGGGATAGCGCAAGAAAAAAAAAAAACCCAAAAAACCCCAAACCCCCCCCCCAAAAAAAAAAAAAAAAAAAAAAAAAAAAAAAAATATATATATATATATATATATATATATATATATATATATATATATAAGTGCAGTTTAGATAGGTAGTTCACTTGGGTTAGGTAGGTTCAGGATATACGTAGGCTAGGGTAAGTTTTAGGGTTAGATTTAGGTTTAGGGATAGCGTAAGAAAAAAAAAAAAGTTTTCTTAGTGGGCAAAATGCAGCGCAGGTACAGCGTTGAAGAGGCATATGCCTTTTTGGCGTCTGACTCTGAGGCAACAGACACTGCGTCAGATTTTGACATAGCGCATTTTTCAGAAAGTGAGAGCAGCTCTAGTGATGACGCTGGGCCTTCTGTCAAGAAAAGACGCACGGCCCCAAGAGCTGCTCTGGAAACTGCCCCAGCACCTGCCAAAAGAACTGCCCAAAGACCTACCAAAATACCTACCCAAAGAAATGCCCCAAGTGCTGCCCCAAGAGCTGCCCTGGCAACTGCCCCAGCACCTGCCGAAAGATCTGCCCAAAGACCTACCAAAGAAATGCCCCAAGTGCTGCCCCAAGAGCTGCCCTGGCAACTGCCCCAGCACCTGCCAAAAGATCTGCCCAAAGACCTGCCAAAAGACCTGCCCAAAGAAATGCCCCAACACCTGCCACTCCGGATCCTAATGAATGGGTATCAATTTATGCCCACAAATCTCAGAATTCACAGGCAACCCAGGGATTCAAATTGATGTGGAAGGATTTACCCATGATCATTTTTTTTATTTGTTTTTGGGGGAAGACATTTTAGGTGAAATTGTTTCCCAGACCAATTTGTATGCAGCCCAGTATACTGCCGCCAACCCTAAGTGTGAAAAACGCTGTTTTTTTTTTTTTTACTTACGTCATGGTTTACGAGGGATTGGTGGTAAAATGGCTGTGTATAAAATTGGAAAACACACCTAAAATGAGAGCCTGGGGTGTCTACTTTCCAAAAATATACACTTTTGGGGGGAAATCTTAAAAAAAGAGCACTGTTACGCAGCCCCAAATGAGACATGGTACCAGTAACGCAAGCTGTGACGATTCAAAGTGTGAACCTGGAAACGCGTATGTTCCAATTTGGCCCCCGTAGCTCCCCCAAACCATGAGAAAGCTATGCATATGGGGTATTGCCGTACTCAGAAGAAGGAGCTGAACACTAATCAATTCAGTTTATAAAATCTTCACCTATTCTGTGCTTGAAATTCACATCAACATTGAAGGCAAAGTGTGAAAAACGCTGTTTTTTTACTTACGTCAAGTTTATGAGAAAGTGGTGGTAAAATGGCCGTGTAAAAAATTTGAAAACACATCTAAAATGAAAGCTGGGAGTGTCTACATTCCAAAAATATACACTTTTGGGGGGAAATTCTAAAGTGCAGCACTGGAACATAGCCCAAAATGAGTAATGGCATCAGTGATGCAAGCTGTGAAAATTCAAAGTGTGAAACTGGAAACGCGCATGTTCCAATTTGGGCCCCGTAGCTCTCCCAAACCTTGAGAAACCTATGCATATGGGGTATTGCCGTACTCAGAAGAAGGAACTGAACACTAAACAATGCATTTTTAAAAATCTTCACCTATCATGTGCTTGAAATTCACATCAACATTGAAGTGCAAGTGTGAAAAACGCTGTTTTTTTAACTTACGTCAAGATTTACGAGCGATTGGTGGTAAAATGGCTGCGTAAAAAAATTGAAAACATACATAAAATGAAAGCCTGGGGTGTCTACTTTCCAAAAATATATACATTTGGGGGGAAATCTTAGAGTGGAGAACTGTTACACAGCCCCAAATGAGACATGGCACCAGTGATGCAAGCTGTGAAAATTCAAAGTGTGAAACTGGAAACGCGCATGTTCCAATTTGGGCCCCGTAGCTCTCCCAAACCTTGAGAAACCTATGCATATGGGGTATTGCCGTACTCAGAAGAAGGAGCTGAACACTAAACAATGCATTTTTAAAAATCTTCACCTATCATGTACTTGATATCAACAGTAGTATTGAAATGTAAGTGTGAAAACTGCAAAAAAACAAAATATTACCACAATTTTGACATTTTTTTCTGGAAAAATAGCTGCATGAAAAACTCCAAAATTCTCCTGATTATTTACCTTATGTTGTGTAGTTTTCAGAAACATATACCTTTGTGGGACATTTTTGGTTCTGGCACCGTCAGCTAAGCTATGATGCTTACATGCCAATTGTTGAGAAATCACAAGTTGGAAATAACGGCAGCCATCTTGTAATATTTACCTTGTAAATGTGAGTAAAGGACTAAAATACTAGGCATATGGGGTATTCTTCTATTCAGGAGAAGCAAATGAATATATTTAGGGGTATTTCTTTTTCATTAACTAATAGTATGCAAATCCTGACAGAAAAATGTAAGCAAAATGTTGTTTTTTTTTCAATTTTTTTCCTCTTTTTTTCTATTTTAATCAAATTAAACAATGAGGTATTCATATAATTGTGGTATCAAAAGAAAGCCCTACTTGTGCTTAGAAAAACAGTATATAATTTATGTGGGTGCACAAAAGGAATTAAAGAGAAAATATGGTTGAACAAAGACATAGTCAAAAAAGTCAAAATTGCTCCGGTCCTTAAGTCAAATCAAACTCAGATTTTCCCGGTCCTTAAGGGGTTAATCGGGATTTATAATTAATAGTAGGCTACTTTCATATTAGTGATGACAGCACAGGGATTAAATATTAGAGTTGTCATGAATTGGTTTGCATTACCATTTAAGGGGTTGTACAAATTTAAAAAACTGTTTTTCTTTTACAAGCTCATAAGTAACATTGGAGGAATATATCTAGTGAGTATATGCATTTGATCTGTCCCATAAATATGTATGTGATCTTCCAATGATAATGATGTATTAAGAAGAACGGGGAGATTCACTAAGCAGTGATAAAGAGGCGATAAAGTGGTGATAAACATAGCTGGGAACTCTCCGGATTTGCCCTAGAGGCTCTGGTTTTTGCAACTAATTACCAGGTCTCCGGGGCAGAGGTTGATTCTCCAGATGTGGGGAGTTTCTAATCAAACTCCCCACATCTGTGCATTCCAAGACTGTTTCCCCCACTCCCCAGCGGCTTCGCCTCCTTCCTCAGCCTATTTCTTTAATTCTGTAAAAATTGTGTTAGCTTTGCCCCACCCACAATTAAGCCCCACCCCTTTTTGGACACAAATTGCATCTTTTATGTCCCTTAGTGGTATTACAGGACTCCCCTCTCAGGGGAGTCTACAACTGTAAGTTCCCAGGTATGGTGATAAAGGGGAGATGACCTCTCCAGTGATATCACTTCTCCAGTTCCTATGTTATTCTATGGAGTCTATGCACTAAGATTTATTCAGCTTTGGAGATCTTAGTGAATAGGCTCTATAGAATAACATAGGAACTGGAGAAGTAATATCACTGGAGAAGCTATCTCCACTTTATCACCGCTTAGTGAATCTCCCCCGTGGAGTAATTCTGTGAACCAAATGCACCGTAGGGGATAAATAAAAATTCACCAAATTTGAGATGTTTCAGAGACCTCAACTAATCAAGGAACTAAAAGTCTCTTTAACTAAATGGGAATTTGTATTTCTTCCCATGATGCAATGTGTTTGCTCCAGAATTACTCTGATTCGCCTTAGTGTGTGGTTTGTGCTTATCTTATGATAATATTGGTTGTAATGTGTTTTATATTCAGATGGAATGTTTATCTCTTTAACATTGAAGTGTTTTGGCCTGTTAATAATTGCACATATTATCATTAGGGAACAGTAGGAGACATTCTTTTTTGCACTATAAATGTTTGTTGTTAATTTTTTCCCTGTCATTTTGTAGAGGTGGCACATTCCGTAAGGATTCCAGTGCTTATTGGATCTGGAGTGACTCTGGACAACGTAGAAAAGTATGCAGATGCCAACGGCCTAATAATTGGTTCATACTTTAAAAAAGATGGCTACTGGGGCAATAGTGTGATTTATGATAAAGTCATATCATTTATGGATAAAGTCAGTAAACTCAGGGTGTAATCTGCAATGTTAACCACATTTAAGGGCGGGTAGAGTAGTCCAGTCACAATTCTAAATACCACTGCATCAAGCCATCTGCTAAGTACTGATAACCAAGAGGTTCTCTTTGTACACGCTTTGCTTTTCAGGAGAATCGCTGATCACAAGATTATTTGGATACAGGATGCAAAACATGGATGTAAGGTCTTGTGTTCAAAGTAAAAGTGGAATAATTCTGGGGCAAACCAACTTCACTATGTAAGCAAGTAAGAAGTAAAACTTTTCAAAACCCCATTGTTTGAACCCCTCAAGTGCTAGAGAGGTTTCCAAAGCAGTTTGTTTACCACATAATTAGTACACTTTTCTTTTGAACTTGTATTTATTTGCACTGCAACGGCAATGCAAACAGAATGTAATATGAGCACACAACTGAAGATAAAGAAAATGTTCTGTAGTATTTAGTATGTGTTCACACTGGTGACTTTACTTGTAGCAGTGAGATCTCTTATAAGAGATTTATATACAATTGTGTACAAAGTTTTGATTTCTCCCAGCATCCCTTACTCCCCATGTGAACATGAGAGCAAATGTTCATTCCAGTTTAAATGATTATCGTGATATGTATACTTTACACAAGGATTAGCTCCATCCTTCTCACCAGTAGGCCAGAATTCAGGATCATACCTTTCAAAATACCTCCATCTCCAGTCCATGTTAGTCTTCTTTTTTCTGTCCTTCCTAACTTTGTGTATCTTGAGGCAATTTTCTTTAATTGCATACATTTTTTTTATTGGTCTAAAAGAGTTTTGTTTCTCCCTCTGTTGCCCCTGCCAGTAGGCCCTCCTTATCAGGTTGGCATGCAGGAGGCAGACAACCAGGCAAAATACTCACAAGGATATGAGTGTTTATCATGCTTAAAGGAGTCATATATGTTAGTGTGAATAGCATTACGGGCCCTTTCGGTGACATGCTTCTGTTTCAGTGGTTGGTGTTCCTCTATATCCAAAAGTAGCATTAAGAGATAAGTACTTAGTTGCCTGTTTTGTGTCTGTTATTATTTCCTTTCTGAAATGCTCCTCTTCATTTTCTTTCTTCTGGTTATTCTGGCAAGTGTTTTCTCTTATTGACTGTTTGCTTATATGATGGCGTTAGCCATTTTGTGCTCTTTCCAGAATGAGTATCATACGCAGGGCTTGGACTCTCCTTCACTCCTCTGCTGATTAACCCTTCGCCTGCCAGATAAGTCTATTTTAGCGATTTCTGGGGTAAACTTTAATCATTCACACTGTAATTGGGTAATTTCTTATACAGTAAGGTTATGGACACTATGAGAATGTCTATACCGTTGGAGCTTGGAGCAACACCTAAGACGAAGGATGCTGGGGTCTCTGTATCCCCTATTGTGCATTGCTCTTCCTGTCATTCAGGGTTACCTAGAGAATTCTTAGGTCATCTATGCCCAGCATGTTCTGATGTCCCTGAGAGTCTCCCAGGGACCTCCAGCCATGCATTAGAGCCAGTTTGGGTGCAAGAGTTCAAGGCTGCTACTAGGGACCTTAGGTCTACTTTGCAACTCATTCCATCCCAGTTACAGGGGGTCTTTCATTCTTGGCAGACCCCCTCCTTCGTCAAGTCTTCCCTGCCAAAGCCTCAGGGTGTACCTGACGTGTCAGATTCCTCTGAGGAGGAACTGTTGGTGGATTCAGATGTTGAGGAATGTTCTGCGGTGGGCTCCTCTCAGTTTTTTCGGGACACTTTTGAGGCTGATCCTGAGCCCTCAGCTGAGGACCTGATCAGGGCTCTTTTAAATACCCTAAACATTCCCTTAGTGCAGGAGGTTCCTTCTGATGTCTTTCAGAAGCCTAAAAAGCCCCTTACTTGCTTTCCACCTAACCCCACTCTTGACCAGCTTGTGTCTGAAGAGTGGAAGTCTCCGGACAGGAAACCTTCTGTCTCCAAGAAATTTGCTAAGCTTTATGCCTTTTCTGAGGCAGCGCATGCTCAGTGGGTTCATCCTCCTAAAGCGGATGCTTCTATCTCCAGGCTATACAAGTCTACTGCTTTGCCAGTGTCTTCTGCGTCTGCTCTAAAGGACTGGCATGCTCTGTCCTGTAAACCACCCTATTTGGCGTTCCACAAGGACAAGGTGGTGCTTTGCACCTCTCAGGAGTTTCTCCCGAAGGTGGTTTCGGAGTTCCACATCAATCAGGAGATTGTGGTGCCCTCTTTTTGCCCTGACCTCACCTCTGACAAGGAGAGGGATCTCCACTTGTTAGACGTGGTACGTTGTCTCAAGTTTTATGTACATTGCACTGAGTCTATCAGGCAGTCAGATGTGTTGTTCGTCATTCCTGAGGGTCATAGGGCAGGAAGACCTGCATCCAAGGTGACTATTGCTTCTTGGATCAAGTCCACTATTCATAAGGCTTATGAGCTGAGGAAGAAGCCTGTCCCTTTCAGGGTCACAGCTCATTCTACTCGATCTATTGGGGTCTCTTGGGCTTACAAGAATCAGGCCTTTGCTGATAAGTTGTGCAAGGCTGCCACCTGGCCATCTGTACACACCTTTTCGAAGCATTACCGTGTTGATGTGCTGTGATCGACTGATGCCAGCTTTGGGAGGAAAATCCTGGAGGCAGTCTTGCTTGTCTAGGATATTCTTCTGTTCTTGGTGCTTCCTTCACTTTTGAGCAGCGTTGGCTCTAGTTCAGTGTGCTGTGTAACAGTTGGGGTGTTGTTACCCCTGTTCAGTGTCCGTTGACACTTCATTGTTTGTTGGGCTATCTCTGATCTGATGGTTCATATCTACTCTGGTGACTTTGGGGGCCTTGCGCCTGGTCTTTGCCTTACTTCACGCCTCTGGGAAACTCAATGGTTGGACATCCCAGAGTTACCAGTAACCTTTATTGGACGACAGAGAAAAGAGGATTTTAGTCTTACCTGTTATATCCTTATCTCTTAGTCCATACTGGTTACTGGTCTCCCACCCTGTCAAGGGACCATGCTTGGCTTTCCTGTGGCAGACTGTGGGGGTCCTTTTGGGTAATTCTCACAGGAGTCTTCTTTCCCTTCTACTATCTAGTTAATAGTTAGTGTCTCAAGTCTTTCTGGAGCTGGTTGGCTAGCTGCAGCCAAGGAGGGAAGGTAGGCTCCACCCCCTGCATACAATTCTAGAATTGTTCCTGCCTACTTAAAGGGGCTGATCACCTACCCAGAGTTACCAGTAACCTGTATGGACTAAGAGAAAAGGATTTAACAGGTAAGACTAAAATCCTCTTTTACTGTTCCTTTAAGAGAGAGGTGCCTTTCTTCTGCTGTAATAATTACTTTGTTTAAGGTGAGAAAACATTCCCATTCCACCTTGGATAATAGAATTGGTAGACTGTATGGTCTCTACCATATCTGGATTTCCCTCAAGCAAGAGTTGATAAAGGCATAAGTTGTGTATGATTTAAAGTCAGAATCTTTACCTTCACAGTTATGACAGGATTCTTGAAGACTAAGCATCAGCTAATATCTCTTCTCCCTCTGTAGTATCTACCTCTGATGTAGAATGCCCTCATGAAGAGCCTAGGCAAAACTTTGCAGAAAGTGTCTGATTATCGACCTTCTATAAAATCTGTGTCCCTGGTAGCCATTACATCAACTACAAGGATTGAGGAGCGCCATAGTATCTTCTTATTTTTCACAGACCAGTTAATTATTTATTTCCAAAAGCTCTTTAAAATGTTTACCTCATCCAGGATATTACTCTTTTCCTTATGACCATATCTAGTTTAAAAAAAAGAGAAGTATTGTTACAATCCAGGTCTAGTTTTATGGTTGTCTATATGTGTCCTAATATTAGAGAACTGGAGAATCATATATTCTGTTTATTTTTCTTTTTGGCTATGGAATAGGGCTAGCTGCTTTCAAGTCTACCACTACAAAATGTATAGTCCAGTACATCAAGAATGATTCTAAGACCAAAGATTCCTTGGGTCTTGAAAGCTCATTCCATGAGTGCTGTGTCAAATGTCTGGACAGTTGAAGCACAGACGTCTACAGAGGCCTGATGTGAAGTGGTGGTCAGGACGTCAGTTAATACTTTCATCAAACATTATAAGCTAGAACAGTGGCTCAGTGGTTAGCACTGTTGCCTTGCAGCGCTGGGGTCCTGGGTTCAAATCCCACCAAGGACAACATCTGCAATGAGTTTGTATGTTCTCACTGTGTTTGCATGGGTTTCCTCCGGGTACTCCGGTTTCCTCCCACACTCCAAAAACATACTGATAGGTGAATTTAGATTGTGAGCCCCAATGGGGACAGGAACCAATATGAGTGTAAAGCGCTGCGGAATCTGTGTGCGCTATATAAAGGATTATTATTATTATTATTATGTGCTTTCTTTCAGTAAGTAAGCAGTCTGTATTCCATTTTGAATATTTTCCTTATTCTTTCTTCTTACTTTTATCCTTTGTTGTGTATTCCATCCCAATAAAATTAACAGCTAAAGAAAATTCTCATATGAAAAGCATATGCTGCCACAATAAATAGAGACATAGCAAGTGTTGATTGATTACTGTAATTTTCTGTTTTTGGTTATCTTCATGGGGCATATGTTATCTTCCCTTCCTAATTTCTTTTATTTTTCTGGAAAACTAATATGTATTTGAGGGTGAGATTCTTTGAAGCTTCTGATTCTGAATTATGTGTTACCAGATAGGAGTGGTGGAGCTAGCCTATATGTAAAGCATATGAGGCCATAAAGTTCCACAGGAAAATACAGTAATTAGGAAAAATGGTACAGTTTTAAAATACTGTCATTGAAATGTATTGACAAAATGTGCTGGTGCTGTAATCCATAGTGAGACCTATATTACAGCATGTTGGGTTGGCCTGCAACATGTGCTTCAGAAAAAAAACAGTGTGAACAGCTTTATACAACTCAGTGAGTGCTATACATGTCTTCAGTACATTGCACAGCAGTGTATTAAAGACTCCTCTCATATCCAAGGGTTTAAAGGGACAGGGAAGAGTCGCAAAATGATCTTTAACTTTTTAGATGATAGAGCAGGGATGTGCACAGACATTTTGGGGGGAAGGGGCTCAAATGAAAAAAGGGCACTTCTCATAATTATTTATTCAAATATATATTTAAAAAAAGAAAAGAATTGACATCTCAGGAGCCTGTAGGCACAGAAATCTGAAGACCCCCCCCCCATTGGCCATCTCCACTGGACACCATCAGATCCATATTGCCCCACCATTTCCACATTGCCCCCCAGTGTCCATTTCCTACCTCTTCCCTGGTGGTCCAGCAGCAGGAGAGGTCTGTATGTGCCTCCTTTGGCACAGACCTGTAGCTGCTGGAGCTCCCACGCGGTCTTCTCTTCATTCAGAGCGCTGGAAGATGATGTCATCTCCCAGTGCTCTGTAATACTATAGAGCCGACGAGGGGCGCAGCATCTACAGGTCTGTCCTGAAGGAGGCACAGACCTGACTGGGTGGTGGGGGGTTAGTGTGGGCGTCGAGGCAACTTTTTTTTTTTTGTTAAAAGAGCACGAGGGCACTTTGGACAAAAAGGGCAGGTGCTCAAGCCCCCCTTGGTGTCTATGTGTATACGTGCCTGTGCTAGAGATTGAAATGCATTGGAGATGTCGCTATCATCCATGGACTTAATGTAGAAAAAAACATAACCATTTGCTGTCCTTTAAAAAAAAAAAAAAAAAAAAAAAAGCGAAATTTGTTTCAGAAACCTTGAATATAATTTCAGAAAAACCTTTTTGAAGGGAGGAGTACCTACATTTTTATATGCATTTTCAGTTTAATATCCGCTGTTTAGGAACTGTTGTTTGTTCTGTAGGATTTAAAATGTTGTTGGGAGAAAATAAAACTTTAATTAAATCTACATTCATGATTATTATTTTGTGCATCATGTTTGTGTTATGTTTTGTGGGAATCCTGCAGGATTTCTGTCAAAAAACTTTAACCAATGAAACTGATTCTTAGACCTGCATTTCCTGTTCCTTCTACTTTCTACTGGTCAGCGCATTTTCTTTCCATGTAAGTATGAGAATTATTAACACAGCTGTGCATCCTTAGTCATTTTCCCCTCTCCTAGCTGTAGACATTTGTTCTAGGAAGTAGGTTCCTTGGCCTCTTAACCTTGTGACAAGCTCTGGGATCTGAACTAGTGTTCCAGATTCAATGGCCGAATTAACAGTGCCAAAGCTGGTAACAGGATATCAGATGAGCATGTACCAAATCGCAGAACAGGAGGGAAGTCGAAGGAAAAGCCGGGTAATTGCACAATATAACACTCCAGAGCAAGTCAGGAAACTAAAGGTCACGACCTGGAATGCTTTGATCGCAGCCCACCCAAAAGCACTGAGTCTCTATAAAGGCTCAGAGCAAACACAAGACAAGGGGGAGATTCACTAAGCAGTGATAAAGTGGAGATGACTTCTCCAGTTTATCACTTCTCCAGTTCCTATGTTATTCTATTAAGCCTATGCATTAAGATCTCCAAGGCTGAAGAAATCTAAGTGCATGGGCTCCAAAGAATAATTTAACAATTGCAGAAGTGATATCCCTGGAGAAGTCATCTCCACTTTATCTCCTCTTTACCACCGCTTAGTGAATCTCCCCCAAGGTGTGGAACCAGAATCCAGATAACAAAGGAAAACAAACAAAAAACCAGACAAGTGGGGCATTCACGAAGTGGTGATAAAGAGGTGATAAAGTGGAGATGATTTTTCCAGTTTATCACTTTCTATGGAGCCTATGCACTAAGATTTCTCCAAATTTGGAGATCTTAGTGAATAGGCTCCATGGAGGAACATAGGAAATGGAGAAGTGATAAACTGAAGAAGTCATCTCCACTTTATCACCTCTTTATCACTGCTTAGTGACTTTCCCCCAAGGAATCACAAAAAGCAAAGGAAAAAGGGGCAGAACATGACAGAACTATAAAGCCACGTGTGAACTCTTATTTGTTGTATTCAAGGTAGAACCCAAATACACGGTAGCCTGATGAATATTCCCCACAACAGGCTATATGGATTTGCACCACAATATACTCAGTAGATCACCGAGTAACTGATAAAACCACAAATTGATTGCATCCTGAGGAAATGATCGGTTTGGTCAAAAATCGTGTACAGTTGTGAAGTACAATTTTTTAACATATATATAGTGATTTAACCCTTTGAGTGCCAGAGTGGTATGCAACACATTGCAAAGCAATGCGTTGCATACCCATCTGGCACTCAAAGGGTTAAATGTAATAAAATCTATATTTTTATTTTAACTTTATTTGTAGTTTTGAGCCACTTTTTTGTTTTGGGTAATAGATTGAGTATATAATGCTGCAGATCAATATAGCTCATTTCAGGGAGGGCTGGCACCAGAGAGTTCCGCAAGCACTATACCAGTACCCATCTGACTACCAGTGGGAGCCACATGTAAGTTTTGAGGTGATATATTGAATCAACTAAATGAGAGTTCACATTTGGCTTTATAGCTCTTACTGGCATAGGCACTATGAACTCCTTTGTTACCCAGGTACTGCTGCAGATTTTTATTATGGAAAGAAGCATCTAACATGAATGTGTAGAAGCCCAGTGGATAATTTTAAGGAGATAGAACATGAGTTGCTTTAAGAAGCCCATATGCTACAGACATCCAGGAGCACATAGGGAATTATGCTGTGGGTGAAACTTGGGTTGCAGACACATTAGGAAACTTGACAAAAGAAATTGTTTAAATTAAAAAAGAAGATTCCCTGATTTCCATGGTATGGATCCCTGCCATACACTTGGCAAATGACCTACCAACTAAAGAAGGTCCACTGGCACCCTTCTCCTGACCGCCTCATCTTTGTAGTGGGGAGTTTAACAAAAGCATACGTATGGTCTATGGATCACACTATCCCTCACACTGCCCAATTTGATAGAAGCTTTAATGAAAGCAATATACTACATTTATTTTCTTTACCTCCCCATCACAAAGTGGAGGGGGAAAAGCAGATTAGGGTTGTGTGGCCCCATAGCCAGAATCAAGACCCCATTTTAAATTTTAATCCTTTGAGTGCTTTACATAATCATTTGGCACTTAAAGGGTAAAGTTTATTTTGTATTCTTATGTTAATGTCCGGGTCCCAAGCTATTGGGTTATTTTCCCATGCAGTATATACAGGTAGATACAGGTAACTGCGGGTATCAGTGTCTTTTATCAATATAGGAACAGTTTTACAAATATAGCTTTCCAGGTGTTGGCTGTTCACATTCTGCTCTAGTGTTTTGTAGTAGTAGTAGTAAAGGCCCAGCTGCAAGGTAGCCCATAACATTAGCATGCAACTTTATGCATGCAGAGGTTTGAGAGACAATCTAACATAGTTCACAGACAAAAGTTTTGTACTCGGCTCCTCGAAAGCAGGATTTATGTCTGCTGAATAGTTCCAATAAAATAGCTGCTTTGCCCATGTCCTAAGTGTAATTGTTACTCTATTCCTCTCAGAATCTGACATTCTCAAAGAAATAACACCCTCAAAATCTGTGCACGTTTTAGCCACTTGTTTAGTGCACACAATGCATTACATTCCTTGTAAGAAAATAACCACCTACTCCACCACAAAAGTTTTGTACTCGGCTCCTCGAAAGCAGGATTTATGTCTGCTGAATAGTTCCAATAAAATAGCTGCTTTGCCCATGTCCTAAGTGTAATTGTTACTCTATTCCTCTCAGAATCCAACACCCTCAAAGAAATAACACCCGCAAAATCTGTGCACGTTTTAGCCACTCGTTTATTGCACACAATGCATTACATGCCTTGTAAGAAAATAACCACCTACTCTGTCACCAACTTAAAATGGAGGTATCTACCAGGTGGAATTCCACATTGTGCAACATTTGTATTTGCAGGACAAGGCCATTAATGAATATGCAATGTTTAACTGGAAGGCTTTGGAGGAGGCTTCTGTCACCTGATCACTGGCAGCTAATGTGTGATATTTGAAGCTCACACACTTCGCCTCTTCTCTCCCTTCCCCCTGCGTGTCGCTGTCATATACAGGCCACCTGGTCCCACTGCACAATTCCTTGATCACTTCACCTCCTGGCTCCCTCACTTCATGTCCTCTGATGTCCCTACTCTCATCATGGGTGACTTCAACATCCCTATAGATAATCACAACAACCCCCTGCCCTCAAACTCCTCTCCTTAACAACCTCCTTAGGCTTATCGCAGTGGACCAGCTCTCCCACACACAGTGATGGTCACTCCCTCGACTTGATCTTCACTAACCTCTGCTCGGTCTCCAACTTCTCTAATGTCCCCTTTCCCCTCTCTGACCACCACCTCCTCACCGGTAACCTCATCATACCACGCAAACCCATCACCCCCGCCACAATCAAGCGCATGCGGAGAAATCTGCATACACTTGACAAGCAGCAATTTTCCACCTCCCTGCAGCCTCTTCTCAACCCCATCCTCACACTTACTTGCCCAGACAAAACTACTGCTCTCTACAACAGCACTCTCACTTCAGCCCTTGACATCGCTGCACCTGCAACTCCACGCCACCCACGCACAACCCCACTACAACCCTGGCACACAAGACTAACGCGATACCTCCAAAGGTGCTCACGCACTGCTGAAAGGCACTGGAGGAAATCGCGCTCCACAGCTGACTTCACACGCTACAAATTCATTCTCCGTTCGTATAGCTCTGCCCTCTCCCTGGCTAAACAGTCATTCTTCTCCTCTCTAATTTCTAATCTTTCCTCCAACCCCAAACGCCTTTTCTCAACCTTAACATCTCTTCTAAACCCACCAACACAAACACCTTCCACTAACTTCTCTGCCCAAGATCTCGCCAACCACTTCAAGAACAAGATTGAATCTATCAGACATGACATTTCATCACTACCACCCCCACCCAGCCAGCCCAGCCCTGTCGCCTCTCCCACATACACACTAAGCTCCTTCCCACCTGTCACTGAGGATGAAGTCTCCCTTCTCACTCGCTCAAACCTAACCACATGCCCTCTCGACCCAATCCCATCTCAGCTCACCCCTCTACTAACTCCAATCCTTACTCACTTATTCAACCTCTCTTTGTCAACCGGCACCTTCCCATCCTCTTTCAAACATGCCCTAATCACTCCCATCCTAAAAAAACCCTCCCTGGACCCAAACTCACTGTCAAATTACCGGCCAATTTCCCTACTCCCATTCGCCTCCAAGCTTCTCGAGCGCCTTGCATATAACCGGCTCACTAAATTCCTCTGCTCCCATTCCCTGCTAGATCCCTTGCAATCCGGATTCCGCCCTCATCACTCCACTGAGACTGCCCTCACTAAAGTGGCCAATGACTTGCTCTCAGCCAAGTCAAAAGGCCACTACTCCCTACTCATTCTTTTGGACCTGTCAGCCGCCTTTGACACAGTTGATCACCCACTTATACTCCAAGCCCTCCACTCCCTAGGTCTCTGCAACACTGCACTCTCCTGGTTTTCATCTTATCTCTGCAAACGCTCCTTCAGTGTTTCCTACTCCGGCTCCACTTCCCCACCCCTCCCACTGTCTGTTGGTGTGCCTCAAGGATCAGTACTGGGACACTTGCTCTTCTCAATCTACACTGCTTCCCTTGGAAAACTAATAAACTCCTTTGGGTTTCACCATCATCTCTATGCTGATGACACCCAAATATATCTTTCCTCCCCAGACCTCTCCCCTTCCCTCCTGTCCCGAGTGTCTGACTGTCTGTCTGCTGTGTCTTCCTGGATGTCCTCCCATCAACTCAAACTTAACCTTGGCAAAACTGAACTAATTCTCTTCCCTCCATCTACAACCAGCCTTATCCCAAATATTACCCTCACCGTTAACAACACTTCCATCACACCAACCCCTACAGCACGCTGCCTGGGGGTCACATTTGACTCTGCCCTATCCTTCATTCCTCACATCCAGTCAATCTCCAACTCATGCCGCCTCCACCTCCGCAACATCTCTAGAATCCGACCCTTTCTCACAGAAGACACTACCAAAATTCTAATCCAAACACTCATCATGTCCCGTCTTGACTACTGTAACTCTTTACTAATTGGCCTGCCTCTCACCCGACTAACCCCGCTACAGTCCATAATGAACTCTGCTGCAAGACTAATCTACCTCACTCATCGCTTCTCTAACACCACACCCCTCTGTCAGTCCCTACACTGGCTCCCGTTAGCATACGGAGTAAAATTCAAAACTCTGGTGCTCTTATAGAGCCCTCACTAACACTGCACCCCCCTATATTTCATCTCTCATTTCCAAATATACTCCTGCCTGCCATCTTCGCTCTGCACATGACCTTCTGCTCTCCACAGCTCTTATCACATCCTCCCACTCCCGCCTACAGGACTTCTCCCGTGCTGCACCTGAGCTGTGGAATTCCCTCCCCCGCCCCATCAGACTCTCCCCCAGCCTTCAAATCTTCAGACGCTCCCTGAAGAATCACCTCTTCAGGGAGGCCTATCAACTGCCTCCATAAACATCATCACCAAGATTCACCCCTTGCACGGACTACTGCACTCAACGGCACTTCTCACTCCCACCCACTGACTGGCAGTTCATGTGGCAGGAGGCACTTAAACGCAATAGCACTTACTCCTTCTGTATCAAACCTACCTTCCTCTAGACTGTAAGCTCTCACGAGCAGGGCCCTCTGATCCTCCTGTTCTCCACATCTGATTGTACTATTTAATACCTCTGTATGTCTACTCCCTACTGTAAAGCGCTGCGGAATTAGTTGGCGCTATATAAATAAAGAATAATAATAATAATAATATGTGAGCTCCGGAAGCTTTTTAAGGAGGCCACCCTGCTGGTTAGCCATGCCAGTGGGATATGTCCTGTAATATATTTATTACAGAACAACTGGCCTTACAGTGGTGACAACACAGACATGAACCAGCTGGTGAATCACATTAGCATGCGCTAAGCAGGATCCTCACTTTTTCATTAAAAGAGGTAAAAATATATTCTAGCTATATTGCCTAACCCCTCATTAAACATAAAATTGCTGAACTTGTGGTGTCCAAAGGGAAAGAAAAACATAAATGGCACTCCTTTTCTTCAACAGTATATCAGATATTAGAAAAATGGTATCAAAAATAATTATTAATTAAATCAAAACATCAAAATATTATGCTACTGACCATCTCAGTGTGACTCAAAGCCACTCCCACACAGAATAAAAATAAAAATCTAAGTGATATTTATGCCTTCATGACATGAGTTGTGGATGTGTGTGGGGGTGGGGGTGGAGGTGTTATGTGTAGCACTCTGTCACTTATAATCTCCAAAAACAAACAGAGTTCTACTCCTCTGCAGCAGGAGCAGAAAATCTTGGCGCACACTCTGACAAATCAACAGCACTTCCATTATGTATCCCAGAGCCCCAGGAATGTTCAGGAGTACCTCTCCTGCCGATAGTTGTGGCACCTCTGACCTGTTAATGGGGTGTCTCAGTCAGACCTGAAGTTGTGTTTCAGGTGGGAACTCACTGATGAGGTACCTAGGTGTGAGCCTGCTTTCCCTCTATTCTCATGCTTTTTACACAGACAACAGATAGCAACATGCTTAGGTTTTGTATACTGAGTGAAGTATCTCCATTCTGTGGATTTCTTTCACCTCCGTTCACTTGTAGCCTCATTCCAACAGCCTTCTCTTTCCCCTTTGGCATCCACTTGTGGTGTTGGCATCATCGCTACCTGCTTCCGCATAGCTCCAATGGCTTCTCTTCGTCTGGACGTATACTCATATCGTTGCAGCCGTGCTCCTCTCATGGTGTACGGTCGTGCCCTCATCTTCTGATATTATTAATGGTCATTGCGTGCACCTATCAGATGAGGCATATTTACATACATTGTGTGTATGTGTGTGTGTATATATATATATATATATATATATATATATATATCGCAATCTGCAGATGGAGACCATCTAATATCAAGTGCACTCCAAGGTCTTTGAAATTTGAATTACACTTTATTAACTATTAGCACTTGTCAAAATTTCGACCCCAAATGGGGTAAATATGTGTAGAAGTTTATTAATTTCTTTTTTTTTTTAAAGCTCTAGTTGGTCTAAATTGAAGTAATAAATGCTGCCCTGCACTTACTTACACATAGACTGCAGTTACCTGCTCGGTAACCGCAGTCCATCACTCTGCCTCTGCTCCCCTCCCTCTATCCAGCCTCCTCCAATGATGGAGGCTTTCTGCCTCTAAGCTGGAGCGCTCTTATTGGCGGAGATCGATATCTAGCCAATGAGAGTGCTCCAGTTTACAGGCAGCCTCAGTCATTGGAGGAGGCTGGATAGAGGGAGGGGAGCAGAGGCAGAGTGATGGACTGCGGTTACAGAGCAGGGCAGCGCTTATTACTTCAATTTAGACCACAGCCTTCAGAAAAAAATAATAAACTTTTATACATATTCCCTATATTGTGTAACTATTCAGGCTAACTTGTATAGGGGTGATATATCCTCTTTAAGTAGCATGTGTAATGTCGCTATTGCATACAATATGCAAGTGATTTTGTAGCACATTTGTAATCACCTAAGGTGTTAAAAGTTGACTGGTCCATGGCAGGATTTGGCAATTGCTTAAGATGGAGAAGATGACTACTTACCTGCATGCTTCATCTGATTCTTTTCTCTGTATCTGGTCTTCATGGGTGAACTCAGTGCTCCCCCATGACTTCCACAATGACCTTTTGCTATGCTGAATCCCTCCCCCCCCCCATTTTTTTCCCCTCTCTCTCTCTCTCTTCCTTTGCTGTTTGCTTTTCTGACCTATTCTTAATCCTGTTTTTTTAGTCTGATTTGTTATTTATCCTTTTGTATCCCCTTCCATTCTCTTTTTCCTGTACCCCATAACTATTTTGAAAAATCCAATAAACATTGAATTAAAAAAAAAAAAAAAATATATGACTGGTCCACTGTAAAAAGATCTGATTACACACCCAACCACTGACTACATTCCTGAATGGACATCAGTAGTGCAATGCATTATTCTGGGGATGTACTTTTCGATGAACCCAAAGGGTTAAGCTTTGAATGAACTGAGGGCCATATATACAAAGAAATTGCTGGTCAAATAAATATTTTCATTGATATAAATGTGTTTCTCAAGCCTCAGAATATTACAAAGGTCTTCAGAACATTGCTTTGCAAATCACTGGAAACACCTCTACCATTAAGGAGGTCAAAAACCACACTTAAATCAATAGTGATTTGTATTTATCTACTATGATGAAGCTGGTTTGCCCTAGAATCACTCTACTTTCCTTGTGTACATGACCAATAATGCTGTGTTTCTTGTAGGAAACAGTTGATTTGAACCATGCTATATCCTTGTGTAAAACTGGCTTTTTAACACCTTGAGTGGTAGAGCAATGCTCTGGATATCTCCATTGCATTTAAAGGGTTAAGTCAGGTATTTCTATCTGTGTTTGTCTTAGTAGTCTTGTACAGCTGAACCAGAAACACCAGAGTAGACTGGGAGGAGATATATTATTTTCAGGAACTCACCACAACTAGATACACTTTATTATATATTACAGATATTTTACTTTCTAAATATATGTCATCTGTTCTTCAGGAGGGGTTCTGATGTTCCCCCAACAAATTCTTCATAAAGAAATAATAAAAAATAATGAATAAATCCTGTTTGTCACAAGGAGGTCCAACACATTGTCCCCTGCCCCACCCCGAGGCACACAAAAGATTTCTTTTTTTTCTCATTTTTTATGCAGACCTCAATGGGGGGTGGGGCATCAGGATCACTCCTGGTGCCCCCCATTGAAGTCTGCATAAAAAAATAATGAAAACAAAACTAATTAACCCTGTGTGTCACAGGTAGGTCCAACCCATTGCTTTGCAATGCATTAGACACCCCTGTGGAACCTGCAAAAGTAATTATTTTTCATCATTTTTATGCAGGCTTCAATAAGAGGGTATCAGACTATGTGTATCTGAAAGAGAACTGAGAGAGTTGAGATCTGCACCTTACGAGAGCGCAAACGGAGACCCTTGATGACCCCATCCTGAAGTAAGGACAGAACCATAGGAAGATAAGGCTTCAGTGAAGATGCATTCTTATCAGCACCCCAAAAGTGAAATCCCCTATGGTATGTCTTAGTGGAAACCAGCTTTCTAGTCTGAATCATGGTGGAGATGACATCATCGGAGAATCCCTTTTATTTTAGAATGTTGGCTTCAAGAGCCATGCCGTCAAATCCAGCTTCTCTACATCCTTGTTCCTCAAAGGTCCCTGAAGCAACAGGTCCAGTCTTGGTGGCACACAGAGCAGTTCCTGTATGGACAGACCAACATAACTAATGCCTTCTTAATACAGATCTAAACAAAGAAAGTAAATAAGCGCTTAGATCTAATAATATGAGTAAAAAATATATATAAAATATAAATGGCACAAAGATGTAAACTAAATAGATTTATTCTAAACAATTTTGCATTTTGTTAAATCCAGATCTACCCTGGCGATAAAAGGAATCAGGGGAAACACATAAGACAAGTGAAAGTTCCATGGAATGGACATGGTGTCCATTGTGAAGGCCACAAGGTCCCTTGTCCGTGCATAGAACGCATGGACGTTACTGTTCTCCCTGGTTGCCATCAGGTCTATTGGGGGAATACACCAACATTGAACAATACTGATTAGAATGCCTCCAGGTGAAGTTTCTTGGATGCATTTCTTGCCAACTGATGAAGTCTGCAACTGTCACAATACCCAGTATGAAGTCAGATACAGGTATATATAATGTAAAACCACCTTCATTGAAAATACCCAGAAATTAATAATAATGCCCACAAAACCCCAGACCCAGGACTATGATCTCCAGTCTACTACCCAGAGCTGCACACCGTGCTGAGCACTGGACTACTGCACTATACAGAGGGAAAGAGGAAAGGTGCAAAGACCAACACCGGAGAACCAGCTATATGAGGCTAGAGTCTCCAACAAGTATCGCAACTGGATGCCACAGGGAGCGAGCCAGACAGAGTAGCGTAACTCAGGTGTGAACAGTCAGACCTCTGGGTAAAGCACGGAGCAAGTAGTCAGCCATAGCCACAGGCCAGAACCGAGGTGGATAGTCAGACAAGCCAGGGACTACAGGGAGCGATAGTCAACCAGAGCCACAAGTCAGGACCAATGTGGTTTAGTCAGACAAGCAGGGGACTACAAGGAGCGAGATAGTCAGCCAGAGCCACAGGTCATAACAGAGGTGGGTAGTCAGACAAGCTGGGGTCAGACAAGGAGTGAGTTAGTCAGCCAGAGCCACAGGTCAGAACTGATGTGGGTAGTCAGACAAGGTGGGGTCATACACAGAGTGGATTCGTAGGTCAGACACGGGTCACAACGATACACAAGAGCAACTAACGGAAACACCATATAAGGGCACTGACTCCTAGGCCCAAGGAGGTTATAAAGGAGCTTAACAGGGCGGGAACCAATTAAGCAAATGAGAATAGGTTGGAACCCATAGTTAATCAGAAAGGGGGAGTTCCAAGAGGAGGAATTGACCGCACTATTTCTGGCAAGCTCTGCCCATGGTAACAGGTTTGCCTAATTATCACAATGGTCAGAAATAAAATAACGGATAAACTGTTCCAGCACCTGATTAGACCCCTCTGCAGCACTGCTAGACTGTGTATGGTAAGCCGAGGAGAACGAGAGCTGGCTACCCATCTGTCCGCAAAAGGCTTTCCAAAAACACAACACAAACTGGCTCCCACGATCTGAGACTCCCACTTTAGGTATACCGTGGAGACAAACCACCTCTTTGGCAAAGATCTCAGCCAACTTCTTGGAGGAGGGAAGTCCTTTTAGTGGCACAAAATGGGCTATCTTGGAAAATCTACCCACAATGAGGATGAACGTGTAGCCCTCTGAGACAGGCAATTCTACCATAAAGTCGATGGATAAGTGTGACCATGGACGCTCCCCATTAGGTATGGGTTGAAGGAGACCAACCAGAAGATGTCTAGGAGTCTTAGTCCTCGCACAAGCGGAACATGCTGGAAACAAATGCGGAAAAATCTGCCATCAGGATGGGCCACCAAAAGAGTCTAGTCATAGACCATATTAGTTGATCTCCCCCAACGTGCCCTGCTGTATTCGAGGAATGGTAAGTTTACAGCAGTCTGATACGGAGGGTTTCAGGTTCAAAGCACCTCCCATTTGGCTTATTTGCAAGGGCGGAAGCTTGGTCCACCAAAATTTCCTCGCAGAACGGAGATATAATACTGGTACTTATTGTAGCCAAGATGCGATTAGGAGGAATGACAGGTACCGAAGGAGACTCCTCCTGGAACTCAGCCCCAGTTGTTGAGAAAGAGCATCTGCTCTAATATTGTTTGTACCGGGGAGGTAGGAGACCACAAAATTAAACCTCGAGAGGAACAGGGCCCATCTGGCCTGATGTGGAGACAACCTCTTAGCCTCTGACAAATATGTGAAGTTCTTGTGATCAGTCAGTATCAGGATTGGAAAAGTCGTACCCTCCAACAGATATCGCCATTCTTTCAAGGCAAGAATGATGGCGAGTAATTCACAGTCACCCACATCATATAAACTCTCAGTCTTAGACAATTTCTTAGAGAAGAAACCGCACAGGAGCAATGGTTTCCCAGGGCCCGCTCGCTGTGACAGCAAAGTGCCTACTCCAGACTCTGAAGCGTCAACCTCCAGGGTGAAGGGTAGGACAATATCGGGGCTTTCGCAAAAGCCTACTTCAAGTCCTCAAATGCATGCAAGCCTCAGTTGCCCAGTCTGAAGGATTAGCTCCCTTCTGGGTCATGTCTGTGAGAGGTTTGATTACTGTTGAGAAGTTTCGTTGAACTTCCTGTAGTAATTAGTAAAGCCCAGGAACCTCTGTATGGACCTTAACCCCACTGGAAGTGGCCACTGTAAGATGGCAGGCAGTTTTTTTGGGTCCATGGCTAGGCCAGAGGATGAAATAACGTATCCTAGGAATGTCACCTGGGATTTGTGGAATTGACATTTTTCTAGCTTGCAGAACAACTTGTTCTCCCTTAGCAGTTGTAGGACCCGGGCTACATCTGCTGTATGTGCCTCCAACGTAGGAGAATGGATGGGTATATCGTCCAAATATACTACAACACAACTCTGTAGTAGATCTCTCAAAACATTGTTAATGAATTCCTGGAAGACAGCGGGAGCGTTGCACAATCTGAAGGGCATCACCAAGTATTCATAGTGCCCACTCCAGGTGTTAAATGCTGTCTTTCACTCATGGCCCTCTTTTATTCGTACCAGATTGTACGCAGCCCTTAAGTCAAGTTTCGTGAAAATAGTAGAGCTTTTGATACAATCAAATAGCTCCGTGATCAACAGAATCGGATAGGCGTTCTTTACCATCAGTTTATTCAGTCCCCTGAAATCAATGCATGGTCTGAGCACCCCATCTTTTTTCTTAACAAAAAAGCCTGCGCCAGCAGGTGAGGAAGACTTCCGGATAATGCCCCTTGATAAAGAGTCTGCTTGTAATCCTCCATGGCCGCCTTCTCCTCCACCGACAAGGGTTATACTAGGCCCCTAGAAGGTCTGGCCCCTGGTACCAGATCAACAGTACAATCATAAGGCCTGTGTGGTGGGAACTTACTGGCCTCTACCTTACTAAATACCTCTTTGTAGGACTGGTACTCAGCAGGTAAAGAGGTAGAGGTACACAATATCCTAGAAGACGAGATTTCGTACACTGCGAAGATCACCACAGAATATTGCAAGTCTGCCAGTCAATTCTTGGGTTGTGAGTCTGCAACCAGGGAAAACCGAGAATGATGGCATGATGGGGAGAATGTATGACTTGGAACTGTTGTGAGTCTCATGCGTAACATGTACCAGCTGTAGTGTAATGTGTGCCGGCTGTAGGGGTCTGCCGTAAATTGCTTCAATCACCAACAGAGCGGAGTGAGGCAGCAGAGGGGTAGAGTGCTTGGCCGCAAAGTCTGCATCAATGAAAAAGCCCGCTGCCCCAGAGTCCAGTAGTGCCGGAGCCACCACCGATGACTCAAGTCCAAGACAATACTACTTCAAGAATAAGTTTGTCCTGAAGTCTCTCTGGGGACTATGAAATTCCACCCAGGGTCTGTCCCCTACATGACCTTAGGTGCGAGCTTTTCCCAGCCAAACAGGACAAGCAAGCAACATATGATTCAGTTCCCCACAGTATAAGCAAAGGCCCCTGCTCCTGCTCCAAGCCCTTTCCTCCACCGAAAGGCGTGTAAAGCCTAGCTGCATAGGTTCCCCCCCGGCGGGGTCAGAACTAGGAGGTGTGGGAGGTGAGGGAGGACAGGGTGGGCGTAAGAAGCTAGGTGCCAATAGAGGTAAAGGTTTACGCATATGTTCCTTGAACTAAGGACTCTCACGAGTTCTCGTATCTATTTAGATGGTGACTGAGATTAACTCCTCCAGATCACTAGGCAGGTCTCGGGCTGCCGTCTCGTCTTTAATAGCCTCACACAAGCCTTGGGTGAATGCTGCTACTAGGGCTTCATTGTTCCAGCCTACCTCCGCTGCCAGAGTAGGAAACTCGATCGAGTACTCCACTACTGTACGTGAGCCCTGCCGTCGTTTCATGAGTCATTTGGCAGCCAGAGCCACAGGTCAGAACAGAGGTGGGTAGTCAGACAAGCCGGGGTCCTACAAGGAACAAGTTAGTCAGCCAGAGCCACAGGTCAGAACCAATGTGGGTAGTCAGACAAGCCGGAGTCATACACAGAATGGATTTGCAGGTCAGGCACGGGTCACAATAATAAACAAGAGCAACTAACGGAAACATCACGTAAGAGCACTGTCAGAAATGCGGCAGTAGACAGCAATCATGCCAGTCGACATCACAACAGAGGAAGGAAGCACAGGATCACTTAGGCCTCCTAAGGGAGACTGTGATAGCAACTAAGTTTCCTACAAGTGGAATGTGAATGGCTGAGATGGCTGGGATGTGGGCTTCCACCCATAAAAGAAAATCCTTCACTCCATGCTGTTTTGCTGTGAGTTCCCCCTTGAGGGTTGATGTATACCACCGCCTTTGAGTTGTCTGATTGAACCCCAACCGGGGTTCCTGCAAGTTCCTGGGTCCAGTGCAGGAGAGCCAGATGAACCTCTCAAAGCCCCAGAATGTTGATGGACAGGAGACTCTCCTACCCTGACCACCAGCCCTGGGTCCTATGGTGCCCCAGGGTCATGCCCCAGACTCTCAGACTAGAAGGTGTAGCCACCACTAATGATCCTCCCTGGCTTGTGGCAATAGTGTTATCTGATGAGTAAGAAGCTCTGGTTTCCAGGATCATGTCCAGAATATGTCCCTCTGAAGTTCCCTCATGTGCAACTGAGCGTAGGAGACTGCCTCCAAGACTCGCATGTAGTCTCTGATCATGGCTGAGGGCCACTCCAGGACCCATGAGACATTCTGAAAAAGGAGATGGATCTTCTCCTCTGTGTCAAACTTCACGCCCAGAAATACCAATAACTGGAATGGGAAAGGAGAGAATTTCTTCAGGCTAAGGATCCAACCACACTGCACTGTGGGCACACTCTTGGAAATCCATGTTTTCTTCTGAAGGAACCTTGATCAGCAGATCATCCAAATACTTCATATAAATGCCTTGGCCATGAATGTGTGTGGCCAGAGCTGCCATAATCGTGGTGAGGATTCTGGGTGCCGAAGCCAGGCCAAACAGCACAGCCAGGAATTATTAGTGATTATAAGCAAAATGCAAAAAGTGTTAGTGTTCAGGGTGGATCTGGACATGCAGACATGCATCCTGAACATTCAGAAAATCTAAAAACTCCCCCTAGCATATTGTTGTGATGACTGAACACAAGGATTCCATCTTGAAGTGAGTAGCAACCATGTACCGGTTGAGGCATTTCAGGTCCAGAATAGGATGGCAGTTGCCATCCTAGGGCACTATAAATCATTTGGACTAAAAACCTGAAAAGCACTCTTTGGCTGGTACAGGTACAAAACCTTTTTCTCCAGAAGAATGGAGATGGCTTTGTTGAAAAGACATGCGTTTTCTGGGTTCTGAGTAACCTTGGACAAAAAAAAGCAATATAGAGGAAGGGACTTCACATCTATGCGATACCAGGCTGACACCACATGCAAAGCCCACTGGTCCATTACAGAGGATGCCAAGGTATCTCGTAAAAGGTGGAGACGGCCCCCCAACAGTCAATGATGGACCAGTCATGTGAAGATTGGTTTTGTCAGACTTAGACTTTGACCATAATGACATTGCGACTTTCAGGATATCATCCATCCTCCCTGCGAACAAAGGTACACCACATTGCCTATGTCCATCATATTCCTGAGGTCAACTGAGTTAAACATAGCCATATCAACTATAGAACCCTTGAGGTGATAGAGGGGTATCCAATGAAATTCCATGTGTTAAAGTGGTATTAGAATTAGCATGAAAACAATAGTTGAGCAATTCCTAATGTAGCAGAATAGGGATGGATATACTGTGGGTTCCAGATTGCAAGGCCCACCATGCAAACCTGTGTGTGTGCAGCACAATGCATTGGCACAGGAACACCCTCTGTTCCATGGGGGTTCACATACTACATGATGTATTGCTACAATGTCCCATTCACATATACATATGGCTGGTTAACCTAACCCTATGGTTTCCAGATGGGTAGACAACCCATTGCTAAGCAATGGGTTGTCTACTCCTTTGGAGTGCAAAAGGTTAATAGGATAATGATAGTTCATCCAATGCATAACAGACAGACGGTGCCATTTCAATTCCTGTCATCCCTTTCCACAGGCATCCATGGCATGACCCATTACGGAATAGAGGAATGTCCAAGTGACCCTGGTGAAATGCTGACTCCACTTTCATGAGGCGCACCTCTTTCTGCTCCCTAGTGTTACTATATTGTAGTTATCAACAGGGCCGGATTTGCCATTAGGCAAAGCAGGCACCTGCCTACAGGCGCACGCCACCAAGGGGCGCCTGTCATTTGGATTTTTTTTTTTAATAATCTTTTTTAAAAAAACAAACAAACAAACAAAAAACAAACTAGCCACCTCGCTGGCTGCGCCGGTGGCACCCGCTCACATTGCCCGCCCCCACCTGTTGTCTGTTTCCTACCTCCCCGGCAGGACAGGTCTGTGCCTCCTTTGGCACAGTCCTGTAGGTGCTGAGCTCCCTCGTCGCCTCCTTAGGAATGCAGAGAGCTGGGAGATGACATAATCTCCCATCGCTCTGCATTCCTGAATAGGAGACCGTGCGGGAGCTCCATCAGCTACAAGACTGTGCCAAAGGAGGCACAGATGACAGATCTTCTACCAGGGAGGTAGGAAACGGACAACGTAGGGAGGCAATGTGAGGGTAACATGGAGATGGTGGAGGCAAGTTGGAGCCGATGGAGGGCAATATGGAGATGGTGGGGGCAAGTTGGAGCTGATGGGGTGGGGGGCAATGTGGAGCTGATGGGGGGCAATGTGATGGCAATGTGGAGCTGATGGGGGGCAATGTAGAGCTGATGGGGGCAATGTGGAGCTGATGGGGGGCATTGTGAGGGCAATGTGGAGCTGATGGGGGGCAATGTGAGGGCAATGTGGAGCTGATAGGGGCAATATGGAGCAGATGGTGGGCAATGTGAGGCCAATGTGGAGCTGATGGGGAGCATTGTGAGGGCAATGTGGAGCTGATGGGGGCAATATGAAGATGATGGGGGGCAACGTGGAGATTAGGAACATTGTGGAGATATCCAGTGCAGATGGCCCACGAGGGGGGGGGGGCGCTTCAAATTTCTGTGCCTACAGGCTCCTGAGATGTAAATCCAGCCCTGGTTATCAACCTCTGCAAAACCTCTCTCATCTTCAGAAAATGTTTAAGTATATATGGATGAGTTGCCTAAGATCTAATAGGAATAACCTGTACAGCAATACTGCTGTTCTTCACAGTTCACATATCACATGGAAAACGTATGAGCAGGTCAACTTGGTGTTTCCAATAGGCTGTTTTCATTTCAAACTTAGCCTTTGGGTGCTTTTAAAAAGTCTCCCATGCATTTTGTTATGATACAAATATGTTTATGCTTTAATGTATTGTTCAACACATTAAATGAACCCTATCACCCTCTAAAACGTCTGTTGATTTTGATGTTGTATTAGCCATTTATTCATATAGCAAAATAGTTATGAGTTATGTATCAGTTATACTTATTAAGGCATGTCTCTGGTCTTATGAGTCTATTAAATAAACTGGGAGCATAATTGGAGTTTGAAATGTAGGGATGCAAGGATATGTTCTCAATGCACAGCGTAATCAATAGATCTGACTAGTGGCATCTTCATGCTCCTGTCCTTTAGCCAAACACAACAGTATTTTTCAGTTATTAACCTCAAATTATTAGGTGTGTTATGGATTTTTCATATTCAGAGTGTGAATGTTTGTTTTGCTAATATCTTTGCAGTGAATAAATGCAAGTATGCTTGGCTAAAACCTTAATAGCCACACCAGTGGCTCAGACTAAATTGGGATTGCACATAGTATGCTAAGGCGTAGGTGTCAGTTCAACTCACATCATGGCCAAAGAACACATTCATGTGTTGGATTGTGAGTTGAAATTGGACAACAGTGTGTGTGCTGTGTGTGTTAACCAATGGTCCAACACCTTACAACCAAGTAATATGTGCAGGAGCTGTTTTCGTTGCTTTGCAATGCATTGGATACATCACTGCCACTGACCTTGTTAGAAACCAGAAAAATTCACATACATAATTGATATCAATAAGTGCAATTTTGTTTGGGGAAAATATGAAAAATGGGATTTTTTTTTTGGGGGGAGTGACTTTGGAAGGTGCTGCAGGGGTGGATGACCTCAACAACTGTCTAGTGGTTCTAGTTGTTCATGGGTTTGGTATTTGGGTCACAGTGGAGGGGGAGGTGGTTGCAGTTGACCCCTCTGTGGTTTGTTGTGCCCTGTCCATCTGCAGCCTCTTAATGTGTGGTTCCCTTCACTCATTTCGACCAGCATCTGGCTCAGCATATCCATCATTCCTGGCCGAAATTGCTTTATCTCAGTAGTTATGATGGCATGCTGGGATTTAATTGTGTGGAGGGTGGCTTTGTTCCTCTGTACATCTCACTGACACCTTCTCCAGTATCTGGTGGTTTGCCAGGCCTCCCTCAGCTGCCTCCTCTGGATGCTTAGGCACTCCTTATCCATCCTCATGGTTTGGGTACCTGTGGCAGAGGATGTGGGCGTGGATGTTGGCGTTTAAGGTGCTGGGGATGGCTCTCCTCCTTGCTCGGTCTCTGCCTGTTGGCCATTGTGTTACTTCAGGTATGGTTATTCTAATGACGCTATTGGTGGTGTTGAGGTACAGATGTCAGGGGGCCAGCATGCACAGACTGTAAAGATGCTTGTGCCCCCACCACATCTATTGACTCGTTACTTGGCATAGATGGTTGTCCCCCTGGTTGATTTTGTGTTGGGGGGTGTAAATTCCTCCAGTGGTTGAGGGTGCTGTGGGGTGCTCAGGATACTGGGCATCCATTGTTATCCTGTTGGTGGTGGGGCCATCCAAAACTGGCCTGTGGTCATAGGAGGCATCCACCTCCCATGCGCCATCCAGTCTGTGCCAGTTCTGGTTGCAGGCTGTGATCTGACAGTGGTGGAGGTGCTGACCACAAGCTGGTGCCCTCTCCTGACTTCTCAGAGGCTGTGTCACTGTTGAGGTGGAGTCATAGGTCTCTTTCTCCTCATTCTCCTCCTGCTGTGCGGCAGGCATGGATGCTTTGTGGTGAAATGAGATAAAGTGATTTTTAACCTGAGATATGAAAAGAGGGATGCAAGAAGATGACATTGACATGTGAACCCTTGAGTGACAGAATGGTATCCAATGCATTGCATTGCAACACAAGGAATACTATCCTGACACTCAGTGATTGATTTGCTTGATACATTGATGGAAGAGACCTACAGTGGTTGAGCTTTGGTTATCATTTGTACCATGGAAGGTAGTGATGGATGTAACAGACCATAGGCTGTTACTACGGGCACTTCTAAGTGCCAGTAGAAGGATCCCAAAATACTGGATGGCACAGGCTGAATTTCCAGTTCCTGGAGGCTGGGTAACAACAGATATGTGGCCGGGTATGGTAAATTCTCCACCGTCCGTGTTGAAAAGTAGGCGGCGTTCTGATTGGCTGCCTACCTTTCTATGTTAAATGTTATGTGTATGTTTTAATGTGTTGTAATATATGAAACATATGCTGGACCTCTGTGTTAAATGTTGGCCTACAAGCTTACATGGGCCTGCAGGGGTTAAATGGTTGTATTTTTGCAATACTATCCAAATTGTATTTGTCTTTCTGTCTGGTCCCGGTTTTGATTAGGTTTCACTTTCTTAATCCCCTCACCTCTCTTGTGTATACACTATTATCTTCTGTGTGATAGGATTAGTCTGGTGTCATGATTGTCTGTAACAGCTGTTTCTGTTGTACTGTTTTGTTGATTGTATCAATCATACTGCATGTCACATACACCTGTATTGTCCCATTGTGTCCCATGTTTACACCACCATTGTGTCATTTTGCATTCTGTTGTTTCATTCCTGGATGGTCTAAAGGATCCCCTTTGACCCCATTCAAAGAGCCTGTATTCCATTCTGCAATCCAAGATCCCCAGCTTGGCTTCCCACTTGTAGCTGCCTTCTGAAAGGAAGAAACCTGGAACTACGGCCCAAGACAGCTCGGCATCTTGGGCTCCTGTTACAATGGCAATGAATACCTCCTTGCCATCCCCACTCTTCAGGATACATATGATAGCCAAAGCTCAACCATGACATATTGGCTGTATGTTTGTTGTGGTTCGCCTGGTGGGTGAAACGTGTCCTCCAGCTGCTTGTATTGCTGTGTTCCCCAATCTATGTGTGTTTGTGGGGTTGCTTTGCCTGTAAGTATTACTGGCATTGTTTCTACTTAGTTGTCATGGTTGTTCCATGGTTGCTCTCTCTCTATCACTAACCTCTGCTCTTAGGCCCTGAGCTCTAGCTTGCAAAAACTCGAAACACAGGCAAAGTATGTTAGTTATTTTGGGGGGTATATATATATATAAAAGTCCAATGCCTGGGTGCTAAGATTCCAGCTACTGTTGTAATATACTCCAATTGAAAAAGCACTCACGGGACTTCTTATTCAGTGAAAATTAGGGTTTATTCAAGCAGATCAATGTTTCGGTTATCTCACAGTAATAAGGAGAGCTCTAGAGTGGATCCTCTAAAAGAATTGGACTAAAGGATACAAATAAGTAGACAATTATAAATGTTTATTAAACATATACAGACTACTAAATACGCCTCCACTTAAACATACACACACATGCACACTTTTGTCTGATGGCCAACTATCTGTCATGGCATAATCCACCTAAAGGATACATAGGAGTTCTGGGTCTTATGCAATCTAGTTGTTCAAATAACGTGTTATATGTATTTTTAAATGTTTAATTATTAAGGATTAGTTGAAGAGCCCATGTACATACACGGGCACAGTGCCACCCAGCGACGGCTGTGGTGCAGTCATGCACAGTAGAGACTGCCCGCGCCGCGGCTGATACGGAGTGGGGCGCTCCGAATTCAGACCGTAGTCGAGGTCTACGGTCTGAATTCGGAGCCCCACTCCGTTATCAGCCGCGGCACGGGCAGTCTGTAGTGCGCATGACTGCAGCGTGCGCCGCAGTCTCTACTGTGCATGACTGCTTCTGACAAACAATTTAGCGAATTATTTTATAGTATATATTGGTTATATTTAATATGCATAATATATAATGGCAGCATATATCTTTAAAATCACATCCATTTTCCAGAAGTCAGTAGCTATGGACTGGTTGCTCCTTGACTTCCATTTTGTACACCTGTGAAGCAGGTGATTACCAATTGAATAGCGTGGTAACACAATAAAAAGGTATCAGGAATATTATTACAACCTAGCAGATCCCTGAGGAAGCACTATCCAAAGTACGAAACGCGTTGGATTCAGGGGACCCCCCATCATTGGCATTTTATTCTGCAACATACAACTGAGAACATACAGAGGACAAGAGGTACGTTTGCACGTTTTATATACCCAGGTGCATAGCACATGACAGTGACTGCAGAGAGTGAGACGCTGTTTAAAAAGGTCTGGAGAGATACAGTTGGTATCAAAGATGGCTGGATCTGTTGATAACGGAGGTCAAAAAGTACACATTGCCTGTTAAAAAACCTTTATTCATCAAAGTTGCAGCCACTCTGAATAAAAATTGCACTGAAGCAGGGTTAAATATTCCATCTATATGCTACGTACCTGCCTGCTACAGTAGAAGAAGCTATCCGTATCAGGTATCTGTTGCTGCTATATTGATACACCATTGAACTTTTTATTATCTTTTTAGGACGACTCTTATTTTTATATATGCAGGAATTTTAGGAGCTCCTATCTTGTATAATCTTATTTTTGCAGTGTTATTACTGTTCTATATGGTTATATATATGATGTATTGGTATGTTTAAGTGGGGGCGTATTTAGTAGTCTTTAAATGTTTAATAAACATTTATAATTTTCTACTTATTTGTATCCTTTAGTCCGATTCTTTTAGGGGATTCACTCTAGTGTTCTCTTATTGTATATATTTTCTATTTCTATATGTTGCCTTGTACACTAACGGTGCTAGAGGATTGTAGTGATAGAATGTCTACCCTTTTTATTATATATTTAACCCTTTGAGAGCCAGAGGGGTACGGAATGCAATGCATTCCGTACCCCTCTGGCACTCAAAGGGTTAAACAGTATCCAACAGAATAAGGTATTTAGTGGGCCCTTTTCCAACATTGTTTGGTCCGATACTTTGTGGATTTTTGTTTATATGTATATGTATATATATATATATATATATATATATATATATATATATATAATATGTATAGGTTTATTTGAATGTACTTGATACTTTGGTGTGTTGTGATTGGCTGAGAGTTTAAACTTGTCTTGGCAACATTCAGTGACGCTACATAACGTCAACCTTTATCTTGTTTCCTTTGAAGCTGACGTATCTTTGTTCTATAGCAACTGAAAAGTACGCATGGTGAAGTAAAAAAGGCACAATGCATGTTTTGAAGTTACATGAATTTTTTGGGCCTACGCTCGTTAGCCATTTTGGTAAACAGCTTGTTGAATAGCTAAACTACTCAAACATGGCTAACGGTTAGTAGTGTTTTTGAACTTACCGGCATTTTTACCATGCTATATTGAATTAAGGCCTTACTGCTCACAAACATTTCTTGGTGATATGGTTAAATTAATGTGGATTTCTATAAGCTGAAAATACATAAAACTGTGCAAGCAAGTTCCAGCAAGCAGTGCCCACATTCACAATTCTCTGGTTCTGTACATCACTATGATTACTGTTATTATTCCCCAGCGGCACAGTGCAGTGGAATTCATTAGAAGGCTTACAGAATATGTTTAATAGGCAAGCATGAATGTAAGTGTATTTAATGTATTCATTTTGCTTTGCAGTTAGGACAGTCCTGGTGAAGTGTCAAAACAAGCACAATTAAGGAGACCTAATACCTTCTTATAATAACCCCCCATGTACCTTACTATGACCAGAAAATCCCAGTGGCCCTATGAATCTTTACCTTGTGCCTCTGTTCTAGATATAATACCGTCAGTCATTCCTGGATGTCATGTCCATAGAGGCAGCCATCACAATTGATAACAAGACCAAAGGATGCAGACTTCACCCACCATGATAATCATAACCCTTTAAGGACCAGAAAGGAGCCCAGTGCATTTTGTTCACAAAGTGTTGCACACCCATCTAGTCGGTAAAGGGTTAAGTACGTTCATGTACTCTGCCTGCTTCCCTTTGAAAAAGCTGCCAGCTATTGACATGTCTATTTTTCTGAAGATGACACCCAAGACTGACCAAACTGGTTCTCTTAAACAAAAGCACA